>OY757917.1:45074566-45292066 GCA_963585895.1 Sepioteuthis lessoniana | reverse complement strand
CGAGTGACAGCAAGTCTCCACAAGTCTCCTGGACTCTCCTTAGTATTCTGGCTGATCTTAATGATGCTGTACTTTTGATATTCTCCACTTGTTATTATTATTATTTTAGTCTTTACGAGATTTTTACACCAGCGTTAGCAAGTGTTCTGATTGAGAGCGATTCTTCTTCGGTCTCCAAGACTTTTCTGAGCATTCTTGCTGATTGTAATTCTACTGTCGTCTATATCTGTGATTCCTAATTCCACTGTCTCCTTTCCAACCCTTTTGAGAACCGTCACAAGTGCGCAAACTACAAATGGTATTATCATTTTCTTCGTGTTCCACTGTTTTTTTTTAGTTCTCTGGCAAGGTCCAAGTATTTATCTATCTTTTTTTCTTTTTCATTATTTATTATGCATGTATTTACCCAACCCCTCCATCACTAGTAAATTACAATACAAGGTCAGATAATAAATGGATTACAGATTGTTTTCATACAGAATGGTTTTCTTCTCCTGGACTGCTTGCCTTTCCAAAGCTAAAGAAACCAGTCTTCCCTACTGTTTGCCCACAGCTGGCTGGGAGGAGAGAAGAAAACAAACCTTTTCCAAGAATATTAGCGCAAAATAAATACTGACAACTTTGTCCTGGATTTGAACTCGGATTGCTGATTCTATTTCTTGCATTGATAACACTAAATGCGTCTATTATTACTCGTATGTATCATTTATCCCTCATTATCATTATTCATCTTTTATCTCTCGTTATTATTATGTATCACTTATTCTTCTATATTATTATTTATCTTTTATCCCTTATTATTATTATGTATCATTTATTACTGATTATTATTATGTATCATTGTCACTCATTATCATTATTCATCGATTATCCTTCATTAATATTTTGTATTATTTGTCACTCATCATCATCCTTATTATTATTATTATTATTATTATCATTTATGTGAGCTTTTCTTGTGGGTAAAATAGTCATGTAGACTGAGGTCTTTAATTTTATAAGGCTACCAGTCTAAGAGAAGGAAAACTAAATTCAGAACTTGAGGAGTGTTGTTCAAAAAATCTGTGCCACATTGGTGTACTCTTAATCTGCAATTATTTCATTCAAAATGTGTTGTTGGTTCTACCCAAACCTTTACCAATACAAATAAATTACATGTAGAGTTCATTTACTAAGCTTGGTCTTCGTTAATTGTCTTCATCGATGCCAATTGACACACACACACACACACACACATATATATATATATATATATATATATAATCTTCTCAATTTGGTTGTTTACAATTCTTCATTGAATAGCACTAAAAGCCAAGAATCGTACCTTAACTAATAACCATATTTAATAAATTTTTCTTTTTTTCTGCCTCTTTCAAAGAAAACTTTCATATTATTGACAGCTAAAAAATATGACCGAATGCTCTTATCTCAGCAACATATGTCCCTTCAATGGTGAGTCGTTAAATATTGCTGACACACGAGATTTTCTAACCAAAGGAAACAACATTATATATGATGACAATCTCCTTTTTGCGATAAGTCATTCAAGTCCTTCTCTATTGGGAAAAATACGGAGAGACATAAAAGAAAATATCTAAGATGTTTCTCATTAGAATAAGTTTTTTTTTCCTAAAGGAGAGTTTGCTATAGAGACCGAAGTAATTAAAAGTTATTGACAGCTGTGAATGAGACTAAGAAAATATAACTTCGAATACACAGTCCAAGAAATGGCCTCTCCAAGCTTTTAAGATTATATTAATTCCGTCTGAAACATAAGTGTAGCATACTTCAACCTATTGGAAGGTGAGACACATTAACCAGCAAATACAGGGAATAAACTTTTGAAAGGTTTTTTAAGTCCACTTATTTCAGAAATGATTGGTATCAAGCCTTAAGTTGATAAAGATTACCCAATCCAGTTTAGTATTAAATCGAGAAAGAGCAAAGTTTCAAATAAGTAAATCCATTTGTAAATCCAACATCAACGAAATGTCCTTCTCCATACATGACACTTCACATTAAATGGATTCCATGAGTCAGGCTTTTTATAGTAATTAGAATATTCATTTTTCCTTGATTGCAATATAGATAGTTATCTATTTTAGACAGGAAGTTGTTTATAGCTTCTACTAACATCACAATTCAACACAGTCTCGAGTAGTTAAGTACAGAACGATGAGGCACAAAAAAGCAATAAATGTAAGACTAGTGGGATGATCCTGAAAGGAAAATGGGACATACAACTGAACAGGAAATCCATACTGTAATATTGCAGCGAGAGGCCTCTTGGGAAATGGAAGCTAACGCTCGTGATTTAAATAGACACTGACCCATTTAACCGACTGTGACACTTAAGACGAGAACTGATTAATGATTCGGTAAGAAAACTTCCATGTATCTATTTTCTGTAGCCAACTTCCCGAAAAACCACATCCTCAAAGCCACTCAAAAGACATTTAATAAAGTGGGTATAGATTATTAAAAGACTTGTATGTTATTTTTTTCTATCAGTGTCCGGATTGACGCAGTCAGTACAGAAATCCAAAACTTTGGAGTTCTGGTCGGAAACATGTGTTAGCAAGCAACAATCACCAGTTCAACCGACAATACAACAAAAATGCTATATTTTCTTCTTTTTCAAAAACGTAAGTGCCGTGACAATCTAAATTCTTATGTTTTTACTCACTGATCTGATTCCTTGATAAAAACAGTTTGGTAGACGCTGAAATTAATACAAAGGATAGTGTTAATATAAAGGTATAATGCCTCAGTTTGCTGATTTTTTTGGCGACTATAACCAACTCAAATGGATTAAATATTAAAAAAAAACGAGCAAGAAAATTTTGAGCTAATTTGTAGACTTCCTTTCATTACTTACAAGTGAAGTTAAACTGTGCTACTATATACCGGCACATTTTTAAATTTCTTTCACTTACCTAATGCATATAACATTTCGGTAATATTTCTTATAAGAGAAATGTCTAAAAGGTAGGTACTAACAGGCAAAAATTAACCGAAATTAAAATATTGTAAAAGTTATAAACGCGAAGCAAACACTTATAAAAGCCAGATGTATTTTTGTCATGGCTGTTCCTAATGTATATTTCGTTTCGTAAAATGCATTCTATTTGTAATATATATGTTCTCTCCATTTCTTGAAGTTTATTAAATGTTATTCTTTATGAACATGTTCATACAATGTCTTTAAAATTCGAAAAACTACCACCATTTAGTAAATATAAAAAGGACTTACTTCTCACCACTCTCCTAATCTATATCACGGAAAAAAACTTACTATTATCATTCTCACTGAACTTTCCCCCAAGTTGGCTACTACGGGCTATTTATGCTGTATAAGCCTGACTAATTACTTCAAACTACACAAGACATAATCAAGAAGAAATTCTTAATTTTGATGTCACAAGCGTCACTGACTTTCTGAAGATTTGTTGTGTCACAAGTGTAACAAAGACGGCACTTTCTTCTCGCTTGAATAGTCACAGGTATTACACATTTTTCTCATGTGTTGTGTCACAAGTGTAACAGAGAAGGCACTTTCTTCTCGCTTGGGACATCACAAATATCATTTTAGCACTTTCTTCTCATCATTTGTAGCGTTTCAAGTTACCCGAACACTGACTAGTCACTTTCTAGAAAGTGCTTAGTCACTGAGACATGACACCAAAGTGTGTCATGTCTCTATGACTAAGCACTTTTTTCTCGTTTATGCTTTCACAAGTCCCACTGACAAAGCACTTCATTCTTGCTTGTACTGTCACAAAACTCGCTGACTAAGCACTTTCGTCTCGTTTGTGGTTTGTGCTGTCATAAACCTCGCTTACGTGGCACTTTCTTCTTGCTCGTTGGGTCAAAAATTTCGCTGGCGAGGCACTCTCTTCTCATTTGTAGTGTCTTAAGGTTTGCAGACAAGACTCACTTCACTCTCTTCAAACTTTATAATTTATCTTACTCGAGAGAACGAGAGAGAGATAGAGAGATAGAGAGAGAGAGAGAGAAAGTGTGTGTGTGTGAGAGAGAGAGAGAAAGAGAGAAAAAGAGAGAAAAAGAGAGAGAGAGAGGTTTCCTTCATACACACTCTTCAGTATCACGGAATATATTTTAAAGAGATAAGAGTACTTGCCATGAGATTCGACTTTTAAAAGTTAACCCTTGTTTGATGCCCCAAAACCCATCACAGCAAAAATAGAAGGAAGACATTCTGAATAACAAACTGAATCAATTAATAAATCACTGTAACAGATACCTTCAAAAGTTGCATTTCCTTGTTTGCAAAATTTTCCCAGACAATTTACCGAGGAAAATAAATCTCCATTGATAGGAACTGTTAACCCTTCCCATAATTATCTACTCAACGATGTCAATAGCTGCTGACAATCCAAACAGAAAAAATTATAATTAAACTTCCTGAACGGGTTCTTTGTAGACTATATATATTTTTTTTAAATTTGATTTTATTTTTGTTGAAAGAATAATTATTAATCAAATAATCATTGTTAATGGCTTCAACTGAAGTGCTTCCATCACGATACACACGCACAAAATACACACACACACACACACACACACACACACATATATATATATATATATATATATATATATATATATATATATATATATTACGAAAGTGGGTGTAAAGATAGATAGATAGATAGATAGATAGATAGATAGATAGATAGATGATTCTCTCTAAATTACCAAGATTTTTTACCGTATGCCATTAGTAAGGTTTGCTTTGATTAGCTTTCTTTGTTTAATGGCGTATCAACCATTGTGGGTTATTTAATGCCAAAGTTATCTTTATAATGTAGTGATGCTATCTTTATAATGTAGTGATGCTATTTAACCCATAGCGCTGAGGCTTGATGTGTTTCATACTTTTCCGAAATGTATGAGTCTGATAGCACGAATGCAGTTTGAACGATGCTTATTACGATACTGCAATTCAGTGCATTACCCACTACGTCACGAGGACTCCTTGTAAGAATCATATGCACAAAAATGTGAATATATATTATTAGTACACACACACACACACACACACACACACACACACACACACACACACTCGGGCATGAATGGGATATCTTACATTTATATAAAAACTGCCCCTGAGTCCTCAGAAAACTCACTGTCCTCCTTCAGCAAGTTTGGAAGAAGGGTATTGTACCACAGGAATGGTATCTGGTTGATGGTATTTGGATACCAAAGCATATGCAGTCAAAAGGTGCCCGTGGTGTAATGGTTATCGTCATAGGAAATGGACACGGCGACACGAGTTCAAATCCTGGACGAGACTGATCGCATTTCACATTGCACTAAGTGATTCATACCTTGGGAAAGGTATGAATCCAATTATTCTCCCTCCAGCTATGGGTAAATAGTAGGGCAGAGTGGGTTCTTCAGCCTTGGTGAGGCAACTAGTCTAGGAGAAGGAAAACTGAATTCAAACCTGTTAAACTCCGCTTAAAAATGACCTTGTGTCATATCCTACCCGAGCAGGGGTAAATATGGTATCACAAATTTTCACCCAATATCCCTCCTAAATGTAGAGGAGAAAATATTTGGGGGGGGTCTTGCTCTCCGTATGACAACCTTTCTGGTGAGCAATCATTATATAAATACATCTGTCCAGAAGTCTAGGATACCTGGATTCCCCGGATGTCACGGAACATTCACAAATGATATGGAACTCAATACTCTCAGTTAAAAGGGACAAAATAGAATTACATGTAATCTGGCATGATCTTGCATACGGTTCAGTTTCGCCCCACTTAATCCGAATGGCCCTCGACTTTTTCAACTTCCCAAACAAGGTTGGGGAAATCATAATGAATTACTTCAATTCAGCCTTTATGAAATTTATCGTTAAAAAATATACCACCAAGTGGCAGGCACGTTACATCGGCATCATGATGGGCTGTGTGATTTCCCCACTTCTTTTCGTTCTGGCCATGGAACTCATCTTACGTGGTACAGCAAATACGTCGGAATGAGTGAGGAAAAATGAACATCTGACTCTTCCTCCTTCCAGAGCTTTTATGGACGACATCGCCATTCTCGTCCCGTCCAAAATTGATGCCGATGGTTTACTAAAAAGGTATTATGACCTTTTCACTTGAGCAAGAATGAAGGCTAAGCCAAAGAAAAGTCGAAGCCTATCGTTAGTCGGAGGATCTGTCAGGGAGATCCATTTCAAAATTGTGGGTGATACGATCCCAACAGTCAGGGAGAAGCCAGTAAAGAGTCTCGGACGTCTTTATTCAATCCCACTGACTGATCGTACAGAGTAGCCTGGAATAGTCTTAAATCAATTGACAAAATTTGTCTACCCAGAGAGATGAAGGCTTAGAGTTACCAACATGGTCTGCTACCCTGTCTTTTGTAGCTCTTACAATGTATGAAATAGCGCTATCTCACTTTGAGTGGATTCAACAGTATAGCAACAAATATCTGCGTAAGTGGCTCGGAGTTCCTCCTTGTTTTTCGAAAGTAGGTTCATATACTAATTCTGGAAACCTACAGCTCCCAATATCTTCACTGGTAGAAGAATTCAAAATTTGGAAAGTACGCCTTCACATGATGATGAAGGATTCAGCCGACGAGATCATTCGGAAGCCGTATCCAGAAATAAAATCAGGTACGAAATGAGCGGCCTTAATAACCGACCAGGAAGCGGAATGCAGCCTACGAATCAAAGACATCATAGGCGTTACTCAAACAAATCGAGCTGGGCTGGGTAGCACGAGCAACAAGGCATTCTCCAGAGTGGGCCCAAAGGGAAAAAGAGACATGGTGAGCGAAAAAGTCAGGATGTTTGAGGAGAAGCAAAGAACAGCTAGTGCTGTTACTCAGGCCAAACAACGTGCTAGGATAAAATGAAATGATATCCAACTAATTGAATAATCGTAAAAATTCTTAATTGCAATGGAACCACTATTGATATCATTCCATTCTTCGCTCTACATATGATCTCTTACCAAATGCGACCAACCTAAAATTATAAGGATATACCGATTCGGATCAGTGTTTTTCGTGTAAAAGTGATCGGGGTACCGTGCGCCACGTACTAACTGCATGTCTACAATCGCTTCAGATGTACTGATGGCGACATCATCATCATCATCATCATATCGTGCTGGCAGCACGGATATCCCTGACCCTCTCTCGCCACTCCTCCCTATCGTTCATCGCCCTAGGCAGGTCTTCAGGACAACAACCTGTATCCTCACATAGCTGCTGAATGTACGTTCGTGCTGGTCGTCCTGCTTTTACGCGGCCGTGTGTGGGGATCCATAAGAGTACATCTCTTATGAGTTCATTTCTGCTTCTCCATCAGTGTCCTGCATGTCTGGTTCGCCTAACTTGAATAGTTTTCGTGATAGGGGGCAGGTGGCCGTACAGTTGGTGTCTTGTGGGGTGTTGCTGCCAGGACTTGTTCAGGATTGCACGCAGCATTCTTGTGTAATTGCCATCTAGTTTCTTCTCCAGCCGTTTTGTTAGCGTCCATGTAGTGCATCCATATAGCAGTATCGATGTGACCGCTGATGGCGACATAATAAGGTGTTAGATGTGGTCATAGAGTTGTTAAGAGCACAATGTGAGACAGCAAACCAGCAATCTGTTACAGTCAAGGAACCCATAATTCAGTTTCACTAGGAAGGTGAATGCCCTGTGAGGAAACAAAAAAATTCCAATATGAAGCTACTGAATGGAGTTAGTGACTGGAAAGTTTCAGCAGATCTCAAGGCATCTCTACAAATTCCAGTTCACATTATTCCAACAGAAAAGTGGCTAGATATCGAACGGTGGTCTGATTCAAAGAATAGTGCCCACCTCATAGAACTGACTGTTCCCTGGGAAGAAAACCGAGAGAAGTCACTCGAGCGGAAGAAAAACCGATGCGAGACACTGCGGGCCGACTGCATGGAAAAAGGTTCGCATTTCGTTTCATTCAAAAATTGGAATCACTAGCCGCAATTTGAAAGTTGTCTCATATCGTCTTCAGACCACGGCGCAATATACATCAAGTCAGATTTGGTCGAGAGCGAAAAGTCTTCTGCATGAATGAAATGCACGTGGAACCACCATTCCCGTGTGATTACGTAACATCTAGAAACGGTTACTCTAAGCGCATAATGACATAAACGGCCAAAAGTAAACGCGTTTTTAAAAATCAGAAACTGCACCAAAAATGAAGATGAACGTACAATGTAATCTCTGCTTTTAGTTTATCTGGCGTATATATATAATTCTTTTGAATACCCTATCCGGTGCCAAGAGCTACTTGATAGTGCCAGGAGTGGCAGTACCGCCTTGAGCTACCGAAACTGTGTTATCACTCCTGGTTAGCGGCGGATGAGGGCAGGGTATTGCACGTGCTTTTACACGTTGTATGATGAAAATTATATACACACACACTCACACACATGATGTTCCATAAATTATAAAATCAATCTTCTGAATAAGAAATTTTTTAGGATTTTAACAGTCATTAACAATATCAGGAAATTCATGTATCAAAAAAAAAAAGAACAAGAATTTTCATGTGAACGACAATTTTTTATTTATGACTATTTTACACTTTGCGAGTTTTTCACACCTGCCGGAGCTGGTGAACTTTCACTAAAGTTTGAGTCATTGCAAGTTTTCTAAGATATATATTCTCAATATTCTAGCCGATCGCAACAATGCTGTCATCTGGATGGTTTCGATTCGTCCCCCGATTTATTATTATTATTTACTCCTTGAGAGTTTTCCCATCACCGTTAGCTGATGGCCATTCACTGGAGTTTGAGAGACAGCAAGTCTCCTCAAGTCTCCAGGACTCTTCTCAGTATTCTGGCCGATCTCATTTATGCAGTAGTTTGGATGGTCTGTACTCGTCCTCTTATTTCCAAGTCCTTCAGTCCCTTTATTAATCCTTTGGCAACTGTACCAAGAACACCAATTATAATTGGTATAATCGTCACTTTCATATTCCAAAGTTTTTTCGATTCTCTAACCAGATCGAGATATTTATCCTTCTTTTCACTTTCTTTTAATTTTTCTCTGAAGTCAGCCGGGATAGCAAAGTCGACAATTTTGCAAGTTTTCTTTTTTTTGTTGATTATTATAAATTCAGGTCATCTGGCAGAGATTAGGTGATCACTTTTGTTTCCAGGACTCTTGTCAGTATTCTGACCGATCTCAGCAATGATGTAGTTTGGGTGCTCTCAATTCGCCCTCTGATTTCCATCCTTCCAGTCTCCTTTCCAAGTCTTTGAGCACCGTTTCAAGCTCGCCAATTACAATTGATATCATGCTCATTCTCATGTTCCACAGCATTTTTAGTTCTCTTGCAAGGTCCAAGTACTTGACTACCTTTTCGTTTTCTTTGATTTTCATTCAATGGTTCGCTGGGATGGCAAGTTAACTATACACTTTTTTCTTTTTTTAATTAGTTCTGGGTCTGGTCTTCTGGCCTTGATTAGATGATCTGTTTGTATTTCAAAATCCAAGAACATTATTATAGTTACTCCTTGAGAGTTTTTCGCATCAGCATTAGTTGATGGTCTTTCATTGGAGTTTGATTGACAACAAGTCTCCTCAAGTCTCCAGGGCTCTTCTTAGTATTCTCTTCTTTGTATTCTCAATAACGCTGTTGTTTGGATGGTCTCCACTCGTCCTCTTATTTCTAAGTCCTCCAGTTCCCTTATTAATCCTTTGGTGAATGTAGGTAGAGCACCAATTACAATTGGTATCACAGTCACTTTCATGTCCCACATGTCCAGATTCTGGGTTGTGCATATACCATTTGTTCCTATGGTCAAATTTAAATTTCTTGCACAATTCCCAGTGGATCATCTTGCCCATCCAGTCGTGTCTAGTCTTATACTCTTTCTGTGCTAATTTGCTGCATTCACTTATTATGTGATTGGTCGTTTCGTCTCAATCACCATATACCCTACATCTGCTGTTTTATTGCGTCTTGTCTATTCTTGCTTTGATATGATTGGTCTTTATGGTGTTGTTATGTACTGCTATTAGAAGAGATTCAGATTCTCTCTTAAAGTTTCACTTTCTTAACCACATAATTATTAATATTATTCATGGTGGTGGTATTGATGGTGCTTAAACTAAATTTAATTTCAGAAAATGATAAATCGTAAATTTCACGTGTTTAAACGTAATTAATCATGGGAAGAGGATCGTTTTTACCAGATGCAACTAAAAGGATTTCTTAAGGCAAAGGAATAATGAGAGTAAAAATTACTTAAGGTTCTTCGTTTATCATTTCCTTCGTTCATTATCTGACTCTTTGTTTTTCTTCTTTTTTGTTTTTTCTTGTTTCCTTGGAAGGTAAAATAACTTTGTCGTATAGTGGATTTGGGACTGAAAAACTTGCCCAAGGTCAATTTCTTTGAACGTCAACAAAACATAATTTGATTTTCATAATTGAACATCGTTTGTTTTTCATTTTTAATAATAATAATAATAATAATAATAATTATCATTACCTACGTAACTATGAATTCGTTTCGTCCGCTAAAATCGAGAACATGGCCGATGCAGAACAACTCAGCCAAGTTTTCCTCTATTTTAAGGAAGCATAGCGGAGAGATTGTTAGCAAGCTAGTTTCGTAGGAAAATGAGTTTAATACTTATAAGGTACCCACTGTTTTGGCTTTGTGTCAGCCACATCTTGGGTCTGACATTTGGAGGGTTGATCCTATTTCCTTTGACGATAATCGTTACGCTAAATGCATTAAGTGGTGTTGTTGGGTATTTGCTATTCATTATTAGAAATGATTTTTACGAGTATTATCCTTCATCCTTATTGCCTTTTATCTCAACTCACTCGAAGTGTCATCACTTCTTCGACTACAGAGAACAGTGCGCATTGAAAACAAGTACAAGTAGACTTTAAAGAAAGAGTTGTAATAAAAACAACTAGAATTGGGTTTAGTTTCTTCATTTAATGGCATATCAACCTCCGTGGGTTATTTAATGTTAAAGCCATCTTTGCAGAAGAGCGGTAGTGGTAATATTTAACATGGGTTAAATATTACCACTACTGATCTTCAGTAAGAGGTTTCATACATTTCCAAAAGTATTAGTCTGAAAGTGAACATGATAGCGTAACTGAAATTCGAATTCTCATACAACGATAACGATTGATAACCATCATCTTAAATTAATATTTGAATATACACATAACACTGCTTGTGTATAAAATAATATAAAATACGACAGAGACTAATGATAAATAATTAATAAACGGAGTAGGTAGAGTGTTCAACAATGGTCCGGGAGACTTAGGTTCAATCCCAGGTCGCATCATACCAAAGATTTTTAAAATGGTACTTGATACCTCCTTGCTTAACTCTCAGTAATATAAGGTACCTATCAATGGGTAAAGTGGGGCAATCCAGGGAAAGGAGTAGCGCCCTCCCCTACACCTCTGTGTAGTAGCTATTGAAAAAGGAGCCTTCTGGTCGCCCTCAACTTTACTTTACTTTATTAATAAAAAAAACATTATTGTTCCTTGATAGTTTTTCACATCGGCTTTAGTTGATGGTCATTCACTGGAGTTTGATTCATAGCAAGTCTCCTCAAGTCTCTAACACTCTTCTCAGTATTCTGGCCAATCTTAATAATGCTGCCATCTGTATGGTTTCCACTCGTCCTCGGATTTCTGAATCTTCAAATCCTTTTGGGGATTCTTCTGAACACACCAATTTTCAACTAGTATCACCGTAACCCTCATGTTCCATAGCTTATTATTATTATTATTATTATTTACTCCTTGAGAGTTTTTCACATCAGCGTTAGTTGATGGTCATTCACTGGTGTTTGAGTGACGGCAAGTCTCCAGGACTCTTCTCAGTATTCTGGCCGATCTCAATAATGTACTAGTTTGGATGGTCTCCACTCGTCCTCTCATTTCCAAGTCCTTCAGTCCCTTTATTAATCCTTTGGTGACTGTGCCAAGAGCACCACTTATAATTGGTATAATCGTCACTTTCATGTTCCAAAGTTTTTTTTCAATTCCCTCGTAAAATCGAGGTATTCATCCTTCTTTTCACTTTCTTTTAATTTTTTCTCTGTGGTCAGCCGGGACAATTTTGCAAGTGCTCATTTTTTTTTGTTGATTAAGATATCACTATTATTATTATTATTATTGTGTAATTCTTGTGAGTTTTTCACACCAGGAGTTGCTGGTGGTCTTTTACTGGAGTCCGAGTGACTGCAAGCCTCCGCGGGCCTCCAGGACTTCTCTAATTATTCTTGCAGATCTGAGCAATGCTGTTGTCTGGATGGTCTCAATTCTTCCATTGACTCCCAATTCCTCTGGTCTCTTCTGCAAGCCCTTGAGAACCGGTCCAAGCACGCAAACAACAATTGCTTTACTGTTAGCCTCATTTTCCCCAGCTTTCTTTGTTCTCTGTCAAGAATCAAGTATTTGTTGATCTTTTCGCTTTCTTTTATTTTCACTCTGTGGTCTGCTGGGAGGGCAAAAGTATGCGACAAATTCTCTTTTCTGCCTTTTTTTTTTCTTCTTTTTGTTAATAAGCATTAGCCCGTGTCTTCTAGTCGGATTAGGTGATCTGCTTGTATTTCAAAATCCTTGAGAATTTCGTGCTTCTAATACTTTTGAACAGATTCTCGTTTGTGCATATATTATTTGGTAGTATTGTCAAATTTCAATTTTTTGCACAATTGAAAACAACCTTGTCGTGTCTAGGGTGAGGGTGTCCTCGTGGTGTAATGGTTAAAGCGATGAACTGCGGAATCGCAGTACGCGAGTTCGTACTCCAGTCGCGCTATTACGTTCACTTTCGAGCAAATACCCTTGGGAAAGGTATGAACCCCCTTATTCTCCCTCCAGCTATGGGTAGATAGTAGGACGGACTGGGTTCTTCAGCCTTGGTGAGGCAACTAGTCTAGGAGAAGAAAAACTCTGAATTCAAACCTGTTAAACTCCGCTTAAAAACTGACCTTGTGTCATATCCTGCCCGAACGGAGGGGTTGGTAAATAGTACCTTGTCGTGTCTAGAGTTATCCTCTTTTGGTACAAGTTTGCTACATTTGCTTATCACGTGATTATCATTTCGTTTTTATTACCACATAACTTGCACATATTATTCAGTTGCCTATCATCAATTTCCGCTTTTATATAATTGTTCTTTATGGCATTATTTTGTACTGCTATTAGAAGAGATTCTGTTTCTCTCTTGAGATCTCCTTTGCGTAGCCATGTCCATGTCTTCTCGTGCGAAATTTCGCCAGTTTGAAACCAAGCGCATTCTTCCGAGATCTCTGTCATCCTTTTTCTATATCCTCTTTGTGTAGGGTTGCTCCTAAAATAACATTGAAGTGCTAGTTGGTTGTCTTCCTTAGTTCATGTCTTGTGTTGGCGTCTCTGGTTTGTGTGGTTCTCATTATTATTATTATTATTATTATTTCACTCGTGAGTTTTTCACGCCAGCTTGAACTTGTGGTATTTCACTGGAGTCTCATTAACAGCAAGTATACTCTGGTCTCCACAGCCAAGTCGGTTGGGATTATAGAATACACCGATTTTATCTCCGCAGAGGATTAAAGTTCCCCCATTAATAAGTGTCCTTGATAAGAAACAAAAGCCATATTATGGTGATACTCCAGCCTTGGAGATTTTGGGAGTGTAGAGTACTCCTTCATTGCAATGTCTCCCAGGCCCTCTCTGATCTGGAATAGTAGCTCTTGATAGAGTCCTATCTATGGGTCAAATAGACATCATGGACATTTAAACTCTGTGCAAACAAATAACTTTTGCTAAAATAAATTGTTAGAAAAAGAACTGTTTAACATTTAACTCTGTGAAAATAAACGACTGATGATTAATTGAGTTGTTTGTGATACATTGCAATACTTGGAACCATTTAACTGTGAGTAAAAAAGAATGAGCTCAGGTTCGTTTAAAAATGTTATCAACAAAATGTGTTTACAAATCATAAATATTTAATACATATCTATGAACAAGATTTGGCATTATATAACCTACAACGGTTGATATGCCATAAAACCAAAACAAAACAAACCAATCAGGTTGCCAGTACTCTTCTGAGTATTCTAGCAATAATATTAATTGAGTATCTCATCAAGAAACATTGGTAAGCAAATGTGATTTGCAGAGCATTGTAACTGAAATGACTTTTCACACCTCCATTTTAGAACATAATATCCAATGCTTTCTAACAAAAAGCAATCACCAAAAAGTAATTTAAAAGTTATTAAAGTTTTTTCGTTCTTTAAAGTGGTATGTATTAATTAAATTTGGACGAAGTTATTAGCTAAAAGTTTAAACTTTATATTCTGCTGTAAAGATACTAAAAATTATTTGGTGAAGCCTTATTAGCAGACAGTGAATTTTAATGGAAAAGCCCCCTACCCAGCCTTATAATGTTGTCTCTTGTTACGAATTACTTTGCTGATGAACAGACTTAATTTCTAGGGAAAGTCACTGTGTCGTTGTGGTTAAAGTGCTTGATTGCAGTTTCGGAATAAACGAGTTCGTACTCCAGTCGTGCTGTTGACTTCATTTTCGGATTAATACCCTTAGAAAAAGAATAAACACCCAAACTTTTCAGTTATGGGTAAAATAGGACTTCTGTTCTACAACAAGGTTGGTTTCGGCATTAGATAACCGACAAATGTTGATATGCCTTTAAACAAAGAAACCAAATCAAACCATTCATTAGCAAGAATTTTTCGAACTGTTGATTTGTCTGAATTGTCCAGCAGGATTCACGGGGCAGTGGATAAAAGTATTTCTGGGTGAAATCATCAAATAGCCGCAGGTTCAATCCCAACAACAAGTAAGATTAACAAGGAATACTTAGTATAGCTTAATACTTGTACCTGGTCAGGGTTAACTGAATTGTAATTTTGACTGTGTATTAAATAAATCGTTTATTTCGAGGTTCCGTGAAGGCTCCTGAGTTTAACACGAAACACTCGAAGAAGGACATATCGGCAAAAACGTTGTGAGTATAACGATGAAGACAATTATCCGAATATTCTAAGTGATGAAATCTATCAAGACAAATCATATTGAGAATCTTCACTGGCCGAGACATCCTCACATTATTAAAGAAGTTAATCAGTTAATCTTCAAATTAAAAAAATGTAAATATCCTATCTCGGTTCCTTAGCGTATAAAATAGGTATAAAATAACCCCATTCAAGTTGACATACCGTTAAAACCAATCAATGGCTTTTCGTAGAGAAATGCTAAAGTAGAAATGCCTTTAAGTTGAGTTTTAAATTCTGGTTTGAATATTAGTTGTCTTTTTCTTTTGTATTCTTTTATATTTGATAATAAAAAAAAATATAATTTTTAATTCTGCGTGATTCATGTAAATTGTTTGATATTTGTCGCCTCAGAGACGAGAGCGATTTTCTACGCCCGGTCGTTTATTTCTTGACTTGAATAATCGAAGCTAGAATTGAAGTGATAATATATAAAATGACATCGACTGGCCAGCAAGGACTATCTCACGTACTGATTATTAGCTTATCATTGAAGTCGACCAGTTTCCAGTGTGTAACGAAAAGAGTCGGTGCGACACAGAGATTGCGTGTCTTATTGAAGTACATACAATTGATGTTGGAATCCAGATTAAGCTAGGTGTCCATTTCTGTGAAGGACACTGGACATCGTGGCTATAGTTTTTGGTTTTTGGTGTCGCGCGCGACGAGAAACGAGAGACAGAAATAAAGGGAAAAAAGAAAGAGAGGGGGGTGAAAATGACGGGTACGTAAGATAACAAAAAGAACGAGCACCACCACGACATTTATCAACGCCGCCAGACACAATTCGCGTCAAAGTAGAGGCGTTAAGGTAAAGCACGATAAAGATAGCGATGGTTGGTGCTGGAGTTATTTGTTGTGTTGGCGGTCGATCGCCTTTGCATAAAAAAGGAAAATGTTTTCATCACATTTATTGGACGCGTTTCTGTCGAAAAAATTAACATAAAAAAATAATTTTAACTCTATTTTAGAATGGGTTTCTAAAAATCAAAAACAAAAATCCTTCTTCGTTTTCTTTTCCTCTCTCTCTCTCTCTCTCTCGCTCTCTCTCTCTCTCTCTCTCATCGCATATTATAAAGTCACTGGCACTTCCAAGTGAATATGCAAGGTTCTCCCTTGTATTATCTTGTATTTTGCTTGCCCAGTCGGTTGGGGTTGCATCTCTGAAAGAGGGACAAGTCTCCCACAAAGAGTGCTTTGGTAACACTAAACAATTTGATGGTGAGGATCTCGTAATGCTGGAGCTTTGGGGGCTGCAGAGTACCATTTTATTGCCATCGCTCACAAGTCTACCCTGGCTCAGAGTGGTGAAAACTGATAGGGTCCTATCTATGAGTCAAATAGAACTGTTTGACATTTAAACTGAGTGAAAACAAATGCTAAATTGATTTTTTTTAATAGAACTGTTTTTACATTTAATTGTGTGTAAACAAATCACTGGTGTTTAATTGAATTGTAAATGACACATAGCAATACTTGAAACCATTTAATTTTGTTCACTTATGCTAGATTGAATTGTTAGAAAAAGAACTGTTTCATCATTTAACTGTGTGTATCTACAAAATATGTTTACAAATCATATATTTGATATATGTAAAACAGGATTTGGCGTTAAATAACCGATAATGGTTGACATGCTATTAAGAGAAACTAAACGAAACGAAACGGTGTTTTTTCTGATTATTAAAAATTTCGAAAATTTTGGTTTGGTTGATTAATTGCATATCAACCTTGAGGGATTATTTCATGCCAAAGCTATCTTTTTAGAAGAACAATGGTTATACCAGTTAACACATAAATCCGGGGGTTCATACCTTTTCCAAGGGTATTTGTCCTAAAGTGAATGTAATAGCGCTACTGGAATTCGAATTTTCTTACTTAGAGGCAGCAGTCCAGCACCTTAGCCATTACACCACGGAGATTCTCTCTCGTGGGTTTGAACTGACTTTTATTGACGCTTATTCTGTAATATAATGGCCAAGGGATTTCGTTTTATATATCTTGCCTTTCGGTTTAGTTAGGCTGAGAACCTTTCGCTTAGCGCATGCGTTACTTAGGTGTAAACATGAGCACAGGTATGCATGCGCGCGCGGGGAGGACATGTTATTCAAAGATGTCAAAATAAAAACCCAGATACGGGGATGTGAATGACGTCATGCACCGGAAGCATGAGCGGAGGATTTGGGGGATTTGAGAAAAGTCAGAGAGTTGAGTGTCTGCCTCGGAAGAAGACGGCTGACTTTCGGGGCTTGCCGAGGCCTTGCGGCGGGTGCCGAGCGTGGTGGGGGGCAGATGGAAAAGTCAGCATAGAAAGCTTGCGTCTCTCTCTCCTCATGTTGAAAAACCTTTAAACTCAAAGGTAATAAAAAGTTTCGTACCTGAACCCATTTCGTAAAGTTTCGTGTTTCGGGATTCCTATGTTATCTATGTATCAATATTATGAACGTTTTACATACCGCTATGAATATGTCTATTTCACATAATCATGTATGGCTATGTTACAATTCATCGTCACTTAAAATTGCTCAGCTGTTCACACATTTACGTTTTAAGTTTTAAAATTTAAAGTCTTATTCTTGATTATATTTTATCACACATTTCTTGATCAAGGATGATGTGATAAAAAATACTGGGATAAAAAAATACTAATAATTTGTATACAAAACCATGGGTTGCCATACTGTCATTCAAACGTAATTGACCCAATAGTTTTTTATAACACTTTTTTATTAAAACTTGCCTTCACTTGATGTTAATAATAGATTTCGCCAATCTATTAAGTAACATTCCTACCACGATCATTTTTCACATTCAAAACAAATAAAAAAGCCCCCCCTCTCTCTCTCTCACACACAAACACACCCACACTCTCTCTCTCTCTCTCTCTCTCTTTCTGTATCTATCTATCTATCATAAGCGCTTCTTTTAAATTTACATATGTGTGTGTGTGTGTGTGTGTGTTCAATTATCCAAGTTCTTCTAAAAGTTTTTGGGTGCTGGTAGTTGGATGCTCTTTTATCTTTTGCTTTAAAGCATTATAATTGACGACTGATTGTCGTCCAATTCTGGGATGCTCTGTCAGTGGACCTTAGAATACGGCGATTAAATCCCCTTCATACCAGTCAGAGTTCGTCCACTCCCAAAGGGATGTCTTCAGTATGACACTAAACTACATGGATTCATATCTTTCCCAAGAGTATGAGCGCTGTGTAATAACATAATGCTATTCCGAATATAAGATGACTAACAAATATTATACGTATTACTACATATTATGACCCATACTTATCGTCGCAAAGAATTAGAAATTTTATTCTCTTATATAACGTTATATATTCATTATATAACGTTATATATATTCATTATATAAACGTTATATATATTCATTATATAACGTTTTGGTCGGTTGGTTTCTTTGTTTAATGTCATATCAACCTTCGTAGGTTATTTAATGCCAAAGCATCCTTCTAGAAGAACAGTAGTGGTGCTATTTAACCCATAACTGGGAGGATAAGGGGTGCATACCTTTCCCAAGGGTAATTGCCCGAAAATGAACGTAATAGCGTGACTGGAGATCGAACACGCTTACTACGATTCTGCAGTCCAGCACTTTAACCATTTCACCATGAGGACACCTCCATAACGTTTTATGTATGACACTAAACAGCCTGAAGCTGAGACTATGGTGTCAACCCATCGTTGCCGTTACACCCTGGTACACTTTGACCCAGAGTTGTTGCATATGTTAGGGTATTAGGAGTCAAATGAATCCGTTTGGGAATTATTAGTATTAGATAGGAATACTTAGAACCATGTAAGACATGAACACTCTTATCCCCTCAATGGCATCATTGCTGTTCTTCTTCAAGGATGGCTTTAGCATTAAAAATCCCGCAAAGGTTGATATGCCTTTAAACAAAGAAACCAAACCAAACCTTAAAACTATATAACTGTATTCAAATTAGTTGTATTTAAATTAAGTACTAGAAACTACATAAATAATAAATAAATATATAAACTATATAAAGGTTTACAAATAATTATCAACAATTACTTGAATCCTTGTAATTGCTGGCAAAAAAGACTGGCGATAACCATTGGGCTAAGCGCACCTCCTTTTCAACCCCTCCGCCTCTGTCAGGATGCGACACAAGGTCAGTTTTAAGCGGACAGCAGCTGGTTTAAATTCAGACTTTTTTTTTCTTAGACTGGTTATCTAACGATTGGTAAAGAACCCAGTCTGAACAACCATTTACTCATAGCTAGGTAGGGAGGAAACGTGAAGGATTTGGATTTGGAATATTAACGCAAAGTGAACATTATTTCGTCTAGAATTTGAACCCGGTTCGTTGATTTCATTTCTTACGATGATAACCACTACACCAAGAAGGTATTCATGTGGGTATTCATTGAGAAGAATATCTGAAGGAAGCTGTTGAGCAGAAGCTCACTAAATCTCAGGAGTTAGTAGAACAGTGTAGAAGTCAGGGCTAAAATGTGTCATAAAGAAAGGAAATGCTTTGGCCTATAATGCCAAAAGAACTTCCTCTGCTGTGGTTAGAGTGAAAAACTTTAAATCATTTTATCTTACAGCTCTTTGAATGTTTTCAATACCTCCCGCAAACATGCACTACAACCTGCCTATCTTTTAAAAATCATATCTCTTTCTGTTGTTAATGCTCGTAAATGTAGTCTTCATTATTTCAAAGAAGTCAGAGTGTTAGCATTAAACCATGGAGGGCGCAACAGGACCTGATCGAGTTGATTTGGTGATAGGGAGTATGACGTTGAACAACCCGAGACTCCTCGATGATCCAAGTCAATCGACATCACTGATTATAGCCCAGGTGCCGTAGCTACGAGCGTATATCCCGTTGTAGCACTGTTAATTGTCACATAATTGTTATAATTTTTTTTCTTAATCTAAATCAAGAATGATATCTCGCTCGCTTTGCGTCATTTCAGTTTCCAGAAGAATGTATTACTTTTTTTTAATCATACACGAGTTACCGCGGCACATACGAATAATAATCGAAAGCATGGTGGCATTAGATTTGATGGTGAAAAGGCCGTCGAAAGAAATCAATTGCGAACGACGCTCGCAACCAAAGCTGATATTACGTCCGGGTCGTTCATCGGCAATATCCGGTAGCGCCACTGAAACCCACGTGACTCTTACATCAGCAAAGAGAGATAACCGCTTCAGCTAAAAATTCGTTGTATTCCAGAACCATGGCCAGATGTCATAATTTCATTTCCTTCTCTACCGCGATTATCAGGCGAGCTAACACGAGACCAGCGACAAGTTAAGATGTTTGATCTCGTCCCTTTCATAGACACGAGCGCGGACGATCCATTTCCTCCGCATTCGGTCGTCAATTTCTAAAGTAATGACCGAAATAATCGAAGCTAGATTTGAGGAGATAATATGTCGATCGATCTCGACAGGCTAGCAAGGACTGTCTCACGTACTGATTATTAGCTTATCGCAAAGGCTGACCGGACGCAGTACTTTACAACGACGACCTCAGAAAAGTGTCAGTCCAGCATTGAGGCTGCATATCTAAATTAAGTGCAAACAATCGATGTTTGAATCCAAATTAAGTGAGATTTCCATTTCAGGTGAAGGACACTGGACATTAGATTTGGATACTCTCACTGCAAAATATTTTTCCACCCATTACAATTCATTATGTTTCTCGTACGTGGTTTCCGAATAAGATAACGAAAAAATCACTTTGTTGACTAAATTGATGAGATTTTTCAATGTATCTACTATGATGAGTCAAAAGTATTGCAATATTTTGGTAACGTGAGGCACAATTCGGAAACTCCAGATGCTTTTGCAGGAGATGTGTAGGTGAGGAACCATCACGAGACAGTGAGATGCCGAGCTCAAATAAAACTCTCCAAGTACTCTTTTTGATGCCGAGCACGGCCTCTGAATCAACGATTTTAGGCCTGCCTGACTGTGCCTGATCGTCGAGATTCTTGTAACCTGACCAAAGATTCTCCTGCCATCTGTGTACTGTACATGATCAACTGTGCCTTCACCGTTTGCATAACAAATGTTTTTGGTTGCTTCTGCGACATTATGCCCCAATTCGAACTCTTAAAAGCTTAGATTCCCGAACGTTGCGCGTTCAGCTGTGCAGCTTTCAAATCATATCTGGAATGAAACAATGTCGAACGTGTCAGAGCACCAACTACCATGATATTATCAACTAAAACGTGTGCTTAAGTCACGAATTATATGCGCCATAAATTTACATGTACAGCAAGACTTATCCAAGAATTATAGTTTAGGAAATGTTCTTCTAGAAAACACTGCTTTCTTATTGAGGTGGAAAGTTGCTGGTTACAGATCACCAACCTCAACACCGTTAAAGACCATGCACACCCCTTCGTTGCAACAATTTCCGATGGAATAATGTGCTCTGCAATACATCACGATATGTACAGAAAGGTTTTCTAGGGAACAAGAATACTTCACAGTGTTACCCTGGCTACCAAACTCTTCATAACTCAATACTTCATGGGATGTTGTCGGCCGAGAAGTTCGCTCTGCAAAACAATCAGAATGTAGCTTACAGCGGACAAAGGAACCGCTGTAAACATACTTGCACCAGATCCTATTAGAAATGTTTCGAAGTCTTGAAGAGTTAAGATCTTTTTCGCAGATATTTGAAATTACGTCCGGGTCGTTTATCGTCAATATCCGGGAGCTCCACTGAAATCCACGTGACTCTTACACCAGCAAAGGGAGATAACCACTTCAGCTAAAAATTTGTTGTATTCCAGAACCACGGCCAGATGTCATAATTTCATTTCTTTCTCAACCGCGATTATCAGGCAAGCTAACATAACTAGCGACATTTTAAGATCATTTATTAAACAGATCATATAGTTTTCTTTCATTGATATATATCATCAAATCCTTGGTTTGCTTTAGTTTATTCAACGGCATTTCAATCTCTTATGGATTATTTAAGACTCAAATTTGATTCATATTTGATTATCACCATTGCTACATTTTCAATGCTCTATTGCTATCATTTTTAATCGCACTTTTATTTGTCTATAATCAAACGTCATCGTTTGTTTTTAGAAAGTTATATGGTATCCTATACTCCTATCAAATACTCATAATTCCCACTCAATTTTAAGTATTTCTAACACAAATAATTAGTACCCAATTTGATGGTATCAAGTATTCCCATCTAATTTATACACAATTATATGGGTTCGAGTTACAATTCCTATTAAATAGTAATCATTTTTTGTACAGTTATATGGTTTCATGTATTTCTTATCCAATATTAATAACTTTCAAGTAGGTATACTTATGATAGATACTCGGGTCTCTAGTGAAGATGGTCTTACGCTCATGTTGTGTTGTATTGATGGCCTAAATCCATTCTTTCTTTGAGGGCTGCATGCTGTTTCGTCGAGAGGAATAAACATCTCTTGTTGAGAAGAATAAATAACTAGCCACTTTTGCTAGTACACTTATTTTACTTCTTTTGAACTATGATGTCATCTTTTTTTACATATTACCTGTATACATCGGGAGTGGTTCTTTTTAAAGGTAGCTTTCACTTCATGTTAATAATAGTTTTCGCCAATCTATTACGTAACATTCCTACAACAATTATTTTTTAAATTCATTTTTCAAATTCATATGTTTTAAGTTATGGATTTCTTTTCACTCTTGTTCGCCATTTCAGAGATTACCATAACTTTTCTGCAAAGTTAACTTTATAATTAATAAAGAATTTCCATCTACGTTCCTTTTATCTCCACTTACGTGTTCATGGTATGCATACATTTAACACATTTACAATAAAAAAAAAATTACTGATCCAATCTGTATCATTTTGGGAAACCTCAAAAATACCACGACAATCCTTGCCCCAACCTGGTTAAAAATTCCTGCAACCCTAGGCCAACTCCTAAGTAATACTTATCGCCAGAATTCTTGACATTCCTCGTGATCTCACCGTTCAATTCTTTTCGCTTCGACAGGTTTCTCAAAATTCTATTTGTAGAGAATAGCAAAGCATAAAAACCCATATACACAAAAACCTCAAAAAATACATTCATTGACTCAAACACAATTTATCACCTATCTAGAAACCATAAACAACAAAAATAATAGCAATCACCTTCGCAAAACTAAAAAAAAAATTTAAATCCACTAAAACAATTCATCAAATAAGCCACAAGCTACACCCTATTTTCATACTACTTTTCTTCAAGACTTTTTAATCTTATTCCACGCTATTTTCAACTATACAACGCACAGCACCTCGCAACAAACTATTCTTCTATTAATTAACAAAAATATACATGTGACTCCACCTTTTGTGCCCTATTTATACGTAAATTATCTCAGTTCCCATTTCCGAACACCTAACGAATACCAATTTCCACTTCGTAGGCTCTCCTCAGACAACACTGATTTACAATTTAATTCTCTACTCAGCCTTCTGTGTCTCATAACTATGTAATTAACCAAATTTTAAGCTGTCTTCAATTTGCAAAGTCTCATATATGGACACTACTGATTTACAATCTCTTTCGTTTCGCAACTCACGAGACTACACACAGGAGTAACATATCCCACCACTTTTTAAATTCCCATATTTAACGACATCAATATTAATCATTTCCATCTAGTTATTAACTTCGTTTCTCGAATGTGTCTCGCGACCAGCCACAGAAAAAATACCGCATTTTTCTTTTCTCTAAAAAGATGTGTATACTAAATCATTGACCACCTTTAATCCAACCATGGTTTGGTTGATTGATTGGGTTTTATGGCATATCAACCTTTGTAGGTGATTTAATGCCTGGTTCTGTATGTACATATATACATATGTGATTTGTAAATGAACAGTTTATTCTTAGCCGTCGGGGTTTTACGGCATATTAACCCGCTTGGGGCCACACAACGTCCAGAGGTTAGGATGTGATCCTAATAACGTTAGCATTGTGTTAAAGTAGTATCCATCATACTCTTGGGTACAACCCTGTCTCTCTTCAGGATAACAAAACGTCAGTCATCTTGGATCCTTCCATTGCGTTTCTCTTTCTTGGAGCCGGTCTTTTGCCCTTTTCCCTAAATCCTTTTCGTGAGACTCCAATTTCTTCAAAAATGCCATTTTCTCTCAGAGCAAGGCCTCTTGACATTTCTACCATATCACTTCCTTTTGAGACTCCAGTTTCATCGGCGTGTTTCAAAAACAAAATGAGTTAAGATTTACATGTACATAGAGAAAAAGTTCTTTTAATCGAACTTCGAGTCAGTCGGGCAAACTTAAGCTTTTTTAAAATTCCACTTAGTCGAAATTTCACTGTAAACTAAAACTACTACAGTCAGTTTCCGAAAAGCCAAAGAAACGAACTGCAAAAAACAAAGGTTTTTTTTTAATTAATACATTTCCCGGTAAGGTCCAAACCTAAACTAAAAGAAAAAAAGAAAAAAATGGCCCGTGTCCCCAAAAATATCAGCCACGTGTTGGCACCACAAAAATCAAAATCTAAATGGCCTCTGCTAAAAGAAAAAAATTAGTTCGCACCGCTTCGCACACACGCGCACACACACACACACACACACACACAATACCACTTCAATGAATTACAATAAAAACCATTATTACAGCCAATAAACTAAAACAAAAAAAAACTTGGTCTCTGAAAATGCCTGTCATTTTACGTTTAAGTTTTTTTATTTTTTATTCTTTATTTTCTTTTCTCCGATTGCTGATTTCAAATAACCAAAACTATTCATTTCAGTGATTTTGTGTTTGTATATCAGTCTTTTCTTTTTTTTTTTCTTTTTTTTTTCTGGCTATATTTGACCATCTCTCTCTTCCTCTCTCTTTTTCTCTCTTTCTCTGTCTCTCTCTGTCTCTCTGTCTCTCTCTCTCTTCTTTCTAAAACATGCACGTCACTTAATTTCTTAATTTATTTCTCCGTGTATATCTGGGTTTTTTCTTCTTTTTTTTCTTTTAACAATATATCTTTCTTTCCATTATTTCCACTATGTGTGTGTATGCGTGTGAGCGTGTGTGCTCGCATGAGTTTATCAACTTATATTTTTCTTCTCTTTTTTTTTCCTTTTTCTATTTCGGCTTCGTTTTCCTACGTTTTCAATTTCTATTTAATGATAAATACTTCTCTTCTTTTTTTCTATTGCTCTCTCTCTCTCTCTCTCTCTCTCTCTCTCTCTCTCTCTCTCTCTCTCCTTGATTTTTCTTCCTTCTTCCTGGCAATCCCATTTCGATCAATCAATATTCTTTTTTGGAACATAGCTGATCACTATAGCACCAATTCGTATTAGATGTTAGATACACGAGTGTCTGCTTCCTTTTTTGTACAATGATGATGATCGCCTTGCTTCCATGTTGTGCTGTGTCGATGGTGCAAATCCTTTCTTACTTTAAGGGCAGCATGCTGTTTCGTCGTGAGGAATAAACATCTCTTGTTGAGAAGAATGAAAAACCAGAAACTTTTGTGCGTACACTTATTATATTTCTTTTGAACTATGACGTCTTCTCTTTTTTTACATAAAACTCGTATACATCGGGGAGTGGAGTGGTTCTATAGATGGAAAAATTAAGCACACTCATTATTACACATATGTGCTAGTTGAGATCTCAGAACCTGCGAATTAAATTTTAAACTATTTTTCTAAACTCTCGAACTGTTTGTTCACATGATCGAGACAATCAAATCCCAACTGTGGTTTCAGATTGATCCCTAGTTCATATGCTGTCATTCAAACGCAATTAACCCATCGGTATTTTTCCCCGCTTTCTAGTATAAACTAACCCATACTTCATTTCAATTACAGATTTTGCTAATCTACTATATAACAACAAAAAAGGTAAGTGTGGTAATTCCATATTCTTCCTAGCGATAGTAATATACTTCATTTTAAGTAACCATGCTAAAAGCCCTTTTGATTTAACCATTTTTGTATGTATTCCTTGTCCTAACTAAATGATGATACCAAATAACATTTCTAGTTGTTTGAATGACAATTTAGTAAGGTTGAATTGAATAAATAGCTATTTTAGCGCGGCAGATAATTTGCTAATTTTTTGCTTTTGAAATTTGGAAATTTAAAAACTGTACGATTTGTGACGTCTTATAGAAACATGATGTTCTGCTGAGAATTGTTTATTTTTTCATACCTTCTCTCGTTGAGAATCCACATTTATTCGTGAGGAATATTTTTTACGTTAAAACCTTCCACTGGGTCTAATAAGCATGTATACAAAATTTGGTAACTACGTCAAACCATCTGGCCGTATATAGACAACAGACAAACAAACTCTTCTCAACTATCATTACAGACGCATAACAAAATATTTTACTATAAAAATGCAAAAGAAATTAGATATTAGAAATTATTTTACGATGAAAATACACTGAAAATTAATGTAGTAAAATAAAGGAATTGATTTTACTCTGAAAATTCATTAGAAATAATTTTACCATAAAATGCATTACAAAATATTTTACAATAAAAATGCATTGAAAATTATTTTGTGATAAAAATATATTGGAAATAATTTGTCATATATGTTGGAAATTATTTTAGGATGAAAAGATATTTAAAAATATTGCAGTATGAAATACATTGGAAGATATTCTACAATAAGAAAAAAGTATTAGATATGAATTTGCAAAAAAATGTTTTGAAAATGATTTTTCTCTATAAAAAAAATGTAATGGAAATTTTTGTAGAAAAATAAAAATGGATTGGAAATTATTTTACAGTAAAAATACCGTGGACATAGATTTGCAATAAAAATGTATTACTATACAAATTGATTGGATATTATTTGCTATAAAATGCATTGGAAAAGTGATTACAATAAAAATCTATAGGAAATGATTTTATAAAAATAGTTTGCTTAGCTGTATATCAAATAGTTTATCCGTCTATAAAGAACAGATAAAATCTTCCAAATGGATATTTATAAATCATTTATATATACAGAGTTCGATGGATGAATTGTTGCAATTTAAAATATCAATTTCGCACATGCGCTCTATTCGTTTCAGTTTTTTGTCTACTGTGTAGCAAAAAGAGTTAGTTGGGCATAATGCAGTTCACTCCCGCAGAAATTTAGAAACAGCTTGCTGTACTCTTGGCATTCACCTAGAAGTGCCAATATGAAGATTTCAGAATGTTTGGGTGTAAATCTGAGGACATATTCTGTTGTAGAGTACCTAGCACCCTACCTGATGGACTGGCTCATAGCCATAAATAGCCGATGATTACTAAGCTGATATTAAAGTAAAAGCTGGCGACCGTAGTCGAGGGCGACCCAAAGGCTCCCTTTTCAATAGCTACTAAAATGAGGTGTAGGGGAAGGCGCTACTACTTTCCCTAGATTGCTCCACTTTACCCTTGATACGTACCTTATATTGCTGAGTGTTAAGCAAAGAAGTATAAGTAACATTTTTAAAGTCTTTGGTTTGACCCGACCAGGAACTGAACCCCGGTCTCCCAGACAATTGGCGAACACTCTACCCACTAGTCGGACTGATCTTACTTCGTTTGGCTATACATCATTTTGACCCTCCTCTATTTTTTGTAATTTCTCTTGTTAATTGTTTGTAACTTATTTTACAGTGTGTTTTATGTATCCGCTACAACTGGATACTTGTGCTGAATAAATATATTAAGCACTCATTCTTCTCGGTGTATCGTTCACCTCAACGATATAACATAATCTTAATGACGAACACCAAACCCCCAGTCAACATCATGGAATTTGGGATGGTCACAAAAGATGTTGACGTTATTCCGGCATTTAACTTTCTACATGGCCTCAGACTCAACGTAGAAGCCTACATCAAGTGCCTAGACCGGGTACTGCTGCTCTGGACCGAGAAGCAGAATAATGCAGTGTTGGCTGTGAGAGATTTTCTGTGACCACACGACCCTTAACATCTGGCCGCCCAACTTCCCTGGTTGCAATCCCCTTGATTTTTTTTTTTTAGTGCGAAAGACTAACAAAATTCTGTACAACACCAAAGATGAACTGAAGGCAAGGATAATGACAGTATTTACCAATTTAAATAAGGAGATTGTTGGAAAGGCTTGAAGGAGATTTCAATGTCATCTGGAGGGTGTGGTTGAATCCAGTGGCACTTTCTTTGAATAAATCTAATCTATAGTATTTCAAAATATTTTCATGTAATTTTGGTAAATATTTCTGATAAATGATAAATATCAGTTTTATTTTCATTTTTGTATGATTTAGACGACAGTTTACCCATCGCACGAAGTATATATTATATATACTACATATATGAATGATTTTCGTTTTTACTGAGTTCTTTTCTTCTCTGCTCTCTATCTTATTCTATTTCTTTCTTTCGGGGGTGTCCTCGTGGTGTAATGGTTAAAGCGTTGGACTGGGGAATCGTAGGACGCGAGTTTGTACTTCAGTCGCGCTATTACGTTCACTTTCGGGCAAATACCCTTGGGAAAGGTATGAGCCCCCTTATCCTCCCAGCTATGGATTAAATAGTACCACTACTGTTCTTCTCGGGGAATGGCTTTGGCATTAAATAACCTAAAAAGAGTTGATATGCTATTAAAAACAAAGAAACCAAACCATTTCTTTCTTCCTTTTTATATTGTTGTGAGAGAAAGATTTTAGTAACTATTCAGTTACTTTCTGAGCCTTCAATTAGAAATGAATTAAGATTGTCTGAGATTGTTTGGTTTGCTATAACTAAGGCCGTTGATTTCTTTTTTATTTGTTTATTTATTATTCTTTTTTCCTTTTTTTTGGGGGGGGGAATCAAAAGAGAAGGAAAGAACAAAAGTGATTCGCCAAAACTATTCCTTTGGAAGCCACATCCATTCGACTATTCATAGAATCGTTTGCTGAAAAGCAAATCTCTCTTCAGTTCACGGATACTCTCTCTCTCTCTCTCTCTCTCTCTCTCTCTCTCTCTCTCTCTCTCTCTCTCTCACTTAACAAATTTTCTTTATCTCGACTTCGACTCTTTTCAAGATGAAACAAAATTTAAGGTTTTTCTTTCGAGAACAAAATAGTATTGTTAGAATGAAATTCAATGGAACATTATTCATCTCTCCCCCGCCTCTCTCTCTCTCTCTCTCTCTCTCTCTCTCTCTCTCTTCTCTTCATTCAACAAAATCTTAAATTGTTTCTGCTTGTTCTTGTCTATATTACATAGCTGTTCTTCGGTTACACCTAAGAGCAAAGAACGTCTACTTTCTTTAACTGTAACATCAGTTTTCTGTGTCACTCACGAACAATTTGCATTTCCAGTTAACGTTCTGCTTCTACCAATACTTCTTGGCATTTTTTAGCTGCGAAATGCAAATTTACCAAAGTCCAGTTCCAATTGGGTCAAGTCGTCCCTTCCGAGTTGCGTCTATCCCCTGAGATAAAAGGGTCAGAGAAACGTGGCAATTTACTTGAAGATTCGAGCTCCTCCAAAAGGGGAAATTTTAATAATAGGAAGCAACACAGCTGTTTCCAAATTATTTGTATTAGATAGGAATACTTTATATGATATAACAGAATGAAAAATCTATTAAGAAAAACCTATACAAAAAAGACGTATTTATTTACGTACTATGTACGCGATTCCTTCACATTAAAGTAGCCCAGTCGGTCAGGACAGTAGAATGCACCGACTGATTCTCTGCAGAGGGGAAAGATACCTTACCAATGAATGTTCTGAATAGGATATTTTTATGGTGATATGCCCCATAACCTCACTGTATGGACTCTCTCCGATACTATGAATAGTAACTTAATCGGTAAAGAGTCAAGCAAGTCGAGTCAGTGACCAGTTACTGTTACTGTCTGTATTTCCGTAAATATAAACTGCTTTAAACTTTACATCTCTTTGTGTCATTCATTTCTGGCCCTTCAAGTCCACAGCGGATACTAAATTTCATCTCAAGTTGAGGCTTCAGTCCTGGGGCTTTGGGGAATGTAGAGTACCACTTCTTTTCTATTACTCCCTAGTCCACTCTAACTGAGAATGGTAGTACCTGTTAAAGTCTCATCTATGTGTCAAATAAAACTTTTTATTTTTTTACTATACTTGAAACCATTTAATTGTGACAAAAAGAACGATTAGTATTTGATAGCAAGACCATTTAACTAAGCAAACAAATGAGCACTGGCCTGTTTAAAAAATAATGTTAATAACAAACTATTCACTTAAAATCATATATAGTATTTGATATACCAATAAACCAAATGACCAAACCTATCACCATTAAGTATAACATAACCTTAGATGGGTTGACACGCCGTTAAGAAAATACAGTCACTAATTGGTTAACCACAATTAAGGCAAATAAGGACAGCTTTACCGTTTAAATTACTGTAACTTCAATTAACTTATACCTCGCTTATATATATATATATATATATATATATATATATGGAGAAATGGTAGATTTTGGTGAATTTGACAAGATTTCACTTATTTTTATCATATATGTGTATATAGATTGCTTAGCAATGTTTTCTATCTTTATACATTTTAATGCAGTATTTTATCTAAGTAAACAGGAGGTGTTGTACATTTGTGGTAGGGATATGGATTAATTTCAAACAATACATCAGATAATTCTTGTTCGGGAATCACTACATCAGATTTGTATCTTTTAGAAAATAAAGATCTTGTTACAAGAGTAGAGTGAATTAGTAAATTAGTGTAATGCTTTATTATAAAAAAAATGTTGTTTAATATTTTAACCGAGGAATCTTCAGAATAGCTGACAAAAAGTTAATACTGAAATGAATTCTAAATTAAACAATTAAAAAGGAAAAAAAATAACAGGAGGCTGTGTTAAACAGACATTGTCTTTTTTCATGTATTATTTTTGGCCATAAGCAACTATTTACAAATGTTTTCATGCGCACACATGGAATAACAGTTATCGTCGTAGGAAGTTAACTCTACACCCCAAGTTCTAATCATTAATGTTTTTTCCTGGGGTTTTTGGGGGGTTGAGGGCATTTCACATCGTGCTAATCACCCCAGTCAGCTGGGGCTGTAGAATACACCTACTGCATCTCTGCAGAGAGATAAGACTCCCCCAACGAGTGTCCTGATAACGAATTTAAACCATCTGATGGCGAGGCTCCAGCCTTGGAGATTCGGGGAATGTGGATTACCCTTTCATTGCTATTGCTCCCAGGCCCACTCTAACCCGGAGAGATAGCACCAGACAGGGTTCTATCAATGGGTCAAATAGAACAAACTGTGTACAAACAAATGAATGATATTAAATTGTAACTGTTATACAGCAATACTTGAAACCATTTAACTGTGCACAAAAAAGAGCTCAGGCTATTTTAAGAATATTATTAACTAAATGTTTTTACAAAATCATAAATCTAATATTTATGTACTGACAGGATTTTGCATTAAATAACCTACAATGGTTGATATGCCTTTAAAATCCAAATAAAACTAAATCATATATATTTAATATATATGTACAAACAGGATTTGGCATTAAATAACCGACAATGGTTGATATGCCATAAAATCCAACTAAACCAAATCATATATATTTAATATTCATGTACAAACAGGATTTGGCATTCAATCACCAACAATGGCTGATATGCCAAAAAACCCAATCAAGACACGTTATATAGTGGCCAAACCAGGTTATGAGATAAAAAACAAAATTGTACGTGTACAGTTTACATAGATATTTGATATTCTTTTATATATATAATTGCTTACTTGTGTTTCAGTCCAGAATTCCTTTATGGATAAAACTTTGTTATCGTCGTGAAATTCAGAACTGTTATTTTGGTTCAGTGCCTGGAGTTGCAGGAAAATATATCAAGTCTGTTCTTTTTGACAACTGGACTTTTGTTGGCTCGCAGGGAGTAGCTGGTATTAAGACCCACTAGATTTTGACAAAAAATAGGGAAAAGTTATATTTTTAAAATGATGACACACTTGGATCTTTTTCTTGGGCAGGGTAATTCTATATTTACATTTGATAAAAAAACCCTGACTTAGAAAGTGTCATAAAGTAAAGTTGGTTGTTTCATGTCTAAAACAATTTATCATAAAATAATAATTATTATTAGAGAAATAATAATAAATGAATCGTGTGATTAATTGATGATACGATATAAAACACACCAAAGCCTATTGCAAAACTGTTTTACTATTTTAACAGATTCGGTTATCGCGAAGCGATGAAAATCAAATAAACCATTGCAAGTCAAAGTAACTTTAAACCTTCAATGTATCTTTTATTCAAATAAACCATTGCAAGTCAAAGTAACTTTAAACCTTCAATGTATCTTTTAATCAAATAAACCATTGCAAGTCAAAGTAACTTTAAACCTTCAGACAATGTATCTTTTAATCAAATAAACCATTGCAAGTCAAAGTAACTTTAAACCTTCAGACAATGTATCTTTTAATCAAATAAACCATTGCAAGTCAAAGTAACTTTAAACCTTCAGACAATGTATCTTTTAATCAAATAAACCATTGCAAGTCAAAATAACTTTGACTTCAAGCATTCTTATCTAATAGTAATAACTTATACGCAATTACATAGTGTCAAGTGACGACTTCTATTTGATAGTATTCATTTATTTTCATTCATACGATATCAAGCATTTCTAAAACAAATTTGCACCCAGCTATATGGTTTTAAGTTTTCCTATTTAATACTAATAAAGTAAGTAAAGTTGGCGACCGTAGTCAAGGGTGACCCGAAGGCTCCTTTTTCAATAGCTACTACACAAAGGTGTAGGGGAGAGTGCTACTCTGTTCCCTGGATTGCTTCACTTTACACTTGATTCGTACCTTATAATGCTGAGTGTTAAGCAAGTAGGCATTAAGTACCATTTTCGTGTCTTTGGTATGACTTGACCTGGGATTGAACCCCAGTCTCCTGGGCCATTTGCGAACACTCAAACCATCATGCCAATGTCCGGTGTCTATGCATAATTCTCTGGTTCCAGGTAATCATTTCTATTCAACAATAACACTTGGAAACATAGAATTTGGTACCTGAGGTAGACCTTTTTATGTCAATTTTGGTCGATGATTTTAAATATGACATCCGTTACATAGATATTATATACATATAAGTGTTATGCATATAACCTCTAGGATTGATGTCTACAAATGATTATTATTATCTTTTGTATTCATAAAATGGTTTCAAACACGTAGAATGTACTTATCTATGATCAAATTACATCATAGAAGCAGATAATATCACTATATTTTTGCTGTGTCTGGGTCTGAGTCTATTTTGCTGAGTATAGGTCAGATAAAAGCACATAAAGTTGTCATTGACACACTGTCCATTTCATCAAACATCTCAAAAAAATCTGCGTTTCAAATACTTCATGCTGAGAGCTGCTCCAGGATAATTATGTTGAATAGACCATCAGTAATCTGCTATCATGTGGGTATCCAAGTGTTCCCGGCATCTTTCTTCCGTAGTTCTTGAATCTTAGAGGAATCATTCACCCTGTTTCTAACTCCAATGTTTTCTAGGAAATGAGTCAAGTGGCTGCGGAGATAATACACCTTGGTGGCCATTTTTACACCAATGTTAACAGAAATAAGATTACATGCTCTCCACTCATTCGGAGCAATTATCTGCTTTATAGTTTCCAAGAAAATTACTTACAACGAAGACCATGCCGCTGCCTCAGAATTGTTCATTGAATCTTGTAAATGTGGACTTTTCATGAGTTCCTTGATTTGTAGCTCGTCAAAAATAATTGCCTTTAGTTGATCCATCCTTAGCACTAAAAATTTTCTGAATAAGTAATCAAAGCAGCTCCTTTTTTTGCTCAGAGAGTTTATAAACTGTTTCATTAAACCTAGTTTGATGTGCACTGGTAGTAAAAGGATCTTATCTCTATCAACCAATGTTTCTGCAACTACATTCTTTTCTATCTTCATGATTTCCCTCAGAAGCCATTGTTTTGTTTTTTTGTTTGTTTTTTTCATCCAGACCTCATCTTTAATTCTACAGCCATAGAGACAGATAAAGCAGGGATACTTAGTGAATCAACTTTGCTGAACCAGGAGAACATTTACCAACTTCAGACACGTAGATTAACCACTGGTGATCATGGTATGATATCTTCTGTAGGGCAATTATTTTTTGCTCTTCAGTCATCTTAATTGAATGACTAATTGAGTGAATTAATCCATTGTGTAGAAGCACACATTTTAAGATACACTTAGAACTATCTATAATCAAGCGCTATTCTTGTCGTATATATATTTGATAACAACATCGTTGCAAAAATAAAATCTTTTTTCCCCAGGTAAAAAAGGCAGAAAATGTATTTTTCTTTTGCAACGGTATGTGATTTTGGTTTCTGATTGCAATAAGTCTTTTTTCTGCTAGTCTGTACGCCAATAATTCCGCTGATTTCTTCAAGAGAATTAGCCCCCTAATGAGATGATTAAAACCATGTGTGACTATTGAGGTTCTTTCATAATCACTGTCACTTCGCCCATGAGTATTGTATTCGGCTTCAGTAGAGGATTCATTTTCTTCAGGAAGATTTTCAAGATGAACTAATAATGAGATAGGTATTCCAATTGAGTGTGTAACAAGCCATTTTACTGAGTCTAAGTCAGAATACGTTCATTTACTCTGATTACGCAAATTAATGTTGTTTATGTTAACCAGATAGAAGAAATAGTTCTCACCGTGGTTCCTCTGTTCACTCCAGACCATAGCTATTCCAAACTTCAGAAATGTCCTCTTACCATAGCTCCACAGCCGAAGGTTCTTAACGCATATTTTACATATGTGGAGCCCATGTCTTACTTTAGTCCTCTAGTTCTATCTTAAACTAGCTTAAGTTATGCCCTTTTCGAAAAATATGGATATTTTCTGTTTTATGAAAGCGTACAATCCACAATTGTATAAAAAAGAATCTGAATGATTCAACCTCTTCTTCGTGATGAAGCCATGTTATCATTGGCAAATGGGAAAAACAGAGTTCAGTGACCATTTATTGATAAGTACATTATCTCAAAAACTAGATCTGCAAAAAAAAAAAGCAAAAAAACTGAAGGTTATATTTTTATTCAGTGGATTGAATATATGTGAATCAGATCTAAAAACCTGAAGCATCGAAAAAAATATTTGTTCCCCTGAGTAATCATTTGTTTGCACAGTTATATGCTTTCAAGAAATACACGAGAAAACTTGGACATGGCTAAGAAAGGGAAACCTTAAGAGTGAAAGTGAACCTCTTCTAATAGCAGCACAAAACAACGACATAAGAACAAGTTACGTTGAAGCAAAAAATAGATTAGACGCAACAAAATAGTAAATGTAGGTTATGTGGTGATAGACACGAAACGATCACTCATATAATAAGCGAATGCAGTAAATGAGCAAAAAAAGAGTATAACACTAGACTCGACTGGGTGGAGAAGGTAACCCGAATGGAGTGGTGCAAAAAAACTTTAATTTGGCCCAACGAACGAGTGGTATATGTATAACTCAGAATCCGTCCTAGAGAATGAGACGCACAAACTTCACTGGTATTTTGAGATACAAACGGATCGCCTAATTTCGCCCAGACGACCAAACATAGTGATAAAAAAAAACAGAGCACCTGCTGAATAGTGGAGTTTGCTGTTCCGGTAGGCCACAGGGTAAAACTGAAAGAAAGCAAAAAGAGAGATAAGTACTTAGACTTTGCAAGAGAAGGGAAAAAAACAATAGAACATGAAAGTGACGGTGATGCCAAACGAAATTGGTTCGCACGGTACAGTTACCAAGGACTGGAGGACTTAGAAATAAGAGGACGAGTGGAGACCATACAAACTACTGCATTATTGATATCGGCCAGAAAACTAGAAACCTGGGGATGTTATGTTTTGACCTTTTGACCCGGCCAAAAATGCCATTCAAGGTGATGCACCGGAAAAAAGTGACACATTCTAATGGCAGTCATGAGAGGAAATCGCTTGAGCGGAAATTGGCCGATGAAATGGGACGAGCTAAAAAAAAAATCCCATGGTACACTACAGAGTGATGCACCGGAAGAGAGTGACCTGTGAACTGCATGACAGTTATTTCCACTTGATGACGATTAAACATTCGATTTCAAAGATCGAGTGGGCGTCGAACGATGATATAATTCAGTTGAGTTCGACGAGCCAGTGCAGTCGCCAGTAGAGTTCCAGACGGTTGGAGACAAGATGTGGTAGAGGGGGCCACATCAGGCCGAAGGGGCCTGGGGACCTGATTAGCTGAGGTCCAGAGAAGATGCTGATAAGATGCAATAAAGAAAGCCAGCATCCAGCAGAGTGAGCCCCTAGGCCTCCGATTGAGCAGCCCTATAGTACAAGAAAGACACAACGTGACGGTCATAACTTAGGGGTCAAAATATTGCAGTTATGTTCGATCTCCAGCTCCCTCTCACAGTAAAACCCCACACAACCTTTTCGAACCCTTGCAATAAAGTGAGAGGTAAATATTTTACAAAGAAGTCTTTCTGCGTCTTTCTGCCTGCGTCTGTTTAATTATTGTGTCGTTATGATGCTGTAGATGAGTATATAACAAACTCCAATTTGGTGCCTGTGCCAGGCGAGTTCTTCAAGGACTCAGAACGAACCAAGTTACCGTAAACGACAGTTTTAAGCATCACAACACGACATCAACGAAAAGGACAAAGAGAAGTGCTGTAATTGAAAGAAGTAAAAAGAAAAAAACAAGAACAAACCATCAACAAAAAAAGGAACAGACCGACGCGAAAAGAACAGAAAAAAAAGAAAAGAGGAAGACAGTGCAACGTGCTGGAAGAAAAAAAGAAAAAAAAAACAGAGACAGGAAGAAAGAAAAAAAATTGTAAGTACATCGCTCATTCATAATACTTCTATCTCTCTGTCGATTAATTTGGGTATGATAGTGAAAGATTAGTTTTAATGACAAGGGCCTTTCTAGAAGCATAAAACAAGAAAGACACAACGTGACGGTCATAACTTAGGGGTCAAAATATTGCAGTTATGTTCGATCTCCAGCTCCCTCTCACAGTAAAACCCCACACAACCTTTTCGAACCCTTGCAATAAAGTGAGAGGTAAATATTTTGTCAAAGAAGTCTTTCTGCGTCGTGTATCCTGCGTCTGTCTTTGTCACTGCGTCTTAATTATTGTGTCACTATGTGGACACTTGCTGTTTCTCAAACTCTAGTGAGAAGCTGGTGTGAAAAAGGGTAAAATGATGATAGTTAATGAAAAAAGAAAACCTGCCTAATAGTGGGCTTTGCCATCCTGGAGGACCACAGAGTGAAAACTAAAAAACAAATGAAAAGGGAGACAAGTACTCAGACTTTGCTAGAGACGAAAATAACTATGGAACATGAAGGTGACGATGATACTAATTGTGATTGTTGTGCTTGAAACGACTCTTAAAGGTTTAGTAAGTGAACTGGAAGAGTTGGAAATCGGAGGACAAATCGAGACCATCCAAACTACAGCATAGTTAAGATCGCTCAAAATACCAAAAAGAGACCTGGAAACCTGAGAAGTTTTGCAATCATCACTCCAGTGAAAGATCATCTGTTGATGCTAGTGTGAAAACCTCGAAAGAAATAATTATAATAATAATCCTTAGTAATCAATTATAGCTTCAAGTAACTATTCTTGATACAAATAATTTATTCAGTTATATGGTATTAGGTATTTCAATATAATAAAAAAAAATTCAAACAGATCCATTTAACCCATAGATGGTACCCTAACAGGAATTACCATTCCGAGTAAGTACAGACTTGGTAGTAATAATAATAAAGAAAAGATTATTCCACACTTCCAAGAACTGTAAAAATCAATCCTTACAATGAGATGCAGCAGTTTAGTGTCATATCTAAGCCACTTCTTTTTTAGGGGAGTTTTACTCCTCAGCAATCAGCTAATTCCAAGCCCGGCCGACAGGGATGATGGCAAGAAGCAACATGTACCAAGATATCATTTTATCAAGAAGGAAAATTAAGCCGCTGTTTCACTGGCAAAATCCAGATAATCTTTATCTGTTGATATTAAGTATATTAATCGAAAGATATATCATTAATATCTATTGCTGCTAAAAGTTCAGAGAATTTTACCATTAATTAATTATTCATCCTAACATTTCCTTTTTTTTTAGAGTAATCACCTTGTCGGGTATTCTTTACATAGAGGTGAAGTAAGACTCTCTCCAAAAAGATGGTGCCCTTTATATAACACTGAACTGGATAGAGGTTAGGTAAGACTCTCTCCAAAAAGACGGTGCCCCTTGTATGACACTAAACTGGATAGAAGCTATGTAAGACTCTCAACAAAAAGACGGTGCCCTGTGTATAACACTGAACTGGTTTGAGGTGAGGTAAGATTCTTTCCAAAAAGACGGTGCTCTTCGTATGACATAAAACTGCATCTGGTAGTGTGACTAGTTTTGGAGCTCTCTGGCGTGTGGAATACCCCACTTTCATAACCAGTATCTCAAGCTCAGTCTTACTCTGGGTGGTAGTACCTTTTATGTATTATTTAACATGTGTGTGTGTGTGTGTGTGTGTGTGTGTGTGTGTGTGTGTGTGTATGTGCAATAGAACGAGCACCTATCTATCAGACAGAAATCGTCTTATTGTATAGGACGATATCTGTTTGATAAGGAGGTTCTTTCTCGGTGTAGGAACCCCTAGAATTTCAGTTTCTTTGAGCCAAATTAATGTTTAAAATGGTTTTGAATCGTTGGTCAGACACTTGAAATTCGAACAACTATTAAATGCATTATTCCGAGAAAATGTGCGTGCGTGCGTGCGATAAAGGGAGACAGAGCAGGATAGATAAGAAGAGAAAGGGAAAGTGTAAGAAAGAAAGAAAAATAGAGAGAGAAAAAATAATGCATTAAAAATAAACATAGTGTGTGTGTGTGTGTGTGTGTGTGTGTGTGTGTGTGTGTGTGTGTGTGTAACAGCAGTGTGAGTATTGTGAAAAACACTTCTCAGTGCTTTTTCTATCGTCCATATATTTCTTCAGAAGAAACGCAAAAAATACCGACATCCCTGTATATATGGGAACTGAAGAAAAAACTAAAAAAAAAAGAAAATTAATAAATAAACAGTCATTGTCACGTAATATTTTATAAATTCATGTGAAATGTACTTTAAAGACGCTTATCATCTGTAAATTGTTCTAGAAAAAAGGGCATGAATAAAAACTGTCACACACACACACACACACACACACGTATACATTGGCTCTTAAAATATTGGTTTGCTTGTTTGGTTAGCCCTTTATGGCATATCAACTTTTGTGGGTTATTTAATGCCTAATCCTGTTTACATATATATATATATATATAAGATTTTTAAGTGAATAGTTGGTTGGTAACATTTTTTAAACAAGCCAGAGTTCATTTGTTTACACGCAGTTAACCGGTTTCGAGTATTGCTATCTAACACTAATAATTCTATTTAATATTAATCGTTTGTTGGTACTTAGTTAAATGGTTTCAAGTATTACAATTTAACATTAGTAATTCTATCCATCAAGTATTCTTATCTAATCCAAACAATTAGCACATAGTTGTACCGTTTTTATAATGAAAATCCTTTATAGATGGTTGAAGAGTTCTATTTGACACATAGATGAAACCCAATAAATCCGGGTCAAAGTAGACATGTGAGTAATGGAAATGAAGGTGTACTCTACATTCCCCAAAGCCGCAGTAATTAAGTCTCACCAAAAAATTGATATTGGAATTAAGTAGGACGTGGTTAACTGTTTAAAGTGATAACAAAGTTACAATGGAAACCGCAATTTTTAAACCAATATCGGTATTAAATAAACCAACATCGATTAAGATGCTGTAAATCAACCAACCGTATAATTGCTTGGAAATAATTAGTATTAGAGAGAAATACTTGAAAGTTTAAATACGTGAAAACTATTTTCGTCAATAGTTACTCGAAGTTATAATTGCTTGCAAATGATTATCAGACAGGAAGGGTGGAGTCTCCGTGGTGTAACGTCTAACGTAACATCATAGCGAGTTCGATATATATATATATATATATATATATACATTCTAAACGTTCAATATGTTCCTCTACAAGGATGTCTTTGGCATTAAATAAGCCATGAGTCTTGATATGTCCTTAAACAAAGAAAACTAAATTAGAACTTACTTGCAAAAATTCTAATTTCGGCATTAAATGACCCACAAAAAGTTGATATGCTGTAAAATCAAACAAACTTTCTGTAAAATTAATCAAACTATTTTCTTGTTTGTTGTTTGCAGTCTATCTTAAACATAATCATGCTCAGAAAAGTCTATTCAACATTTCCGAAGCTTTCAGGGTGTTCCTGGCCTACGTTCAAGTCACGCTGAAAGCACAATCCCCAGGAAACAATGGACCTTGCTCAATTTTAAGATGGGTGATCTCTTAATAACTGCAGGTAGTGTGAGCAAACTGCGTATAACTGCTGCACCAAAAGTCTTTACTTACTAAGCATGGTCTAGTATAATACCCAAACATTTAGCAATTTTTTCATATGTGAAAATCAACATTCTTCTCTTTTTCTTATTCTTCCTTCCTTCCTTCCTCCCTTCCTTTCTTTCTTTCTTTCTTTCTATAAACTCTCCCATTCTTCTCTATTTGCTCGGATCTCATTTTGATTGATTCCGTCCTCTCACCTTCTTCCCCCTTCTCTCTCTCTGAATATATATCTGCATATATATGTATAAATGTCTATATATATCTATTCATATATATGTATATACGTAGACATATGTATACATATATATATGCATATATATTTACATATATAAACATACATATACATATGTATATATATATATGCATATATATATATATATACACATATACATATATATATACATATATATGTATATATGCATATATATGTATATATATATATTCATATATATGTATATATATGCATATGTATATATAAATATACAAATACATATACACATGAATTTACACACACACACACACTCAGCTATTGGCAAATCGTAGAGCAGACTAGGCTCTTTCCTAACTAAGGCAGTCAGTTTAGAAGACGGAAATATTTTAATTCAAACCAGCTGTATTTACTTCAAAATTGACCTTCTGTCGCATAGAGACTGGGTTGTAATTTACAACGTTTTTTGCTTCGATGTGGCACAAGGCTGTATGAATGGGGCAGCCAACGAGACACGAACTCACTCTTGAAGATTTGCTAGTCTATCTTGGTAATCATTTATACTCCACCAGAGACTGGGTAAATGCACATTCTATCAACACTTACGTGTTCCATCGGGTTTCGAATCATCAGGTGAACAGACCCACATTCTAATCCTAGCACGATAGCCGAATTTAAGTTGGTTACGTCACCGACGCTTCACAAAAGCTGATAAAAGAGCTCGCGGGTGAGGAGAGTCCCCTTAACGTTGTAGCTAATGTGCTGGATTGCGACATCATAGTAACGTTTACTTTCAGATTAACACCCTAAGGAAAAATATAAATTCCCTTATCCTCCCAGGTATGCATTAAGTTTGTTATGCCATTAAATAATAAAACCAAATCAATTTGCCTTCATAAAGACGCTTTCCCCAAATAAGAGGCGATAAGCGCCAAATTATTTCTGACTCTCCTCATTTAGGTGATAGGGAGGTGCTTTCTTTGTTTAGGAATCCCCAAAACAAAGCTCGTCTTCTTTTAACACTTCCTTCCCGAAGACAAAAATGTAATTGAAGATGAACAGATACTGCACTTTAATCCCAGTTGGAAGGCTATTTTAGTTTTAGTGTAGTCTGGTGTTTCGTGAGAATAGAATTCACTTAAGTTGCAATGGTTTCTGAATTCAGACTGATAACCACAGCTTTATGACGAGGAGTAAAACAGAACCCTACCACGTCTATCTGTATGTAAATATGATATTGATCTGGCACATCGAGTTACGGTCAACCGAGACGAGCTTGCAAGGCGAAACTCTACAAGTAGGGAGCTTATCAAACTCCCCCGGTGTTCTTTTCATTATAAAATATACACCGTTTATATACAAATTTCTGGCCAATCTCGAAAGGCTGTTTGATGACAGCCAATCAGATTACGACACGATGCACAGACAGTAGTATTCAATTTGGTTTGTCCAAGGAAGAGCGTCTTCTAGGTTTTGACATCTCTGCTGTATCGTGTCTGTTCAGTGATCTTTTAATAATGCCATTGATTTCTTTCGTTGAGCAGTATTTAATTCGAGAAGCTCTTTTCATCTACGTTGCAGCTAATTATACGCACGCTACACAATTAAGTGCAAAATGTCGACCTTCTCCGACAACACCTTTCTTTTTTTCTAAATCTCTTGCTAAAACTTAACGATTTCATTACGAGCTTGAAAAGTTGCAGGTGGCGCATCCCATATAAAAATAACGGAATTTTGCCGCCGGATCAAACTATTTTGACATTGTTCGTTTAATTCGCTTTTGACAGTTTTTCTCCTCTAAGAAATCGAAAACCAAATCAAGCTTCTTTTTTTTTTTCGTTACGTTGGTTGATGAAGCCAACTTTTTTCCTTTGATCGAGCTAACAACTTCAAGATGTAAACAGAAGACAGAGACACAAGATACGAGATTAATATGAAACCTTTTCTGCGAACAGGAACGTGGTCGTACCAGAAATGCAATTTTTGACTTGTAGATTGGAGCGTTTGTTGCTGAGGCATCTGACTCTCGGAGTAAAACATCCACCTTCCCAATGTTTCTTTGGGACTGACCGGCCGATTGACTCTTCTCTCCCCTCAATCTGTCTATCTCTCTAACTTTCTGTTCCTGATTGACTCAGCTTCTAAATTTATGAGTATATAAATGTGATAGAGTCCCTGTCTTGGAGTGATGCAAAATACCTAAATAAACAAATAAGCAGGTCGGGCTAATTTGAAACACACTCTTCCAAGGCTTGAAATATAATTCCCAAATGAAAAACCAATTAGCTAGGTGTCCTTACAACAGATACATAAAGGTCAGTTGAAAACACTTAGATACTTTCCGTCAACAAATAGATATGCTACGTTATAGAGGCATTTTTGTCTCTTTTCTTATAGCATATCAATTCCTTTAAAACCATTTTTAAAGTTTTCTCTTGAAAAACTTTTTTCCACAAAAACTTTTTCCCAAAAACTTTTCTTCTGGTCATGACCTAAAGTCAATAGGTTGTGCAAAAAAATCAAAAAATAAATCCCATTTTATAATTCCGTAGAAAACGGACAAAATATACAGAGGATTGCAAAACAAGTTAATTTACAACATGGCGTACAGTGCTACTACAGATATATATATGATGGAGAACAACTACAACCGCTCAATATCGCAAATATCACATTTCTACCCTGAAAGTTCATAGCTCCCATTATATATCTGCTACAGACATAACATAGTCCCACAGATACGATGGTGTTTTGCCTGTGTGGGTATCTGGTCACGGGTTTTTCCTGTCGTCTTGAGTCTGACTTATTGTTTCTAGAATGGAAACTGCTACAAGCTCTTTTTATGGTTGTTATGTTCTATTGACATTTGCTGATACCTGACTGTAGATGGGCGACCTATACTCCTTTTGATTCAACATTTCCTCGATGTACAAATGGAACACATAATGTCTTCATAATATTCTCCAAAAATCAAACGACAATTTAAAAAAACAAACGCTATTGTATTGTTTAAACGGCCAATTTTTCCCGATATATTGGTTTCCCTAGGTTTTTGTGCAATTTTATAAACATCCATCGTTGATTCAACAGCACTAATATCATCCATCCCAGAATTGATGATTGTTCATTAGAACCGAAACGCTAGAGTGTCGACTTTGTTTCTTAAGAAATCTCTCCTTCTACAAGGATTAGCTTGTAATCAAATTATATATATGAATTTTTATGCCACTGAATTGTTATGGTGACCACGCAACCAAAAAATATTAAAACATTCCAATTTTAATTTTAACGTTTCAAATATAAACATTCCGATCCCATAGTGTCATATATCATTAGAGGACCTCGTCACACTTCTTTGCCGTTTGGTCGAACTACGTTCACTAAACTAGCTGCTGACTGCATGATATCATAACTATATAGAATGATATATCTATTATGAGGATCAATTAATTAACAGAGAAAGAGAGGAAATTAAAAGATACGTGCTTGTCAGTATCGTACAGATTTCAGTGACGCAGGGCTGGAAAACTACTCCGTGCACTGACTGGAATTGCTCAGGTATATGAATGACTGTATAATTTATTTACTCATCCTCCGTTCACAAGTGTGGAACGTTACGCCGATTTGAAGTTGCTCCCTCAATTCGTGACACACATGGAAACAATTCTTCAAAAGATATGAGTAAACGAATTATTTTCAAATTTTTTTAACATATGATGATAAGAATTACTCATTATTGTAATGTAAACATCTTTAGTTGGTTTTACGGCATGTCGACTTGAGTTAATGCCTAAGTCAGTTTTTTCAAACAATTATATGGTTTCAAGTAACTTATAAACATCATGTGTAAACAATTCTTGCTTTAAATAACTAATCGAGAAACAAACGATTAGTACACAACTATATAGATTGAAGTAACTATATATATGCCATAATTATCATTTGTTTGCATACCATTATATGGTTTCAAGTATTCCCATCAAATATTAATAATTTGAAGACATGGTTTGAATTATGTATTTAACAACACTCTGTCAACGATTGGATGCGACACTAGGTTAATTTTTAGCCGAGTACAGCTGATTTAAATTCAAAACTTTTCTCCTCGAATAGTTGTCCATTGTTAGAGAACCTTATTTACCATAGCTTAGAGAAGAGAAACAGATTCATGCCTTTCTAAAAAGCTTTAGTGCGGAGTGAAAAGCATGCCTTATTTATCTGTAACTGAGAGAAAAGAAATGGATTCATGCCTTTCCAAAAATGCTTTAGCACACACTTTGGTATCTTTGTTTAAAGGTATATCAACTTTAGTGGGATATTTGATGCCAAGGCCATCCTTGTAGAAAAACAACAGTGGTACTATTTAACCCATAGCTAGGGGATAAGAGGATTCATACCTTTTCCAAGGGCATTAGTCCGAAGGGGAACGTAATAGCGTGACTGTATTTCTTACTCGCTTACTTTGATGCAGTATTCTAAAATTAGTTTTCGTATCTTATATCACTTCCAAAAATATAATTGGTCATTTGAACTTGAATTAGGTTGAACGTCAGCCCAGTCAGTGGGTGAGAAGGTTGTAGAATACGTCGACTTTAAGACAACCCTCACCCAACGAGTGTTCTGGATATGGCACTAAATTGCATCTGATGGTGAGGCTACAGTCATGGATCTTTTAGATATGTAAAGTACTTCTTTATAGCCATTAAACCCAGGTCTACTGTAACCCGGAATGGTAATACCTGTTAGGTAAAAAGTAGGCTTGTCTTTTGACTTGCTGCCTCGCACCACTGGGCTGGGACACACTTCAGCCGACCCCACGTTGTCTGATACGTGGATAAGGTTCCGGTGGCAGTCGGTCGACACTGTCTAATAGGGATTCCGGGAAGCCGGCACTCACGCAAAGACCAGCGCTCCTTGAACCTCAGGGGCCATCCTCCCAGACTCTAACTCTCTCCGTAGGGGCTTGGTTTAGCGCCAGGTGCTCCTTTTTAAGAAAATGCCGACGAGGCACAAAACATTTTTGGAACCGCCGGGCATGTTGAGAAAACGGTCCTGTGCCGGGTTCCCACAATAACGAAGGCGATGTGCCATACTCAAGCGTACGTGGTACGCTCAACAAATATCATCAGGTAATACCTGTTAAGGTACGATCTATAGGTCAATTAGAACTGTTTAATTATTTGATATACTTGAAACTATTCAACTGCGTGCAAACAAATGACTGTTGAATTATCAACATTACAAGGCAATACCATTTAACTGTATGCAAACGAACAAATAATGTTCAATAGAATTGCGAACAATATATGAAACCATTTAACTCTGTGCTGACAAATGACCCTTGGCTCGTTTAAAGATTGTCACCAACAAGCTATTCGTTTACGTATCATATATGTTTGATACATATATACGTGTATGACCATGATTTGGCATTAAATAACAGGTATGCCATAAATACAACCAATCAACCACGTGGAACGTTTTCTCAATTTTCCACTGACGTTATTATCTCATCATAAAATTCATATTAACATCACTGAAGTCATAATTTATAATTGAGACATTGGCTTCACACGTTAATTTCTCCGAAATTCTCCTTCACGTTTACGTTCACGTTCAGTGTCATATTTTCAGTTAATTCAAATCTAACTAGAGAGGGAATTTAGTATTTTTATGAGTGCATATTGAGTGACAGAAGGAATGAATAAAAGATTTTATAAGCTTGAGTGGGTCATAAATGAGTTTAGCTAAAAGTAAGATAGTCAATTGAAGTCAACTTATCCTTCTTTTCCCCAGAACATTTTTTCGGGCCCTGTGCCAATATATATATATATATATATATATATATATATTGGCACTTTGTGTTTCAAAAAGTCTAATATCTTTTATTTGAGCTGGACTGGGTATTTTAGAAAAATCGATATCATTTGGTAATCTAGTAATTTGACCAATTCTCCTTCAAATGATCACCAACAGCAAATGTAGAAACAACTCTCTCTCTCTCTCTCTCTCTCTCTCTCTCTCTCTCTCTCTCTCTCTCTCTCTCTCCAAATGTAAAAGTTTATAAAATTCTTGTCTCCTACCCATAGGCGAACTTTCCATTTTCTAAAATACCCCATTAACATTTAGCAACAGAATACTTCGGTGGCCTTTGCTTTAAGCGAATTGGCGCGTCTTATTTTACCTAATGAGCGGTTGTTATTTATTAAGCTTTGCTCAGTCTGGCATACAAGACTTTGTCTGCTTACTGTACCCGCTGTTAGCAAAGTGGTCATCTATTTAAGTTCTGGACAAGCTCAAAGCTTCTTAACTTCGGTCCTCTGACCAGCGTTTTCAGCGTGACTTGACTGTAAGTCAATCTAATGAGTAGTTATATACAGAGCTTTATATAGTGTTACGGACGTTTAAAAGAAATTGGGCGAACAAAAAGACGAGATGAAAAGATGAGGACGATACTGAGGTTATTCATATAAGAAAAGGAAAAGACAGATACGTGGTCATCACAGCCACTTTATGGTCGATGTTACAACTTCTCTGTGGACTGATCTTAAAATAGAAAGCAGTGAGGTAGTATTTTCAAGTCGATCATGGAAAAATCCATTTTTCAAAAACAGTTAATGAGGAGTGGCTTACCCCTGAAATATTGATCATCACTTATCGCTTTCATGGTAACTAACTGAATACCCCTTGAGAAATGTTCCCAAGTTTTATGTTTGATCATCTCTCAAACTTACCGCGAGAGTTCTCAGGATTGACTTTTTGTTGTCAGTCACACCGCTGATCACCAAGGTCCTTGATGATGGGAGGCAGTCGTGGCACTAGGCCTTAAGTATAGGGTATTTAGGGAGAATCGAGCCATTCAAAAATAGCCTTTTAGCCTTGCAGTATATATACATATACTGCAAGGCTAAAAGGTTATTTTTGAATGGCTCGATATATATATATATATATATATATATATATATATATATACCAACCTCTCCGTAAAAGGCTAATTTTAAGCGGAGTTTAACAGGTTTGAATTCAAAGTTTTCTTTCTCCCAGACCGGTTTCTATGCCAGTGTTAAAGAACCAATTCTGCCCTACAATTTACCAGGAGCTGGAAGGAGAGTATTTGCATTCATACCTTTCCAAGAGTTTTAGCACTATGTGAAAAGCAATCAACCTTTCCAGGATTTGAACTCGGGTCACCGGGTCCATTTACTACGACTGTAACCACATCACAAGCGCTTCCTTGGTTGTAGAATAATTAAGTTTAGTTTAATTGGTTCAAAGCAAAAAGTATCGGTATCCTAGGGAGAATCAAACTCGCTGAGAACGGTCAAACAACGTTCTGTTTGGTAAGTATATTTTCAAACTAAATTTGATTTTAATGCTGTAGAGCTTGGTAATAATCATTTCCTAATAATACCTGTTTTAATTGTACAATGTTCCAGTAGAAATATCTTTGGTATCTTTGGTTCAATAGAAAATTACTATTTTATTAACAAGTTGGTCGGGAATATTTATTTATCGACGTTATTGTATATCTTCATTAAAGTTTACGAACATCATAACGTTCATTTGTTTGTGAGTTTTTAAATAAAATATTTTTGTTTTAAAAAACTACAGCTTGTATCTTTTCCTTCTTTCTCACCACGTATGACTCTGCATCTTCAAGGAGACAACTATTCCTTTCTTCCTGTCGGTCATTAATGTTTAAAAACTTTACGACGAAATTCATACAATATCAATAATAGATAGTTCAGAAACATCAATAAAAAATGTATTTGCCCATATGCACAACGAGATGTCTCAGCTCTTATCTATTCCTGACGTTGATAAATTAGTCTCTAAGATAAAAATTTGTCATAGCAAATTGGTCTCTAATCATGTTACATGTGCTACCCTAAAAAGCCCAGTATCTACCAGGGTGACTCAAAAGTTTTGCGTTATTTTTGTAATGAGGCAATTTTGCGAAGGTCATGAAAGTGATGAATCACACCACGATGCCGAACTCGCCTGATACTCTTCGAGTGCTATTCACCGAACTTACTTCTTTGGCTAGAAGCACGGCCCCGGAATCCACGGTTTTAGGCCCACCTGAGTTTCAACCACGTAAATAGTGTAATGGGAACCGCTGCGTTCTTACCTTTAGCATAACTTGCCCAGTCGGCTGGGGCTGTAGAATACACCGACTGCTTCTCTGCAGAGAAGTAAGATACCCCACAACGAGTGTCCTGTATATGACACTAAACAATCAGATGCTGAGGTTTCAGTAATGCTGTAGCTTTGGAAAATGCGGAATACCCTTTCACAGCCATCGCTCCCAGGTCCACTTTGTCTTGGACTGGTAGCACCTGATAAGGTCCTATCTATGGGTCAAATAGACCTAAACTGTGTATTTATGCTAAACTGAATTGTTTGAAATAGAACTGTTTATATGTATAAAAATGGATTTGTCATTAATAACCTACAATGGATGATGTGCCATAAAACCAAACCTTCGCATAACAATTTTTTTTTATTTACTTGGGCGGCGTTATGGCTCAGTCCGATTTGGTAAAGCATAAGTTACCGAATGAGACCATGTTGCACATTTATCTGCACAGATTTGTTATCACATGCAGAGTGAAGCAATACGCTATCAGAGCACCAACTACCAAAATACTAAAAATTACAACTGGTACCTCTAACGGCTTGAAATTACTTCGGTCACGTAATATACACGCCGCAAACGTACCAAAATATAGCAAAACCTTTGATCACACTTATGAATCGTAAATAATGCAATTGTCCTTATATTTGCAGTTAACTCATATCCAAATTTTGAATAATTTCAAATGTGTTAGTTTCTATTTTGAGTTATAGAATATACGTGTATAGAAAAAGAATGAAAGTTATATTTTTGTGATTCTTATATAATTATGATGTATGCTTGCTGTCGATTGTTCTGTATCAATCAACTAGAATTCTTTAAGCTGTGGAGAGAAATTTGTTGAATGAACTTACCTTTTATACTTACTTCTGAGACCAAAATTTTAGCCTAATATTAGAGGTTGCACTATACATGAGATACAAACATTGTATACAGATAGTTGGTCAAGTCTAGGCCCTAGGGCATCTGGTATGCCCATGATTTCCAACTTAAAAAGGTCTCAGTTTATATCTCAGAAGATCGCATGAAACGGGAGTATATTTTGGAAAAAAGTAAATTAATGAAGCCATTTTTTTTATAATTGGTCAAATCCTTTCAAAAAAGGATGAAAAGTATTGATTTAATTTGAAGAAAGGCCCAAAATTCGGGACCCTTTATTTGTTTTCGGGAACTGTATGCAAATCCGTTTATATTTATATTGTTACATGATAGTTTATTGAGATTGACATGCAACGTAGCATTGAAGTCCTAAGCAGTTAAACGCATGGAAAAACACAGTAGGTTCAATCAGAAGGATTCACAAATTTTGAACGCGAGGTCAATCTGAAAACACAGCTCTCGTTGGATGGTTTCAGTCATATGACCAAAACGGTACTAAAGTAAGAAATAATTTTTATTCTTAGGGGTTTTTGGACAATTGTCTTCATATCTATTGTTATTTCCTCAACGTTTCTCCCGATATGTCCTCCGGCCTTCTTACAATAAATAACAATAAAGATGAAGACAATAGTCCGAAAACCCTTAATGATAAAAATCATCAAGCTTCATCTAAAAAATTCAGACAACTAGTGAGAAATAAGTTTATCAGCTAGTGAGTATGCACCGTCTTGTTCATTGATTACCCATTTAGTCGGACGGGTGATAAAAGGAAAAGTCGCTAAGAAATAAATTTGCACACATGAAAGTGTGGCCGCGTTGTTACTCCTTATTGAGATCAGGAGAAGAACTTAGAACATCTTAGAACAACTTAGAACAACAGAAGATGACGACAGAGGACAACGAACAAGAACAAAACTGGCTACACAAAAGAGTGATACGAGAAAACCAAAGAACAAGGAATAAAGTGAAGAGACGGACGCCAGCCGAAAGTAGAATAAGGGCCATATAACATAGACCAGCTGAGTAAAGGCCACTGAAAGGGTTGTATAACAGTATCATAAACAGGAATAGAATCAACAGTGGCAAATCAGATATCATGAATACTTGAAAGTTGCAGTACCTGCTGAGAAAAGAGTCACAGTTAGAATATATACTAGTCATTAATAACCAACAATGGATGATGTGCCATAAAACCAAACCTAACTTCAAAGTTAGCTTGACCCGAATGTTGTGCAATTGTTTTATTTTATTTTATTTATTTTTTTTTTCTGTTACTCTTTGTTAGCAGTTTTTTTTTATCAGCCGTTGGTCACACTGCAGGTTAAGCTAAAGATCGCTCGATACGAGAGCTTTTGAAAGTCCAACGAATTTCAACTCGATCTAAAATCGTTTTTCAATAGCTCCTGGCAACCAAACATATTGAAGTCACACCCTCTTCACTTTGTTCTTCTTATTTTGGCCCATGTGAGTTTCTTTTGGGGGGTTTTTTGAGGGGGTATTCTTTCTTTTCTTTTTTTTCAAGATAAATTTCCAGTCGAAAGAACGATGATCTGACACGATTTAAGAAGATCCCCGCAAAAATCACAAAAGAGTACTCTACCGAGTCACATTGATTTTCCCACTGTAATTTAAGTAATCTGGCAGAGGGGCGGGGAAATGGCTGAGACCGCTGAAATCCAGTTAAAGGAAATTATATTGAAGGAGTTGGAGAATACTAGATTTTAAGGGAAGGTTGTTTTTTATAGACAGATTTCACAATACTTTGCTTATTGCCCCGTATTTTCTTGAAAATACAGAAAGTATTCGTGTATAATACGTGTTCAGGTATAATCCCATTTCGATGGATGACATAGAAGAAGAAGAAGAAGAAGAAGAAGAAGAAGAAGAAGAAGAAGAAGAAGAAGAAGAAGAAGAAGAAGAAGAAGAAGAAGAAGAAGAAGAAGAAGAAGAAGTTGTTTTTTTTTTTTTGTAATCGTGTATAATATGCATCCGTAATTTGAGGGAACGCTTTACTGGGAAAGTGCACTGACATTTTTTTTAATTTGTTGAACCGGAATATAAAATTTCTTCAACTATTGATCCAATTCGTATTGACAAACAATAAGAGTTCACATAGTTTGAAACAAAACTTTACAGTTTTTACTGCAAATGCATAGATACGTTCACAGTAAAATGCAAGTCATGGATAGCTGTCTGCTATGCAACGTTGGCGATATTCCCTTTGACTCCAACGTTGTAATGTTTATTTCGATGGTCGATCTTTTTTTTTTTTTTTTTTGCCGGATCACACGCCGTTTCGTTTTTTGGAAGAAACATGATTTACATCTCTTGTTGGGAATAATAATAATGTGCACACTCATTTTATTACTTTCTTATCTTAGACATCTTTTATATATAATTTGTCAGATTATATATATACGGAAACCCTTAACGTGTACAGGATTCAACACAAAGGTCAATTTTTTAGACGGAGTTCAATAGGTTTGAATTCAGAGTTTGCTTTCTCTAAGACAGATGGCCAAACCAAAATTAAAGAAACCCGTCCTCTTTTCTATTTACACATAGAGGAAGAATAGTTGGGTTCATCCCTTTTCCAAGCGCTATGTGAAATCTTTTGGCTAAACATATGTAAGAAAAATTGGTTTCGTTAATTCAAATTATTTGCGTTTAAAAAAGGGGAAAAGCGAATGAATTAAAAACTGTCATATATATATATATATATATATATATATATATATATATATATATATATATATTGATTATGCAACCTGACCTTTCATCTAAATAATGAGAAAATGCATTGTTATAAAAAAAACGATGCATTAATTTAAGCAAGAGAAAGAAATCGAAAGCATAAATTAGTTGGAAGCAAGGAGAAATTAAAAAAGAAAGAAACACTACATGGTGTAAACCAGGGAGAAACTGAAATCTTAAATTTAACATAAGAGTGGAAAAAGAAAAAGAATGAGAGAGAGAGAGAGAGAGAAAGAGAAAGAGAAAGAGAAAGAAAGAGAGAAAGAGAGAAATTAAATTTTATTCGTCAGAATAAAAGTCCTTATTTAAATCTGGTATTCGATTTCTCTTTATTTCTTCTGACTTTGTTTCATTGTGCATAAAAATGCCCCGAAACTGGCGCCCACAACCTATTGCTAGACCAGCACAAAGTGAAACGTTGGGGAATATCAGAGTAATTGTAGAATATTCGCGACGATCCAAAAATATTTTAAAGGTGTCAAGTGATACATTCTTTTCTTTTCTGTCTCTCCCGTGGTTTTGTCAAAGAATTCTTTTATCAAGGTATTTTGAAAACGAAGCCATTTTAAAAATTCTTAAATTAAAAAATTCTGAACAGAAACGAATTCGTCAGATAGATAGATAGATAGATAGATAGATAGATAGATGTGGATAGACCGACAGACGGACAATGAGCAAACAAATATATATACATATATATACAGGGGTGTTTTTTGCAGTACAAAATTTAATGATTGCGATAAAAAGACCCAAGGTTTTATTTATAATCAGAATAGAATATTTAAAAATGACAGGATAGCCAACCCGTTTCGAATAAAAAAGAAACTAAAGGAAACATGTAGGGCGAAGAAAAAAAAAACTTTCAAGACTATATCGAAATAATATTAAGTCCTAGCAGAGATTATCTCTGTTTACAGAGAGACGGTCTGCAAGACAAAATATGAATTGTCTCCTCTATTTTTAAATGGAATGAAGAGTGTGACTTTCTCGATATAGAAAACAAGTCAACACTAAATTTCTCAGCACATTCACGGTTATTTACAAGTTGTTCTGCAATTGATGACCTGTATGTATTCTTAAGATTATCAGTTGGGCCAACATTAAAATTCTGTATTTTCATAGGGACATGTAGTTTATTTCTGTCATCCAGCCTTTGATTGGTTCTTCCTATTTAGTGCAAACCGAAACAACATTAAAACAAATGAATACGTGAATTATTATGATGGACGATGCGGAGAACGACTTCACAGATAGATGTCAGAATAGGTTTTGTGTTAAAGACAGCCAGTACATTGACAGAAAAATAGCACTTTTGTACAGCTTGTGAGATTTGCTAAGCAAATTAGATTTAATTTGTTTGCACACTAGAAATGTTATTGTTTCTACATAGTTAAATCGTTTCAATTATTACAATCTAACACTAATAACTCTATTCAATATCAATCATTTGTTTGCAGATTGTGCAATGGTTACAAGTATTGTAATTTAACACTAATTATTCTATTCAGCATTACTCATTCATTTGCACACAGTTAAATCGTTTTATCTATTGCTAACAATTCAATTAAACATCAGTCATTTGTTTACACATAGTTGAATGATCAAACGGTACTATTTTAACAATTCATTTGTATTTAATAAAGGTCATTTGTTTTCACATAGTTTAAATGTCGAACACTTCTATTTGACCCATAGATAGGACCCGATCAGGTGCTATATCTCCGGGTTAGAGTGGACCTGGGCACAATGCCAATGAAGGGGTACTCCATATTCCCCCAAGTTCCAAGCCATGAGATGGTTTAATCTCATATCTAAGACACATATTGGGGAAGTCTTACCCCTCTACAGAGATACAGTCGGTGTATTCTACAGCCAAGTTGACTGGACTGAGATAGATAGATAGCAAACATATATATATATATATATATATATATAGAGAGAGAGAGAGAGAGAGAGAAACGGACAGACGAACATAGATAGACAGATAGATAGATATATGGATAGTAAGTGAATATATATATACATATATGTACAGACAGACAGATAGATAGTGAGTAAACATATATACTGAGACAGACAGACAGCAGATAGAGAGAGAGAGACATAGAAAGAGAGAGAGAGAGAGAAGGGGGAGAAATAACTGAAGAAACAAACGAACAAATAAAAAATACGGCATTACCGAGAGAAATGTAGGAAAGAAGGAAAAGGCGAGTTAAAAGCTCTGAAATCTTGCAAAATAAATCAAATCAGTAAAGAAATGGCTCGATTATCGAACAAGTTTCTATTGTTTAAAGACGAGGCAGTTTGATAGTTGTTATGCAGACTCAATAAGAAAGAGAATGCAAAATCATTACGACCTTGTTGCGTGTTTCCCTACTTTTGTGCCGCACTGTTCGAGTTAGCAGCCAAAGCTCCCCGACTGTACGCTATATCATTATGGCGCTTAATTTCTCTGTATCATCTGATTTAGACTGTCTCATCCCGAACGATGTATCTTTTTGATAGGGCCAGCCATCAGTAAACTGTAGCATTCAACCGCTTTCTGATGGGGGAGAGACTCAGAAGTTGGCGGGGAAAACACGAGATACATTTTGAATATGATCTAGGACATTAGAAACGTGGCACCAAATAGTTAAAATTGAAGACTGGAATCTGAGAGAGTTACCTATATTTTGTTAATATCATCAGTATGTATAAAATGAACAAGGTTATCTGACATCGTCCGGAATAAAACAAATCGATCATTATACACCTTTGTTCTCAATTTTAATTTTGTATAAAAAGCATCGTTCTTAGAATAAACTAAGGATTATTTCTTCGCTTACTTATCAACAATCTTTGATTATTTAATGCCCAAACCGTCCTTGGAGAAGAAAAGTTGTTGTGCTATTTAAAGCATTGCTAAGGGAGGGGATGAGAGAGTTCGTTCCATTCCCAAAAGTAATTGTTCGAAAATGTGACTGGATTTCAAAATCGCTTACAGTGATGTCGTAGTCCAGCACGTTAGGTATTACGCCACGGGGACTCACCGTGGAAGGTAAGAGGAACTGAAAAACAAAGAAAAAGAAAGAACATAAAGTAACACTGGCAAGAAAAGAAACTGAAAATTAAAGAGAGAGTGGATACAAAAAGAAAGAAATTAAGATAGAGAGAGAGAGAAAGAGAGAGATTTTTTCTGCCTTAGTTTCCTTGTCACAAAAAATTCTCTAAAATCAGTGACCATGTCTTGATGCTTAATGGACACAGAGACCAGACTAAGGGTGAACAGAATCATCCAAGTCAGAACGAGTGGGATGGATGTGGTAAAACACCAGATGGATATGAGTAAACATATAAATATACAGAGAGAGAGAGAGAGAGAGAGAGAGATGGATAACCATAGATAGATAGATAGATAGATATGAACAGACAGGAACAGACATGACTGAGAGCGACTCTTCACTTTTTTTTTTTTAGTCTACTGCTTTAGTGAAGAAGCTGTGGTCTCAAGCCTGTAGGCGGACTTCTGAGCTATCAAATGCAGTCTTTCACGGGCTTTTCGAACGATCAATTAAAATGCGTTTTTTTTTTTTTACAAAATCATTTTTAATGGATTCAACAAAAATCATTCTCAGTAAATTTCTGTTGTAATATACAACTAATTTCTAGAGTAATATCTTTTATAATAAAATATCTTGGTAAAAATGTTCTGCATACAGTCATCGAGAAGTAGAAAACCGTTTCATGTTTAAAGTTAAATTGAAAGTTATTACCGGACCATTGGCATAATGGTTAGAATGTTCGCCAATGGTCCGGGAGACCGGGCTTCACTCACAAGGTCGAGTCATACCAAAGACTCAAAAACTAGTACTTGATGCCGCCTTGCTTAACGCTCAGCATCATAAGGTACGCATTAAGAGTAAAGTGGAGCAATCCAGGGAATGGATTAGCACTCTCCCCTACACCTTGTTGTAGTAGCTATTGAAAGGGGAGCTTTTGGATCACCCTCGACTACGGTCGCCAACCCTATTTACTTTTACGTTAAAATCTAAAGATTTTAGTTAATAACTGAGTCCAAATTTAACTAATATTTGCAAATTATTCTGTATATTTCTCAGAAGAAAAAAATTTGAAATAAAAACATACGAAACAGACATGTATTATTAAATCGCCATTTTTGTATGGAAGTTAATTTATATATATATATATATGTAATCCAGCAGAAATACCTGCCTCATTTTTAACTATGACCGAAGCAAGTGAATTTAGGTAAGTAGTAAGAGTAGCTCCACTAAGCTAAAGTCTTAATTTTTTTTTAGATACGACCAGTTACGGTTGGAGCCGTTGCACAACGTTTTAAAGATTTATTAAAGACTGGAGAATCTGTATTTACTACACATAGAGCTTTTGGTGCTCATTTCATGCTACATTGGAATGATACTGTTCCGAATAGAAAATCAATACTGCTATGGGTTGAAAATTTCAGTAACACTACTTTATCAATCAAAAAATTGACTGTAGAAAAATTAAAGTGCCACCAAAAAGTTCCAGAAATACCGCTATTGGTCTTTTTGTCAACCTTTTAAACATGGCCGGTCGTGCCTGAAAAAGTGGTTAGACATTAGCTAGAGTTGGAATTTATAAATTTGCCAGTTAATGTCTGCTCGAAGATGATTGGTTGTTTTGAAGTTGTGCCGTTATCCCTAACCCTTATTGTTATTTAAGTAATACCCGCCAGAGATTTCCCTCTCCTTTTGGGTTTTTTTTTCAGCACTCGAGAACAAGGCACTGCCTGGCTACCTGCTTTTTGCTTTTTTCCGCTTGTGATCACTTTAATATTCGCCTTCGACTTTAGGCAGTTTTTCTTATGTAAGGTGGCTTGAGTAAAAGGCCTATTATTTACTTAGGCTAAGCCTCTTTTCCTTACAGGGTTTTTTTTTTTTTTGTTACTTGTTGAAACAATAAGCCAACTGCTGCCTAATAGTGGTTTTGGTATGCTGTCCCCTTCAAAAGAAAGTTGAGTCTAAGGTCTGAAGGCGGAATTATTGATCTCTTATGTCGACACAAAAGCAGTTGGCCTGGTTAGTACATTCGGTAAATGCCTCCATTGACTCAACAGAAGAAAATTTGAGTTGAAACAGTGGGATATTCATCTCTAGGAGGAGAAAGCGGTGGTTTACTCGAAGTTCACTTAATGAAATAGTAAACTTCGTTTTCAACGAGTCTCCACAGGAAACTAAAAGAGCACGGTTGTCCAGGTTGATTCTACACAAGAAGGACACGCCGAGAAAAGAAAAAAACCCTAAAAATTGGTTTCAAAAAGAACTTTTGCATAAAGTACCAAAGAATGGTATTTTATCATAAACTAAAGTTAAACTAACAGTTGTTCGTTGATGGCATTGCTTCGTGAAAGTCAGTTGCTATTTTTTATACCCTCTTCTTTTTTGGGGGGGGTTTATAATACTGTTGTTACTTAAATATATATCATTTCTGTTCCTAAAATTCAATGTTTTCGACAAGTATAGGGGAAAATATGCAAAGCTGGATTGCATAAAATTTATTTCTCTTGAAATAAATTGCATTTTGGGAACTTGTTTTTGTTTTTATGAATTATAGACGCACTTCTCTTTCGGGTAGCATTCCCATCCCCCTTTTTGCCTACTTTATTTTTTTATACATTTCTCCCCCCCCCCCACTTCGTTTAACCTGACAGTTACTGCCGGATATTATTGTGCTAGGCAGAAATAAAGTCTACCTAGTAATTAAGGTAGAATTGTACAGGGTGGAACGATAAAATTGTCGCCCTAGAAAAGACGACATGATTCCATTTCCGTTTAATGAAAACCGGTTTTCTTTTTTGGTTGCAGACCATCTACTAGTTGGCCAGTAGTGTACAAATCCCAAAAGTGATAGGAACCTTCTATCATGTCTGAAAGTAACACAATGTTCAACGAGCGAGATCGGAGATACGCCGCTGTACAACTCATGCTCTCTACCGATCCAAGTTATGACAACAGGACCATTGCCAGAACCCTCAAAATGCAAATCTGGATTGCCACGAATAACAGGGACATGCCCAGGGTGATGAAAACAAAGTTTCCGGCTACGGTTAAGATATTTGGTGTGCTTTCAAGTGAGGGCCACATCATGTCATCTCACATCTTCGAAGTCGGCTTGAAAGTCAACACCAAAGTGTACCTGGATGTGCTGAAGAGTGTGGCGATCCTCTGGTGCAGTCAGGTGGCCGGTGGCAGACCCTGGGTGTGGCAGCAGGACTCGGCACCGGCCCGCAAGTCCAAAGAGACCCAGGCTTGGCTTCAGAAGAAGTGCTACGACTTTGTACCCTTCTCTCACTGGCTTCCTCCTCCCCCGACCTGAACCCGCTGAACTGCTTCGTTTGGTCATACGTCGAGAACATCATCAACATGACCTCTCACCACACCAAAGCCAGCCTGATCGCCGCCATCCGCCGAGTATTCGCCGAGCTCCCGCCGGCGCTTATAGAAAAGACATGCTCCCAGTTCCGGATCCGTATCGAGGCGGTGATTGAGGCTGAAGACAGCTACATTGAATATAGATCAGCTCTACTACATAATCAAGTTGCCTGAATTGATTTTTTCAATAAAAGTTTTAAAATAAAGCTGTAGTGTTGTTTTCTTTTAGACGACAATTTTATCGTTCCATCCTGTACTTTATATAACAACTAGCATTCAGATAATTTTGTTAATTTTTCGTATGTTGCTCATTGCAATTTATAAACTAAAATCTAGCATATCTATTGAATTGAGCACATTTCTCATACTAGATGAAACTATCATTGTCACTTGTCTAAGTTCACTAGCATCAAACAGTTAACAGTTTTAAGTGTGAGATGTATTTCTGCTTGCCTCTGTATTTATTAATACGCTTTTAATTACCTATATACCTACCTATCGTTAGCGGAAGTCTCACTTTCAGTCACAAATGTTCATAAAAAGGTAGAAATATACATATACCGTATTTGATGACTTATAAGATGCGTAGGCCTATATGATGTACCTCAATTAGAGCAGACATTTAAAAAAGAATAAATAAATAGATAAACGGGTTTAAACTGCGAATCCTACTGGAAAGATTTTCGCCTGACATTCATAGCCATCCTCTGTCTGGTTATTGTAAAACTTTCCTTATTAAATCCCAATATTTTCGCTTTTAAAAAACTTGATATTTTTGTTCAGGCACATGTATGATTAACTTGATTTTCTTCCAGGATGGAGTTATTCTACATGAAGTACCTGTTGGTATTTCTGTTATAGCAACCAGAATTATCTGCCTACAGAAAATAAAAGAATATTACGATCACAAGTCTTTCTGAGAAAAATGTATCAGCACGTATTCGTAACCCATAAAACTATATTTCTATCACGTCGGGGAAACCATTTTTCGTGTATCTAATTTTTTTTTTTTTTTTTTTTTTTGTGTGTGTGTGTAAACGAAATATGCATGATAGATAGGGTTACAGAATGAATAAAATGAATGCAAAAAAGATCCTGATATTTAAACAAAACAATGTTTTATGCATTGTAACAAAAGTTCACAAGAATGAATGAAAAGTTTATTATGAATGCTAACCACAAAAAATCTTCTCACAAAAGAAAAAGTTCCAACCAATCGAGAGAACGATGTCTAAGTGTATTTTAAAGTAAAAAATAAATTAGGAATATTTGAGTAATGGTGGGAAATTAAGCCAAAATAGGACAGAGAATGTGTATCTTTACCTTTAGAGGGCAAACGGAAAAATCGTTTCTTTTTTTCTTAAATATTTTAAAATTTCGCACGTGGAACGCGCATAAGCAGCAATTTGATTCTAAATATTTGATTTGCTGGCTGTGGAATATTGTGGCGACGTAATGCTTTATTATTTTCTGTTAGCAGATAATTCTGGTTGCTATACTGTGATACACTGTAACCTTGTTGTCACCTTAGAAAAAAGTTGCCGTTGTTGGTGAAGAAGTTGTGGTACAGTTGCCGAGATGTTTAGTTATTTTATTACCTGGTTTGGTTAGGCCACGATCTTTTCAGTTAGCTGTTAAGTTAGCTAAAATCTTTAGCGGAAATATAAGTCGAATTGGAAAGTTTAAGGGAGTACATAACGTTCAACACGGGAAGGCCAAAATATAAACAAAATAAACTCATATCTTTTCTGTTACAGGTTCGATTAGAGAAATAAAAGCAATGAATTTTGTACACGTGAGAAATGACGCAATAATTTAGCAAGATGACATCACCCCCACAGATATCCTGAATTTAGATTTATAAAATTTAGCGAATTTTGAAGATGTGGTCAGTTAGCCAGTCGGTCACTTGTCAGGTAGAAGTTTGCATTCAGAGAGTTCTATTTGGCTGGGGGTGTCTCTTTGTGTCTGTTCATGGACCCTTACAGATTCTCTGTCTCTCTCTGTCTCTGTCTCTCTCTCTCTCTCTCTGTCTGTCTGTCTCTCTCTCTCTCTCTCTCTCTCTCTCTCTCTCTCTCTCTCTCTTTCGTGCTACTGTATGCAGTTTGAACATCGAACAATATATGATTGTTAATTGTTGACGGAGAGTTCTTCTTGTTTTTGAGTTGCCAAAACACAGGCAACATTGTTTCAGACAAGATTGATAAATGAACTATCCGAAAATGTGATACTATAGTATCAAAAAGTGATCGCCACCTTATTTTCATTTACGGAAATGTTGGCAATTTAATTAGAATTCCACCAACCAATAACCCAAAGCTGACCTTTGAATTCATAAAACACAGAGTGATTTTCTGGGATATTTAATGGAACAAAAAGTGCCTCTCATAGGCCGTCAAATACAGTATACAAATATATATATATATATATATATATATATATATATATAAGAGAGAGAGAGAAAGAGAGGGAGAAAAAGAGAGCTATTTTCGGTGGTTGTGCATAATGAAAATGCATCGCATTTCATTGATTTTTTCAGGCTGCTTTCTGGGGTGGGGTAATGGTTAACATGCAGAACTGTGACAGTGTAGTCAGTGAGTTCAAAATCCAGTCGCGCCATAACATTTACTTTCGGACTAATACCTTTCGTAAAGGCATGAACTTCCCTTAGCCCTCCAGTGATGGGTTAAATAGTACCACAACTCTTATTCTACAAAGATGGCTTTGGCATTAAACCTCCCACAAAGGTTGATACGCCATTAAACAAAAAGGAACAACAAAAAATATTGCAAAAAGTATTGCTGTTTTTCTAACGGCAATCGCACAGTGGGAACTTTTTAAAACCTAGCTCATATGTAATGTTTATAATAATTAGAAGCAGGATACAATACAGAATTGCCCGATTGGCTGAGGCTGTAGAATACACCGACTGCATCTCTGCAGAGGAGTAAGACCCCAACGACGAGTGTCCTAGATACGACACTAAACAATCTGATGGGGAGCTTCCAGTAATGCTGGATCTTTGGAGAATGTGGAGTACCCCTTCTCTGCCATTGCTCCCAGGTCCACTCTGACCCGGAGTGATAGCGCCTGATAGGGTCCTACCTATGGATCAAATAGAGCTAAACTGTGTACTTATGCTAAATTGAATTGCTTGAAAGAGAACTGTTTTGACAGTTAAACTACGTAGATATGCTAAACTGAATTGATTGAAATGGAACTGTTTTCGTATTTTAAACTGAATTGTGTCAATAGAACTGTCAATAGAACTGCTTTTGATATTGAAACTGTACTTACGCTAAACTGAATAATTTGAAATAAAATTGTTTTGACGTTTAACTGTGTGTGGATAAAAAGTATACTTATACTTAACTCAATTGTTTGAAATAGAACTGTTTGATTAAACTGAATAGCCGTACAAAGGTTTATATGCCACTAAACAAAGAAAGAAACCATGAATAGCTTGAAAAAGAAATGTTTTTGACAGTTAAATTTTGTACTTATGCTAAACTGAATTGTTTGAAATAGAAGTGTTTTTATGTATAAAAATGGATTTGGCATTAAATAACCTACAAAGGTTGATATGCCACAAAACCCAAACAAACAAACAATACATGAATACTCCTGTTCACGCTGATTTTATGTTGTGTAGAGAGGTAACACTCCCTCAGAGGTGGTGTCCTTGGTATGACACTAAACTACTTCCAGTGATAAGATTCCTGTTCTAAAGCTGTGGAGGGTATGCACTACCCTTCTATTGCTACTTGCAAATATACTCGGAATTTGAAGTAGAATAGCCCAGTCGGCTGGGGCTGCAGAATACACTGACTGTAAGACTCCCTCCAACGAGTGTCATGGATATGACACTTAACAATCTGATGGTGAGGTTCCAGTGATGCTGGAATTTTGGAGAGTGCGGAATACCCCTTCACTGCCATCGCTCCCAGGTCCACCCTGACCCGGAGTTGTAACACCTGAGAGTCAAACTGTTTGTTTGAAATTAACTGTTTTTACCTTTAACTGTGTGTAAACAAGAAACTGTACGCTTACGCTAAAATGAAGTGTTTGAAAATTTAATAGTTTGTAAACAAATGAGTGTTTAATAGAATTGTTGGTGATACATAGTAAAACCGTATAAGGTTTGGTTTCTTTGTTTAATGGCATATCAACCTTTGTAGGTTATTTAATGCCAAAGCTACTCTATTAGAAGAACAGTAGTGGTACTATTTAACCCATAGCTGGGAGGATAAGGGGGTTCATACCTTTCCCAAGGATATTTGCCCGAAAGTGAACGTACTACCGCGACTAGAGTACGAACTCGCTTTCTACGATTCCGTAGTCCATCGCTTTAACCATTACACCACGAGGACACCCCCCCGTATAACTAAGTGCAAACAAATTGTTATTATAAAAAAGGAATAGTAACTTGAAACCACATAATCATGTATAAATTATTCGTATTAAGTAGAAATACGTGATATAATATAATTGCACATAATTTATAAGTATCAGATAAAAAAGAATACTTGAAACCATTTGACTATGTGCTAACAAATGATAATTTTTTCATCATCATCATCTAGGTGTGCTTACAGCACGGATTCCTTTAATCTCTCTCGCCTCCCGTTCCTATCGATCATCTCGCTTGAAAAGTCCATTAGACGGTATACAGTGTACGCACAGAGCTGTTGTATGTAAATTTTTGCTAGTCGGCCAACATTGGTGTGTCCATATGTAAGAGTCCATAAGAAAAAATCGATTATAAGCAGTGCTCAATACATCAGATAGCTTGTGTGATGGGAGATTAGTGACCCTACAACTTTTATTTTGTAGGGTGCTGCTTCTAGGATTTGTTCAAAGCAGCACGTAGCGTCCTTATGTTATTCCCGAGATTGCTGTAGTTATGATTATAATGAAACATTTATAAACTAATCAAATTTGACAGTTATATAAGGATTTGATATGCCATTAAACAAAAAAATCAAACTAAATCAAACAGTATACCAAAAATGGAATAAATAACTATTTCCTACAAATTTCAAAAAGTGAAATGCTCCTACAAATGCCCGGCAGTGTATTTACTCGGGTATCATCGATCTTGCGTATCATGTGACCACCTCAAATCTCATCTCCAAAAAATGCGTTTTATTTTCCGTTGGCTCATATATGTTTGTGGAAACATATTTTCTCTTCAACTTCCTCGGTTTTAGATAATTTTTCAGTGATTTTAACGAAAATACCACATTCCGTCAATTTAAAAAGAGCTGACGAGATACCAGTACGTGAGCCGAGAGAGATCAAAGGAACCCGTGCTGTAAGTTCATCTTGATGATGATAATGATGATGAAAAATTATCATTTGCTTCAGACATTGGTGAAAAGTAAACTACTGATTGGCTAAGCTAAACAGAGGCAGTCATCCAACTATGGTGATAAAAGATAATGTGTTCACACTAACTTGATGACAATACTTTGATATTATTATCAAAATATTTACCAGGCGAAAAACGAGCGAAGAAATTGTATTTATCATTATTTATAATATGATTTTTGAATATTTTTCTGAGAAAACTCACAGGGTTTTCATCGAATATTTTTTTCATCTCCGTGTCAGAGAATTTTCATTTTAGTTTTCACTGATTGAAGCCAAGTTTTTTGGGGTTTTTTTTTGTTTTTTTTTCACCTGTTTGCACAAAACACTTTTTTGCTTCCCTTTGATTTATTCGAATTTCAATCCAACTACTACTGTGCTTTTGGGGCCGTTTTACTGGGAAAAGACACGGCGTGTTTATTCCTGGAGTTGACAGCTGGTAATAAAAATTCCAGAAAGGAAAAACTTGGATAGACATATACTTAGTTTGGCACCAGGCCAGAAGTAATGAGCATTTACTAAAAGTGGTCTGCATTGATGCATTTATTTACTAAGATTAGTTTGTTTTGATACAAGACCAGAAATATGGACCACCCTGTGAGAATCGAAAATAACGTAATTATTTGGGTATAACACGCACTCATATATAACCCTGACCTGTTCCACTTTTTATCGGTTCCTACTCATTAGAAATAAGAATTTATATAGTTTATATTATGGCTTAAAACGCAAAATCTACACGGTATTTAGAATAAATACACGGACATGTTCAAACAAAAATGCAACAAGTTTGCTGCGAAAATAAACTCAGATTTGGAGAAACAAAACAATAAATAAACATGAATTCCAGTGGATATTTTTCTGTAATGGCGTTGATAATATTAGTATAGATATAATATACTTTTGATCATCCCATCCTGGAAAAAAATTAATTATATTGTTTAAACTTTTGAACTGAAAAATCAGGAAAAATAGAGAAGAGTTCTCTGTTATGCACTGGGCTAGGGCTAAACACCGAATCGAAATCTTGGAAGCTGTTGTGATAAATACACAACGTCCTACTCTGTGTTGACAGAGAGAATTCAAACACGAATTAGCAATATTCGAGGTGTCATTGACTTGATCTGGAGTACAATGGGTTTTTTTGTTTCCTACCCATTTTAAGATCCTTTTTTTTTTCAAACCTCATTCGCTTCATTTTACCGATGAATCTTTATGTTTATTTTAGTCGATTTTAAGTTCCCCATTTTACAATTCACACACACACACACACACACACACACACACAAATATATATATATATGTGTGTGTGTGTGTGTGTGTGTACAAAAGTTGCTCAAAAAGTAATAAGCCTCCCTCAGAAAAAAGAGCATAGCTAAACATTTTTGTTGTGGTAACACACTATCACTTCTTATAAAACTAGAAAAACTAATTCAAATTTTTTTTTTTAAATGAATAAGAAGCGGTAGTGTGTTGCCACACCAAAAATGTTCCGCTGCGCTCTTCTTTTTGGATAAGGCTTAGAACTTTTTGAACAACCTTCGTATATCTGTAGATAGATAGATAGATAGATAGACAGATTTCATTTCGGTCTCTCAGTGCATTTTTTAAGAACAGAAAAGTTATTTTTTAGAATCATCGCTGGAAGGAATTGGGAAATATTATTTTGTTTGGTTGTTCGTTTACTTTCAAAAACAAAAAAAGATCTTTTTTGATGAATTGTCAAAACTTGGGCGACAAGACGACTCCCAGATGCACACGTTTTAATCAGAACATATTTGCTCTGCTCTCTTTCTCAAAATACGTCGGTATACGTATACATGTACACGTCAAAGCACCCACATGCACCTAGGAAGTCTGGGGTCGGGGCAGATGACGAGAGAGAGAGAGAAAGAGAGAGAGAGAAGTAGAAAGAAAAGCAGAAAGATACGGACAAAAAGAAACAAAAAAAAGACATAGAGAAACAAGCAAAGACAGACAGAAGCACAGAGAGAGAGAGAGAGAGAGAGAGAGAGAGAGAGAGCGAGAAAGAGCAAGAAAAACAGACTGACAGAAGCAAAGAGAGAGAGAGAAAAGATGTGATGGAGACAGAGACAGACACATTGACAGTCAGGAACACCGAAAGAGAAATAGAGAGAGGCAGAAACAGATAGGGAAACAGATAGAAAGACAGACATATAGACGCACAAAGAAGCTGAAAGCAGATAAAAGAGAGGTTGAGACAGACAAACAGACGGACAGAGCGAGAGAGATAGAGATGATAGAGAGAGAGCGAGAAGCAGAAAGAGAAGCAGAGACAAACAGAAACAGAAAGAGACAGCATAGAGGGAGACACAGTCAGATAGCGAGAAGCAGATAGAGGCAAAGATAGATTGATAGAGAGAGAGCGAGAAGCAGAAAGAGAAGCAGAGACAAACAGAAACAGAAAGAGACAGCATAGAGGGAGACACAGTCAGATAGTGAGAAGCAGATAGAGGCAAAGATAGATTGATAGAGAGAGAGCGAGAAGCAGAAAGAGACAGCATAGAGGGAGACACAGTCAGATAGCGAGAAGCAGATAGAGGCAAAGATAGATTGATAGAGAGAGAGCGAGAAGCAGAAAGAGAAGCAGAGACAAACAGAAACAGAAAGAGACAGCATAGAGGGAGACACAGTCAGATAGTGAGAAGCAGATAGAGGCAAAGATAGATTGATAGAGAGAGAGCGAGAAGCAGAAAGAGACAGCATAGAGGGAGACACAGTCAGATAGTGAGAAGCAGATAGAGGCAAAGATAGATTGATAGAGAGAGAGCGAGAAGCAGAAAGAGAAGCAGAGACAAACAGAAACAGAAAGAGACAGCATAGAGGGAGACACAGTCAGATAGCGAGAAGCAGATAGAGGCAAAGATAGATTGATAGAGAGAGAGCGAGAAGCAGAAAGAGACAGCATAGAGGGAGACACAGTCAGATAGCGAGAAGCAGATAGAGGCAAAGATAGATTGATAGAGAGAGAGCGAGAAGCAGAAAGAGACAGCATAGAGGGAGACACAGTCAGATAGCGAGAAGCAGATAGAGGCAAAGATAGATTGATAGAGAGAGAGCGAGAAGCAGAAAGAGAAGCAGAGACAAACAGAAACAGAAAGAGACAGCATAGAGGGAGACACAGTCAGATAGCGAGAAGCAGATAGAGGCAAAGATAGATTGATAGAGAGAGAGCGAGAAGCAGAAAGAGACAGCATAGAGGGAGACACAGTCAGATAGCGAGAAGCAGATAGAGGCAAAGATAGATTGATAGAGAGAGAGCGAGAAGCAGAAAGAGAAGCAGAGACAAACAGAAACAGAAAGAGACAGCATAGAGGGAGACACAGTCAGATAGCGAGAAGCAGATAGAGGCGAATATAGATTAACAGACAGAAACAGAGAAGCAGAAAGACAGAGACAGAGAGAAAAACGAAATAAAAGAACGAAAACAGAAATCAAATAGATTACAATTTGTATGAGTAGCCATATCAGATTAAATATTCCTATGGGTATACACATATCTATCTATCTATCTATCTGTGTGTGTGTGTGTGTGTGTGTGTGTGTGTGTGTGACCAACCCCTCCGCATAAGTAGGATGCGACACAAGGTCAATTTTTAAAAAGAATTTAACAGGTTCGAATTCAAAGTTTTCTTTCTCGCAGACTGTTTGTTATACCAGGTCTAAAGAGCTCAACTTGCATTACTATTTTACCCATAGCTGAAGTGAGAATAGTTGGGCTCATACTTTTCGCTATGTGAAATGCTAGCAGCTTAGTTTGAACTCGGGTCGCCATATCCATTTGCTACAATGGTAAACCTTACACCTCAAACACAGTGATACGAAAGTCTACCAAAAAGTAATACAAAAAGTATTTTTGATTGCAACATATTTAATTGCATAGGTAGACAAACCATATAAAAAAGAACAGAAATCCCAGAATTACGGATTTTTTCTCCGATATAGTCTACTTCTTTCTCAGTCGTGGTATTCCACTTTTGAATAAGGACATACTGTCCTCCTCAAATCAACTTCTTGGCTGCTATGTTAGTTTCTTCTTTCTCTCCATTGGAGAACCGCTATCTCCATTTAAAGTCTGATTGTGAAAGGTCAGTGCAATAGATCAGGCATCAAAGGTTTTTGATATTAGGTCTTTAAGCTGCTGTGAGCCCTGGCATTTCTTTGTGGCACCCGCAGACTTTCAACTGTTCAGGTTCATGAAGGAGAGGTCAGCAGTGATGATGATAACTCAAAAAGAAACCAAGAAGCTTCGACAAGGCGATTATATATGTACATGGTTTCATTCAAAGGCGGAATACCATCATCATGATCATCATCATGTCACGCAGCCAGCACAGATCTCCCTGACCCTCACTCGCCACCTATCTTTATCGTCCATCGCTCCCGGGTGATCTTCCAGGCTACATGCTGTATCGCGGCACAGAGCTGTTATATACAGGTTCTAGCTGGTCGTCTTGCCTTTACTCGTCTATGTGAAGAGGTCTGCAGGAGTATGTTACTTATGAACTCAACCTTACTTCTCCACCAGTGTCCTGCATGTCTGGTTCGTCTAACTTGGATAATTTTCGTGATGGATGGTAGATGGCCGTATAGCTGCTGTTTTTAGGGTGTTGCCTCCAGGACTTTCTCAATATTGTTCGTAGTATTCTTGTATAATTGCCGTCAAGCCTTTTCTCCTTACGTTTAGTTAGCGTCCTTGCAGTGCATCCATATAGCAGTATCGACACGACCGTTGATTAGAAAAAAACTGCGTTTTATTTTAGAGAAAGAAAAAGACTAGAGTGTGTATGCAAATACGTTGACATATATATATATATATATATATATATATATATATATATATATATATATATGTTTGATTAAATAAGAGGAATCCTTCGTGCCTGCCTATTTTATCTTTGATCCGTTCAAGTCTTCGTATGAATCGTTTGACTCCAGGAAGGAATAAATTTAGGAAGTCACTGTATTTTTCCGAAGTTTTTTGGCCACTAATTGAAGATTGTTCCTTTTGAGGCTGAAAGTACCGGGGGAAATCTGGTGACCTCCTATTTAATCAAATATTCATAAAAGAGAAAATGCTGCATATATATATATATATATATATATATATATATATATATATATATATATATATATATATATATATGATTGAGATATCTTCGTCTGAGGATTATGCTCACCACAAGAAACTTCTAGTAACGGATTTTTTGTGTTCATAATTATATTCTTTTAGGTTTTATACCAACTCTGCTATCACAGCATCTAGCACACTTTTATTCAAACTTTTCTTATTTGCATTTTTTTCTTTTACATGTATACGTATTGATATATACATATATATATATATATATATACGTCAACGTATCTGCATACACACACACACGTATATATATATATATATACATCTGCACACATATGCAGACTTAAAAGAAGGTTAATCTTCGTAGGCATTACAATTTTGTCATATCATCTCTGTACCTTAATCGGTAGAGGTCGCTCTGATGCTTGTTTTGTTTTATGTGTGTGCGTGTGTGTGTGTGTAAGAAACGAGAGACGGACAAAGATACAGAGATATTTTTTTTTCTTTTTTGTTTCTTTTTTTTTTTTTTTTGTTAATCCAGCTGTCAAAAGTACTATAACCCAGTGCACCATGTCAAGGCGCTTACTTCTCAGTTGGCACCCCCAAGAGGCTGCGTACTTGTCAGACCAGAAATCAATGGGAACGGCTGCAAAAACCGACTTCTTCATGGCACCCCGATCTAATATACTGATTCTTTTCAGCAACTAATTCTTTTTCGAACTTTCGTTCAACAACAAAGAAAGAATATTAAAATCAAAGGTTAAAATTTATACCAGTATACTTTAATGTGTATTTACAATACTATAATTGTTTCAACTATTCCCTTTTTAAATAATTGGTAATGTAAGACATCAATTCAAGTTTTTATTTTAAATATTAATGGCTAATTTCAAAATCATTTTTTTTTCAAAAATATAAAAAGATGTCTTCATAATTTTAGCTTATAAAGACAACCTTTAAAGTTTAAGTAATAACGAACACGATTTTTAAATGGGCATTTACTCACGGACTGCAGTTTTTATTTTAAATATTAATGGCTAATTTCAAAATCATTTTTTTTTCAAAAATATAAAAAGATGTCTTCATAATTTTAGCTTATAAAGACAACCTTTAAAGTTTAAGTAATAACGAACACGATTTTTAAATGGGCATTTACTCACGGACTGCAGTTTTTATTTTAAATATTAATGGCTAATTTCAAAATCATTTTTTTTTCAAAAATATAAAAAGATGTCTTCATAATTTTAGCTTATAAAGACAACCTTTAAAGTTTAAGTAATAACGAACACGATTTTTAAATGGGCTTTTACTCACGGACTGCAGGGAATGTTTTCGTAAAGTAATAGCTAAAGTGCTAGACTATAGCCTCGAAGTAAGCGAGTTCGAACTCTTACCTCCACTTTTGGCCAAAAACCTTTGGGAAAGGTATTAACCCCCTTATCCTCCTGCTATGGGCTAAATAGCATCACTGCTGTTCTTCTACAAGGATGGCTTTGGCATTAAATTATCCACGTAGGTTGATATGTCATTAAACAAAGAAATAATTAAACAATCACAGACTTTTGAAGCGTAAATATAAGTTCAACTGGGGGTGGGATCTTGAGTTATTTTGCTTGTTTTATTTTACTTTATATTTGAAATATCATTCATTTATTCATATGATTGCCAGGGCACATTACAATTTTGGTATTTCATGTGAGGAATTGGAGGAGATCCCATGGCGTAATGGTTAAAGTGGTAGATTGCGGTGTTAAAGTAAGCGTGTTCGAAATCTAGTAACGGAAGAGAATTAACTTTCGAACAAATATCCTTCAGAAAGGTATGAACTCCCTTGTTCCCACCAGCTATGGGTCAAATAGTATTACTACTGTTCTTTTGCAAAGATGGCTTTGGTATTAAATAACCCATGAAGATTGATATGCCATTAAGCAAAGAAACCAAACCAAATAACAAGAAGTCCTTCGCTGATAATATGCTCGACTGCTTCCTCCAAGTGAGCAATTTCAAAATCCTGTAATGCTATTACGTTTACTTTCTGATAAAAAAAACCCTTTGAACCCATATGAACTCCCTTATATTCCTAGTTATGAGTTAAATAGTATCGTGCTGTTACTCTACAAAGATTGCTTGTACATTAAATAACCCAAGAAGGTCGATATGCCATTAAAAAAACAAATCAAATAATGAAAATTTCACTTTTGTTTGAAATTTGCTCAAAAAATTTTGAAATCCTACGATTAAATTTTAATTTTCTACAACGTTTTTTACTCGATTTGATGGTACAAAATGCCTAACAGAAACTTATTTTCATGTGTATCACCTTTAAATTTCGTTAGATTTATTTTGATATGTATTAAAGATACTAAAATCTTTATATTATATATATATATATATATATATATATATATGTATATATATGTATATATATCATATATATATATATATAGGAAGAACTGGAAATAAATCAGACAGTATGAATATGTATAAAGATGAAAAAGATGAGAAAGTTTAATATATTCTATTTCCGCTGGAAACATTCTATTTCCAACGAAAATAGGGTATGTTAAAATGTTTGAATCTTTTTCGTTTCAGCTAATAATTTACACGCCCTGATGAAGGTCTTTTCACCGAAACGTTTAACTTTAACAAATATTTTTACTAATAAAATCATCTTCTGAAGATCTTGTGTTTTTTCATTTCAATACATTTTCGTATATATATATATATATATATATATATATATATATATGCATAAACAATTGAATGGCAACGCTTTGGCTATCAACATTTCTTCGGTTTTTCTCAGTTATTTTTTTAATTTGACTTTTAATTCTTTTTTCGTTACCTCATTCCTTCTTTCTTTATTAATTCCTTTCCTTTTTTATGTTTTCTCTTTTTCTCATTATTTTCTTTCTTCATTTTTCTTCCACTCTCTTCTTACTTCTCACCCTTCTTACTTTTTTTTCTTCTTTCATTGTTGTCTTTCTTCTTTGCCGTTTGTTTTCTCTTTGTTTAGCTTCCTTCATCTTTTTTCCCCGGTTTTCCGAATGACTAAATATGGCCTGTATTGCAGAAGACAAACTGCGTCAATACTGAAAATTCCCAATATTTACTTAAGGAAATTAAAATTCCAAATTTGGATCATTTCGCAGATACTTCTTTTTTAATATAACAGACAGGAAAACAATGTTAAACAGGAAAAAAAAAAAAAATTATCATATACGCATTGCATTTGTTCACAGAAAAGATTTTGAAAAAAGAAAATAGACATCTTGTTTATTTATATTTTTCTTGGTGTTTTTAGAAAAATCAACGAAACAAAGAAGGCGAGATGAATATGACAAAAGAGACAATTTTTGAGTTGAACGTTTCCAGTTTGAGATGCTGTTTACTAAAATTTGTTTATTCTGACTCGCAGGCCTTAATTTTTTTTACAGTATCTGTTTTTACTGAGTAGTCACTCATCTCGTAAATGAACAGGCTCATTTCTGCTTAACACGGTAACCTGACATTCTAGAATGACTTGATTGTGAGTCATTAATACTAATCTTTGCTTAGTCTGGCATTCAGCCTTCAGGTTGCTTACAATACCTCTTGTTAGTGGTTAGCCATCTAAACACCAAGAAGGGTCATTGTTGTCTCACTTCAGTGATCTGCCAGTTGGTTGGTTCGTTGGTTTTTACGACTTGGAATATTCACAGTTATTTTTTTCATTTTATTTATTGATTTTCGTTAAGCTTTGTTTATTCGAGCTCACATGACTCAGATTGTTGACATCTGCTTTTAATAAGTAGTCACCTATGTCATAGGTGAACAAACTAATCGCTGCTTAGTTTGGGTGCCCTGACAGGAACTAGTCGTTACAGAGGGACTTAATGGTAAAACTCTGATTGCTTACAGAACCTACTGTCACTTAGTGGTCACCAATCTAAGAACCCACCCAGTCAGCTAGGGCTTCAGAATACACCGACTGCATCTCTGCAGAGGGGTAAAACTAACCCAACGAGTGTCCGGAATATGACACTAAACAATCTTGTGAAGCTTCAGTAATAATGGAGCTTTGGGGAATGCGGAGTACCTCTTCATTGCCATCGCTCCCAGGTCCACTGTGGTTCGGAGTGGTATCACTTGATCTATTGGTCAAATAGAACTTGTTAACAATTAAACTGAGTGCAAATAAATGACTTCTGCTAAATTCAATTGCTTGAAATAGAACTGTTTGATCATTTATAAGCAAATGACTAATGTTGTTGAATTGTTAGTGGTACATAGCAATAATTGAAACTGTTTAAATTGGTTTGCTTATATTTACAAATCATATATGTCTAATATATATGTATAAAGAGGACTTGGCATCAAATAATGTACAATGGTTGATATGGGATAAAATTAAACCAAACCATCTAAGTACCGTAAATTTTCATCATTGCTTCAATTAGGTGATGTGCTGATTGCTAATTTTATATTATTGGGATATTTAAAACCGAAGTCAGACTTTTTTCTTTTTTTCTTTCTTTTACTAAGCTTTGCTTATTCCAGCTCACAGATCTCATGTTTTTACAGTATCTGCAGTTTGTGGTCACTCATCCCAAAAATGAAGTGGTTTCTCAATGCTTAACTTTTGTGATTTGATGGGAACGGGTCCTTTCAGAGTAACCCGATGGTGGCCTTTCATCCAAAGTTTTGCTTAGTCTCACATTTAAATGGCTAACAGCGCCTAGTATTCTTAATACTGAAAAGGCACATCACTGCTTAACTTTGAGCATACATATAATTGTTATTATTTTCTTAGCTTTTAATAATCTGACACTCTGTCTTCATGTTGCTTACAGTATCTACTGTTCCTGAGTAGTTACCCATCTGAATTATTGCTGAATTTCGTTTTTTATTTTTTTTGTTATTTACTAAGTTTTGCTTAGTCTAACACTCAGCTTTCAGGTTGCTTACTCTACATGCCGTTATAAAGTGGTCACCCATCTAAGTTCTGAAAATGATCATTATTGCTTAACTTTGCCTGTACTAATAATTGTTGTTGTTTACTAAGTTTTGCTTAGTATGGCACTCAGCTATTTACAGTATCTGCAGTTACTAATTGGTCCCCCCATCTAAGAACTGATTAGGATCATAACTACTTAACTTCACTTCGGCGATGTTCTAGTTAGTTGGTTTTATGTTTTGTCGAATCTTGTCGGAACTTCTAATACAAAAGTCAGTATATATATATATATATATATATATATATATATATATATATATATATATATATATATATATATATGTGTGTGTGTGTGTGTGTGTGTGTGTGTGTGTGTGTGTGTGTGTTTGTGTGTATATGTATATGTATATATGTGTATATATATATGTATATATATATATATATATATATATATATATATATATATATATACTGACTTTTGGTCAGTATATATAATAATAATGTATAATTTCAAGTAAATAATAATGAGAATCCTTTGCAAACAGTTATAGCTTCCAGTAACTAAAATTTCCAGTTTTTCGGGTAAGTGAATTTTATATTTCCTTCAAGTTCGACAGAAATGTGAATATATAGTTTTCAGGAAACGTTTTGGTAATACTATCCTTATAACTCTTATTTGTCTGTATTAATATCAAAGAAGAAGTAACATTTTCTCTAGATAGTTGTTCTCAGATGATTTTCCTGTATCAGGTTGGTTTGATTAAATATTCTTATCGTTACTTACAAATAAAATAGATGTTCTGACGTTAAATATAGGTGACTACACATGACTAGTCATTTATAGAGAAAATATTTTCTTTATTATTTTCTGGGAGATTTATTCGCGTTTTCATACAACTGTTGTTTTACATAATCTTCTAAACTGCTCTCCAAAAAGAATTATCCTTCGTGTGAAAAGAATAACATTTTACCAAAAAGATCAAATCACTCTTTCATTTTGTTTTGTATTGGAATGGTTTAGTTTTTTGTTTTGTTTTGTTTTATTTTGTTTTATCTTTTTTTCGCTTTAGTAGGTTGCTTATGTTGTAGGTAACTTAATGACAAACCATGTTTATGCGTATGCATTAAGTATATGATTTAAAAGCGAATTATAATTTGTAGTAACAATTTTTCAACGAGCCAAAGCTCATTTGCTTGCACAGAGTTAAACGGTTTCCATTATTGCAATCTAACATCAACAGTTTTATTTGCCCACAGTTAAATGTATTGTTATCTAATGTATATAATTCAGTTTAATATTAATCATTTGTTTACATACAGTTAAATGGTGTAAGTTTAGCAAATGATTAGATAATTCTATTTGACCCATAGATAGGACCCTAATAAGTACTAATACTCCGGGTGAGGGTGAACCCAGAAGTAATGGCAATGAAGGAGTATTCCACACACACCCAAAACTCTAGGGCTGGAGCTTCACCATCAAATGATTTTGGCACCCGTTGGGAGTGGGGTCTTATTCTACAGCCCCAGCCAAATGGGCAGCATTTTTGTATTAGTATATAACCTTTGATAGGGCGGTTAGTGTGGATTTCAAAAATAGGATGTGCTGCTGTGCCTCAAGGTGAGCAAGAGACAACGAAAACACCACGTGAATTGCGTAGGAAGAATTGCATAGGCGGGGTGCCGGAGTGAAATATGTGAGCGTCCAGAAAATATATAATGACGGAAAATATATAATGACCCAAACAGTCAGTCGGGAAGAGCATCCAGCAAAGTAAACAAGTCACGACGTTTTTGGGCGTTAACCTGGTGGGGCAGATGGTCCCAGTTTGAAAACTTAGCTCTGTATCAGTCCCCGTGAAAAGCAAGGCTCTCTGGAGATGTATTGCAATCTAGTGGTGTTATCACTTTCTCCCCTGCTATGCAACCTTAGTTTTTTTTTATTATCTACTAAATTCATTTTTTAGCTTATCTTCTAAATTCTTTTTTCTGTACAATTCTATCTTTTAAATTAGTTTATAATCTAATATCACCCCAAGCGGAAAACTAGCTGTGAGGATCGTTCAAAAAGTCCTAAGCCTCATCTAGAAAGAAGAGCCATAGCTGAATATTTTCTTTGTGCAACACAGTACCGCTTATAAAACTAGAAAAATGCTTGTTGTTTACTTTCGTTGGAAATGGATACGGTGAACCAAGTTCATATTTTGGACAAGGCTGTGACAATACATTAGGTAAAAGTATGAATCTAATTATTCTCCTTCAACCTAAGGGTAAATAGTAAGGAAGATTGAGTGATTTAATCTTAGTGTGGCAACCGATCTTGGAGAAGAAAAATTCTAAAATCTAACCTGTTAAACTCTGCTTAGAAATTAACCTTGTGTCGCCTCCTGTTCGAGTAGAGTGCTTGAGTAAATATATACAAAACTAGAAAAACTAATTAAAATTTTTTTGTGCTGGCGAGGCTTATACAAAGGTGAAAAATGTGTAAAAAATCTGAAAATGAACAAAATAGAGGCCTGAGCATTTATAAGATATCTGCGAAAGAAAGGTACGATACTCAAGGAAATCCATGAATACATCTTAAAGATGCTTGCTGAGGACTCATCTCTCCTATGCATCTGTGAAGAACCGGGCTGTGGAATTCAAGCAAGACAGGGACTTCATAGAATATGACCTTCAGTCAGGTCGTCACCAAACTTCAACCACTGAGGAACAAGTTCGCCATATGGTTTTGAATGACAAACATCTTACAGTCCAGCCGATAGCAAAGTCCATAAGCATTATTCTAGTTTGGTCCACATTGTTTAAACTGAGATCTCGGTAATGGGCAGGTTGGCTGCAATATGGTCGCCAAGAATACTTACGCCAGAGAACTAGATGAAAAAGTTTATCATTTTCAGAATACCTATGATTCGCTTCCAGTCTAATCCTAAGAATTTCTGTCACTTATTAGTAACAAAATGCGACTGGGTTCATCAAATATTCAAAGCAAACGGGGGAAACTCTCTGGTTCTCTACCCTCGAAGAAGTTCCAACAGGCAGCATCTGTTGATAAGGTGATGGCTTCTATTTTTAGGGATTCTGAAGACATAATCAAGATAGACAATCGGGAAAAAGGAAAAACTATGCATCAAAATTAAGACAACTGAAGGAAGCAAACAAGTCGAAGCATGGAAGGAAATAAGCGAGAATAAACCAACAACCGCTTGTAAAAGAAGCAAAACATTTTTGAAGGAAAATATAGGAATGGAAAGAACATAACAGAAAAGCTGAATTGAATAATACTATGAAAAAATAATTACTTGGACTCAATGAAGGCCCTAAGAGAGACGTACTCCAGGAATCTCGGAAAGTAACCCACAAAAAAGTACCGAGTTGTAAAGTGCCTCGCCATCCTGAATGGATGAAGAAGACGATTACTACCCTGATCCTGAAAGACGCTCGAAAAGGAACCACCTCCAGCAACTATAGACTGGTAACATGTTTACCTGTGATGGGGGAAATCTTAACGGCACAGATTTAAGGAGGAGCGATCTGTTACTCGTTTGGATGCCACGGACTGTTTGCCGTAGAACAGAAAGAAATCCAGAGGCAACAAGAAAAACAGCTGACCTACAGTGAACTGACCAACATATCCTCAAGAAGAGAAAGCGAGGCAAAAGAATAGAGCCATGCTGTGGATTGATTACAAAAAGGCCTATGATATGATCCAGCAATCCTGAATAATAGATTATCTGAAGATATCTGACAAAGTCATTAAATTCATCAGGGAAGTCATGGCAAACTGGAAATTGGAATTAACGGTAGGGAGTAGAAGAGGGGAAAATCCAGAAAGACATCTTTCAAGAAGGTCCGCTTTCACCCTTACTATTTGGGATAGTAATGATGCCTCTCAATCGCATACTAAGGAAATTCATTTGAGGTTACAAATTTACTAAAATACAAGAAAAAATGAATCATCAAATGTACATGGACGACATCAAGCTATTTACAAAAAATAAAATAGAATTGGAGACTCTGATACAAACAATAAGATTATACAACCAAGAATGGAATTTGGCATTAAAAAATATGCCGTGCTCTTAAGGAAAAGTTGAAAAATAAATAACGGAAGAAATTGAACAGCCAAATCAAGAAAGAATCGGAACGCTAGGGAAAAGGAAAATGACAAGTACTTGAGAATATTGGAAGCGGACGCCATCGAACAATTGAAGATGAAAGAAAAAAATAATAGATGAGTACTCCAGAAGAACGAGAAAACTTCTCGAAACCAGGTTCGGCAGCAGAAAGTACATCGAAGGTATAAACACCTGAGCAGTTCTTGTAAGATACTCAGAACCGTTGTTAGAATGGACAAGAGAAGACAAATGGAGCTGAGGACAAGAAAGTTGATAACGATTATCAAGGCTCTACATCAGAGAGATGATGTAGACACACTATATGTGTCAAGAAAAGTAGGAAGAAGAGAAATCGCCCGCATTAAAGATAACATTGATGCATCAATACAAGAACTCGATGATTATTTAAAAAAGAACCAAGAAAAACTAATCACAGCAGCCAGTCATAACACAGCCAACGTAAGGACAAACAGAACAACAAAATCTAGAAAACAGAAATAGGAAGAAAAACAACTGTATAGATATTTCAAACATCAAATTGCTGAAATATCACACGAGAAGAAGTGGACGAAATGGAAACGTTACGAGAGAAACTGAATCTCTTCTAATTGCAGCTCAAAACAACGCCATAAGGACTAATCATATTAAAGAGAAAATAGATGATACACTACAGAAGGGCGAGTGTAGATTATGTAGATCACATGATGACAAAGACGAAACAATAGATCACATTGTAAGTGAATGTAGCAAACTAGCGCAAAAGATTAGACACCACTGGGGGGAGGTGACCCACTGGGAATTGAGCAAGAAACTGAAATCTGACCATACGAACAAATAATATATGTATAAACGTGTCACACGGCCGGCTCACTCAGGGTCAACCTGGTCACGGCAACCAACTATGAATGTGTCGACCGTGGGGTTCACTCGACTATTCGATGTTTGACCTTCCTTGGTGGGAGATCAAATCTCAGCCGAATCAGCTGTCTGTTCAAGTTGGGAATTTTAGATCCAAATAACCAGATTCAGTGTTTACTGAAATAACTGGACCGGCTGATGATTAAAAAAAAATAAAAGATTGACGTCCTGAGAACGAACAAACACGGGGTTGAATAATGAAATAATAACGTTTTTAGTCAGGAAAAAAAGTTAACAATCACGAAATAATTTTTGTTATTTCGATGTTCCTTTGCTCGTAAACACAAGCAGAATATCTCGGAATGTAACCCTTATCTTGCAGCGGTCAGTCTAAGTCCACGATCAGTCCTTCTCACCTAGACTCACTAAGTATTCTCATTGCGTTACGTTAATCTTATCTTCAGCTAGTTAAAACAACAGAGATATGAGAGGATCTGGTTAACTCCGAGTCTGATGCAAGGCTCTTTTCTATAGGAACCTCAAATCAACTCTGCAAGGTCTCTTGCCGCATTGCTAACAGTCAGCAAAAATCCGGTTTATATAATTGTTTATTCTATTTCTTAGTGGGCGTATTCCATCAACGGCTCTCTCTTTAATTAAATCTTCAACAATTAATTTCTTTCACTGTTGCTTTCTGCTACCCCAATAGTGAATCTCTGTGCCTGCTACTAGGAGGGGGAAGTTGGGTGCCTCTATACAAGTTCCATTGGGCTTCGTCCCCTCCTCTCTCACCACATATCTTTTCTATCCTGCAAGGGGACGGCCTTTTCTCCTCACGTGATTCATACGTTATCAAGATTTACATAATTCCAAAATTAGAAAAAATGTTCCATTTCTCAATGTTTGATTTTTTTTTTCAGGCTAGCGGCAAACACCTGCACTCTGTAACCTTTTATTTCCTGCTCATCATTTGTTTTGATAAGTGATTTCTCTAATTCTAGCTTTTCTTTCTTTCTTTCCTTCTCTGGTGAGAAAAATCAATTTCAACGTTTTTGCAATTTTTCGGTTAGCCAAAAATTAAACAATATTTCTCTCTTCCTTCCAATGGTGACAATATATTGCATCACTCTTTAAAAAAACAATGTACTGATCTTATTCTTCAAAAATCCTCACTGCTTATTGCGCCTTGCTTTATAGAAATAAAGCATCTCTGGCTCTTAAGAAAAACATTCTACTTTTCCCATCTACCATTATTTTGAATAATAAAAACATTCCTTCTCGATTTGTCTGCGTACTGCCTCAATCTTCTAAAATCTACGCCAAATAGTATTTCTAGCAGGCTTGACTCTGCCGCCCCAATTTCCTCAATCTGCTCTGTTACATATGCACAAACCAGAATCCATTCTAGAGAATAAGACGCATAAAATTCACTGGGATATTGATATCCACCTGATCCCAGTAAGAAGATAATGTGATAATTAACAAAAAAAGGAGAATTTGCTGTATAATTGATTTTGCCGTTCCAGCGAACGACAGAATGAAAATCAAAGAAAATAAAAAGAGAGACAAGTACTCAGACCTTACCAGAGAGCTGAGAAAGTTGTGAAACGGCGGTGACGCCAATTATGCTTAGTACATTTGGAACGTTCCCCAAAGCCTAGGAAAGAGGACTGGAAGAGCTGAAAATCGGAGGACGAATCGAGACTAACCAGACTACAGCATTGTTAAGATCAGCTAGAATACTCAGAATAACCCTAGAGACCTGAGGAGACTTGCTGTCACTCTGATTTCAAAGAAATACGACCAGCTAGCGCTGGTGTGATGAATTCACAAAGAGATAATCATAATCATTAATTTGCACAAAATTATGTGGTATCAAGTACTCCAATAGAATTCTATGAATTTTCAAAATTAACAGCAATTACCACCCTGGGTCAGAGTTTACCTGAGAGTGATGGTAACGAAGCGGTTATCCACACTCACTAGATTTCTAGAATTTAAGTTTTACTACCGGATGTAGTTTTGTGTAATATCCAGGATACCACATTTGTTGGGGGAAGGTCTTCCTTTTGAATCAAGACAGGGCTTATTAGTGAAAAAGATAATTTCTTGAAATACTTTAAACCATGTAATTTGGAAAAAATATTTAAAATATTTGAAACTATATAATTATATACGAAGAAATGATTATTGGTATAAAATTAGGTTATTTGCTTGCAACAATACAATCGTGTATTAATCCTTAGTATTTGATATTAATTATTTGAAACCAAATATTCGTGTACAAATTATTTAATCAAGAATAGTTACTTGAAGCTGGAATTGTTTGCAAATAATTATTTGTTACTTGAAACCATATAATAGTGAACAAATTATTCATATAAAGAATAGTTACTTGAAGCTAAAATTGTTTGTTAATAGTTATTATTAGTTACCTGAAACCATTTAACTGCGTGCAAAAAAGAGCTCAGTATCGTTTAAGAATGTTATCTACAAAACGTTTTTACAAGTCATATATATAATTGATATATATGTGTATACAAGATCTGGCATTAAATAACCTACACTAGTTGATATCCCATAAAACATAACCAAATCGAACCATCCTTTAACAACACTCAATAGTTCAATCTCTGTAATCTTTTAAACACTTAAATTCGGCATAAAATCAAGGGGTTCTTAAATTACGTTCCACGAACACTTTATAGTAAAATATATATATATTGTAAACAAGCCATTCCCCGCAACAATGAGTAAAGAGGAACAGCCTGTTTTGAAAAGAATTTTTCATTGTGCTTCACGACATTAATATAGGAGATATATTATACACCACCCAAGTTGGCATTTTTTACGCGTAGCTTACAATACTTACCAATATTATCCACCTACCTGAAGATTGCGTAAGAAGAAATTCATATTTACCGGAATATATAACAGGGTCTATTTGTAACATCTCTGTTCTAACTTGCTCTGTGATTTTTGGCATTGAGCACATCTTTTCAAAACACAGTGTTCTTCTCAGGTTATAGTTGGAAAGAGTGACTGGTTTGCAGTTATTTTGATATATGCACACATACACACATACTCACAAATACACAAATACACAAATACATACACACGAGCATGCGCGCGCGCACACACACACACACACGCACTCACACACACACACACGCGCGCGCGCGCGCGAGCACCCGCGCACACACATACACTCAAACATACACACGCACGCGCACTCACACACATATATATATCTATTTGGTGAGTTAGAAATAATTAAGTTCTGTTTTTTTTGTTAAGAAGAAAACTTTTTAGAAAAGCATCAGAAGAAAACTTATTAATAGGAATACCTCTCCCTCTATCTCTATCTCTCTCTCTCTCTATCTCTCTCTCTCTCTCTCTCTCTCTCTCTCTCTCTCACACACACACACACACACACACACAAACACACATATATATGAGGTTACAGTATTTCATCATGAAAAGAAAGTAACTTTGTATCTAATTGCGAAATCCCCCTCGACGTCAACTTCTTACGTTTAGTTAGGTTTCTTTGTTTAACGCTATATCAACATTCATGGATTATTTAATGCCGAAGTCATCCTTAGTAGTGATACTATTTAATCCATAACTGGAGGGTATAAGAGCTTCATACCTTTGCCGAGGGTATTAGTCTCTAAGTGAGAGTAATTGCACGAATGGAGTTCGAACACGCTCACAACAATATCGCTGTCCAGCACATTAACCTCTACAACTAGAGAACTCCCAATCTTCTTAGGCGTGTATACACAGGCTTCTAAAGAAGACATACATTATACTGGTTTCGGTCTATCCATTCTACGGCCTTTCTTAGTTGTACAATGCATATGGGAAACGGGGGAACTCTCTCTCTCTGTCTCTCTGTCTCTCTCTCTTTCAGAATAGCTTGATCATGTCTCACCTTATAAATCGAAATCAACACAATTTTATTATCTGACTCCAAGATACGTTTGAACCATCACTCCTCTCTCTCTCTCTCTTTCTCTCTCTCTCTCTCTCTCTCTCTCTCTCTCTATCTATCTATCTATCTATCTATCTCGATCACTCCCGATCTCTATCTCCCTAGCACACGTTCGCTTGCAGAAAGTAACAGAAAAATTTCATTTTTGTGCGCTGTTTACGTTTCCAGTACCTATTTTGTACTCCCTCGTATACATTGATATGTTATTTATAAGCTGTAATTTATGGATAACAGAACATTCATATCCATATACCATTCTTAGCGGCAAGGGAACTGCGGAACATTCAGAGCCAAGAATTAGTAATCGCTGTCAATTGGTGAAAGGGTACTGGGTTGGTGCTGAATAAACCAGTAAGTAACAATAAAGAGTGAAGGAAAGTAATACGTTTTAGTGTAGAATATTTCCCTAATTCATCGTTATGAATTGTTGCAGCATTGAATGAATGTTCAAAAGTCTACTGATGGCACAAAAGAGCAGGCAGTTGATTGCTGCGACGAGAGACGATTTGTACACACGGGCTATGAATTGTCTTTGGCTATGAATTGTTTCCAATGAATTCTTGGTTCCTATGAATTGTCTGCAGTTATGAATAGATGGCCACGAATTGTTGGCAATGTATTTAGATTACGGGCTTGGACAGAATAGAATATCCCCACCCATCCAAAATTAAACATCCTTTATATTTTCTTGTAGCCATGAGTCCTATGATACCAAAAATTAAATTTTACCAGCAGTAAACTCATTACCACTGTAACCCACTAAGAGTAAAAAAAGGAAATCTGGATTTAGAGAAGAAGGGAAACCTTAATGCAAAAACCTTTCTTTTGGGTCATCTAATTTCAATTAATTTGATATCATTTGATTGGGTTCTGATCATTCTGTACCAAAATAAATATAATGTAAATATTAAATATATAATATTAAATATTATAGTAATATATAAAATAAATATATAATATATATAATATATATATATATACATATATATAGTATACATAACACAATATATAAATAATATATAATATTAAATATATGATATCAAATATCATAATAATATGTAATATTAAATATTGTAATGGAAATTATTTTGTAAAAATGTTTTCCTTAAAGGCGTAAAAATCATATCAATGCAAAAAGATTTTAATTTCCAGTGCAACAATCACATTGAAAGAATTCCCCCAGCGTAACGGCTAACGTGCTGGACTTTAACATCGTAGTAACTGAGTTCGATCTCCAGTATTGCTATTATGTTCACTTTCAGACAAATATTCTTAGGAAAGGTATGAACCCTCCACCCGGCTATGTGTTAAATAGTAACACTCCACTCCTTCGGCAAGGATGGCTTTGTCATTAAATAATATATAAATATATATCATTAAACAAGGAAACCAAACCAGAAATCGCATAGAAAATTATTTACATGCTAAAATTAAATTCTATTTAGCGTCCTGTTGAATAAAAACATTATTTTATTAGCAGATATTTTTATTTCCTCTTTTCCAAACGCACCAATTTTTAACACTTCCCCTAAATGGAATTAAAAAAATCTTTATTTGGCGATAAGAAAGAATATCTTCTTTTTGGATTGACTTATTTAAATAAACCTGGTATCATTCAGTAGGATGATGATAGCTGAATTATAAATTTTATCACGGGTGATGAATTAGATAACTGATGATAACATCGGATGAGCAAATAAAAATAAATAAAAGTGATAAATGAAAAAAAAATCACAATTTTAAATTTTAAAACCCAGGCAATAAACTATAAAATTTTAAGGAGAAATCATCACGGTAAAGGATAATAATATTATTAAAAGATACACACCAATTATTTTGTAGTATATATAATGTTATAATAAATGAATCAGTCAATTAGGAAAATGCATAGTTCAAATTATAAACTTTACATTCTTCACTAATTATAATTAGATTTAATGCTGAGTTCATAACTTTCTTTTTTTTATTGAAAATATATCGGTATTTTTCCTAATGAGATACTCTAGTAATCATTTGCTTACAAGTCTTCGTCAGAATCCTCATCACAACTGTTAATGTCAACTGACATTTAATTTGAATATCTTTGGTTGTCATCATTATCACTGTCAGATTCACCCAGAAAGTTTTCAAGAATTTCGACTAGCTAAACCGACATGATGTTTTCATCTAGTCAAATGGGTTATTATTTCATTTTTACTGAGAGTCCATCTATGGCCCCTGACTGGTTGAAGTATATCAGACTTATCAATATGTGCTCATTTGCAAATACCAGCCAGGTAGTTGACACGATTAAAATGTTTACGCTGTGTATCAACACAAGGTGATAATGCACTCAAGTCAAAATTTTCGGATATATTTAGAGTCCCGTTTTCTCTACCGTATTATGATTGTAATATGAAGAATATCTTTTCATTAACACTTTTAACTCGCTTATTTCTATACAAAACACAGTTAAATTCCTCAATGGAACTTCAAGTGTCTTATTTGTCATGATTCTCCTAACTTCACAAACACCTCCTGGAAGTGGTTTTTTTTTTCCCACAAATTTTATTGCCTCCAGATTACCCTCCCCCTTAAAAGAACTTGTACTTTCGCAGCTAGTAAAGGCAAGAAAGCCAAGTTGAGTATCATGAAATTGTTGTGTTAGAGAATCAGCTGCTTGGCTGATCGTAACGCCACGCTAATTGTTCCAGTTTCCTGTTTCGAATAACACTTTAAGTCAATGTAGTTGATGTGCATAGAAAAGAATAAAAACAAATATTACTGTCAGAACTTCTGACTCTAACAAACTTGAATCCCTTTTCCTTTGCTGGGAAATGTTATAATATTACTACCGTGTCTGTTTCTTCCAGTGTAGGAAATAAGGAAACAATGTCCTGGTACATTATCGATTTATTCATCTTATGTGTGGCTATATGCATATCATAAGAGATTTATGGGTAATTATATGCATTTTATGAGTGTCAATATACATCTCATTGACGGATGTATTCATCTGTTGGGTGACTATATGTATCTTATTGGTAGCTGTATGCATCTTATCGATGGGTGTATGCATCTTATTGGTAACTGCTTGTATCTTATGGATAGGTGTAAGAATCTTACGAGTGACTGCATGTATCTTTTGGGAGATGTATACGTCTTATGGGGTGAGGTATGCATCTTATTGGTGGTTGAACGTATTTTATTAGTGGTTGTATGCATCTTATGGAAGGCTGAATGTATCTTATGGATGGATGTGAGTATTCTACTGGCTATAAATTGTTGGCTTTGAATCGTTGACTATAGCTAAATTGTTTGCTACGAATTCTTTATGGTGATTAAATGATGACTACGAATTTTTGGTAACATATTGCTGCCTATGAATTTTCTGTGATGAGGAATTGCTAATTACGAATTACTGCCTACGAATTGGTGTCTATGTACTGATTTTGGTTATAAATTATTCGTTATAAATTGTTGGCTACTACGAATAGTTGGCGACGAATTGTTGACTACGAATTTTGGCTATGGATTGATTATGGTTATGAATTGTTGACTATGAATTGTTGGCAACGAATTGCTGCCTATATAATATATGTTGTTACTAGTTGTTAGCTACAAATTGTTGGCTATGAATTATCTGTGACTATGAATTGATAGCTGCAAATCATTGTCAACAAATTGTATTTGTCTATGAATTTCTACCACGTCGAATCTTTGCTTACAAATTATCGGCAAAAAATTCTTGGCTACTATTTAGTTTTCAACGGGGTAATTTGAAGCCTAAAACCTAGACGAGATGAATGCCAAATTTTTTTAATCTCTAAAGCAGAACTGCAAAAAATCAGTGAAAAAAAATCAAAGTTTGAATTGAAGTCTAAAAAATATCCCTTTTTCAGATACCTTGTTGTGGTGAGGCGGTTTGCTTAACCGGTGATCCGACGAGCTACATTGGCAGTTTGCCAGTCCTCTTGTTTAGTTCAGCCGCGCTAGACAGGTCAATGGGTAGAGGCCAGATGCAAATTTAGTCACAGTACGGAAGGGGTCGCCCACCTGTGTTTATTTAGAGACGGATAAGCCGATATGACAGTTATCCGACTGCACTTGCATCCCACCAAGATAAAAGATTAAGCGACTGAATTATCTAACGTCTAATCTACCATAGTTTCATAATTCCAAATTGATTTCAATGTTAGTAGAAATTAGATTAAATTGCCTAATCTCCAAAGAATTGTTTCCACAGAGCTAAACCCAACGTTATATTTGAATATACAGTCGAGGTGAAATTCCATTATTTAGTTCCAACCGCCAGTCTCTGGAGAATTCGGATCAATGCCTGGACTCACCAGAGTCCTATAGAAAACCAGCAGTTGCCATTGCAGCAGGTCTCCTACCTCATTGGAAACCCGTGCTTTCAAAGGGAAGGAAGAGGTGTGATATAACGCCACATCTATGTCACCGTAGGTGTTACCAGATTGAGACTGAAAACAAAGCAAGACGAGTTTTGAATTCTGAGTCTTCCTTCTCATAAACTGGTTGCCTACTAAGGCAAACCAGTCGAGTCTGCTCTTTTATCATGGTTGGTAGAAAAAGAAATGAACTCAGGCTTTTTCTATGTGCATTGTAAGAAAGTGAAGCACAAACAATCGAAGTTAAGAAATTGAACATGGATCCCTGAATTTATTTCCTAAACTGATAACAGTTAAACTTACGACATAATATATATATATATATATATATATATATATATATATATATATATATATAGGAAAATGCAAGTAAATCTGACGGTACGTAAATGCATAAATATGAAAAAACTCAAGGTATTCAGAGAATTATTTTATTTATAGTTGAATTATTTGCCAATGTTCAAAGTTTCAGTTTTTTTTACATTAAACCTTCATCAGGATGTTTAAATAGGTTATATTGTATATTCTGAATTTAAAAAATTCTATAAAATTCAGAAAATGCATTATAACATATTTAAACACCCTGATGAAGGTTTAATGTAAAAAAAAAAAAGCTGAAACTTTTAACGTTGGCAAATAATTCAATTATAAATAAATTCCTCCTTGAATACGTTGAGTTCTTTCATATTTGTCCACATACACGGATTAATACTTTCAGGAAAGGTGTGAACTCCTCATCCCTCCCAGCGATGGGTTAGATAGTAGCACTACTGTTCTTCTTCAAGGATGTCTTTAAGATTAAATAACCTACAAAAGTTAAGTCGTTAAAGAAAAGAAGAAAACGAAAACAAACCATCCAGAAGCCGATGGTGTTAAGCCTCACGTTCTGATGTGGTTCAGGATTCTTGTAGCTAATTTATCTTAGCTAACTAGACCAAGGCTACAAAGATACCAGAGGAGTGTCGACGATTTGTGGGAGGCGTAACTAAATGAAATAGTATTATGTTACTTGAAATCATTTAACTGTCTTCACAGATTACCTAGTTAGCAACAATTTGGAGGCTTGCGGAATAGTGCCGCGAAGGAAAAAGGTCTGTTCTCCTTCTCGAAGGGAGAAAAATTGAATCCTAAGTGGGACGTTCTTATTAGTGATGTCAGCCGTGAGCGTCATGCTTGTCAAACTCTAGTGCCATATATAGTGGCAAGAAGAAAAAGTTCTTAATGTTATGGTAGCCTCGTCCACATATCACTACGCGGTAGTATAATATCTCTTCACCTCTGCCCTTCTTTCCCTCCTTCACCCGGCGGCAACAAACCTTTCTCTTTACATTCTAAAAGCATTATCTATACATACGAGCGCAACGGTTATGGTCATAGAAAATTAAATCGGTGATCTGAGTTTAAAACCTGGATGAGGCTGTTTGCATTTCACATTGAGTTAATGCCCTAAAAAAGGCATAAAATCATTTCTTCTCTCCTCGTCAGTCATGAGTAAATAGTAGGATAGACTTGGAACTAGAAGGAAAAACTCTGAATTACAATCAGATTTGCTTATAAAGATTCGAGTTTTATATTTTTATTCCCTTGTAAGGCTATATAATCTCCTAAATCATCAAGTACATGTTTTGACAGTCTGGTCGAAAGACCAATCAAAATTATATTCTGCCACTCAAGAATTCTGATATGTTAATGCTTTCTCACATGCAGAAGTTTTTTAAAAATCATTATAATGTCAGTAACGCGTTTCTTTTTTCTTTTTTTAAAGCAACTTCCCACTCCATATTTAGTGTAACATGTTATTGTAGGAAATGGGATCGGCTACCTGTGTTCAATTCCTGGACTAAGACTCTTCGTTTTACTTCGCGCTAATGCCCTTAGGAAAGTCATAAATCCATCACTGTCCTCCATCTCACCAGCTATGGGTAAAGAGTATGGCTGTCTGGATTCTTTAGTCTTGGCTAAAATAAGGATTACTTTGAATTCAAACCAAAATTTACCTTGTGTTACGTCCTATCAGTGGTAGAAGTGTTAAAGAAATATATAAACTTAAAATGCACTAATTCTCCCATTGAATGATTATCATTTTTTCATTATCCACATTCACTGTGTAACGTTGAACAGAGTAAATGCATTGACCAACAAAAAAATCTGATCTTGCTATATATATATACAATAAGGCTGTTACTTAAGTTTCTCGTGTTTTCCACAATCTTCAAATGAGCATCTAGTAAAAATGAGCAGTTTATCATCAATAGAGGCTTAAGAATACTTATAGAAACTTAAGTAACGGACTTATTGTGTCCATATATATATTCCAGGTTAATATTTATAGGTTTATACCGTCTCTGCATTAAGATATTACCAAGTTCTCTATTCAATCGAAAATTTTCTTATTTGATGTCCTATATTTTTGTTATATATATATATATATATATATATATATATATATATATATATATATATATATATATATATATATATATACCTTCCTGTCTTCCATGGGCTGGGCGTGATACACGGTCAGTTTTAAGCGGCAGTTAATAGGTGCGAACCATATTTTCCTACTCCTAGACCAGTTGCTATTCCAGTGCTAAAGAGCCCAATTTACTCAAAAATCTGCCGGAACGAGAATAATTCGATTCATACCATTCCAAATGGTATTTGTGGTTTGTAAAATGCTAACGCTCGTCTAGGATTTGAACACGAGTAGCTTTGTCCACTTCCAACCATGTTAACCATTAAACGACAAGATCCTCTCTCTCTCTCTCTCTCTCTCTCCCCTCTGTCACACACACACACATACACACTATATATATATATATATATATATATATATATATATATATATATATATATATATATATATATATTAATTAGAATCCTTCACGTTTTCCTAAATTGAAGTATTACTATCATCATCATTGACTGCTCTTACAGCCGAAACCAAATTTATTCATGGACCATCTAGTCTGTTAAAATCCAACCATTCAAAAATTCATTATTTGAAAATATGGTGAAAAGCAAGAATAAAATGAATTTATTTCCAATAGGATCGTTTCCCCAATTTTTCATCCTGTTTTACAAGCAAACAAACTATCCATTTCTTGAATCCTAGAAAATAATGGGCTTAAAACTGTATTGAATATTTCAGTGGATGTAATTCGCTTTTGTTGAATTGTAGTAAACCTTATAAAATACGATATCGCTTATCTAGCAAAATTCCTTTTTCGATTCTTTTTTTTATTTTTTTTTTTTTTTTTGTTATTTATATTTCTATCTCTCTTTGATGAATAGTCGACTTCCTGCCATTTCCCTGCTTACCGCCATTTCTCTCTCTTTTTCTTTCTCTCCCTCTCTCTTTCTCTCTCTCTCTCTCTCTCACACACACACACACACACACACATATACGCATACACACAAATGCACACACACTCTTTCTCTCTCTCTCTTTCACTCTCACTCACATGCACAAATACACTCTCTCTTTCTCTCTGTTTCTCTCAGTCTCTCTCTCTCTCTCTCTCTCTCTCTCTCTCTCTCTCTCTCTCAGTCACTGTATCTTTCTATCTCTCTTCTCTCACGCACTTACACACAAATACACCCTCTCTTTCTCTCTCTTCTCTTACACACATACACACAAATACACACTCTCTCTCTTTCTCTCTCTCTCTCTCTCTTCTCTCACACACCTACACACAAATACTCTCTCTCTCTCTCTCTCTCTCTCTCTCTCTCTCTCTCTCATAACCAACTGGTGTCTATTTTGCTTATCACTTCAAGATTTTTCTTATCTTTTTGCCATACAAATTTCAATTAAACTCTACTTAGAGCGTACATCACATTTCAAACAATACGAGCGTTCAGTATTACTTGACACAGAAAAGATAATCACGGGTAGATGATAAGAAGACAAACGATAAGTCAAATCAATAATTTTAACAAATTTCAATTATTTGCTTTGTTTTTTGATTTTGTATTTTTTTGTTTTTCACCAAATTTGCTGATAGCTTTTGTGGAAAAATACGTTCATGGAAATCCAACTTATAAATATTTCACTTCGCATTCATCACTCGCCAACCCCCCCCTCTCTCTCTCTTAGTTTGTACTGGTGAAGTTTAAGTTTTTTTCCTCTATGTCACCATTTCCAGGGTCGTCCTCGTGGTGTAATGGTTAAAGCGATGGACTGCGAAATCGTAGTAAGCGAGTTCGTACTTTAGTCGCCCTATTACGTTCATTTTCGGGCAAATACCCTAAGGAAAGGTATGAACCCCTTTTCCTGCCAGCTATGGGTTAACTAGTACGAGTACTGTTCTTCTAGGAGAATGGCTTTGGCATTGAATAACCTACAAAGGTTGATATGCCATTAAACAAGGAAACTAACTAAATCACCATTTCCTAAATCACTAACTAAATCACCTTATCTCCTGAACCGTTCTATATATATAGTGGAACGGTTAAGGATAAGAAAAATGGAATAGACAAGCCGTGTTCAAATTCCGATCAAGGCAGATAACCATTACACTCCCCGCTTATCAGTATATATATATGTGTGTGTGTCTGTCTGTCTGTACGATAGAGAATAAAATCCGATGGTATGAGAAAAGGAAAACAAAACGGAAAATTGATTAGACATAACAAGGTTTCTAAAGACGCTATCTTTAGACGGACATTATATATGTATCTATGTGTGTACACGTATGTCTGCATGTACTCATATATATATATATATATATATGTGTGTGTGTGTGTGTGTGTGTGTGTGTGTGTGTGTGTGTGTGTGTGTGTAAAACAATCAAAATATTGGGCAACGATTAAAAACGATAATTTAAAGCCTAAGCCTCCACGTTTCTGATGATCGACTTGGGTCGTGAAACTGGCAGTTACACCTAATACGTCACAAGTATTTGGTGTGAGTGCCTGAATTCAACGATATATTTTGATGTTTTAAATAATCGTTTTTAATCATTGCTCACTATTTTGACTTTTAAGTGGCTCTCTCATGAATATTGAGCACTATAACAAAAACAAATTTTGATGCAGATATATATATATATATATATATATATATATATATATATTAGGGCCTTCAATAAGTTTTAATTGTTTCACAACATATAGTGTATCCAGAACGGCGTGTGTGTAGTTTCAGATGGTAACGCATCTATAAAGAAGTACTGGAAGCAAGCCTGAAATTCAGTGAATATCATTTTGCCGAAGTATAAACAAAATTGTTTTTCACAGCGTTAAACATGTCTGGTTTCGTGCCAAAGAGAGTGTATTTGCGAGGAATTTTACAGCACAACTTTATTTTAAAAAATCAGCCGCTGAAGCACAGAGAATTCTTGTTGAAACTTACGACAACCATGCTCTATCGGAAACAACATGCAGAGATTGGTTTAGACGCTTCAAAATAATGATTTTGATACTGAAGATAAAGAATACTCTGGCGCACCGAAAAAGACAAAGAATTGGAGGCATTACTTCATGAAGACTCATGTCAGATACAAGCTGAACTTTTATAATCATTAAGAGTTAATCATACAACAGTTTCAAAACGTTTGAAAGCATTAGGAACGATTCAAAAGCGAGGACATTGAGTGCCGTATGAGTTGAAGCCGAAAGACGGTGATCGGCGTCTTGACACGTGTAAACAGCTGCTTCCACAGCAGAAAAGGGAATGTTTTTTGCATTGTATCGTGACCGGCGATGAAAAGTGAATACCCTACGATAAACCTAAGCGGAGAAAATCTTGGAGTAAATCTGGCCATTCATTAAAATTGGCGGCAAAGCCGAATATTCATGATTCGAAGTTTTTGCTCAGTATTTAGTGCGATCAGCAGAATTAAGCTTCTCAAACAGACCGGAACCATCACGGGAGATTGCTATCGACTACGTCTGGGCCGAGAAAAAAACGGCCGCTGTCCAACAAAGTGATTTTGCAATATAACAACACTAGGCCATATGTTGCAAAACGGGTGAAAACCTACTAGGAAACGCTTTAATGAGAAGTCCTTCCCTAACTGCCGAATTCACCAGACATTACTCAGTCCAATTATCACTTGTTCTGTTCAATGGCACATGACCAGGCTGAATGGATGCCAAAGAATGGGTCGATTCGTGGTTAGTCTCAAAAGACGAGTCGTTTTTCCGACGTGGAATTCAAATGTTGCCAGAAAGATGGGAAAACGTAATGGCTATAGATGGACAAGACTTTCAGAGATATGTTTCTAACTAATTTTTGAAAAAAAAAAAACTTTTCATGAAAAATTAACGAGAACTTATTTAAGATCCGAATATATATATATATATATATATATATACGGATAAGGTTTTGAATAACATCCGTCGACATAAAAATATGGAAAATCGGATTGACAAGTTTGGTTGTACGTAAGGACATTGCTTCATCAGAAAATACGTTTTATTTTTAAAGAAAATAAGAAGCACACTTCTCTACTCGAGTAGATTTCTTTTTTGTGAACTAGAATTTCATTTCCGAAGAAGCTATCAATCTAGCGTACCATGTCAATTCAATTTTCTAAATTATTTTCTTTTTATATATATTTTTAAATGTCAGCATGCATAAAGATAAGTTTAATCAAACGAAATGCCGATAGACATGCAAATAGATTCCTATTACACTTATTACTGCACTATCATAAATACTATAAAAAATTAATCAAAAATTCAATCTTAAAATGAAAGACCTACTGAGCTTTGAAGGTAAGCACAATACACATTGAATTATTTCGAAACTACCCCAATATATTCTTCGGTTGAAGTTCTTATTACATGATTGGCGTTGGAACTTGCTCTAAAACAAAAAAGAGCAAAAACGGATAAAGATGGTAGAAGGAAAAAACAAGATAGGAAGACAAAGGGAAAATAAAAGGAGGTTATAGGACACACACACACACACACACACACACACACACATATATATATATATATATACAAAGTTTTCCTGCAACTCGAGTTTCATAAGAAGGTAGTAAATTAGAGTAATAAAGAAGTAATTATTGTTCCGTTTAAATATTTTCGTTTAAATACTTTATTGTTTGTGACGTAACATTAACATCTAAACTGGCAATACGATAAACACATTTTTCTACTTTTTAACCCAGTCGACTGTAGAATACGCCGATTGCATCTCTACACTGGGATAACGCCTCCCCAACGAGTCCTGGATATGACGCTAAACTATCTGATGGTAAGGCTTCAGTCTTACCAGACTCAGGGAATGTGAAGTACCTCTTCATCGCCAGTACTCCCAGGTTAACTCTAACCTGGAGTGGTAGTACCAATTTAATAGAACTATTTAATAATTTACTATATCTGAAAACGTTTTACTATGTTTAAACAAATGATTAATGTTAAATTGAATTATTGATATTAGATAGCAAAGCTTGAAACTATTTAACTGTGCAAATAGAACTATTAGTGTTCGATAACAAACAAATCAGCTCTGGCTCGTTAAAAAATTGTTACCTACAAACCATTCATTACCAAATCATATACATTTGATATATATGTGTGTTGTAGGTAACTCACCTATGACCAGAATAATGGACTTACCCGAAGAGAATATTAATCAAGAACTAAGCTGGTAGAGCATAGATCAGCAGCATCAACCGTAGTAAGCACCTTGCTTGTTTTCGTGTACACTGAACCAATGAAACCCTCCTCATACATTTGCCTGGCACCTCATATCTCCGTGTTGAGTTATTTATTTATTGACCCTTAATAATCGGTCATAACAATATGAATTAACAGTATTTTGCATTAGATAACCTACAAGCGGTGATATGTCGTAAAATACAACAAGTCAACCAACGCCTCCTTTTCAGATTTAAATCAAAATATTCGTTACTTGCGGTAAATTTGAAAAGTAAACTCTCTTTCCATCTGTGTCTCGGTCTCAGTCTCTGTCTGTCTGTCTGTCCCTCTCTCTCTCTCTCTCTCTCTCTCTCTCTCTCTCCCTCTCGTGCCATCTGTCTGTATCATCCATCATTCCTGTCAGATCCTCAAGATTGCATCCAGTGTCTGCACAGAGTTGATGTACGTAAGTCTATGTTGGTTAGTCAACACTTGCGCCTCCATGTGTTGGAGTCCATTAAAGAAAGTCACTAATGAATTGTTTACTTTACCATAGATAGTTTTTGAGATGAGAGACAAGTGTCTGTACAGCTGTTGTTTTGTGGAGATAATTATTGAAAACACTACGTAGCATTCTTGTATTGTTCTCGTCAAACTTTTCCTTTAGAGTCCAAGTGGTGTATCAATACCGTAGTACCACAGCTTGTAAGAATTCCCATTTAATTTTATCAGAGGGATCAGATTTCCATATGATCGACAACCTGTCAATAGATGTTCGCGCCATCGCGATACATATGTTGACATCACTTTCAATAGATGAGATGTTGCTGCTCAGGTATGTGAAATGGTCAACAAATTTAAGAGGCTTGCCATATAAAGTAGAGATGCTTCCTTCTTTTTTAAAACACATGAACTCGATTTTATTTGCGTTTACGTAGAGACCAGTGCCTCTCGCCGCTTGCTCCAGGGTAGGCTGCAGGGATTCAGTTTGGGCAGGTATATTTACGATAAGCGATAGATCATCTGTTTTGTCTGCATCGGAGATAATTTCTGCGGGATATCGGAGATAATTTCTTTGGGATATCGTCTGCTTCTGGCTTTTTCAACGTCAAATCAATTCCTTTAATTAAAGTTTTTGATTTCGAAGTACGCAGGCTGATTATAAGTAAAAATAGTGCTAATGTATTTCCTTACAAGATTCCAGGGACAATGTTGTAGAAGTCAATGTCGCCATCAAGTGAGTGAAACATTGCTTTCGTGTTTTTGTAGAGTATCGTTTTAGCAGTAGCAATTTCTGAAGGGAGATCATATCCTATTAATATTTGATCCATCCTTTGTCTGTGTATGAAATCACATGTATTGAAGAAATCTACACAAATGAATGTCGTATATTAGGAAATTTATCGTAGTTTGAAATGTTATCAGAGATTAGTGTAAACTTCATATGGCGGCTATTCGGATGAGTAAAATGGGATTGTATATGATTAATTTTCCTCAGCGGGAATGTATTTGTTGAGAAGCCAGTTGCAAGCTCGAATTTGACAGGTCGAAGCTATGTTTTTAATATCGTTTCTGACGAAGATGTCCGCCGAATATATTTGAATTCCTTCTGACTTTAAACAATGGAAATTTCAGGCATAAGCGGAGAATAATGCATATAAACAACCATTTTCGTCGGCCCAGAGAAACAGTAGACGGGCTTTGCGAGTGGATGAAGGCAGATCAGCACATACACAAAATACGCAAAACCGCAAAAGATCCTGGCATTCGCTGATCTTCTGATTGAATTTTACTGACAATTTAGTCAGACTCCATATTGCTGTCTTGTAATCTTTGTGTGATAGCTTAGCAACATATATTTGATTGTATATTCTTTTTATTCACTTTTATTAAATCGTCTATATGTAAGCAATACGCATTCTTATTTCAACGACTGGGCTCAACTTATTCCATTCAGAGAAGTCGTCATAAGAAAACATGACACAGCTTACTGACTTTGGACGGAAGGTATCTTTCTTCGTCGATAAGGATTGCAACACTTTTGAAGAAATTGACTGGACGATCGACGACTGAAACTTGTACCAAACCCTGACAGTTTCGGATTGTAACACCCACCCAATCTTGCAGCTATACGGAAATCAGGATATCGGAACGAACGGGAACCGAAGTGAACTATTCATGTCGACAGAAACGAAGATTCGACAGCAGGGGCTTAGATGACGTGTGCAGAGTGGAGAAGGGTGTTGCTTCGAGCTAGAAGGAAAAACTTTCAATTCAAAACCTGTAGAGTATTGTTCAACAAACTTCTGTTCTCAGCTTCTCTAAAAAGCGTGGCAAGCCTTCACTAATATAAACGAAATAAGTATCGGTAGTCCAACTTTTTTAACTGAACTGTTCGGCCCAGACAGGTTGAAATCGATGGAGATTCCATCATATAAACAGGGGGTTTCACAATTATTGAAACAAAGCAGCGGCCTCTCACGTCTTCCCTGTCTTCTTTTCAGAATTTTGTTGTTAAAATAATTAACAATTTTTACATATTTAACCAAATAGAGTCAAATCATACCTTGGACGATGGAGCAGATCTTTTGCATGAAGACGAAACTTAGTCTTTCACTATCGTTCGAGCAATTTACAGAAGAAAGTTCAATTTCAACATATTTCCCAACAGAAGTCAGATTTTCATTGAAGCTCATGTCACTAGTGAAGTGGTTCCTCACCATTTGGGTCTCAGATCTCTCAAAAGAAATGTTTACGTATTATCAAAAACATTGCACCCCACATTTAAGAATGTCTTCAACTTGACATTTCAGTTCATATTTGAGACTAAATGGTTACAGATTTTAAAATGTTTTTATCTTTCAATAAATATTATTTTCATTAATCAATTATTTGTGATCCTTGATTTGTGCCCGAAAATTTTGTTTCAAAATTTGAGGAAGACCAAACACACTCATGAAACACCCACACGTACATTAAACACACACACAAACACACATATATATATAAACGAAAAAATTGCATAAATATATACTACTATACTTAGTTATGTACTTATTGATTAACTGATTCATGTTTTTATCTTTGGTCCCTGTCTCCTCTTGACAAAATTTGAAACTGTTGCATGCGTCTATTTGTTACATATTGACCCTCGACCGAGCCGTCAATCAAGAGACGAAACAGGTGCATCTGGTCGAAGATATCGGAATATCACCTTGACCTGTGGACGTGGTTGAATTCGGTGCAGATGCGTACGCCCACAGAAAGCAGGTGGATGTCACACAATTATATAACTAGGTGCCACAGATGGCTTGGATTAGTCAGTTCGAGTTAGTCGAGTCAGTTCAAGTTCGAGTTCCAGTTGCAGTTGGAGTCAGTTGGGGGACAAGATGCCAGCGTGAGAATCAGCTTGCAGACTGAGGGTTTGGGCCCTCAGTGACCCACTGTTGAGCAAGATGAGAAAGAAGTGCTGCTATGGTCGCGAGAAGAACTTTGGGTCAATATGTGGCAGTCTGTCCCCGTCTCCAACTCACCTCTCACACACAACCAACATCAACCCTTTCGAATAAAGTGTGAGAGGTATATTTTTATAAAGAACTGTGATCGTTCGTTCATTGAATTTCGTCATTATGTTTGATTATGTTCAGCATGTATTATGTATATGTATGTGGCTATACAACATATTTAGTTTATATTTGTTTACGCTTTATATATATATATATATATATATATCAATTTCTCTATTTCTCTCGCTTTCTTTTCGGCTGCTTCACTTTCTTTATATTCATGTATCTGCAAGCAATATTCTCTCTTTAATTGCATATCAACCATTGCGGGAAATTTAGTGTCAAATCTTGTTTACTTATATATATATATATATATATAAATATAGATAATTTTTAAACGACCAAACAGAGGTAAATATGTGTATCAGGGTGGTGGACGAAGTTGCAATGGCCAAACAGAGGTAAATATATGTATCAGGGTGGTGGATGAAATTTCAACAACTTTATAGAGGTCCCTAATTCTTTTGTGCAACGATTGTCTGAAATCAACCGAAAAACACTTAGTACATCCAACAAACTCCAATAAATAAACAATTTATAAGTTTTACTTAATGTACCTTAAGCACAAGATTGCTGCTACTCGATATGCTAAAGTGATGTCATAAAGTGCATTCTTTTAAGTGAAAAGGTGAAATATCTCGACTTATAAGGGGAAGAGAAAAATGTTAAAATGAGGTTGCTAGGATCTATTATAAGATTGAAGGCACATTTTAACCAAACTGGCTCCGGTTTCTTCTGACAAATAATAGTTGTTACTTTTATGTAATATATATATACCGGCCCATTTTCCTAGTGGGTAAAGTATTTACTAAAGGCTCGGAAGACAGGGTTTCAATCTCAGGTCGAGTCATACCAAAGACTCAAAAAATGGTACTTGATGCTGCCTTGCTTTACTCTCAGCATTATAAGGTACGGATCAAGGGTAAAGTGGAGAATTTTGGAGATAGGCGCAGCGCCTTCCCCTGCACCTTAGTGTAGTAGCAATTGAAAAGGGAACCTTCGGTTTGCCCTCGACTACATTCGCTAACTATACTTTATATATATATATATATATATACGGTGCAGAAGAAACATATTCCAAATCTTAGACAATCATCGGTACGGTGCAAGTAAACTTAGCCAAGTGTAACACTAGCTCCATCTAGCTAAATTCTTTTCATTCTTTTCTGATACGATCAATTACGATCATGACTAGGACCGGTGCAAACCGAGCATTTTCTGTAGAACCATCTTTTAAGTCTAGTGAAACTGTAATTGCTACACAGTAAGATTTTCGTGCTCATTTCATGTTACGTCGGAATGAAGCTGTTCCGGATAGAAAATCAACCCAGCTGTTGGCTGAAAATTTCAGAACTACAGGTCCTTCGATGAGTAAAAGCTGATACTCTTTATTTAAACTACATTGAAATAATTAGTCCAATCTCAGTTACCTTGGAACTCTTATCAGCCGATTCGAAATGATTAAAATAGAAAAAGATGGATTTACTATTACCACTTGCCAAAGTTCACTTGCGCCACACGGGTGATAGTTTAAAATGTGGAAAGTATTTCAGTTGCATCCTGTATATATATATATATATATATATATATAACTGATGTTAAATACATTCTTATATATATATATATATGTGTGTGTGTGTGTGTGTGTGTGTGTGTGTGTGTGTGTGTGTGTGTGTGTGTGTGTGTGTGTATAAGAATGTATTTAACAACTGTTATGTAATCGAAGTAGTGAACTTGATAGATAGATAGATAGATAGATAGATAGATAGATAGATAGATAGCATAAGAGTGGTAATTCTGGCGATTTGGATATGCCAAAGAGGGGTCATGAAAGTGTTTCCTTTAAGTGACAGTTCTCGATTTAAAAGGAAAAGAAAAAAAAATGTTAAACTGAAGTTGCAAATATCTATAGCGAGAATGAATAGAAAATTTTAACCGGGCTGGTCCCGACTACCCCTGTCTAATAATATATATATATATATATATATATGTGTGTGTGTGTGTGTGTGTGTGAGTGTGTGTGTGTGTGTGTGTGTTTCAGTTTCAGTGTAATAGCTCATGAACGGTATTTCAGCCTCAAAGTAAGTGAGTTCGAACTCCAATTGCGCTATTACGTCAACTTTACATTCCTTTGGGAATTATATGAAACTCTTTTTTCAACCAGGTATGGGTTGAATAGTATCACTGCTGTTCTTCTACAAGGTTGGCTTTGGCAGTAAATAACCCACGAACGTTGATATGCCATTAAACACAAAAAGAAACAGTCACCAGAAAATCAAAACACAAAATGTTCAGGTATCTAAGGTCATCAGGAATCCATAAGCATTAACCTCTTGATTACATCTAATTTACTAGTCCATACAGAAACTGTTTAGTGATTCCAGGAGAGTGAACACCATATCTGCTGTGGTGAGACTTTTACAAGGGAAACTAACTGTAAGGAGATAATGTCGATCTATCATCCAATAATCTAAATTATTTTTTGCAGTCTCATTACTTAATAGATAGAACCAATCATTGTCATCGAATACCGATAAGCTACCATTACGCGCTGAGAATAAATCATTCCAATGATCGCTCTGTAGGAAGCATTTCTTTTTTCTGTTGGCCAGATCGCTTGTTTCCGTTTTTAGACAAAGTGGCGTTCTGGAAACAAGTAAATAAATTAATAATACTAATAATAAAAAGAGCAAAAATAAGAAGGGTTGTCTGACTTCTGCCCTAACCCCCACAGCCGTACTACACTTGACATTCTATAATTGGAGAGGAAATACTACTGAATCATTTCTACCAGTGTCACAATTAATGTTTTTGTAGATTACTCATCATTGCATTCCATTTTAAGTTGATTATAAACTACTTAGCAACAAAAAAATAAATAAATAAATCGATTCCGTAGCCTTCTGCCCACAGCTGACCACGTGATCTAGAGAGAGAGAGAGAGAAGGAGGAGGAGGAGGAGGAGGAGGAGGAGGAGGAATAGAGAAAGACGAGGTAAAAAAAAAGAGAGATGGAGAGAGAAAGAGAGAATCTTAAAAAAAGATTAATCCGATCATTTAGGCGCCTAATCGCTTCCTGATATTAATTTTTCTCTCCTGATGAGCATCATACAACAACAATAGATTTCCCTTCAATAAAAAAAAAATCAAACGCAAAAAAAAAACTTGAAGCCAGGAATTTTTCAAAAATTTCACTAAAAATGTGTGTCTATAAATACTAGTACAAAAAATACCACATATACACGCGTAGATATCGTTTTAAGAAATGGACTCAGCTGCACAAGTTCAAATCCTGGAGGAGGCAATTTGCATTTCCTAGAACGCTAATACCCTTGAAAAAGGAAAGCAACGAACTATTCTCCCTCCAACTTTGAGTAAATAGTTGAGCAGATTGAGCTTTTTAGCCTTTATAAGGCAACCGGTCTAGGAGAAGGAAAACTCAGAATTCATATCTGCTACGGTCCACTTAAAATTGACCTTGTTTCGCATCCTGCTCGTGCAGAGGGAATGGATAAATACTATATATTGGCGTACTTTGCGACTTTCTGAGACCTAAATTCTAACTTAGTATCAAAGGTTCGTATCATCGGGGCGATACAATCTTTGGTGGACCTACATTTTAAAGTGGTGCGGGTTGGGGGCCTGAAGCATGAACTGTTATGGGAGGGCTTACAACTTTAATAATCTTTTTTTGTTTATTATTTTGATTTTATTTTATTATTTTGCATTGAATAAGACAAATAATAATCATCATCATCATCAAGTCAAGCTGATAGCATGGAATTCCGTGACCCTCTCTCGCTCTCTCTCTCTCTCTCTCTCTCTCTCTCTCTCTCGTCATCCATCTCTATAATCCATCGCCCAAGACAGATCTTCTAGACGACATCCAGTTTCCATACAAAGCTGATGTATCTAAGTCCTTGCTGGTCGACTAACACTGGCGCGTCCTTGTGTTGGAGTATTTATGTGTTCATTCGTACTCTTCCAGCAGAACCCTGCCTGTCTTCGTATTTATGAAATGGGGCAGGTGGCCGTACAGCTGCTATCTTGTTAAGTGATGCTTCCAGGACTTTTTTAAAACAGCACGTAGCATTTTTGTGTAATTCTCATCTAGTTTTTTCGTTATGAGTTAGGTTAGCGTCCATATTGGTGAATCCCTAATGTAGTACTGACACGGCTACAGCTTGGAAGAAATCCCGCTTTATTTTGTTTAAGAGTTTTATATTATTAATATTATTTTCTAAACGCCCTTTCTCATGCTGTAGACCCAAGCATTTTAAGTAATGTAGAGTAAAATCATAGTTGGGATTGGAGGTCTTCAACAGTGTATGTTTCAATAGTGTCATATTAGATCCACCGCGAGGTATATCTACAATTTCCAGCAGCAAAAGTCAACAAAAAGTCTCGCATAGTCGAGTATATACGATAGTCAAAAAAAGTTGTTGATAAATCATCAGCGATGGTTTGAAATACAAGATGAATGGTTCTCAAATTATATGCCACGCCATGCTAGTACTTCTGAAGACGACCGAAGAAAGCATCGGTCGAAAGTTTGCGTGAACCCCAAAAACAAGAAGCAATTTTAGATTTGTTTTAAACCCAAGATACCAGAATTTTACTTTTAACAGAATACGAGAGTCAAAACGGATATTTTTAGGTATTATTTGTTAACGATCTTCAAAACAGTAACCAAAAATATGAATATGTAGCAGCGAAAAGATAAGTACATCTTTTGTATATTCATGCAATTTTTTTTTTTTTTTTTTTTGTTATATGTGTGTCTCCACATAGCCTCTACCAACACAAGGGTTATAAGTCAAGATAAAAAGTTTTTACTTTACATTGTGTAATACTTGTGCATATATATACACATATAATATGTGTACGTAACTTTTTATTGTCTATCATTATAGATAATAAAGTTACGTAAAAGCTTCATTACTTTAACTAAAAGCCTTTGTTTTGGCAAGAGAACACACTAAGCTGCATCAAGGTCTAATCTCCATTATTTGTTTACGATATTGCATTAATTTTGATTGTATTACAGTAGTTTTAAAACTATAAATGTTTGACTGTTTTCTCTTTGGATCTTAAAGTAATGTTTTTGTTGGCGAGCATAGCAAAAAATTTAGGCTCGTTCATTACACGTGTACATACAGTAGTCACAATATCATTATTAAATTTTATTGCTTAATTTCACTAAACGTAATTAAAAGACAAGACAAGCGATTAAAAATTGAATTATAACAATTTGAATTTTACCACAACTGTCCAGACAATTATGAAGTTAATTCTATAAACATTAAAAATGAAATTTCAAATGTTAAAAAAAAAGAAAATGTGTATTATATTCATGTCACGAAATATTGTCTAAATTTTTCAGAATTATATAGTGTTAAAGATACAAAGATTGAAATTATAACTAATTAATAAAAACGTTGCCAGATTTTATTCTAAATAAATTTTCTTTGCGGCTCTCTTGGTAGATCTTAGAATATGCTGTCTCCCATGCAAAGGGGTAAACCCCCTCTCAGACTTCCTAAAAAAGAAGGGGTGTCCTTGGCATGACACTAAATTACATATGATTGTAAGGTTCCAGGTTTGAAGTTCTGGAGGGTGTGGAGTACTCCTTCACAGCCATTAGTCCCAGGTCCACTCTGACCCAGTGTGGTAGTATCTGTTAGGGTTCCATAAATGGATTAAAAAGATCTGTTTAAAAAGAAATGATGGATTGTTGAGAGAAACTTGGAATTGGACATTTTTTACAAGATTTTAAATATTTGGAATTTGAAGATATCTGAGATACTGCAACTCGTAAATTGTTTTCATAAAAAAACTGTTTTAAAAACGGGGCGGCCAAGAAGCAGATGTCATCCCGCATAAACTATAACGGATGCAGATTACCCCGACGATTTAGTGCTTGTTGTAAATACACCGACCTAAGCCGGCCGAATTTCTGATGCAAGAGGCATCACTCTCAATGAGAACACAGGTAAGGCAGATTTCCTATGTTTTAGTGAAGATGGTGCCATCTCCTCATTAAATGGCTTTCCTCTGACATTAGTAGACCTGTTCATATATATCGGTAGCAATATCTCGTCTACTAAAAGTAATGTCAACATATGCATAGGTAAGGCATGAACTGTTATTGACAGGTTAACGACGATAGTGAAATCTGATCTCTGATAAAATAAAATGGAAATTCTTCCAACCTGTTGCCGTATCAATACTACACTATGGTTGCACCACTTCAACTTTAACGAAACACATCGAGAAAAAAGGTAGATAGGAACTGCAAAATTATGCTACGTACTGCTTTTAAAAGGTCCTTGAAACAGCCTGATAAAAAAAGAAGTTACCACCATTTACGTCCAATCAAACAAATCATCTTAGACGAACAATAAATGCAGGAGAAGTTAGGATGAAACAACATTTTTCTATGGACTTTTACATATAGACATACCAGTGTAGTCAGACTAGCAAAAAACTTCCATTCATTATCTCCGTACGGACACTAGATGCAGTCTAAATGACTTCCCAAGAATGATGACCGATTGGGCTGGATGGTGAAAGTGCATTGATGATGATGATGAGCTGCTCTCAAACCTATCTGTCAATCTACACATGAACACATGTGAATATTACGGTTAGTTTTGTTTTAAAATTGTCACAATTGTTTAAAATAAATGAAAAATAGTGTCAGCGGGATATCGTCTGCTTCTTGCCTTTTTCTTTTATGAGAAAACATTTTCTTTAATTAGATCAATTGATGTTCATAGAGCATAATCTAGACAGTTTATGAATAGATGTGGTATAAATGTGTGTCCTTGCAAGACTCCAACGACAATGTCAGAGAAGTCAGCGTCATCATCGGGTGTGCGAATCACTGCTTTCGTGTTTTTGTTGAACATCATTATAGCGGTAACCGTTTCATTGGAGAGACTATGCTTCATAATTCCTCTCTGTATGGAATCTAAAGCTTTGAAGAAATCTACAAACAAGAGTGTTACCTCATGATTTTTTGCACGTACTCCTTCGATGATTCGCCGTATAGTCAGAATCTGTTAAGTTGTGGATCGATTTCTCCGGAAATCCCATCTCAGGTCGGATATGATTGAGAAGCATGGAAATATAAACAGTAAAAGTTATGCCTCTGCAGTTCTTAATGATGCCGAGGTCGCTTTTATTCAGAAAAGGAAGTATATGGCTTTTTGCCTATTTCTTTGTAGAGTTTTGTTTCTACGCGTTTCTGCATAATTGAATTACATAATCGTCATTCTCAGACTGTTTCATCGTATCACAGCTCTTCAGTGTGGCTAGACCCGCGAGATGCTTCAAGTTGCGATCGAAACCTAACTGACTTTACTTACCCCAGAACCATCGTAATTCTCAGCTTTGATGAAGGAATTTTTAACGCAAAACTTTTTACATATACATTATCGGCTACTTGGAGAGCTCAGTTCATGAGAGACATATTACATTTCAGCGTGGTAGCCGGCAAATTTCCCCACTAGAGTGATCAGCCTACCGAGAGGAGTAAATATATATTGTCATCCACTGAAAGACTGTTTCGTTATATCACAACTCTTCAGTGTGGCTTGACCCACGAGATGCTTCAAGCCGAGATTGAAACCTGACTGACTTAGCGTTGTATAATTGTTATGGTCTAAGGAAATGGACTTGCAATGCTGAATTTAGATCGTGTTTTACTTTCATGCAAATGGCCTTGGGAAAAGTATAGCTTCTTTTCTTTTCCCAGCTGCAGGTAAAAAGTAGGCCAGGCTATACTCTTTGTGCACATAATTTCTTGTTTTTTTTTCATCTATTGCAAATATGCAGAGTCCTTTTTCACCACGTAAACATGAACATCCAATATATAGTATGCCACGTTATACCACTGCAAACGCGCTCCTGAACATGACCCATTGTTTTTCATTCTTTCATTTTTCGTCAAAAAAAGTGATATGTACATTTGATTATTTTACTCTTCCACCCTATTACTTGGTGTTCTCTTTGTGCTATTGGTGTATCGTCAACCGCCATTTTGTCCGGAAGCGGAAGTTGTTTGTTAAAATCAGATTACTTTCGTTAGAAAGTAAAGCTAGAAAATAAACAAAAGTACAACTGTTCTTGGATTCTCAAGTGTAATTCCAAAGTTATTACTTTCTTCCATCATGTTATATCTTTCAGTTAAACAGCGTTTCGGATTTCCACAAAACCCTATTTCATTCAGCTCCCACGCAGTCGTATGACCCGCGACCTCCACCTGTCAATCAGAGTTTCCCACACTGTCTTTGCAAATGTTGAATGCAAATCCATTATAAACTTCTGTATTTAAATTGTCCCATTAAATCTCAATCTGAAAAATATGGAACTGATCTCATCCGTCCGGCTATTTATAAGATCAAATTGATTATCTCACTTTGTTTCACCCAAAATGGCACATTTCGCCAACTGATGACCTCTTATGACTTCAAATGACCTCAAAGGTCAATCTCGTATAGCCTGAGGTTAAGTCTATATCGATTGAAAAAATCAAGCCCCGGGGACTTTCCTTCTCTCCATGATATTCGGACATCTCATACATCTCTTTCTTCATATATATAAATATATATGTATATATACCTCAGATCTATTTATCTCTGTCTCTCTATCTATCTGTCTGTCAGCTCCTCCACTATCTCTCTCACTCTCTCTCCCCTCTCACACACTCACTAACTCACTCACACGTATATATATACATATATATATATATATATATATATATATATACATGAAGAATGAAAAAATCATAATAAATACGTTTTATTTACATCAAGAAAGTATTCAAAAACTGGATAATAGAGCATGATAAAACTTAAGATAAATTATATCATTTCCTCGTATTAGCTTCATTACTAAAAGTTTCATGTATCTGAAAAAAATTCAATTATCAGATGTCTTATATTGTCCAATCGACCATATTTGAGATTGATGCCAAGTAGTAACACAAACATTATATATATATATATATATATATATATATATATATATATATATATGAAAAAACACAAAGGCTTCAGAAGATGATTTTATTCATAGTTTGAATTATTTGCCTCGTGGTGTAATGGTTAAAGCGATGGACTGCGGAATTGTAGTAAACGAGTTCGAACTCCAGTTACTTGGACAAATAACCTTGGGAAAGGCATGAACCCCCTTATCCTTCCAACTATGGCTTAAATAGTACAACTCATGTTCTTCTGAAAGGATCGCTCAATCATTGAATAACCCACGAAGCTTGATATGTCATTAAACAAATAAACCAAACCAAACTATCTTAAACACCCTAATGCCAGTCTGCTTCTTTCTCTCTCTTTGACCAGTTCCCTTTTTTTAAATCCTTGATGTGTTCATAAATTCGTTTTTTATGAGTACGAGAAGATTCACGCACATATGTTTATCACAATCCAGTCATGAAATTTAATAAACTCCAGCAATGGATTCAATGAGGATACAGTTATTTTCATTGATAAATTCCTAGTAGTCTTTGAAGAGTTAATGACTGCTTTAATCAAAAGTTTAAGTTTGTTTTTTTCGATGATTTTTGTGGTTGAATTCTTTGATAAAAGGATATATCTGTGTTATAAATAATTATTCGAAAAATTATTGTTTGGAATTTTTGAGGGAACATTTACGTTTATGAATTTTGAGAACTCTTACTTTGGCAAGTTATATGAAAGATATAGGATACTGAAGTAGCATAAAGGAATTTTATAGGTGGTTAAACTCATCATTTAGAGATTTGGGGGTCTAATTCTAAGAGCTCTTAGTTTTAAAAAATCTATGATTATTTTTTTTTACCTGGGTGTTAGGATGTTAGTAAAAATATATATAGTCATTTTTATTTGTGGATATGTGATGAACTTTAAAATCTAATTTGTTATCATTACTCATAAGTAAAATGTCCAAGAAATTTAAGGTGTTGTTAGTTTCTAGTTCATAAATAAAATCTATGGTAGGTTCAACATTGTTTAATCTAATAATTTTTATTAAGTCATTATTCCTTGGATATAATATAACGGAAATCGTTAGAATCTTTGGGTATTACAAATTTAAAAGGACAAAGTTCTAGAAATTCTAGGAAAAGCCATACAAAGACCCCATTAAAAGGCGAACCCAAGGGTAAACCAGATTCCTGTTTATAAAAAACACCGTTATATCGAGAGAAAAAAGAAGCAATGTTTCGTTTATAATGTGAAAATCTTAATTATTTTATGAACAGGTAATTTTGATTTAATCTAAATGGTTGATATATTTTTAAAAGGAACATTGGTGTATAATAATTTTATGTCGAGACTGAATAGAGATGTTTTTCCATGTTTACATTAGAGATTTTGTTGAATAAATCAGCGGAGTTCTTGATGTTTATCAATCCTAAGAGAGTAGATAATATTTTGGCTAAATTTTGATCAGTTAATGAACACAAGAATATATATATATGTGTGTGTGTGTGTGTGTGTGTGTGTGTGTGTGTGTGTGTGTGTGTGTGGTGCCTTCAATAAGTTTCCAGACTTTTTTTACTGGCATTTAATATTGTCGTAGACTCTTGAAAATTCAGTATCTTATTGCTAAACAACTTATAAGATGACTGACCAATTTCTATGATTTCAGATTCAAATAAACAGCTACAGCAGCAATTGGAATACACCCTACTAAAGTCTGATTGTCACAGCTGGTGAATTTCAAAAATGAAATCTGGACGTCAGGATACTTTAGAAGACCGATATGCAAAAAAATTCTGTTTTAAACTTGGAAAAAATGCAACAGAAATGTATTGAATGCGTCAGATTGCTTTTGGACCATCTTGCATGAATTGAGCTCCAGTTTTTGAGTGGCATAAGAGATTCAAGGAAGGCAGGAAGTCTGTGAGGGATGATGAGAGCTGTGGGAGGAGTAAGGAAGTCAATAGACCAGAGTTGATCGGCCAAACGGTTAGGGTTAGGGTCAGTATGCTAAGGTTTTAAGGGTGTTCAGGAAGAGATTTCGTCGGAAGAGGCCAGCACTCTTGAAATCGGGTCAGTGGCATTTCCACGAGGAAAATGCACCAGTCCACAACTCCATCCTTGTCACAGACTATTTGACGAAGATGGGCATCAAGACAGTTCCTCAGCCTCCCTATAGTCCAGACCTTGCTCCCAATGACTTTTGGTTATTCCCGAAGCTCAGAGGCTGTCGTTATGAGACAATTGAGGAGATGAAAGAGGCTGTGACGAAGGTCATTGACACGCTCACACAAGAGGACTTCAGTGGGGCCTTCCAGAAGTTGTTGGAACGGTACAACAAGTTCATTGCAACCGGAGGAGATTACTTCGAAGGAGACTAGAGTTTCATATGTATACTATCAATTAAAGCGCCCATACGAAAAAAGTCTGGAAACTTATTTAATGATCATGTTATATACGGGATAACCCGTCAAGCACGATAGTTTAGTAGCGGATGCGAAACATAGGAATAACACCACATTCGACGAACCAAGTTCAAACCTAGTCGAAGCTGTTTGCGTTTCACTTTCGCGCAAATGTTCTTATATATATATATATATATATATATATATATATATATATATATCATGGAATTCGTGATTAGGTCTATTTTTCTCTTTTGATGCCTGGGGTGCAAGGAGATAAACATTTGCTGTGAACGGAAACAAAGATACTAGAAGAGTCCTGTTCCCCAACGAATGAAGAAACTAACCCCGTGGCGTCTGTTATCTATTTCTTCCTAATTACATGGCTTCAGAGACAAAACGGAGAGAATAAAATAACGAAAGGACTTAATGCTAAAACAAATTGTTTTGTATTTCTTACTCCTAATCAGGCGAGTAGTCCCTACCGCTAACTATGCTTCACGGGATTGTTAATGCACCCACAAGAGAGAACAGGAAACACACTCTGAGAAAGAGAAAGAGAGGAAAAAAGAAAAAGAAGAGAAAGAAAAAAACACCCCCTACAAGGAATCTATCACAAAATTAAAAGAAACAACCACCCCAACAAAACAGTTGCCTCAATATAAACCGAATCCCACATCTAAAAAACATTAAATGTTCTTTGAAGAAAGTCATAGGCTGGAAACTCCAAAGAACTAAATAGATGATTTTTAAAAGAATATAAACCTCTTTGTGGACCAATTTATTTTGAAATATTTACTTTTTTCTATCTTTGTTCCAACAAAAAAAAAGAAACAACATATTTATAAACATATATATATATATATATATATATATGGGGGCGCTCGTAGTGTAATGGTTTTAGTCGTTGGAAATAGATACGGTGACTCGAGTTAAAGTCCTAGACGAGGTTGTTTGCAATCCATTTAGAAAGGCATGAATCCAACTATTTCCCTCCATTTGGAAAGGCATGAATCCAACTATTTCCCTCCATTTAGAAAGGCATGAATCCAACTATTTCCCTCCATTTGGAAAGGCATGAATCCAACTATTTCCCTCCATTTAATTTTTTCCATATATCATATATTTATTTTATTTTCATATATTATTATTCATTTATTTTTATTTAGTATGCCATTAACATCACGCCCTACATATGATCACTGATAGTCACCAAGCACCTTTGACTCTGTCCACGCTCTCCTAATTTATATTGAAAGAATCTTCGTGATGTAGTGAATATCGTGTTGCGCAGAGACATCTTAGTATTGTAATATATCATCTTGACCTGTGATGAACCCGGCGGATATTGTTGATAGATACTTCCAGCCGTAGGTAAAATCAACAAAACGATTCCAGAAACAAACATTGCATGGATGTAAGGCATGCCCAGTGAAGGACAAGCATCGCGTGAGTGTGAGCCATGGTCAATGAAATGCAAGCGTTTCGTGAGTGTGGGCCGTGACTAATAAAAGGCAAGCGTTGCGTGAGTGTGGGCCATGGTCAATGAAAGGCAAGCGTTGCGTGAGTGTGGGCCATGGTCAATGAAAAGCAAGCGTTGCGTGAGTGTGGGCCATGGTCGATAAAAGGCGAGCGTTGCGTGAGTATGGGCCATGGTCGATGAAAGGCAAACGTTGCGTGAGTGTGGGCCGTGGCTAATGAAAGGCAAACGTTGCGTGAGTGTGGGCCGTGGCTAATGAAAGGCAAACGTTGCGTGAGTGTGGGCCGTGACCAATGTGGGACAAACGTTGCGTGTGGTCGCATAGGAGTTATAAGACTAAATAAGGTCGAGAATTTTGGGCTGAAGCAGATCCCGCTGGCGGTTCCGATTACCGACTACTCCGACGGCAGAGTGAACTCTCTCTCTCTCTCTCTCTCTCTCTCTCTCTCTCTCTCTCTCTCTCTCTCTCTCTCTTTCTTTCTTTCTCTCTCTCTTTCCAATCACTCTGCTACTCCACGCAAGCGTCACTGTCGACATATAGAGATATAAGATTATATTTTATATATACGTGTTCCTCGTTGTTGAGAAGACCCAGCGGTAGTATACAACCGTAATAGTCACTTATATATATACACAGAGAGAGAGAGAGAGAGAGAGAGAGAGAGAGAGAGAGAGAGAGAGAGAGAGAGAGAGAATGTGTTTTATGTATGTGGAACTTTTCATAATCTTTTGCAAACAATCATATTAAGTGAAGACCAGATTTTTTTGTCATTTTGCACGACAAAACAAAATAAAACAAAAAACAACAACAATAAAACAATTGATCGTAACTATTTTAATCCAGACAGCGCCGAAAAGTTTTAGCTGAATTATTTGAACGCCGCTGATTTATTTAAAAAGCATGTATTTAAACGTAAAGCTTCCGACAAAAATAAGACAACAGGCAGCTCACTTCTTTTCTAATTCTGTACGAGGGCCGAGAATAGGTTCCATGTCTGAAAAGTTGAATAGGACTCTTCTAATAGAAGAATATGGATTTACGATATTTGAAATCAAATAAAATGAAATAAAGCACAGGTGTGCGTGCATGCGCACACAAACACGCATTCTCTCTAAGAGAAAAGAACAAAGGGAGAGACAGAGAGACAGAGACAGAGTGGGAGATAATTTATCAAATGTTTGATTTTGGAAATTCAGTTTTCAGAACTGCGATTCATCGAGGTTTACTGACTCTTTCTTTGATTTTTTGTTGTTTTTTTTTATCGTTCTCTGTGAATATTTGCATCCGTATGCTTTTTTCCTTCCTATTCTTCACTCTTACTTCCGTTTAATACGTTTTTTATTATGCTTATAATGCTGTCCTCCTTATTCATATCTTCTTCTTCTTCTTCTTCTTCTTCTTCTTCTTCTTCTCGTTTACCACTTACTCTTTTCTTTTTCCTGCTCCTTTTTTCTCCTCTTGAACAGCTGAATCTTCTTCTTCTTCTGCTGCTGCTGCTGCATTTCCTTAATTTCTCTTGTCCTGTCTTTCATTGTCGGATTCTCATTCTTGAAATAGCTAAGCCTCACGCCAAATCTTTATAAAAATATTCACCTGATAAAAACAAAAAGTGAAATTGACGAGTGAAAATAACAAATGTCTACACGAATGTTATTTTATCTCCTTTTTGCTTTTTGATTCTCCAAAAACAAAAACTCTCTCTCTCTCTCTCTCTCTCTCTCTCTCTTTCTCTCTCTCTCTCTCTTCTAGTCTGTTTATTTTAGTTGCCACGCGACTTGGACAAAATTTGCTGAGCTGAACATATCCGTTAACACCGGTATTGATGGCTGCCAAAAAAATTGTGATAGGAAAACTAGCCTCGTCAATGTTGTAAAAGAATTTTTTCAAGGTTTTTCTTTTCTTCTAGAGGATTTTTTTTTTGTTTTGTTTTTTTTTATTTTTTGTTATTGTTGTTTTTGTGGGGGGTGTTTTTTGTCTTTAATTTTTTGTTCTTTCACTTTCTTTCTTATCAATGACTTTTCGGAGCCATTTCTCTTGCTAAATTGTTTTTCTTTCTCTCTTTTTTCTTCCATCTTCCCTTTCTATTTTTTTTTCTCCTTTCTTTATACTTTAATTCTTTTCCTCACTTTTTTCCTCCTTGACATTACTTCTTTCTTTTTTCCTTCTATCCCTCCTTTTTTCTTCTTCCTTTTATTCATTCGTCCATTTTTGTTCATTTGTTTCTTTCTTCTTTCTATTCCTTTTTTCTTATTTCTTTATTTTCTTTCTTTTTTCTTATTTCTTATTTCTTTTTCTTTTTTTCTCTTCTTTGCTTTCTTTCCTTCTTTCTTTCCTTCTTTCTTTGTTTCTTTTTTGTCTTTCTCTCCTTCTTGTCTTTCTGTGCGCCTCGGTGGTGTAATTATTAGCAAGCAAGACAAGCAAAACCTACACAAGTCAGTGCGAGTCTCATTGGGTGCCCCATTCATTTGGCCTTGTGCCTCGTATAAGCAAAACCTTAGTAAATTACTACGAGTCAAGTTATTACTATTCTTCTCTTTCTTTTCTTCATTCCTACTTTGTTTTTTTCATTTTTTCTTTGTTTCTTTTTCTTTCTTTTCTTCCTCCTTTCTTAGTTTTTCTTCTTTCTTTTGGAATTTCTGTTTTTTCTCTCTTCCATTATTTTTCTTTCTTTCGTTATTTTTCTTTCTTTCTTTTTTTTGGCTAATTTATTTTTTCTATGATATTTTTCTTCTTTTTTTTCTCTCTTCTCTTCCTTCTTACGTCCGTTTTTTACCGCCTTTTTTTCTTTCTTATATATATATATAACAGTCACCAATTACCGTTAACTCTGCGTCTGCATAATCCTAACTTATGTGTACATATATATATATATATATATATATATATATATATATATAGAGAGAGAGAGAGAGAGAGAGAGAGAGAGAGAGGGGGGGGAGTCTTTCAGGACTAATTTGTTTATTTGTTTTTTCTTTATGAGAATACCAGAGTTATGGCCCCTGGGCTTTCTTTTTATATAAAATAAAGGACACTATATTGTTCTCCAGAGTATAATGGTCGAACCAATTTCAATAAGAAGTAGTCTTGTTTGTAATGGAAGGTTATTGCACAAAATTGGTGACGAGATAAATGGACATATGCAGAAATTGATTTACAGTTCATGACGCTTGCTTGTATTATCGGATACTTTGGACAAAAGAGGCTTTAAGAGTAGGAATTATCGACAGCATGGCGTTGTTCGGCTATATCTAGGAATGGCCTAGCGTAGAAGATTGGATAAACTACATTGAAAGATTACATTTTTATTTCATTACTAATAGTGTCACCGATGAGGGTATGTATTTACCTAACCCCTCTACTCTGGACATAATGTGACACAATGTCAATTTTAAAGTAGAGTAAAGTGCATTTATATTCAGTTTTCCTTCTACTAGACCTTCTCTTAAACCAATGATAAAGAACCCAGTCTGGCCTTCAGTTTTCCCAATCCTGTTAGGTAGTACAGATGGATTCATCACTTTCTCAACGGCATTACCGTAAAATGAAATACAAACCGCTAGGATTTGAACTCGAGACGCAGATTCCGACTCTAAAGACGATAACCATTTCGTTAATCACGCCAGTGCTGACAAAGGTAAGTAACGTGATATTTTACTGTCAATGGGTGGGAGCGAATAATCATGTTCTTCTGATGGGTCTTGCTCCAAATAGACTAAATGAAAAGACATTTGATGATTTATGACAGTTGATGAAAATTCATATTCACTCTTCTCCCAATGAAATATCGTTTTTTCTGCTATTCGAGGAACAAGAAAAATGATAAACGTCACTGTACGTCGAACATTGTCAGGGAATTATAATTTGGAGGAAAATCTAAATTGATACTTGAAAAACAGGCTGGTGGCTGACAGTTAGAAATGAAAAGATTTAACAGATACTACCGAATGAAAGAGAATTGACACTAAAAAGGTTCTCGAAATATCAATGGCTATTGAGTCGATTACAAAATCCTCCAAAGAGATTCAATGTACACAAGGTGTGCTGACAGAGGACTCTGACTACCATTCATGATTTTCCAAGAAAGCGGGAATGCTTCTATTGTGGCTGTGTCAGTCATTTTGCCTTTCAAGAGTAAAGAGTGTTTCTCATATGGGCGGACTGAGTGTACAAGTCATAAATGTAGATAATCTGGAACGAGGGAAAAGAAAAAAGGTTAAAAAGAGACTCCAGTGAACAATTGACAGAAGTGAATGTGGCTGGAGTGAAAAAAAAAAATAGATATCGAAAGAGGTTTGTATTGCGTTAACAACTGGTGCAAGTGAAATTGTTGACGAATTCGAGGAAGGAGATGATGAAGGTAGAAATGGGTGTATCTTTGTTCGGTGATGAGTTTCAGGAATTTTTTAAAGTGAAAGATTCAGTAAAGTTAAGGACATATTTTGAGGGTCGTTTAAAAAGTTCTTAGCCTCACCAAGAAAGAAGATTGGTTAAATTTGGTTTGGTTTTATGGTATATCAACCTTTGTATGCTATTTAATGCCAAATCATTTTTTATTCATATAAACAGTTCTATTTCAAACAGTTCAGTTTAACTTAAGTTCATAGTTTAAATGTCAAAAACTGCTCTATTTCAAACAATTCAGTTTAGCATAAAAACACCGTTTAGTTTTATTTAAACCAAAGATAGGACCCTTTCAGGTACTACCACTCCAGGCCAGAGTGGACCTGGAATCGATGGCAATAAAGAGGTTCTCCAGATTCCCCAAAGGTCTAGCAATACTGGAACCTTACCATCAGATTGTTTAGTGTCGTATCTAAGACACTTGTTTGGGGAGTCATACCTCTCTGCAGAGATACAGTCGGTGTATACTACAGAACCTCAGCTGAACATTTTAGTAATGGCAATTTTTTATGAAAGTAGAAAAATTAATTCAGTGTTGTTTATGGTTTTATAAGAAATACTAGTGTGATGCTACAACAAAAATATTCAGTGATGGCTCTTCTTTCTTAGGTGAGGATTAAAACTTTTTGAGTGACTTTTACACCATCGAGTTTGGTTTAGTTTGTTTTTTGTTTAATTGCATGTCAGCATTCGTGATTTATCTAATGCCAAAAGCCATCCTTGTAGAAGAACAGTAGTAGTAGAATTTAACCCATAGCAATGAGGATAAGGGGTTTCATGCCTTTGCCAAAGATATTAGTCACAAAGAGAACGTAATTGTGTAACTAAACCACAGAGTTGGTTTGGTTTGATTTTATGGCATATCAACCATGATAGGTTATTTAATGCCAAATCCTTTCTTATACATATATATTGAATATATGATTTCTAAACATATTTTGGAGATAACATTTTTAAACGAGCCTGAGCTCATTTGTTTGCACACTGTTAAATAGTTTCACTTAGTTCTATCTAATACGAATAATTCTATTTACTATTAATCATTTGTTTTCCCACTGTTAAATTTTTTCAAGTATAGCCATTTAACACTAACAATTCAGTTAAACATCCGTCATTTGCTAACACACAGCTAAATGATTAAATAATTCTATTTCATTCAGTTCAACATAAGTCATTTGTTTGCACTTGTTTGTTAAAAGTTTTTGTAATGGTTAAGAATATTGGCTTCACATCAAATTTCAGTCAATTATCCTAAATCACGATTATAAAAATGAATTAAGATATATTTCGTTAATTTTTCTCAGAAGGTTCCGTTCGTTATGTATGTTCATTGTAAAATTGACACTGTCCTTCCTTCTAATGAATAAAAATGAAACTATTCAAGAAAAAACGAGTCCAAAGGTAAGATTTGAAGTGGTAACTCTATTCAATAATACAGATATTTGATTCATACTACAAAAAAGACTCCAATGTTTTTTCATAGCGGTAAAAATTCTGTTTTCTTTGTTCACTTTTTTGTTCAGTTTAAAGATTCATCGTATACAATATTCTTTGTTTCTCCCTCTAGTGCCTGAATGAAGAGAGCATCTGGCTTTCCATCTCTTGGAAGACCAACATAAAGCTGACTATGGGAAAAGACAAGGTCTGTCTGATTCAGTCTAACAATTCTTAGCGATTGTCATTGAGATTTGTTTATTATCAGGGCAAAGCTGAATCTGACAGGACACTTGAACCTTTCAAATTTAAAAAGCAAGTCGGTTGGTCTCATGAAGTAGTTAACTCCAATATATTTTCTGGGCATGGTTGTTGATTCTCGAACATGAGGTATCATGCTTTTGATAGTAAGTCTTGTGCCGTTGCAAAGTTTGGGTGGATTGAGGTTACGTAGAAGCATGATTGATTCCCCAAGCTTCAGTAACAGAATATGGGGAGAAATTTTGGTTCAAAACTATTTAGAAAATCACTTGTATAGTTAATTATTGGGTACTAAGAACTGATATTATCAACTGGTTTATTGGATCTTTTCTCTCCAAGTAACATATTTAGAAGCCTTATGCTCATTTCTTTTATGGAAACATTTTTGGGTGCTAAAAGTGCTCGATCCCAGAACCATTTGTTATCAAAGTGTTGAATATGAACATCAGGGAAGACTAGCAATCAGGTCTTCTTCTGTTTGGATGGTTTGAAAAGGCAACTGAATTTGCTTATGGGAATCTCTTTATAGAAGTTCATCGTTAGTGGCTCATGGATACTTCACCCCAAATGACTCACTTCCAAATTTGGTGGAACTCGATTTGGATAAATTTATTTTAATGTCACACAAAGGATTTTACAGTCATGTAAGATTTGGGGGCAGATAATATATAGAATGTGCAGTTCTCTGTCCATCCAGAAGTGTTGCTGCAATTTTACTTGATGCTGCTGCAAGGGAAAACTTTTGCAAGCAGCAGTTTTATCAGGTCCTATTTACCAACCCCTCCGCTCGGGCAGGATATGACACAAGGTCAATTTTTAAGCGGAGTTTAACAGGTTTGAATTCAGAGTTTTCCTTCTCCTAGACTAGTTGCCTCACCAAGGCTGAAGAACCCAGTCTGTCCTACTATTTACCCATAGCTGGAGGGAGAATAATTGGATTCATACCTTTCCCAAAGGGTATTAGTGCTATGTGAAATGCAATCAGCCTCGTCCAGGATTTGAACTCGTGTCGCCGTGTCCATTTCCTACGACGATAACAATTACACCACGGGCACCTCCACAGCAGTTTTATCAGGTAAGTCTTGATAGTACAACCGCAAGCATCAATAAATGTCAATTTTCATACTGTTCAAGATGCTGTGGTACTATTTACCAACCCCTCCGCTCGGGCAGGATATGACACAAGGTCAATTTTTAAGCGGAGTTTAACAGGTTTTGAATTCAGAGTTTTCCTTCTCCTAGACTAGTTGCCTCACCAAGGCTGAAGAACCTAGTCCGTCCTACTATTTACCCATAGCTGGAGGGAGAATAAGGGGGTTCATACCTTTCCCAAGGGTATTTGCCCGAAAGTGAACGTAATAGCGCGACTGGAGTACGAACTCACGTACTACGATTCCTGTGGTAAACCTTCCTCTGGTAAACCTCCCGTCGAAATTCATTTTCATTCATGAACTGATCCTAAGTATGACTATCATAATTTGTCTCCCGATAAATTTTGCGGTGTATCCTCATTCTTTCATCAGTTTCTGAAATTCCACAATAAGTCAATGTACTATCAGGAGGCTGGACTCGACAAGATATATCACTGAAAGATTGGTCATAAATTTGGGGAAAAATTCAATGCACATATTTCATTTTGTTGTCTGGTTCAATCCGGGAAATCTTCAGATATATTGTTTTCCTGCTCATTCGCAAGAAGATAGGCTGATCAATTTCACAGACTGTGAGAATGGTTAACAACTGCCTATTTAGACTGGCAACTCGAGAAACTACTTCTTGAGTTTTTCATTGTCTTGTAAAAAGCTATGTAATCCACATGCTTCGTGGTACGTTGTCCACACTCTAACGTGAAAGCACCGGAGATTCTTAAATAATGTTGGTCGTTGAATTGTTTGGAGAAGTAAACGTAGGTAAAAACACTCTTTTATGATAGTGTATAGCAATAACTCTCCCAATAAACCGTTTGATTTTTTTAATTTTATATCGTAAACGTAATTTATTGGACCTTGGCTTAAACATTTGAAATGCTAAAAAATGTAATGTTTTCTAATGTTATTACATATTTTTTAGTTTACAATTATCATCGCTTATATAAACTTTATCATCATAATTCTTTTACTAACATCAGATATTGGTGATACTGCATCAAAATATATTAGCAAGCGCTGCCATTATTGTCTGCCGTCAGTCAATATTGATCCCAGCTTTTCTTCTCTTGATATATTGCAAAAAACATTTCTCATAATCAATTCAAAAATATATGTTGTTTATTATTCAAATTTTACTTATATTTATCGATTTACATTTCTATGTTTAAGGGCTTTTTTTATCGATATTGATTCAGCTTTGTCACTCACTGAAATCACCTTTAAAATGGAATAAAACGCCTTTTAAAATATTTATTTATTTTGAAAAATTCTAATAACGAGTGACTACATAATTTATTTACTGTATTTTTATCTACTTTTTTAAATAAATAACCAATTAAATTAAAAGGTTTACAAAGAAATAACATCATACTTTTAAACAAAATTTCAAATTCATATTTTTTTAAAGTTTTGGATTAAGAGGTGTACTGTTTACTACTACTACTTCTACTACAATGACGACTTAGTGATGTACCAATTTTTTCATAGTGTTCTTTTTCTTTTCTTTTTTCATTTTAATTCAATCATTTTTCTTTTCTTCTTTTTAAGCATTTTACTCTTAAAATTGTTCCGATAGGAAACTTTAAAAAAATGCTGTGTGCTGTCTAGAACAAATCATGGAAGCAATACCCACAAAACAGCTGTTGTACGGCCCACCGCCTCTCATCTCTCAAACCATTCAAGACAAAGAAGACATGCAGACCATTGCTGAAGAAGTAAGAATGAAGTTATAACTAATGTTCCCTGATGGACTCCGGCACATCGACGTGCAAGGGTTGGCTGACGAGACTTACATACATCAGCTTTATGCAGACACAAGATGCAGTCTAGAAGACCTGTCAGGATCGATGGATGAAAGAGAGGGATGGTGAGAGAGAGTCAAGTAACTCCGTACTGTCAGCGTAATTATATATATATATATATATATATATACATATGGGGGGGTTATATATACAAAAGTCATCTGCAGAGACAAGAGGTCTTTACGTACAATTAACTCCTGCAGGATAGTCACAGACGCAAGTCCTGGAATTAAAAAGGCATCACACCCCTATCAAAACTATATTATATTCATTACAAAAACAGTGATTGGGGACTACCCTAGCCCTTTTATATCTCTTAAAGAGGACGTAAAGTCACCAACACGTGTAGAACACAAATATATAAGATAATGGAAACCTAAATACAAATTCAGAATAATTTCCAGAACTATTCATTTTAAAATTTTTAATTTTCTCTCGTTAAACCAACAACAATCTTTATATATATATATATATATATATATATATATATATATATATATATATATATATATATATATATATATATATATATAAACAGGGTTTTTTAATGCATTTCAAAATCAATAGAATGTTTCTTATCAATTAAAACATTTTAAAATTCCAGAAAAAGGGACCCTTCGTTTCGGTCACGTCGCTTCAGAGAATTAAATATCCATGACAGCTAAGTTTATACATGAGGAATTTAACTTGGGTTAGCGACCGTCGAAAAAGCAGAGAGGAGGGAAAGAAAATAGATCGAAAAATAATCACCGTAAGCCTGAAGAATGGGCGTAGGTAAAAAGAATTCCTGTGATGAGATTGGGTTGTTCAATAAAAGCCGTGTATAAAACTGCGTTTGAATACACAATATAGATTGTGATTCTGTATTGAGGAGAGCGTCAAGTAGTGACAATGTAATTCGTTACTTGACGTCTCCAGGATGGTAAACAAAGTGGAGTTATAAGCGGCTGCGCAAGCCGGATTAACCAATAAATGACGAGCGAATGCAGAAGATAAACTTTGATTGCTTGACGCTGCAGTGTAGTCCAAAGTATTTGAACGAATATTAGAGGTAATGTTCTGGTTCATTCTAACATCTCATCTCTGAGTAGTGCGACCTGTGTAGCAAACGTCATATCTGTACAAAAAAATTTAAATAAGAGAACTTTTTTGTAAAATAGTCACACTGACTTTGAGAATAGGAGGAAACAGAACATAGGATTTAAGAATGACTCAGAACTTGACAGAACTAAAGCCAGGATTGATGGATCTTTTAATTTATTTGTAGTGACATGGAGGCGTTGCCAATCCAACGTAATTTTAGATATACAAGGCAACCCTCAGGTCCAAATTTAAGCTCGGTAGATAACTGCCTGTGTTTATATATATATATATAGTGTATCTTTGTTGCTCACAATATCATTGTAGCCTTGTATCAGGTTAAGCTTTGCAAATAATATATATATATATATATATATATATATATATATATATATATATATATATATATATATCGCGAATTGAAAATCCGGCGAACACTTGCGCGTGACATACGGAAACGCTGGACAGCTGTTTCGATCTTATTAGATCTCATAAGCAGCGTATACAGTGATCTCCACCACAGGAAATCGAACCAGTGGCCTCAGAATGCAGAGCCGAAACTCTACCACTCTGGAGATCGAACCAGTGACCTCAGAATGCAGAGCCGAAACTCTGCCACTCTATGCACATCGTTCACAAGTTATTCCAAATCAACTAGTCTTGGCAACTGAGCAGCCAATTAACCCGGATGTGTCTTACAAGTTACATCCGTGCTCTTTACATATATATATATATATGTGTGTCCGTGTACTCTTTATATATATATATATGTGTGTGTGTAAGCTTATGATAAGTTTTACTTTTCGTGAATTACGTCTGTATAAAAGTCACGGACACTTTTCTTTCCAAACCAAATGCTGTTCTGATCCCTATTCCTATCTAAAAAGACATTGAAGTAAAATTACCGAATAAAATGGATTTATCTTCTCGAGTTTTGAAATTTTTTCCTTTTTTTTATCAATTCTCACTACAGGACTTGGATATATCATTTTCTTGGCACTGCAGATATTAAGAACCTGAAAATAAAATAAATGGTAGGAATCGAGCTTGAAAAAGAACTAAAAAATGTTTTTGTCATATCAAGAAATCTTTTCACATTTTAAATGGGGAAAAATGGTACGTTGTAGCAGATGAAAAATATCTGTTATTTCTCTTTTTCGTTTTACCATATAGTCGAATCAAGTATTTTATTTTAGATCAGTAAAAAAACTTCTATTGTATCGCGTATAAAAATAACTGAATAGCTGCTTCGGTAAAATTGAATATCTAATATATCATAATATTAATATCAATCATAATATATATATATATATAACGACGATGGCAAGTAAATTGTATGCCCTATTTTGTAAGAGTTTTAATGCATACACACATACATACACAGACACATATATTAGTATTGAATTGTCTCAATAAGAATTTCTCTAACAATGGATTGTTGGTTACGAATTCCAAATAGCAATATAAGTTCACCTTTTCAATTCACTTAAGCGGTTTTGAACAAGATTTTAGAAGTAAGTAAAAAAATTAAATCAATAATTCAATTCCATTAAAAACGTTTTCTACAAATTTAATATGAAAAGTCTCGCCAAAACATGACTAAATGTCATGTTAATTGCAATAATTATTTCTTTCTACTTGTGTGAACTTTCATATATATATATATATATATATATATAAGGTGACCAAATGTGATAAGACAAACAGAAATATTTCTTTTATGCTTTTTATTTTTAAAATATTCTAAACTAATTTTGTGCTGAGGTCATGGTTAGGAGAAAAGATTTTGTGAAGAAATTTATTGTTAGAACATTTTTGAAATCATTTATAAAAGAGTTGACATGCCACAAACGAACCAGTAAGAATTAACTTGTAATGTATCATATCCATTCGTTATATGAAATTTACCATTCAGTATCCAAGTATCTTTAACTAAACATTATACGATATCTGCTATCGAAGACATCTGGTCTTGTGCTCAACACTTGAAATTATTTATTAAGTATGGGCGCAAAATGATACTGATTATCCGTAACCGTTTTTGCCAGATATCTAAGGTAGACATTCTGTTTCAAAGTGGTCTTTTGAGAATGGTTTAGCGTGAAATTAAATCCATTTGGGGTCAGCAATTGGAGACGTTTTATTCATTTATCGTTGTGTGGTTCTATTAAAGCTTTGATATTGTCCAATGCGTTTTTATATTCTTTCTATGATAGTAAATAATAATAATAATAATAATAATAATAATAATAATAATGGTACTATTGGTACCATCACCAAAGGATTAACAAAAGGCATAGAGAACTTGTAAATAAGAGGACGGGTGGAGACCATCCAAACTACAGTAGAGTGAAGATAAAACAAAGTGAAACGAGATATAAATACCAAGATCTTGCAAGAGAAGTTAAAAAAACTATGGAACATGAAGGTGACGGTGATACCAATTGTGTTTGGTGCACTTGAGACAATCCCCAAAAGACTGGTAATGGGGTGGAAAACTTGGAAATAGGATAAGTAGAGACCATCCGGAGTACTGCGTTATTAAGATCGGCTAGAATACTGGGAAGAGTCCTGGAGACTTGCTGTCCTTCAGACTCCAGTGAAAGACCATCAGCTAACTCTGGCATAAAAAATTCTCAGGGAGTAATATAATAATACCTGAATATGGCTACGATAAGGAAACATCAAGAGAAAACTAAATTAAAAGCAGCTTAAAATAATACCATAAGGACTAATTATATAAGATAAAAAAATTATTATACACTACAGAATAACAAATGTAGATTTATATGGTCACCGAAACAGCTAATGAAATAATAATCGAATGCAGCAAACTGGCACAACAGGGATTCAAAAGTAGGCATGAATGGGTGGGAAAGGCAATCCACTGGGAATTATACAAGAGATTTGAATTTGGCCATGCTGACAAATATTTTATTCAGAAACCACAATCCGTCCTAGAAAATGAAACATGAAATTCTCTGTGAGTTTAAGATACAAACGAATCACTGAATCCCGGCCAGAAGACCAAATATAATGTTGATTCATAGAAGACAATAACTTGTAACTAGCGGATTTTACCGTTCCTGTCAATCCTAGAATGAAAATAAAAGAAAGCAAAAAGATAGAAAAGCATTTAAAGTTTGCGAAAGAGCTGGAAAAAAAACTGCGGAGCATGAAATTAAAGGGGATACCAATTGTAGTTGGAGCACTTGGAACGAGCCCTGAAGAACTGGAAAGAGACTGGGGTACTTGGAGAGTTGAAGAAAAATCAAGACCATCCAGACCACAGCATCTACTAGAAAACACAGATCTACTAGAAAACATAGAAAAGTCCTGAAGGATACTTGCTGCCAATCAGACTTCAATGAAAAACTACCAGTTACAATTGGCGAGAAAAACGAAAATTTTCATATCGTGAAAATAATGATAATTATATATATAATCAGACAAAACTTTTGAATCGACTCAGTGGAAACAGTGTCTGAAAAATCCCATAGATCACTCAATTCCTTTGTTTATCAGCTTGAGCTAATAGTTTAACAAACGATGACAGTTGCATAATTTAAAACTTTACCTTCACTTTCCAGCTGAGGTTCACGTTCACTACATTGGCATCTTGACATTGTCATCTGGTCAGGTAAATGAAATCTTACATTATTGAATTAACTTTTCATTTCGGGGTCATTGATCGGAATGTCGTAAATACAAGAAGAAATATGTGAAGAGACTTGAATTTCATCTGGCTTATCCACATTACAAGTAATTAAGTGCAGTTCATAATCAGATAAAGACGTCATACGTAGTTTCAATATCAAAGATTTAAGAGCCAGTGCGTTGGTATAGTTCAAAATCATTTTAAACAGGTAAACACTTCATGCTTAGTTGCAGTGTCAATATTAATGTCAGTGTATTTATGTGTTTCATAATCATTTCAGACAGTTGAATACTTCATATTTGAGGCAATATCAATATTTTAAACGCCAGTGTATTAATATTGTTTACAGTCATTTCAAATACGTAAACACTTAATACTTAATTTGACCCAGTCGACTAGGGCTGCAGAATACACAAACTGCATCTCTGCACAGGAGTAAAATTCCCCCAACGACTGTCGTAAATGTGACACTAGACAGTCTAATGGTGAGGCTCCAGTAATGCTGGGGCTTTGGGGAATGTGGAGTACTCCTTTATTGCCATTGCTCCCAGATCCACTCTGGGCCGGAGTAGTAGCACCCGATAGGGTCCTATCTATGGGTCCAATAGAACTAAACTGTGTACTTATGCTAAACTTAATTGTTTGAAATAAAACTGCTTTTGATATTTAAACTGTGTACTTATGATAAACTTAATTGTTTGAAATGGAACAGCTTTTACATTAAAATTTGTACTTATGCTTAGCTGAATAGTTTGAAATTTAACAATTTTACATTTAACTGTATAAACAAAAATCAGTACTTATGCTAAACTGAATTGTTTTAAATACAAGTGTTTATATGTATAAAAATATATTTGGCATTGGTTGATATGCCATAAAACCAAACCAAACCAAACCAAACTTAATATTTAGTTGCAATATCAATATTTTACCAGCCAATCTATTAATTCAGTTCAAAGTAATTTTAAATATTATCTCATATCTATTTGTTTCAGAAAAGGAACCCTACCAGTCAATACCACCACAGTCAGAGTCGATCTGGGAGTATTGAAAATGAAAAAGTGATTTCTCACTATCTAGAGTTTCAGAAGTGGAGCCTCACTACCAGGTTTAGTTTAGTGTTTGTCCCAGAATCAAGTCAGATGGATATTTGAGTTAACTACTATATCGCTATGAAGGGCTGCAGTTTCATTTTCACAATTTTTATAGAATGATTTTATTATCTCCGGTCTTGAAAAAAATTATGAAATTATCACATTTAGAGGATTTTCATTTTCGTTTTTTATTTAGCTGTAAATAAAATAATAGCGCAAAACATTTTTCTTTAAGAGTTTAACATTCATAAAATATACCTTTAACAAACTAGATTAAATTATTCAAATTACTAGCATGTTTTCCGAATCCCTGCAGAGGAAAACATCATGAAATAATCCAATGTTGAAGAATACATAATGGAAGGATGTTGTAATTTGCATCATTGTAATCAATATAAAAAATTATTATGATAACTGCAAACTCCATCAATATTGTTAAAAGATAACTATATTTTTCTTCATTTTTTATTATTGATCTAGGTTTTTATATATTAAGTAACATTTGGTATTATATGATACTTTTATTTACACTTTCTATCTATGCTAATGGCTTCAAATTCTTCTTGATTTTACAAACTCACAAACATTTACAGCTTACAATATTTGCATGGTCATTATCATCTCGTCTTTTACATTATTTTTACGAATGAGAAGTATCACCAAAATTGATTATGCCTAGATTTTTTCATGCCAGCGTCAGCCGGTGGTCTTTCACTGGAGTCTAAGTGACAGCAAGTCTCTTGCACCCTTCTAAGTTTTCTACTCGATCTTAATAATGTAGTTATCTGGATGATCTCGATTCTTCCTCTGATTTCCAAATAATCCAAGTCTCTTGGGGCTGTTCAAAGTGCACCATTTACAATTAATATCACCATCACCCTCATGTCCTTCAGGGGTTTTTTTTTTTGTTCTCAAGCAAGGTTCAAGTATTTGTCTCTTCGTTTTTTTCCTTTTACTCTGTGATCTGTTGGAACGACAAAACCCACCAGATAGCCAGATCTTTTTTCTTGCTTATCAACACTATGTCTGGTTTTCAGGCTGTGATTAATTGATCCGTTAGTATCTCAAAATTTTAGAGAATGTTATCAGTCTCATTCTCTTGGGCAGGAATTGGTTTATTTAATTTACTATTAATTATTATCATTTCACATACTGCGAGTTTTTCAGGCCAGCGTTAACTGATTGTATTTCAATTGAGTTTGGATTACCAGCAAGTCTCACCAGATCTCCAGGACTCCTCTGAGTACTCGTAGTGATCTTAACAATGCTGTGGCCTGAATGGTCGGGTTTTTTCCTCTGATTTTCAATTTCTACAGTCTTTTTCCTAACCTTGCGAGTTTTCACACCACTGTTAGTTGGTGGTCTTTCACTGGAGTCTGGGTGACAGGAAGTCTCTTCAGGTCTCTGACACTCGGGCGAATATTCTAGTCGATCTCAGTAATGCTGTAGTCTGGATGGTTTCGACTCTTCCTCTGATTTTCAATTGTTCCAATCTCCTTTCGAAATTTTTGGGGACCGTTCCAAGTACACGAACTACAGTTGGTATTACTTTGACTCTCATATTTCACAGCTTTTTCAATTATCTGGCAAGGTCTTAGTATTAGTCCACCTTTTCGTTTTCTTTTTCTTTTCTTTTTTTTCTTTTTTTCACTCAGTGGTTCACTAGCACGGGAAAATCCACAAGACGGTAAATTCTCTTTTCTTTGTTGATGTTGTTGTTGTTGTTATTGTTGATAATTAACTCAAAGACTAAGATTTTCTGACCGGGATTAGGTGATTTGTCGATATCTGAAAATTGCAGTTATTATAATTATTTTATTCATTGCGAGTTTCTCACATCAATGTTTGCTGATAATCTTTCACAAGAGTCTGAGGGACAGCAAATCTCCGTGGTCTCCAGGACTCTTCTCAATATTCTGAACGATTTAAACAATACTGTAGTTTAGAGGGTCTCGATTGGTCCTTCGATTTCCAAGTATTCTTACTATTAAGCTATTTTCACTGATATACTTTTATGGTTGACGGAATATAATCAGAAATGACTCTATAATGAGAAATTAGACCTGAAGTTATCTTTCTATGATAAATATTTTTTCTCGTTTTATATTTAGATACTAGTGATCTTACAAGGGTAGAACTTGCTTTATTCTATAAGTTAGAGTGTTTTACTTATTTTACCTGAGAAAAATATGCTAAAATTTGCCTTTTTTGTGTTACTGTAATAAGCATAAATGCACAAAAAATCGGATTATTATCAAAAGCAAACTAGGAATTAGTAACGTAAAGATAAAGTCAATGGGTATAGAAAAAAAAAGGTTGATATGTTTGCAGTGAATTTAAAAGGTGAGTCAAAATTTTTGCAATATTTCAAGCAGCGTTTTGTCGGATTTTTCCGAGATGATTTTAGCAACTTGTTTCTCCATGTTATATCATTCAATTGAGACAACTTGCTGTCCATTCGTCGTTGAATTCTTTATTCATTATTTCAATATATGAAAGAAACATTTCATTTTATATCTTTGATGTGAAAAATTAAATTCAAAGTCATATTATGCTCTCTTGGGTAAAAAATGAGTTGAGTGATTGGGTAGCGGTAAAAGAAATTAATGATGTGGAAAGCCCAAGAATTGTCGAGGAACGTATGGCACAAAACTGGTTTAGACGTTTCAAGGAAGATGACACCATTATCAAAGACAAATCAATGAAAAGGAAACCTCTTGTTGTGGAAGATGAGGCATTTCTTGAAATAGTTGAACAACAACCAAGTACAAACAATCGTAAATTATTGTCAGAATTTGCTCCTACAAAAAGTACCATCAATTGACATCTCCAGACGCTGAAATACTTGAAATATGAAATAGCTTAAGATAATTCAAAACTTTTGACTCACTCTTGTATAACTATACTACCGCCATTATTTTCTGTGTGACAGTGTATTTAATCATCAAAATGAATCAAAACTTTGATATATCACAGGTTGTGTAAACAACCAATTTATATTTATTAGACAGCTAACTTGTCTTGTGAAGATCAGTGAATGAAATGCGTCCATTGATCGCAAAGTTCTATTTTTGCTCCAGTGATCTCATTTACAGAAATGGATCGTTTGTCGTTTGCAATTTCTAAGTCTTTGTGGTTTACAGCGGCAAGCATTCCTTGTTGCGCATTTTGTGACCAATGCCTCGTCAGTTTTATCTTTACAAGATCCTGCAAACCAATGTTTGTTATTAACTAGAGTTGCAGAGGTCACTAATTTTCTCAAAATTGCTTCTTTTCTGGCAAGACTTTTACTTTGTTAAAAATACTTTGACTATTCACCGGCACCCCAGAAGGAAATATTTACGACAAAAGTATTGAGAATGCCATGAAAGTTGTTCGGTTTCTAAGTGTTTAGAGTCACTCTTAATCGATTATGCTTCTGTTGGAACTTCTAAGTAAAAGGAGGTTGACGGATTTTTTTGATTAAATAGGGCAACAACCGTGCGCAACCAAGAGACTGTCGTTAAATCAAATAACAAGGATTACATAGCAATACCTGGAACCATTTCACTATGTGCAAATAACAAATAGCAAGACTTGAAACCATTTAACTATGTGCAAACAACTAATATCAATACTTGAAACCACTTAACTATGTGCAAACAACTAATATCAATACTTGAAACCATTTAACTATGTGCAAACAACAAATAATAATACTTGAAACCACTTAACTATGTGCAAACAACTAATATCAATACTTGAAACTATTTGACTATGTGCAAACAACAAATAGTGGTACATAAAAACATTGTGTTAACGAAGGTTCTCTGCTCGTTTAAAAAATGTTACGAACAAACTATTCATTTAAATATTATATATATATATGTGTGTGTGCGTGTGTGTGTGTGTGTGTGTGTGAACAGGATTTGGCATGAAATAACCATTAAAAGTTGATATGCCATTAAACCTAATAACCTCACCTAACCACAAAATTCTTTTGTGACTTTATAAACTCTTAAGTCCTTATGTGGGCAAATTTTCATACTAGGGCGAGTCAAATGTTTTATATTTTGGTACGTACTAGTTTTCGGCTTGTATATCACGTGACCGAAAGGGTTCACACCGTGAAAGTACCGGATGTGATTGGTTGTATCGTGGTAGTCGGTGCGTTTACACGTTGCGCATAGTTTCACTCCTTTCGAGATTTAAAAGCCGTACAGTCTAATTCGTTACCCAATGGTTGAAGAAATTTGTCCGCTAGAGTTGCAAGAACAACGACGATCAACCAAGGTCAGGTAGACCTAAAACCGTGGATTACGAGACCGTGCTCCAAGCCATAGAGACTAAATTGGTCTGAAGCAATAGGAGGCGTGCTCGTCGGCATCTCTCAGTTCAGTGCAGTTTGTTATCTCCACGACCAGTAAAAAACCAATTGTACCTAATGTTTAAAAAATATTGCAAAATATTTGATTGATCCTAAAATTATCTTTTAAAAAATTGTAGTTAGTTTACACTGAGCCCTTACAAACTTCAGTAGTTGATAATTTGGTTTTGGTTTTGTTTCTTTGTTGAATGACATATCAACCTTCTATTTTTATTTAATCATTTTCGTTAATTATATCTTGTCATTCGGTTTGGTTAGACTTTGAACTGTTCGGCTCTTAGTGCAGGTGTTCACGCTTGTGCGCAGAGGATGTGACAATCACAAATGTCATAATAAAAACCCCAGATAGGAAATGAGACTGGGGTGTGAATGACGTCAGGCCCGGGAACGATGGGCTGGGAATTTTGGTGATTTTTGAAAAAAGCAGTGAGTTGAGATTTGAACCTGGGCAAGGACAGTCCAGCTGAGGGCTATGGGATGCACGGCGCGTTTGTTGGGTCAGTGAGTTGAGATTGGACTCTGTGCCGGCCAGTTCAGCTGGGGAGTTGACTGAAGGACGATGTAGGAACAGTCAGCATAGTAAATTTTGTGTATCTCTCTCCTCGTGTCGAAAAACTAAAAGTCAAGAAAGGTTAATAAACGTTTCGTACCTGAACTAAAGAAAGTCGTCAGTGTTTCGGGATTTCTATGCATATGTATATGTTATACTTCTTAGGTTATTTAATACTAAAGTCATTCTTGTAGAACAAAAGTGGAACTATTTAATCCACGGCTAGGGAGAGGATAAAGGAGTTTATTCATTTCTCAATGTCATTTGTCAAGTGAACGAAATAAATTGCGTGACAAGAGTTAGAACTCACTCATTCACTACAATGCTGCAGTTCACAGGGATTCACTACTCACACGACAGTTGTCATTAGAAAATCTACGTGAAATAAAAAGAGATTTATCAATTAAACGAGTGATCAAAAGAGATTCATCGATTTAAACATTTTTGCTTTTTGCCCGGATAATCAATTAAGCAACAATGCCATATAATTATTTTACAAATCGATCTTGAAGAACTACCAACGAAACTAATTTGTAATAAGCCGTAAAATGTGTATAATTTTTTTTCTTTTGAAGTTTAGAAATTTAAAGGCTATTCGATTTGATCTGTCTTCCATTAAAATGCCTTTCCCTAATTATTATTTATTGTTAGTGTCTCCTGCTTAATGATAATTTCGAATGGAAAAAATACTATAAACCCATCTTTTGTATCAAATAAGTGTACATAAAAAAAAGGTTTGTAGGTCTACATCAGAACATAGAATTAGAAATTATGTCACTATAAAAATCTAATGAAAAGGAATTTGTTTTCAAACTACATTGGAATTGATTTTACAGTAAAAATGTACAAGAATGGATTTTGCACAAAAATATATTTAAAATAATTTGGCTATAAAATGCGTTTGAAAGAATTTTATTATAAACTTGTACTAAAAAGGATTTTTCAATAGAATGATTTTGTTATAGGATGCGTTGGAAATTATTTTATTATCAAAATCCATTGGAAATGATGGTATTATAAAATTCGTCGGAAATATAATTATGAAATTGATGAATTAATTACCAATTATTGAAGTTTCAACTGTTCATTAAAATAGGTAAAAATTCACTGATGTCTCCCAAAAATGTTGTATAATACAAATTTTTTATTTAAAAAATGCGCTGAAAATGATTTTATTATAAAATTGATGGGAAATATAACTGTAAATATGAACTGGAAATGATTTTACTATAAATTTATCAGCTTTGCATCAAACCGTTTATCCTTCAATAGATGACAAGCAAACAAACTCTTCCTACTTATTAATAAAAAGTTGCATACAAGTAGACAATATGCAACCCATTCTCTCAGCAAAGTGATAAGAGACACCGCAGGGCTTGTGATTGTTTGTTAATATAAACAGAATTTCTATCACAGATGTCAAAGTTTTCAGAGTATTGACTGGAAAATGTTGCCCAGTCAGATCTTGGCGAATTACCAACTGAGACTATCAAGTAATGTCTGTTGGGAACTGAAGCATCATGGGTAACTTATTGCAATTGGTTTTTACTGTCATATGCATTTGAAACGCTTTTATGAAAAACTACACTGAAAATAATTTCTTATATAAATTCATCGAAAATCCTTTAAGATAGGAACTCTATGACTATCTTACCTCATAGAAAATGTATTAGAAAGCATTCATAGTTTTAAAAAATCAAAATGGTTTATTGATTTGGAGATTAAGCATTTTTACATTATAAGTTTTCAATAGTTTCCTCGGCTTTTTGTCTGGTTTCTATTAAAATTTTTCGATCTAATCCATTTTTGGGTAATAAAAAATCCCAAAAGATAAGGAATAATAATAATAATAATAATAATAATAATAATAATAATAATAATAATAATAATAAATATGAAATAAAATGTAGTTTCTCCATTCACCTGAATCATGACTGTCAACACGGAGTAGCATGGCATCAATTAGGCGTTCGAGTCGTTATATAGGTATATCTATAGAAGGCTTAAATCTGGTGTGTGCGGAGAAGCCATTCAGGCAACTTTGCAACAGGAAATATTACGCTGAAACATATATATATATATATATATATATATATATATATACTAGCCCATCCGCACGAGCAGGATATGACACAAGGGTAATATTTAGCAGAGTTTAACAGGTTTAAATTCTGAGTTTTCCTTCTCCTAGACCGGTTAAAGAGCCCAATCTGCCCAACTATTTACCCATAAGTGAAGGGAGAATAGTTGGATTCATACCTATTCCAAGGATATTAGTGCTATGTGAAAATGCAATCAACCTTATTTAGGATTTGAATTCGAGTCATCGTGTCCATTTCCCACTACACTACGACCACTTCCTATATATATATATAGAGAGAGAGAGAGAGATGAACAAAAGTGATGAGACATATACGAATATTTCTTTTGAGTCATTTATTTTTTTATTGTTCTCAACTATTTTCTACCTTGGGTCATCGTCAGGAAAAAGGTTTTGCGGTAAAAAAAAATTCTTAGACAAATTTTAATTTGCTTTTAAAAGAGTTGGTAAGCTATAAGAGAAATGACGTAAAGTGAACGAGGGACACATCATTTTCATTCGTTGAATGCAAATCATTATCACATACACAAATACCAAACTATACACCCAGACACACACACACACACACACACAAACACACACACACATACACACACATATATGGAGGATTGGTGAGTGAGGGTGTGTATGCGTGTGTGTGTGTGTGTGCGTGTGTGTGGTGTATTCCTGAGAAGCAATGTACTTTTCACTCATTCAATAAAAATATTCATTACAAAATTTTAGATATCTTCATTTATTAAGTTTAACATATCAGAAATTAAATATCTTTATTTATTAAGTTTTTTAATAAAGTATTTTAAAATCTGAAAAAAGACGCGAATCGCTGATATACAAAATTCAATTTGTAGCAATCGGTTTCCACAATAAAATATGACACTTCTAAACGAAACATGGAATGAATTAGAGAAAAGACTAAACTCAGAAATACGCAGAGCGTCTTGCATCAGCAGCTGCTCCTACTTCAGTCGAAACCTGCTTTTAGCTAGGTGGCAAGATGAATAGTTACTGACAGCGATTTTATATATGTTTTGCCGCAGTAATTTTTTTTATCAATTATATTCCGGTTGAATGTATTGTTATCAGAGTTCTTGAGTAATAATATTATCATAAATAATTTAATAATCCAATAAGAAATTAATATAACTCAACTTTTTCGAATTTTCTTAAATTTTGTTTTGAAAATTGAGCTCGGTGGGTAATTGGGAACTCACTCAAAAAAGAATTCATTTGACCTTTTGGGTTCATGTGAAGCATTTAATTTCATCTTTAATTACTGTTAATTATCTTTAATTCCACCGGCAAGATCCTAAAGTTATTTGCTTACCCAGAATATTCTCAAGATATAGCGATCCAGTAAATATTATCATTGTTTGGGGCCTCGTAGGGTGTTACATCCTCTACTTCTATTTGCCTATGCTCTTTGAAGAGTAGTAAGTTGTTTCTGAGACTGCCAGGAAACAGTCGAGTCACAGGACTTTATTTCTATATATTATATATTATATCAAGTAAGCATTTTTCTATTTTCCCCCTTCTACATACTACTTGTTCATGGAACAATAAGGGTATAGTTCTACCATGGGATACGTTTGTGTATTCTTTTCTTGTAATTCCACCTGCATGTATATCGTACATATTAAATATTAAGAGTAAATGTATAAGTGAGTGCTTGATTTTAACGGCATGTGAACCTATCTAGGGTTATTTTATGCCGAGAGGTTTGAGAATCACGTTCATTATATCTACATTTTTGTTTAATTGTTTCTTAAGTTTTTTGTACAGTCATATGATATCGAGTATTTTTATTTAACAATAATCTGAATAAAGTTAAACGGTTTTGAGTATTCTTTTTTCATTGCTACAGCCGGTCAGAGTGGACCTGGAAGTAATAGCAAAGAAAGAGTACGCCACACTCCCCTGAGCTGCATAACTGGAGCCTCACCATCAGATGCATTTTAGTGTCATAACCCAGACACTCATTCTATTTTTTGTGGGCGGGGGATATACAGTCAGTGTATTCTTAAGTAAGTAAAAGTAAAGTTGGCGACAGTAGTCGAGGGTGACCCGAAGGCTCCCTTTTCAATAGCTACAACACCGAGGTGTAGGGAAAGGCACTACTCCTTGATTGCTTCACTTTATCCTTGATCCTTACCTTATAGTGCTGACTTCTGAGCAAAGCGGCATCAAGTATCATTTTTTGAGTCTTTGGTATGACTCGACCTGGGATTGAACCCCAGTCTCCCGGACTATTGGCGAACACTCTACCCATTAGACCACCTTGCCGAAAGGACGAGTATTCTTGTATGTATTACTGAGTTTATTTTATCTTTCCTTCCATTTTATTTTCTTCAGTGTAAATATATTACGGATATGCTGATGCTAACATTGGTGGAAAGGCGACTAAAATATTTTCATTACTTCCAATAATTACATTAAAGCCATCCCACTGTATATAATGCGCTTTAATTGGATTGGGGAGTTAATCTAAGGAACTAGTTGTGGCTACGCATCCAACATACCTTTTATATATTTCTTTGGGTGACTCAAAGGTTTGTAATATTTTAGCACGTGCTAGTTTCCGATGCGTATATCATATGACTGAAGCAGTTCAAGCCGTGAGATATAACATCGGTTATTGATAGTATCGTGGTAGTTGGTGCGCTGATATGTTATGCATTGCTTTATTCCGTGTGTGATTTGAAAGCCGCACTGATAAACGCCGTGTAGCAGTGTCTAATTCGGGAACTTATGCTATACTACTTCGAACTGGGTCATAACGCCGCAAAAGTAACAAAAAATATTCGTTGTGCGGAAAACGAAGGTGCAGTCGATCATAATACAGTAACCAGAGGGTGGAAGAAATTTCCCTCAAATTGCAAGAACCTCGACGATCAGTTAAATTCAGGTAGGCCAAAAAGCATGATTTCAGCTATAGAGACAAATTTGGCCAGTAGCAGTCGGACAGTATCAGGCGAGCTAGTCAGCATTTCACAGTTCAGTGTGGTTTCTCACCAAGACCTCGACAAAAGCATCCGAAGCTTCAGAATCTTGTCTTCCATTACGAAAATATTGCACAACTTTTGACTCTGCTCTATTACGTTCACTTACAGACTAATATTCTTGAGAAAGATTTAGATACTCTTAATCCCGCCAGCTTTTGGTTAAATAGTATAATTGCTGTTCTTCTATAGGGATGGCTTCGGCATTAAATAACACACGAAGGTTGATATGCTATTAAACAAAGAAACCAAACCGAGTATTTATATCATATACATATATTGTAATATGTTGTAATATTGCTTATATTGAAATAAAGTTGTTGTTATATGAATTGATAACACTTATTACTCATATTATCCGCATCTATACCATATTGAATACACTCCTTCGAGCAAAAATCGTAATCTAATTTAACATCCCTGAAAACCTTGCATTGGTTCCTTCATAAATAATTTATATTAGGGTTTCAACCTTTCTTCATTAACTGGCGCAGACTTTGTATTACAATGAACAAACGTTGGCAACATTCATGGATAAAAAAACATAAATAGATTTTTAAAAAAAAAATTTTTTAAACATACAAATTCAAGAACCTTTCGAGTTTCTCTATTTTCCCATAGGGACCGTGGTTGGCCCAAAACGAATCCAATAGTCTCTGTAAAATGATAAAACTGTGCGGGAAATAAAAGTTTTGTTTCTCGTTATTTGTCAGACTTTTATTGGCAGTGATCATTCGTGCGTATCGGTGTCTCTGTGTATTGCCGAGAGATTTTGTTTTTATGTTTCAAGTCTCTGACACAAGCAGCGTTTTATAGCCTTTTGTTGTGAATATCTATCTTCCTACTGCGATTCGCGTTATTATCTTGATCGGAAGAAAATTTGAACTTAACTTGGAGAGTGGCGCCAGAACTGGATTGATTAAAACGTGGGTCTGAACAATGCCGAGGGTAATAAATATACTACAAATACGGGCTCAAAGCCCAGTTTACTAGGTGTAGTGTCTTCTTGGCAGATCAGTTTCGTTTCAACCCATGAACGAGCGTCTAGATGCCTAGTACTATAATCTGCACCACTGTAAACTGTTCACAAAAGAAAATGCGTTGTTTGTTTGGTATGAACTAAAAAAACGGAAGAACAATGACCTGCGGTCAAGTCAAGCTGAAAGCAACTGTTCTTGTGAAACCACCGGAGTTAAACAGCTGTCAGCCTTTTCGATATTTATGTGGGTGACACTTATTGACAACAGGTACTGTAAGCAACTTGAGGCCTATGTTTCAGACTCTCTCTCCCCGGTCTCATGACCTTGTTTGGTCGTTGGGGTGCTGCTCGTGTAGCGTGTCTAGGGCAGGAATAACCAAGCAAAACCCATCCCCCTCCAACTCTACTAATGGTTTTTATTCTCCTAGACCGGATGCTTTACCACGGTGAAAGAGTCCAGTCTATCATACTAATTACCCATAGTTAGGAGAAGAACGGGTTGATTCATGCTTTTCACAAAGGCATTAGAGACCAGTGAAACGCAAACAGCCTAGTCCAGGATTTGAACTCGGGCCGACGATTCTATTTCCTTTTACCATAACTATTGCATTAACGCGACTCGTTTGTTTGGTATGAACCTAACGAACAGTCAGGTCATGCTGAAAGCAGCTGTTCCCGTAAGATCACTGGAGTTACGCAACTATCAACCTTTTTGCAACTTAGAAGGGTGATTACTTACTGACAGCGGGTACTGCGAACAACCACAGGCCTAAAACTAATCTTAGTAAATACCAACAAATGAAACGTTGTTTCAGTTATTTTATATAAGAGGGGCACTCCGAATGTCATGTCTCATTACTTCCATGAATATTACAACAAATGCATGGAATTTCACGACCTAAACACACGCACATACACACACACACACACACACAGAGATATATATATATATATATATATGTAAAATCCCAAAAGTTTCACAATTTCTTGATCATTAGGTAACTTTCGGACGCTTTATATATATATATATATATATATATATATCAAATGAAAAGTTTGGCAAATTATTTCAAATTTAGCATTTATGCTTTTCTGTATTATTTCGTATATGCGTATTTTTGTGCGACATGTGTTTCGAATATTCCAGTCCTCTTCAGGCGAATTATTTGTTGTTTGTGTGAGGAATATCTTTAAGAGAGAAGGAGGTTCATAGATTGTTCTGGTCGATTCTAGTTGACTCCAGGACTACTGCCTATGGCTGTCTCATGGGAGTTAATTGTCCGTGATGATTTTTGGCTGTTTTGTTAACGATCTTTTTTGTTCTTTCCTTCTTATATATATATATATATATATAAGCATTTTTTAAGCATTTTTCATTAAAAAAATACTGACAATGTGCTTTTCTTGTTGTCTTACAAGATTTCTTTTGTTTTGTTCAAGAAATATATAAGAATTGTTTGAAATTATCTCTCATTTTCACCATCACTGGTCATTTTCAAGTGTTTAATTAAAATGTTACATTTTCTTTAAAATCCAGTGAAACTTGAGCTTTCAGAATTTAAACTTCTGTTCGTAGAGAGATTTTGAATATTTTTAGTTTTTCTAAAGATTATATATTACAATGTTTCGGTTTAAATTTCTTTGTTTAATGACATATCAATCTTCGTGGGTTATTTAACGCCAAAGTCGCCATTGTAGAACAGCAGCGATACTATGTAACCAATCGGATGATAATAGAGTTCATATCTTTTCCTTGAGTATTCGTCCGAATGTGAACCTAATAGAGCGACCAGATCTCGAACTTGCTTATTACTATGTTGCAGTCCAGCGCGTTAGTCTCTACGCTAGGAGAACTCTTCCAACCAGGAAAGAAGGAAGAAGAGGAGTCCTGTTCTTTCTTCTTTGAGCGTTGAAAATAGGGTCTCTGCAGCAATTCGAAGTATGTATAAACGTGAAAACAAGGGTATAATTTTAAAAATACTTTAGTTTTGGTGGGTCAGCGTAGGAGAAACGGTTTTCTTTTCCGGAAGCTCATACGTCATATAATCTCGGAAGCAATCAGGAGATAGACAGACGAGCGGGTGGCAAGGCCATAATGGTTGATCACCAGAAGAACTTAGATGAGTCGGGTTCCAGGGCAGTGGTTGCTGGGTTGCTGGGTCGCGCTGGGTCAACCCATCATAGTTGATCACAAAAATACAATAGATAGATTTTAGGAGCTGGTCGTTTGACAGAATGGAATATACAACTGAATAAGTCTTCGTCTGTAGTCTGTCCGATATAGTTAGGGTCGCTTAGTTTCTTTTTCACTCTTGTGGAGCAAACCTGGCGACCGATAGATGTTTACATGGTTAGGAGAGACATCGGTTAGCCAGCTAGACTGAGCAACCGCTGACAATAACTGACACACCATCATTTTCACTTCGGGTATCGTGATTTTCTTTTCCGTAATGAATCTTTTAGTTTTGAACTTAAACCACTGCATAAAATATTTAAATTCAAAATATATTTTTGAGCAACTATCATTCAGAGAGTAAATTTGAAAACTGAACAATCAAAATGGTGAAATTCCAAAGGGGACCAAAATCTTGCAAAGTGTGTCGATTTTAAGACTTCAGTTCTCTTAGGTCGACGCTTTTAGCTGGGTTATTTTTATTTTTTTTTTATTCGTTTCTTTTTTCTTTTGAAAAATTTATTGATCCTCCATCGCTATAACAATTCGGTTAATTTTAGAATAATTGCAATATAAATTTGCCGTTTTTTCCTTTTCAGTGATTGTAACCGACGCGAATGTGAAGTGCTGATTGTATAAGTGAGGACATGTGTATGTGTCATGAGTGTGTGTGTATATGTTTTTACATCAAGTTTATCAGACACCTCCAGTTGTCTTTACGGCATTTCAACCCGTCTCGGGTTATTTTATGTCAAGAGAATTGCTTTCATTGAGTTACATATTTGACCATTGACAGGCTGTGTAAATTCGTGGATTTCGAAAAAAGATGCCCGTTGCGTCTCAAGTAAAAAAAAGACAGCAAAAATGACACGTGGATTGTGTGAGTGGGATGAAGAGTAACCACGAGGTGCATGGGCGTTCGAAAAATATATAACGACGTAAGTTTTCAATCCTAGGGCAGTAGGCAGAGAGCAGTGGGAACAGAAGAGAGAGAGAGAGAGAGAGACTAGACGACATGCTGTTCTTTACGTTGACACGGTGGAAATGGAGGGGTGGCAGACAGACCCCGGGTTGAGAGGTAGAGAAAAGTCTAAATGTACAAGGCTCTTTAATGTTGAAAGCAAGAATGATCCCAAAAGAAAATAAGTGAGCCAAGCGGGGGCTTCTGATGGGAATTGATTTGTACCAGCCTCGTGGAGGTAGAACGAAGAAAAGACGAAAATGATTAAATGTTTTAAGTCGGTCCTGTGTCAGCCTCGAAAAAGTAAAGCTCTCTGAAGACATTATCTCAAACTAGTGTAAATTTTAGCAGTTTCTGACTCTCTCTCTCTCTCTCTCTCTCTCTCTCTCTCTCTCTCTCTCTCTCTCTCTCTCTCTCTCTCTCGCGAACCATTTCGTAAATTCTGTAATAAACAAAAAGATATTTTATTTTTATATATGTCTTATTGTCTCTTTCTTCCGTGTATACAACAATTGTACATTCTATGAGATATTTTGCACACAGTCCTATCAAATATGAAATCTTTTTAAGCTGATCTATTTGACCAATGGATGGGATCCTAATAGAGACTATGACTCCGGGTCAGAGTGAACCTGGGAGTAAATATTTAATCAATCACTTCACCACAGACAGTATATGACACAAGGTCAATTAACAAATGGAGTATAACTGGATTAAATTCCGGTGTTGTTGGAGGTATCGTCGCAGTTGGTCCACATACCCAATTCTGCATAACTTCACTCCGAGTATATTTTTTAAAAAGACCAACATATATTATAAAATCAAATAAATGTTGTTCGTTCTCAGTTCAATATTCTCGGTATGTGGTAGTGAGAGTGTTTATCAAAGTAATCGATATTAGCAAAAAAAATCGATCGGCTGCTACATTTTAAAGAAATCCACTATTTCCACTTGTCACATTTGAACAAAGGAGAGAGGCCGCATTGTTTCTAGTCGTCTTTGTTATTACACAAGCAATACACTGGGTGTCGATCGCTTAATCTGCCGAGCAGACCTTTTCTAATAGTGGCAGGAAAGCGGATAAAATTTATTCATCTCCACGTCCAATAATCTCGCATCATTGACAACACATTCTGGAGAACCAAAACACTGATTCAGGGAAAATAATTGGGTTGAGAAAAGCGGTAAGAGTGTTGATGGGGAGAGGACGTTGTTTGGTGATTAACAAGTCTATGCGAATGCGTATTTCGCTCCGTGGCGTTCAACAGACTCAAAAAGAAGGAATCTAAACAAGCAGCCGACATGACACTTTTGGGGGGAAAAGTTTTATTCATTTCTCAAGTGTCCTGATCGCTCTCTCTCTCTCTCTCTCTCTCTCTCTCTCTCTCTCTCTCTCTCTCTCTCTCTTGTGCTTATCTTTTTCCTTCATCTCTTTCTTTCTCTCCCTCTCTCTATCTTTTTAATCTCTCGTTTTCTTTTTCTCTTTCTTTCTACTTTTTCCTCCATCTCTCTCTTTCGTTCTTTCTTTCTTCTCTCTCTCTCTCTCTCACTCATTCTTTCTTTCTATTTCTGCATTTTCATTCATCTATCCCTTTATTTGTCTCTGTCTCTGTCTTTTTCTCTTTCTTACTCCATCTCTATTTCACTCTATCTCTCGCTACTTTTTCCTTCATCTCCCCTACTCTCTCTTTCTCTTTCTCTCTCATTTTTCCTTTATCTCTCTCTCTCTCTCTCTCTCTCTCTCTCTTTCTATTTAGACGAACGCACACACATGCCTACTCATACACATAACATACACATATCCGCACATATACAAGTCCACACATGAACATGTGCACACACACTTATACAATCAGCTCTCCACATTCGCGTGTGTTACAATGTTAAAAATGGAAAAACAGCAAATATCTCGAGCTACAGCCACCCGAATATACATTAAACTTTTAATACGATATTTAACCTCTCCTTCCCCAACTCACACACATACGGGCATGTTACACAAAATCGGTTTTACGTAAAGTGCTCCTCAGAAAGCATGGCTTCCAAGGGGCGGGTGGAAAAATCGCTCTTTCAGGGGCGCCTCAGGAGCTTGGAAATCAACCCCTTAAAGGCCAGGAGGCAGATGGTGTCTGGAGGAAAAACCTTCAGGAATCTTAAATCTTAATACTATTGACCATATTTAAGACACAAAAATTTCTACCCCTGCAAAAACTTATGGATGTTCATCAAGTTTGTTTTTTTTTATAATTATTATGTGGCCATATATACATTCATAGTAGATAAGACGTAAAACATTTTTTCTTAATTAGCCGAACATTCTGCTTTCATAAAATATTTCTTAAACAAACTAGATTTAATTATTTAAGTTAATGACTTAACCGTTTCCATGCTATGCAGAGTAAAATATTATGGAATAGCCCAATATTGAGGAAAAGATTATGAAATTAATTGACCAAAAATTGGATTAATACTTAGATTTTCCTCCAGAAGATTTTATGACTGCCTTAATTCTTTCGAGCATAGATTTTCCTGAGTTAAAGCAATATTCTTTTTCAAGGTGGTTCCACCTTTCTTGAATGGCTGTTAATAGATCTTTGGCAGATGAAGCCTTCTCATGGACATCGGCATTGCTTATATATATATATATATATATATATATATATATATATATATATATATATATATAAACAGTTTGCTGAGTAAAAATTTTACAATCTCGTATAGTAGTGGATTCATTTTGAAAAAGATCGTTTTCTTTACTCACGTCTCGTCAAAGAAATGACCGTAAAAGAAACCAACTATAAAGAATGTAGAAAGTCAGCGCCTTTAGATGGGGTTTTCTTTTTTTTTTCTATTTATTTTCTTTTTTTATTTATCAATTTATTTATTCATTTATTTATTTATCAAACAGTGAACTTTCTGCATTCATTTTTTCTTTGGTTTCTCTTATGGAAATTTCTTTGACGAGACGTAAGCGAAAAAAAATCTTTTTCTGAATAAATCCGCTAATAAATAGATAGATAGATAGTCGGTAATATTTTTTCGGGATTACTATCCGCTGCCTTGTTGCGTTCTTCTTAATCACAGCGTTAGTTGTGGGGATGCTGCTGACAGACCTGCATGATGTGATATTTATCAATAAACAAATAAATATATAAAACTGCGTAATTGAGTGACCTCAGGGGAGAATGTTCATGTGTTCAGAGTAAAATTTTGGTTGGTTGCCAATATAAATTGTGGCAAGAACATTTCCCGGAAAAATCGTGTAGTTCTTAGAACCGATAAAGTTGTTGAAGGGCCTTAAAACACCATAATATCTATGATTATACGTATTCTATTTATTTCATAATATTCACGAAGCCCTAAATTAGTACGGCACAAGGCTAAACGAAAAAAGATAGTTATGCCAATTTTGCTCACTGAGAACATTAGAATTCAAAATTGTAGCTTTTAACTTTGATTGAAAACTGATCACAGATTCTTGAGAGATATATGCAAGTACTTTAGCCACGAAGTAAGAGTGTGTAGCGTAAATTACCTTTTAAACCACTGTTGTTGTCTTTTTTTGTTTTTGTTTTTTTGTTTTCGTTTTTTTTTTTCGTTTTTTTTTTTCGAGTTTGTGTTTTTGTTTTTTTGTTTTGTGCTACTGTCATCAAGAAAAACGCAACTAGGTAGGTTCTAAGAAATTAAGTCCTTAAGGAGACATAAACTTTTCAATGGACCCAAAATCAATACTATGCGTATTTAGTTTAGCTCCCCTTTTTGGATTACGTTTGTAAATTTCATTCGTTAGAAGTTTTGTTGTTTTTGTTGATGTTAAAGGTTGGGGGGGACTTTTTTGTTTTTTTTCTGTTTGTTATTGTTGCTTTTTTTATTCATTTTATCTTTTTTTACTTTTATATTCTTCCTTTTTTCCTTTCCTTTCTTATACTTTTTTCTTTGTTTTTCTTCCTTTTTTCTTTTTTCTATTTCCTTGCTTTTTCTTTTTTTTTTCCTTTCAGTTATATTTTTCTTATTTCTTAATGCGTCTTTTTACTTATTTTTCTTTCCTATTTCCCTTTTCCTTTCCTCTTTTCTCTTTCTTTTTCTATTTCCTTTTTTCTTTCTATTTCCTTTCTTTTTCTTTTTCTGTTTCCTTTTTTCTTTCTATTTCCTTTCTTTTTCTTTCTATTTCCTTTCTTTTTCCTTTCTTTTTCTTTTTCTGTTTCCTTTTTTCTTTCTATTTCCTTTCTTTTTCTTTTTCTTCTTTTTTCCTTTCAGTTTTATTTTTCTTATTCCTTAATCTACCTTTTTCTTTCTTTCCTTTCCTTTTCCCTTTTCATTCTTCCTTTCTCTTTCTTTTTCCTTCTTTTTTCTTTCGATTTCTTTTTCTTTTCTCTTTCTTGCTTTTTCTTTCGTTTTCATTCATTTTCCGTAAATTTTCTTCTGTTTACTTGAATTTTCCTTCATTATTGATCATTTGTTTTCTTCCTTTGTCGTTCTTTTTTTCCTTTTTCTTTCTTTTTCTTTTTTCTTTTCTTTCTTTTTCGCTTTTCCTTTTCTTTTTTTTTCTTTTTTTCCTTTTCTTCCTATTTTCCTTTCTTTTTCTTCACTCTTGTTTCTTTAAGGTCTTTTTTCCTTCTTTATTTTATCTTTCTTTTTCTTTTTTGCTTTTCATTTTTTAGCTTTTTCTTCTTTTTTGCTTTTTCTTCCCTTTTTTTGTTTTCTCCCTTTTTTCTTTTTTCTGTTATTTTATTGCTTTTTGGCTTTTTTCATTTTCTTTTTTATTTTATTTTTCATAACTTACTTTTTTTTTCTTATTTTCTTTTTTATGCTCTTTTTATCTTTTTTGGTGTTTTACTTCTAGTTTCTTCCGTTTTATTTCTTACATTTTTTTTCTTTCTTCCATTTAACCTATGTCCTCCGCTCGGGCAGGATATGACACAAGGTCAATTTTTAAGCGGAGTTTAACAGGTTTGAATTCTCCTAGACTAGTTGCCTAACCAAGGCTGAAGAACCTAGTCTGTCCTACTATTTACCCATAGCTGGAGGGAGAATAATTGGATTCATACCTTTCCCAAGAGTATTAGTGCTATGTGAAATGCAATCAGTCTCGTCCAGGATTTGAACTCGTGTCGCCATGTCCATTTCCTACGACGATAACAATTACACCACGGCCACCTCAAATAAAATTCAAAGTCTTATTTTTTGTTTCTTAGTTTTTCTTTTTTTTCTCCTTTGGATCCTTTCCTTTCTTTTTCTTTCTTTCTTTTTCTAATTACTTTTTCTTTTCTTTCTTCATCTTTAAAAATCTTTTTCTTCATTTTTCTTCTTTTTACTTGTTTTCCTTTTGAGTTCAGTCCTTTTTTTTTTCTTCCTTTATTTTTGTTTTTACTTATTCCTTCTTTATTTTTTCATCATTTTTAATCTTTTTTCTTTCTTCTTTTTTTTTCCTTTTATGTGTTTTATTTCTGATTTCAACCTTTTTTCTTCTTTTTACCTTTTTACTTTTTTCTTCTTTTTTCCTTTTTACTTTTTTCTTTTTCTTCTTTTCTTAATCTTTCTTTTTTCTTTTTTCATTTTTTTTCTTTTTTTTACGTGTTGTACTAGATTTAAATTCTTATCTTTCTTATTTTCTTCCTTTATTTTTCTTTTTCCTTTTCTTTCTTCATTATTTAAAATTTTGCTTTTTTTTTCTTGCTCGTTTTTCTTTTCATAAGCTTCTCTTCAAAAGCATACTTTGAATTTCTCTTTTTTCTTTCTTTTTTGCTTGTTTCGTTTTTCTTTTACTTTTTTTTTTTTCGTTTTCCTTTCTTCAATTTTAAAAATGTTTTTCTTTGTTCTTTATTTTCCCCCTTTTGTTCTCTATTCTTATTTTTGTCTGTTTCACAACTAATTTAACTCTTTTCTTTTTTAATTTTCTTTTCCTTTCCTTTCCTTTTCTTTTTGTTTTGTTTTGTTTTCTTTTCTTTCTCTCTTTTTCCAAACGTCCATTTAAATTAAGTGTCGCGTTTTTCTTGTTCGTATCCTGCAATGTCTTAATGGCATTTTGCTGTAACCACTGATAATTTGTATTCTGTACTTCTGTCTCCAAGATAAATTTATTTCTTTGATTTCTGTTTTGAATTTGTGCTGAGTATCCCCGTGGCTTTTCGCCAAGAATGAAGAAAATGGACTCAGATATGCGAAAAACAAGGCTGGAAAGAAAGAATGTCGGACAATGAAAAAACTTTTTTTCATCCAGAACCCATAGAACATGATTTATTTTCGCCATTATAACTCGCCCAGTCAGCTGGACTTATAATTTGCCGAATGCGTCCCTTACAGAGAGGTAAGATCCCTTCTCTCCAAAAAACGTGGTGAACTATGGTAAATACAAAATTGCATCCGATGGTGAGACTCCTGCTCTCGGGCTCTTGGGAATGTGGTAAAGATCTTCAAGAGAGATCACCTGAGGATTGGCTGTGTAGAAACAGACGAGAATTTTTTTTTTATCCTGTTTTTATTTATTCTGTTTTATAGTCGAATATATATATATATATAACCGGGACATTGGCCCAGCGGTTAGAGTGTTCGCCAATGGCCCGGGAGACATGGGTTCAATCCCAGGTCGAGTCATACCAAAGACTTTAAAAATGGTACTTGATACCACCTTGCTTAACACTCAGCATTATAAGGTACGGTTCAAGGGTAAAGTGGAGCAATCCTGGGAATGGAGTAGCGCCCTCCCCTACACCTTGGTGTAGTAGCTATCGAAAAGGGAGCCTTCGGGTCACCCTCGACTATGGTCGCTAACTTTACTTTACTTATATATATATATATATATATATATATATATATATATATATATATAATGCTACGCTGCTCGCATGCATCTTCCTGACCCTCTCTCGTCCATCGCTCCCGGGAGGTCTTCTAGGCTATATTCTGTATCGGCATAGAGCTGATGTATATAGGTTCTAGCTGGTCGTCCAGCCTTTGCTCGTCCATGCAAAGGGGTCCCCTGGAGTATATCGCTTATAAGTTCGTCCTTTCTCCTCCAGCAGTGTCCTGCATGTCTGGTTCGTCTAACTCGGATAGCTTTCGTGACGGGTGGTAGGTGGCCGTACAGCTGCTGTTTTGTGGGTTGTTGCTTCCTGGGTTTGTTCAATACAGCTCGCAGCATTCTTTCGGTTATTTCTTGAACATTATTGCATGTTGGATGCGATATCTTAGTGAGAGAGCCGAACTCCAGTTGTACCATTACGTTCACTTTTGGACGAATACCCTTGGGAGAGATATGAACGCCATTATCCCCCCACTAGCTCTGGGTTAAATATTACCACTGCTGTTCTTCTAGAAAGATGACTTTGGCATTAAATGACCCGCGAAGGCTGATATACCATTAAATAAAGAAGCAAGACCATATCAAACAAACATTGATAATTTTAATAGTACGCTGACTAGAAAGAGATAGAAAAGAGAAAACATTAATGAGAGATCTCTCAAGAAATTATTATTTCCGGTATCATGCTAACAAAAACATTTAAATTGTTATCAATGTTATTATGTGTATCTATCTAAATCTGTTCATTATCCATCCTAGTCTCTTCAGATATAATATGAATAGACTTGGTTAATGAACTGACAACTGTATACATATGCACACACACACACACACACACACACACACATATATATATATATATATATATATATTAGTCTGTTCCTTACCTTAGTCTCTTTATATATATATATATATATATATATATATATTGTCATCCACAGACACACTGTTCCGTTGTATCAAAATCAATCTGTTCTTCCCCTAATTATATAAGTTGTAGGGCAAGCTGAGTTCTTTAGCGTTGCCGAGACAACCTATCTAGGAGAAGCAAAACTGAATTCAAACAAGTTGTACTCCGGTACCTTGTGTCACACCATTCTGTGATGGGGGGTTTGAATATATATATATATATATATATGTGTGTGTGTGTGTGTGTGTGTGTGTGTGTGTGTGTGTGTGTGTGTGTGTGTGTGTGTGTGTGAAGTGATATAGTTGACTAGTCTAAGTCAAGAAGTCGTATGAGGTCAGTTTTCACTCGGAGGCGCCGGGAGAGAGAATATTTGTTACATGGAGAGGAATTTCTTATACAGCTAAAGAAAAATGATTTCGAGTCAAATCATGCCATTCCCTCAAAGAATTATGTTATGAAAACTTTTTGAATCTACTGCGCTGCGTTCCCCATAGACGATCATGCAACGACAGAAGAAGCAAACAGCCTGTCCTAAAGATGAATAGGGAATGAATTTTCACCACCTTGCAACGTATCCTGATAATCGCTTTTGGTTATTCCAACGAGCACCCAAGTCAGCCATCTGAAGCATCCAAATCCAAGTCCCGATGTTGTAATTTTAAGTCTCTCAATACCAAACATGTATATTTGTCCATTTCTTCTGTGTTAACAGGGATGACACCTTTGATATCAATGGACTACCTTTATATTAACAATATTTGAACGAAATAATTTATCTTAAGGCTGTCATTTTTAATGATTCCGCTTCTCTTTTAAAACGTCCTGTAGCTAATAACAACTATGTTGTATTAAGTACAAACAAGTGTAATGCAGTGATATGGAGGTATCTTCTATATTATCGGGTGAAGAGTTAGGAAAATGTAAATGTCATCGAAAACACCGACAGAGAGTTGAAAAACAAATACGAACAAAGCTGCAGCCGGATGTTCACTGTCATGAAGGTAGTATTATGTTATAGGGACTAGAAAGAAGGAAAAACTTACAGTCTAAAACGGAGACAAATGAGTGAACCTCATGGTCGTTCATAGATAGATAGATAGATAGATAGCAAGAAAGAAAACCCGAAGAAGTGAAGAAATTGATGCTGATCAGACTAGTATTAACCGTTAAAAATTTATTTCCAAACAACTCACTTATAAAACTTGCAACCCCAACTCTAGTGTCATACATCATCCTATATTGTAAGGCAATACTAAAAAGGTCTAGGGATCTTTATTTAACAAGAACTGATGACACTTTTTGGCTAATGTCTTCAGATTCACTTCTGTTTATCTGATGAAAGAAATCGCGCTACATTCTCCCGCCTTTGTTCAGTCTTTATCATTCCGTCTTAGGTTTTGTACTGGCTTATACGCAACAATTTCTAGTCGATCTTATTATTTTATCATAAATATCAATTAAATTCCCATATAACCACATCTATTCTTTCTTCTCAACTGATTAATTTTTACTGTCTCTCTTTTCTCGAAATGAAGTTTATCTGTCAGATTGGAATGAACGTAAAGTCCAATTTCAGAATATAAATCATTAATGAAAAAAACTCCTGCCAATAGAAATATTTAATCATTAACATAACTTCTATTGCTTACTAGAATCTCATTCCATCTGACAACAAATTCATAGATGCTACACTTGTTAAATTCTTTAGGTTTTCATGCAATAGATGAGACCAACTCGTGTTCAGTTTCCTTTCTTGATGTCAAACTAAGACCATCTCAATGATTCTGTAATTCCTAAACATGTGAGAATCAGGAGCAAGGTCAGGAGAGTATAGAGGATGGAGCAATTTTTCACAACCAACCTCCGCAAAGAGATCTTTAGTCAACTGAGTTGTGTGAGGAATCATCGTGATGGAGGAAAACTCCCTCTCTGTTAATTAAGGAGGGACATTTTTGTCCAAAGCTATTTTCAAACAATTAAGTTGATTGCAGTACAGATTAGAGGTAATTGTTTGGCTATTGTCTGATATTTCATAATAAAAAATTCCTTCACTATTTCACCATCCACTCAACATGATCTTCTTTGGATGATGTTCACCTTTCGGTTGCTGAGCAGATCTGTTTCCTCGACAGTGTTTAGCGTTATGAAAAAGGATCCACTACTAATCACTAGTGACAAGCCTGTCTAAAATAAAAATAAAAGTTCCCGACGATGTGGTTTAAGCAAGATTACAAACAATATTCTTGTAATCTGAGAGAGAAAAAACAAAAATGATTCATTTTATCATTCCTAAACGATAACGAGAGACAACACTTTAATAAACTTTGTCGAAAATATTTATCTAAAAAACCGGATATTACTTTCATTCCAAACTGATATATATATATATATATATATATATACCAGTGCCTGGTTGCAATGTTTATTAGTTCCCGTTGTATCGTTCTAATATCTGAACTTTTTCTCTTGTTCCTTTTAACAAGCAAAAAGTATATCTTACTCTTGGGAAAGCGGTATTGGTTAGGTTTGGTTTCTTTGTTTAATGGCATATCAACTATTGTTGATTATTTAATGCTAAAACTATCCTTCTAGAAGAACAGTTGTGGTACTATTTAACCCATAGCTGGGAGGATAAAGTAGTTCATACCTTTCCCAATGGTATTTATCAGAAAATGGAAGTAATACCGAGGCTGGAGTTCGAACTTGTTTACTACAATACCGCAGCCCACCGCTTTAACCATTACACTGCGAAGACACCTCGAAAGCCTCATTAGTTCTATTCAAATTTATCATTTTCTGTAAGATCTCCCCACTGTTTTTCAGATTCTCTTCTATGATATTCTTCCTTATTTTCATAAAAGTTAACCAGTGCCCATAAAAAATTAGCAGCAATACTTACATATTTTATGGTATCATTTACGCGAGGCCACATGGATCTGCGTCTGGACTTTGACACGAGCGGAGTTGTATGGAGGACCAGTAGTTGCCGGTCTTCTCGTGTAATATCATCCAAAGGAAGAACCAGGTGCTTAATGATTTGGAGTTGCTAGAACGAAGTTGAACACAACGTCAAGCTGTCTCAGACACACCATCGTATGGCTCTGAATTCAAAGTTTTTCCTTCTCCAAGACTGGTTGCCCTCTAAGACTAAAGAATCTAGTTGTCCTGCTATATTATTCGAACCTTGGTCGCACCAAATAAATTTACCCAATAATTCTTCCACTAACTAATAGAAAATAATTAGGTAAAATTATTTTACCAAATAATTCTTCCACTAACTTTACAGTAAATAATTTGAATAACTTTGCTATTACAACTGTCACTTTATCTTCTAAAACTTTTAGTGACTTAGTTAACACTAAATCCCATCCACATCTTAAGTCTGGTGCTGGCGTCTATTCTATTCCTAGCAAAGATTGTAAATTGAAATATATAGGTGAGACTACCAGAAACATTTTTAAAAAAGTCTATATGAGCACAAATGTGTCATTAGATTAGGCAGCCTTAATTCTTTTCCTACATATATCCGAAACTAATCACAACTTTAATTTTTATACAGCTATGATGTTAGTTCATATCCATAACAAAAGATTGAGACAAATTTTTGAAACCGGTACAATTTCGCTTTTACCCACCGTTAATACAAGACCTGGATTTATCAATCGATCCTCTTTCTTTGGTAATTTAGTTCTGAATAGCTACAACATATCCAAACTTAGATTAGTTATCTTTCCATACATATTTATCTTCTTTATTTGTTTTTTGTTTTTTGTTTTTTTTTGTTCCTTTTTTTTTTTTTCGTTTCTATTTTTTTTTTCTCTTCTTTTCTCAAAAATTTTAATAATTTATATTTTCATCATCTTTCAATCCGTTGTATCTTGTCGAAATTCGACACATTTTAAACATCATTACCGGTGCCAATCACGTGATAGTTTTTCAAAATAAAACAGAACACTAATTGAACGGTTATGAGCTCTTTCTATTTTCTCTTCTCCCATTATTTTAATAAAACATCCATCATTATTCAAGCAACATTTTTCACCATCTTAAAGTCCTGATGAAGGTTTATTACAACCGAAACGTTTTAACATTAACTTTCAATCATAATCAATTCGTCACTCTTAGGCTAATTTGCTTTTCTTTTTACTTTATATATATATATATATATATATATATATATATATATGAAGAATGAACATAGCACAAAAATTACAGTATGAGCACACAATTGTTTTATTGAGGCCATGTTTCCTTTCAATTAGATATGTTCAAGTATAGATCGATCTGCATATTTACGCTTCTGCTGGTATTTACCTTAAGAATGCAAATTGCAAGATCATTCAAGAAAACAATCGCTTGTTACACAATGCCAATTTCTGTGCAAAAATTGTTCAATACTTGCCCAGGAAAACTGCATGGAAAAAAGAATTATGTTGGTTTTGGCTGGACACACATTACGTGTAAAAAGAAGAGAACAGAACAAGAGTACTTCCCCTGGCAAAAGTTATGGAATTAGGACTCCTGGAGGGTGTTCACCTTGTTTTATTTTTTATTTTGCCGTAAATAAACTAATGACATTTTTCTTTAATAGCTGAACGTTCTGGCTTCATTAAATATTCATTAAAGAAACTTGATTTAATTATTTAAATTAATAGTGTAATCATTTCCAAGAAATGTAGAGGAAAATATTATTGAATAACGCAGTATTGAGGAAAAAAATTCTGGAATGATTTTGTAATTTACATTCCTAAAATAAATACAAGCAGAAGCCTAGATATGCAAATCGGTTTACTGCGAAAAAAAAGTAGTTCTAGCGGTTGGGCATATCTAATTGAAAGGAAACATAATTCCAGCAAAAGAACAGACAATTGGAACAATGGAAAGGAGAGAAAAAAACTAAATGAACGTCCACTAAATGTGCTAATTTCATAAATTTTTGACGAGAGCAGTGTTCTTGTCCTGTGATCTTTTAACACAGAATTTATGTCCAGACTAAAAGTAATATAATTTTTTCCCTCTATATAGTTATACAGATAAATTATTCCACAATTTTCCCACAGACTGTTCATTGTTACTCACAAGGTACCTTTCCCATCACATCTTTTACGCGGGAGTCTTCGCTAACGCGTTAAACAGCAAAATAATAATAATTATAGAAATAATGATAAACGTGTTCGAATTCCAGTCGCGCTATTAGGTTCACTTTCGGCCAAATATCATCGGGAAAGGTATGAAACGCCTTATGGTAATTTGTTAACAGTTATAGCTTCAATTAACTATTCTTAACGAAAATAATTTACACGTCAGGTTTCATATATTCCCGCCTGACAATTATACGTGGTGCCTTCAATAAGTTGCCAGACTTTTTGTACAGGCATTTAAAATTGCCTTAGACTCTTGAAGATTCAGTATGTTATTGCTATACATCTTATGAGATGACTGACCAATTTGTATGATTTCAGGTTCAAATGAACAGCTACAGCAGCAATTGGATTACACTCTACCAAAGCCTGATTGTCACAGCTGGTGAGTTTCAAAAATGCAATCTGGACGTGAGGACACTTTAGAAGAACGATATGCAATAAAATTCTGTTTTAAACTTGGAAAAAATGCTACAAAAATGTATGGAATACTTCAGACTGCTTTTGGAGCATCTTGCATGAATCGAGCATCAGTTTTTGAGTGGCATAAGAGATTCAAGGAAGGCAGGGAGTCTGTGAGAGATGATGAGAGGTGTGTGAGGAGTAAGGAAGTCAATACACCAGAGTTGATTGGCCAAAGGATTAGGGTTACTATGTTGAGGTTTTAAGGGAGTTCAGGAAGAGATTTCGTCGGAAGAGGCCAGAACTCTTCAGATCGGGTCAGTGGCATTTCCAGCAGAACAATGCCCCAGTCCACAACTCCATCCTTGTCACAGACTATTTGACCAAGATGGGCATCAAGACAGTTCCTCCCCCTCTCTATAGCCCAGACCTTGCTCCCTGTGACGTTTGTTTATTCCCTAAGCTCAGAGGTTGTCGTTATGAGACAATTGAGGATATGTAAAAGGCTGTGACGACGATCATTGACACGCTCACACAAGTGGACTTCCATGGGACCTTCCAGAAGTTTTTGGAACGGTAGAACTAGTACATTGCTGCCGGAGGAGATTACTTCTAAGGAGACTAGAGTTTCATGTGTGTACTATCAATAAAAGTGCCCATACGAAAAAATTCTGGAAACTTATTTAATGATCCTCGTAATTTATATACAGTTATAATTTATTTACCATTATAATTTATGTACAATTATATAGCTTTAAGTAACTATTCTTATTTCATGATAATAATCGTTTGTTTACCAGGCTTTATAGAGTTTCAAGTACCCCTGTTTGATTTTCAAAGATATCTGTTTGACTCATAGATTGGATCATTACAGGTACGAACACTTCGGGTCAGAGTGGAACTGGGAGCAATGACGATAAATGAGTGATTCCATACTCTCTAGAGCTCCAAACCCGTTGCCCTACTGTCTGATGCAGTTTTGTTTTATTCTCAAAACTATCTTTTGAAGGAGTCTTACATTACTGTATATAACCATCATCTCTCATTTAGCATAGTCTTTCCACTGAGAATAAATATCAGCTTCTCCATGGGAAGATAATTGTTGTTATTGAATAGAAATAGCTTATTGCAGCCGTATAATCATGTGTAAATTATTAGTATAACATTGGAGTGCTTCATACCCTATAAAAATGCGCAAACAAATGATTTTTATCATAGACAAAAAAGTACAAGTAAAAAATGACTGCAGTGGAACGTTAAAAATATAAATGGCTATTATTACAATCAAACATTTAAAAATGAATCAAATTTTGGCATAAAATAATTTATCAGGGTTTCTAAGTCATTAAATAAAAAGATGATATTAAACTAAACCAATCAAAGATTTAATATATTCTAAGCCGTTTTGATGTTAGCATATTTGCGGAAATTCTCACAGAAATTCGAAATTATATAAGATATTGGAATCTTTTGCAGTCACTTTGAACATTATTTTTGTTCACTTATATATACTGGCCACCACAGATTCAACTAAAGCACACCGATAAGCTCATCAGCTGGAATCTGCTTCAAGTATAGCAACTTTTCTCGCCTGTCTGATTATAATTTCAGCTAATTCAACACGATTGGAATCTGTTCAACTCTACTACATGAAAGTGTATAATCATGTCTACGAGTTCTTAAGTGGATTCCAATGCTACAGACAAAAATCAGAACAACCATCATAGCACCTTTTTTTTTTTCGAAAGTCGAGCAAATAGCAGAAAAATTAGACATTGATCTGACAATTCCCAGAAAACGAGGTTGACAAAAAATCTTTTCCAAAATTGCTAGCTCCTCTCTATTTTTGTATATAAGTCTCTGCATCACCTTTTGACTTCATTATATTCGGTGGAGCAAAAGTCACTCACCATTTTAAAAATTGAATGACTTCTGAATAAAAAGTGGTGAGTATTTTTTCTTTTATTTATATCTATTTTGACTCTTGGTTTGGTTTGTTTTGGGTGGATCTATTTAACGACATATCCACTCCATATGGGATATTTTATATCTGTATATGATTCATTTGTAAATGTTTTATTGTAATCATAACTATATTCTTCCACATTTTATTGCATTTTTTATTCGTCTATAATAATCATTTGTTTGCACTCAGCCATATGTTATATAACGGCATATCAACTCTTAATGAGTTATTCAATGCCTAATTGTGATTCATTTGTAAATATTTTATAATTATTACAATCATTAATATTTTCAACATTACATTCCGATCATTTTTGTCTATAATACTTTGCTTACACACAATTGTATAAGGTATTTCTATCAAATACAAATAATTTTCACGCTGTTACTACGTATTCCTATCTAATACTGAAAATGTATACGCAGTTATATATCCAATCTTTGAAATTTTCAAAGAAATCTATTTGACCCATAGATGGGGCCTAAGCAAATAAAACCACTGGACCTGAGAGTAATGGCAATGAAGGGGATACTCCACACTCGCCAGGGCTTCAGAACTGAAGCTTCACCCTCTGATACAGTTTAGTGTCATACCTAGACTCCGTTGAATAGGATTACGCAAAATTACACACCATTTTAAAGATTAAACAACTTTTGAATAAATAGAAGTAATTTTATTTTCGTTTAATTACTCTCAGTTTAGTCCTGATTATTTAGCGGCATATCAACTCCTTATAATTATTATTTTCACGCATTTATATAGTATTTTTATCATTAAGTCTTTTCGGACTACTGTCTTCATCTTTATTGTTATTTCCACAACGTTTCGGCCGTTATGTCCTCCGGCCTTCTTCAGGTGTTTGTCGAAGAACTCGGGAACCTACACAGAACTTCGAACTACGTCCTTTATTGAATCTACGGGGGTCGCCTGTTCTGATTCCGTTAGCCATAGCCGGGTACAAGAGTTAAGTATTCCTGCAGTCAGGATTGAACCTGCAACCTCCAGATGATTGTCTCCTTAGAAGCTTAGGGAACCAACACCTATAACCGTTACGCTATGTGTCCAGCTTGACTTATAAACTTAATGTTCTTACTTAAGTAGGATTACTACTATTATGTATGATTTTTTTTTATCTGCGCTCATATTCAGATTTTTTTTATCTAACCTTTTTAATTATCGGTTCCCATATTGTATTCATCTCTATACTTGGTCTATTCGGGAGGTCATTGTAGCCCAACATATATGCTGATTCCTTAAGGGTCGAATCCTCAAATGTTCAGCTCTATCAATTATTTCAACTTCATCCCATAAGGACAAATGGTTTCCCTTTTCCTTCCTTATATGGTCCGACTATTCAATCTCACCTCGTACTTCCGATGTTCTTCTAGCCTTACTTTTAGTGGGCGACCTGTCTGACTTTTGTATATTTTATCACAACTGCAAGGGATGGAGTTAACACAGTTCTTGATTATGTTGAGTTCCGTTGGTGACTTGACCCGGAAGAGATATCACCGGAGAGTTAAACCACTTATGAATACTGTCCTGATATCCTGATACACAGATAACCTGAATCCTTGCTCTGTGCGTGTTACTAATACATCGAGGAAAGGTAATTTGTTATCTTGCTCTTTCTCCATAGTGAACTGTATAGATGGTCGGATTGGGTTCACGTGATCAAGTAATGTCTGAACATTTTCCTGATGAGACCAGAGAATGAATGTGACATCTACGTATCTAAGCTACATTATTAATGAAAGAGTTTGTGTTTCAACCGGTATAGTATTTTAGATTGAACTTTGCCTCCTGCACCGGTTGCTTCCAGGTGGAAGGTGCGGGAGGAACTTCCGGTCTGAACACCGGCTGGCGGGAATTCGGTCTTTTTCAAATTGACCGGCATGCGAGGCTGACGTTTTTCTTTGTGGGTCACAAGCAAGGCAAAAAGAGGTAAGCACGTGAATTCTCTTGAATTGATTCGATTAAAATCATCACTTTTGTGGTGTGTTTCCTTTTGGAACATTTACGAGTTCATTTGTTTGTTTCAGTTTTCAAGTTGGAGAGTGTATAGTTGGAGAATGTATAGTTGGAGACGTATGCATTTTAAGCTGAACAGGTGCGCGAATAAAGATATACAACTTCATCAGTACCAGACTCGTGTCTTTGATTTTTGGTCCCAGTTGCTGCTATAAAACTACATAGATGGCTTTAGTGGTGGAGATCCTAATGCCATTTCTTCGAAGTATTCCACGTATTTGTTAGCCAATACTGGTGACAATGGCGAACCCATAGCCAGTCCTTCTTCTTGTCGGTATATATCAGATCCCATCCCGAAGTAGGTTGTCTCCACACAGAAAGTCAACATTTCTATTAGATTATCTCTCTGGATACAAGTGCGTTCTTCCAGCAAGGGATCTGCAGCCAGTTTATCCCGTACTACAGCAAGTGTCTCATCAGTAGGCAACTTTGTAAACTGACTTACTACATCCAAACTCACCATCTGGTTAGAATAAATGGGGGCATCACTGATTCTCTCCACAAAGTGGGCTGAGTTCTTAACATATGATGAGGACTTACCAGTTAGTGAGCTGATGATCTCCACAAGGAAGCGGCTCAATGGGTGACATGCTGAACCTCGGTTGCTGCCAATGGGTCTCAATGGAATACTATCCTTATGAATTTTTAGAAGGCCGTATAAATGTGGTAGCTTACTGTAATGTTGAATTAGCTGTCTGTATTTTGTTTTGTTATTTATATAGTAATAAGTATTTCTAGTTAATCTGAATAATTTTCCGATAGATCTATATCTATATATTGAAATATCAATATTTTAAGAGCCAATATATTAATAAAGTTCACAATAATTTTAAACAAGTAAAAACTTCCCACTTATTTGCAATATTAATGTTATAAAAGTGAATTATTAATATAGTTCTGTCTGTCTGTTTCTTACAGGAATATCAACCTTCGTTGGTCATTTAATGCCAAAGCCATCCTTCTAAAAGAACAGTAGTGATACTATTTAACCCATAGCAGGGAGGATAAGAGGGTTCATACCTTTCCTGAGGGTATTTGTCCGAAAGGGAATGTAATAGTGCGATTGGAGTTCGAACTCATTTACAACGTTTTAACCATTACACCACGAGGACACTCCCTTGTTGTTCAGAATCATTTGAAATGTTTCTTTAGCTCTATTTAACACATATATGGTATTCTAACAGGAACTCTTCCTCTTGGTTTGAGTGAAACTGGGAGTAATGACAATGAAGGGGTACTCCACACTTTCCCTGGTTTCCAAACTGAAATCTCACCACCGAATGCAGTTCTTATTTGTGAGCAATACTGTACATATGAATGACTCAGGACAAATATTTTTAATGTAATTTCCATCTAAAAAGAGACTATTATTATTTGTGGTACTCAGGGGTTAGGTATGTCTTTGTCAACTGTTAAGTATATAATTTAATATTTGAATTATCCAATGTTCCTATTTGCTTCCACTTAAAAATAGCGGTGAATTCAGTACCTATTCCATGGGTGTGTATCTTATCGTAATATAATTGTTAACAAGACACTTTGACAGTTCATTAATATTCCGTAATGGGTTCAATCCTCACTTGGTACCCTCATACAAAACCCCTAAATAAACTCACCCATTAGTTTACCCAACCGGCTGGGCTTTGAATTGGTCCACTGTATACCATGAAAAAAAGTGTCCCCTAAACTTCATCTTGTGGTGAGGCTCCAGTTCGGAAGATTTGGGCCTGTGGAGTACCCTTTGATTGCCATTACTTCCAGGTCCACTCTAACCTTGTGTGATAGTATCTGGTAGGTTACCATCTATAGCTAAAAAGATCTGTTTGTGAAATTATTAGTATTAAATTGGAAGTATTTATCCCATGTAACTAAGTGCAAATGATTTGTATTAAGAATAATTACTTGAAGCTATAATTGTTTACAAAGAATCATTATTAGTTACTTGAAATCATATCATTGTATGTTGAATTGATAGAAACCATATCATTGTATGTATATTTAATAGAAACTCTTGAAACAATATAATTGTGATAAAATTATCAAAATTAGATAGGAATACTTGAAACAATGTAATTGTTCTCTGTTTATTTGTTTTAAGAACGTTTACATTAATTTATAATTGTTTACGAATAAGTATCATCGATCGCAGATAATATTTTACAAAATGACTGACCAGCATTAAATAACCCAACAAGGGTTGACATGCTGTAAAATCAACGAACAAACCAGCATCATCCATTTGGCAAAATCTGCATTCAGAGAATATGAATAAATATCACTTTCTCCACGGAAAAGAATGTCTATCATTTTGCAGGGTTACCATCATAACGCATTTCAAATGTATTCTTTTCTTCCCCACTCCTCCTGGAAGAGAAGATGCTGGGGCCCAGGCGCATGAACATAAATCTAAAGATAGATAGATAGATAGATAGATAGATAGATAGATTTTGATATCTATATATTTATATATCAAACAAAGGGGTAAGTATAGATTGAAAAATTGATAAATAAATCGAGAAAAACAGAGACGGAGACAAAGAGAAAGAGGGATTCTCTCAGCGCAGCTTTGTCCAGCACTTGGCTAATTAGTTGGTTTTCTTTCGTTGTTTAATGACATATCAATCTTCGTGGGTTATTTAATGCTAAAGCCATCGGCCTATTAACTCTTCAGACCACCTTCGTATGCACAATTTATATAGTAGTTTTTTTGACCCTGTGAATTTTTCTGTTGAAGTCAGTGAGATGTTCAAATTGAAAATATTGTTGATTGATAAGTTGGTTTCTTGTTTTAATAGCCAATCAACCTTCCTACGTTACTTAATGCCAAAGCAATCCTTGTAGAAGAACAATTGTGATAAGGTGTTAACCCATTGCTGAAGCAATAAGAGGATTCACACCTCTCCCAAGGGTATTAGTCCGAAAATGAACGTATGTGTGTGACTAGGGTTCGAACTCGCTTACTGCTTATGATCATGCAGTCCAAGCACATAAACCACTTCGCTACGAGGGCTTCTCGGACCAATTTGGATGCTTGCAGGGTGCGGAAGCAAAATATGGAATACTTTTTAAAACGCGATAATTGTAAATTTTCATGATTTGCTCTATTATTCAAGCACATTTTTTATTAAAATTTCGCCCAATATGAGTGAGCAAAAAAAAAAAGAAACGACAAAGAATCTATAATTTGCTTAACGCCGAAACCAATTTTAAGTGCTTGTGTCTACCATATACAAACCAAAAAAATTTTTTTACAAAAAAGAGCTTTTTAAGGGAAAAGGAAGAGTGAAGGATTGAACCAAAAACAAAAAGAAGGCTTTTAACTGTTCTCGCTACGGTGATTAAGAAGGACCCCTACAACGTCAATAAGAAAGCACATTGAATTTAAAGTCCACGAGAAAACTGTGAGGACAGCATTAAACAATGATAAACCCGGACCTTAACATCCCTGATTACGCCATATGGGGCGTTTTAGAAAATAAAACGAATACAACTTCCCATCCAAATATTGGTTCACTTAAGAATACTATTGAGGAGGAATAGAATAAAATATCTGAAGAATTTATTTTGAAGGTATGCAAATCGTTTCAAAGGTGTGTTGATATAATAATTGAAAAAAATGGTGGCCATATTGAGTAAATTTTCTGTTTTGTGTCTGTCTTCTTATTCTGTTGTTTATTTCCTAAAATCAAAATTAATCTTGTTTTATGATTGAATTATTTATATTATTATAAAAGAATATTCCTAACACTGCTTCCGCATCCAGTAATATATATATATATATATATATATATATATATATATAGAGAGAGAGAGAGAGAGAGAGAGGAGGATAGATAGAGAAATTGTGTAAGTGATCAAATAAAAAACAGATCTGGAAATCTAAAAAGACTTATTCTTTATCTTGGATGAAAGTTTGTTGAAAAATAGCAAAAGTCACAGTTTCTTTTCTTCTAAGAAAAGGTAAAATTAGTTAAAGCGTTAATATGCCCCAATATGCGATTAAAAATAGAATAGATATAAGCAATTTCTATTGTTGCAAAAGTAGATTTTGAGTGATTAAAATATCTTTCTGTGTGTACGTCATTACATTGAAGCAAATAATATTTATACCCTAATACGTATGCATAATGTTATGCGATAATAATCGACGGTAAAAATGTTATATCATCACAAGCACCTATATCGTAAACAAGACATATATGTTTACTTGGAGAAATGATTAAACGATGTTTAAATCAAACATATCCTCAAGGAATTGGATGTTGGAAAGTAAATAAAATTCACTCCATAAAAATAAATACGCTAGTGAACAACGTAAAAGACTGATCTTTCTTGCAAACAAAAGTAAACCTATTTTATCACTGTAAGTTTTACATTGGCTACAAAATATATTTAAAAAATGAGTTGATTTATTTATGATTCTAATTAGTTAAAAAATGTATTTTTGATAATCTAAGGAAGAAAAGAATTCATAAATTAGTTTGGGTTTTGATCCTACAAGTTTACGTGGCAAATGAAATATTATTGTTGGCTGAGTCAAAAAAAAAAAGACAGTCTGAATGAAGGCGCTTGTTGGTCAATAAATGCAAAAGTATAGATTGACTTTTAAAGTTTCTGGGAGACTCTTTTTTGCATAAGACGTAACACTTTTCTTTTGTATGGAAATCAAATGATTTTCAATATATAGAGACTGAGAATCAGAGAAATAGACAGACAGACCGACACTGAGACAGACAGACACTGAGACAGAGAGACAGAGAAATAGACAAAGTGAGATGAATCAAAGTAATTAGACAAATAATGATATTTCATTGTAGCTATTGTTTTTTATGTTTTAATTTATTTATGGTTCAATTTTTTAATATGTTTGTGAGTGTGTGTACACATGTCCTTAAATGCACACATATACAGAAAGAGAGAGAGAGAGAGAGAGAGAGAGAGAGAGAGAGAGAGAGAGAGAAAGTTTTAGATCGACAGAGACAGAGAGATAAAATATCTCTTACACTAAACCAGTATTAATCTTTCACAAATATATACACATGCATATTCATGTAAAGGGGAGAAAAAGAGAGTTGGTATGCATTAGTCTTTGGGCACATATACGAATGGGTATACACAATGTGTGATCAAAAAGTATCGAGATCGAAGACAGAAGTGAGCAATGACTGAATCGTTAATTTTCTTCCAAATAGTCCCCTTGGTATTCAACACGCCTATTCCAATGAGACTTTCCGTACGTACCTCTGGATTTCCCTATTCATATGGTATGAAATTGCATCATTTTATCTATTTTAATGCCTTCCACGTCCTCGAATCTTAAATTGGAGATTTATTTTCTGTTAAAGAAACAAGTAAAAGTTGTATGGAGCTAGATGATGTGAGTCTGGAGAGTGCTGTACTTACACATTCTTGTATTTTATTAGCCGAGCCGATAAAGAATAATGGAAAATTGACTCTGACTCATCTCAGCTTTAACATTTTATTATATAAGTTGTTCAGCTATTCACACATCTTCATTTGAATTCTAAAATTAAAAAAAAAACTTTTAAAGTTTTAATCTTGATACTTTTCAATTGTATCTTAAGTCTCTCTTTTTCTATCCGGAATTATATATGTTAGAAAAATTGCTTTATTTTGAACGCTAATGGAAATTTTGCTTCACTGTGCTATTTTGACTCTGTTAAAAAATATATTGAGAATAGAGTTATATTTCCCGATAAAGAAATGAACAAAATGCTAAATTTTTCTTTGGCGTTAAGACACTTATTCCATCAAGTTTTCCGTTGTTCGAAGCACTTTTGATATCATGTGAAGCTGCACCCTCGTATTTCTTTTAATGTCTTCCATCCCTCCGATCTTAACCTTGGATGGATTTTCATCTTTGGAAAAAAGAAAAAATTTCACTGAGAAGGTGCCACACTTTCACAATTTTGTGTTTCGCTAAAATTTGCTGTTCAAATGTCATCGAGATTGGATACATTTTTTTTTAAACTGGCACGGACTCGTCAAGACTAGGTCATTGTTAACTAGTGTTTAATGCCATATCAACTTTTGTGGGTTAATTAATGTTATATATATATATATATATATATATTCACGAGTTGTAAGTGAATAGTTTGAAGGTGACTATTTTTAAACGTGTTTTAGTGATCTTTTTAGCACACAATTAAATGGTTTCAAGTACTCCTATCTAACACTAATAATTTATTTATTTATACACCGACCCATTGGCTTAGTGTTCGCCAATGGCCCGGGAGACCGGGGTTCAATCTCAAGTCAAGTCATACCAAAGACTCAAAAAGTGGTACTTGATCCCTTACTCATTATAAGGTAAGAATCAAGGGTAAAGTGGAGCAATCCAAGTAAAGGAGTAGCGCCCTTCCCTACACTTTGGTGTAGTAGCTATTGAAAAGGGAGCTTTCGGGTAGCCCTCGACTACGGTCGTCAACTTTATTTTACTTTATTTACACACGTTCAAATGGTTTCAAGTATTAATTTCTAATACCGACAACTATTTGATATTAATCCTTTGTTTGTATGTTAAATGGTTTCAAGTATTTATAATATTAATAATTCAGTTTACACACTGATATATGGTTCCAAGTATTATCATTTAACATTAGTAATTCTATTTATCTAATATACCTATGTAGTTTAAATTATTTGCTCACAGCTATATGGTTTCAAATAAGTAATGATAATCCTTAGTTGATAATTGAACAGTTCTATTTGACCCATAGATTAGACCCTAACAGGCATTACCAATCCGAATCAGAGTGGACCTGAGCGTAATGGCATTGAAGAGGTACTCCACATTCCTCGAAACTTCAGGATAGGAGCCTCACCATCAGATGCATTTTAATATCATACACTAGACACTCGTTGGGGGAGGGTCTTACACCTCTGCAAAGATGCACTTGGCATATTCAACAGTCCAAGCCGACAGGATGGTGACTAGGTCTAGACAGCAATCTAGACGTCTACACACGTCTTGATTTAAATTTTTAAATTTTTAAATTTTATAAATTGAAATCTGTCTCGATATATATTTTTTATCCCTCCTCATATATGTTTACCTCTCTCTTTTTTTAATATTCTTATCTCAGAACATTACATCGTTTATAATGGATTATGCTAATACACATTGTCAATTGTTAAAATGTACGGCTTGTTTCTGCTCAAAATATCGGTCTGTCTAGTTCGAAACCTCTCTCCCTACCTACTTTCCTTCACTACTCATGATTGGCTTCTCACTACGATTTCTCAGACTAAAATACCTCAATTTATTCGGCATGGTTCCTGTATTATACCATTTCAGACAATAATAGTAGCAGTAATTCCTTTACGCCGCTGGTAGCTTAGGAATTGGCAGTGAAGGTAAGTGATCTTGTGGATTCTAGTTCACTTATTGGTAAAACTGTTTCTAGAATTTTAGACATCGATTAATATATTCTTAATTCATGAAATTTTTTAAGAAATTTCCATTTATATCAAGATTTTCTAGCGTTTCTCTTCAATAGAGATATTAACCGTTTCACCAGTGTCGTTTTTTATTTTCCATAGTTACCAGTGCCACATTTTCCAGCAAGGGACGACTGTTTTGCTTTTTTTTTAAAGTTTTAATTCTAAAAAAAAACTCCATTTAAAAACCTTTTACATTTAGCAATTAATATTATAACAACTAATATAAGTTTTATTAACTAGTTTTATAACAATTCAAAAAGAACTCCGATGGGAATTTCAGACCAGCAAAGCGAACGTAAGATAAAATTCGACTATGGGGATAGAAATTCTACGATAGTTGTTATTTATACACACTCAAATCTCCGTTAAAAAAACTCGTGAATTGAAGCATATGTTCCCATATATGAATCACCCTGTTGTCTGGGATTTAAATATACTGACTGTATCTCCTGCTGAGGGGTAAGATCACCCCACTAAAAAATGATGGGTGACATTTCAGTTGAAGAGCTCTGGGAAGTGTTCAGTATTCCTATGTTGCCATTATTCTCATCAACACTTTGATTCGAAGTGGTATTATCAATTTAGGTCCCATTTATGGCTCAAATAAATCCGTTTGAGAATTATTTGTATTATATAGGAATACTTGATACCATATAACTGTGTAAATTATTTGTATTACGAATTATGAAGCAATAATTGTTTACAAAGAATTAATATTTATTATTTTAACTCATACAAGTCCTTTAAATATTTGAAACCAAGAGCAAATTATTACTCTTTGATCGGAATACTTGAAACCATATAACTGTGTGTAAAGTATCTGTATTAAGGATATCTTTTTAGAGTCGCTCGCAGTATAATGGTTATCGACATAAAAAAAAAGGACTTGGTGACTCGAGTTCAAATTCTCGACGAGGTGGTTTGCATTTCATATAGCGCTAATACCCTTTTTTAAGGCAGGAATCCAACGATTCTCCCTCCATCTATGGGCAAATTGTAGGGCAGGCTGGAATCTTTAACCCTGGTATGCCAACCGCTCTAGAAGGAATGCTCTGAGATCAAACCTGTTAAATATCTCTTTAAAAATTGACCTCGTGTCACAGTCACATCCTGTTTTTAGAGGGGTTGAGTAAATCCATATTTTTTAGCCAAAAGACTTCAGCGTTAAATAAGTCAACCAGCGTCAAGATGCCGTAAAACCAACCAACCAACCAACGTCTGCACTGTGAGAAAATAGATGAATATCACCACGTGAAAAATGATTGTTTATATTGAATGAAAATAGTTGCTTGAAGCCGTATAATTTTCTGTAAATTATTCTATATTAGATTGGAATATTTATATAAGTGTGCGCAAACAAATGATTATCATGACAGACGAAAATATGTGACAAAATAAAAGGATTGAACCCGTGTGAGGTTGATATGCCGTTAAGTAAACCAAATCGAACTAAACCAAATAGGCTGCGCCCTGTCAGCCGGAGCTGTAGAATACACCGACTGAACCCCTGCGGAGGAGAAAGAATCCTTCTTTATGAGTATCCTGGATATGATACTAAACTATTTGATGGTTAGACTCCATTATTGGACCTTTGAGAAATGGTAAGTAACCATTCATTGCCTCTGAGTGCTAGTACCATTTAGGGTTCCCTCGATGGATAAAATAGAACAATTTATTTATTTATTCTACTTGAAATTGTTTAACTGCGTACAAACGAATGATGAGTATTATTATTAGATATTAGATGCAAACAAATGATTAATATCAAATTAGATAGAAATACTTGTTAAATAGAATTACTAAGTTGCAATAGTTATACTCATTTAACTGCGTGCAAACAAAAGAGCTCTAACTTGTTTTAAAACAAAGTTACCCACAAACTATTCGCCTAAAAATCACGTCTATATATGAAGAGTATTAGGTATTAAATAACCACCGAGGGTTGATATGGCAATAAACCAAATAACAAAATGTATTAGATAAGAATACTTGAAAGATAGAATTACAAATTGAAACCATTTAACTGTGTTCAAACAAATGAGCTCTGACTCGTTTAAAAATGTTACCTACAAACTAATCCCTTACAAATCATATATATATATATATATATATATATATATATATATATATATATATATATATATATATATATATATATATATATATATATATATATATATATATATATATATATATATATATATATATATAGCGTTCGCCAATGCCCCAGGAGACCGGAGTTCAATCCCAGATCGTATCATATCAAATACTCAAAAATGATACTTGATACCTTCTTGTTTAGCACTCAGCATAATAAGGTACGTATCAAGGGTAAAGTGGAGCAATCCAGGGAAAAGAGTAACGCCTTCCCCTACTCTTCGATTAACTATTGAAAAGGGAGCCTCGAATACGATCGCTAACTTTACATACATATATATATATATATATATATATATATATATAGTGAGTTCGATTCACACAGGATGCCCCATACTTAAAGCCTTTACTAAATCTAAGGTATACTTATATGGGGGGATACTTAAAAGATTGTAATGGTTAGAGAGCTAGGTAAGCACGTGACTGTTAGTGAATTCTTATTTCACTGAACGCTCCCTAATTCTTGTTTTATGCCAAAAAATCTTAGTAAATGACGATTAATAAATCTCACGGGATTTTAATTAAGCCATCTAAATCTCATGATATTTTACTGTACTGGAACAGCTATTAAATAAGGTGCGACAGAAATACCTACAACGTTTTAAACTATCACTTGTGTGGTTCAAGTAAACTTTGGCAAATGATAATGGTAGCTCAATCTTAACATTTTATTTCAGATATAATTAGTTAAGTTCAGAGCTTGGACGGGTTTACGTTGTAGTTTGCAGTCGAAACAGTTTCCGTGCTCATTTCATGTTACATCGGAATGATACTGTTGCGGATAGAAAATCGATGATGCTAAGAATTAAAGATTTCAAAACCACTGAATAAAAACTGTAGCATTTTATTCAAACAATAGTAAATATCAGCAAACTTGGTCTTTTGCCCAAGCTTTAAAAAACATGGATGGTTCAAACCAGGTTCTTATCTGAAAAAATGGTAAGACATTACCTTGATGAAGCTATGATTGTCACTTGCCTAAGTTCATTTGAAATTTGGGAGACATTTCTGCAACATTTATTTTAATAATTTCCAATTTTTTAAAGTGTTCTCAGAACCTCCACCCTACAAAGAAAACTTCTATATCTAATAATTTCTCTAACTACTCCATAGATGTAGTTAGAGAAATTATTAGATGTAGAAGATCGAAGTTTGACGTCTATGGATGATGTAGACGCCTTGAAATATAACAGTATTCGAAACTATTTAAAGCTTTTTTTTTTCAATCATATAATTCTCCATAGGGTATGAACTTCCTTATTTCCCTTGCTATGGGTTAAATAGTACCACTCCTGGTCTTCTATGAGAATGGCTTTGGCATTAAATAATCCACAAAGGTTGATATATCATTCAATAAAGAAACCAAACCAATTCTTGATAGTCATGTCACGATTCAAGACATTGATTAATGTTGAGTTAACTCGTGAGTTCTTTTTAGAAAATTTCCATTTGAATCAAGAAGGTTCTCATTCAATTCTATTCGATAAAGATATTAACCCTTTCACTGCTGTGATTTATAATTCCCCATTGTCCCCAGTGCCACATTCTCCTGCAAAAGATGACTGGTTTTAAAACTTCAAAACTATTCAAAATCTTTAAATCGACATTTAATGATTATTATTATAATAATCAAATATAAATTTTATGAACTGGTATTTCTTTACACCAATAGTAGCTCAGAAACTTGCTGTGAAGTGATCATATGGATACTAGTTGAATTACTGGTACAACTGATTCTAGAATTTTAGACGTTGATTATTATAGTTTTAATTCGTGAAATTTTTAAAGAATTTCTATTTAAATAAAGTTTCGTGGTTTGTTTGTTGTTGTTTTTTCAATTCTCTTTGACAGATATATCAACTGATTCAACACCATAGTTTCAATTTTTTAATCGTTACCGAATCCCCATTTTTCAGAAAGGGATGACTATTTAAAAAAGAAAAAAAAACGCTATTTAAAATCATTACAGTATATGCTCGGGAATTATGCGATTTTCTAAGATCTAAATTTTTCCCTAAAATTTCAAGTTTGAGTTATGCACAATATTCGAGATACAAACGTTCTATGTATGTTAATACCGGATCTACTGTAACTTAATGCGATTTCACAAACTGTAAGACCTCCGAATATTTGGCGAAAATTTAGATCTCAGAAAGTCGCATAATTCGCGTTTACATGCAGAATATTAACTTTTAACAATTGATATTGTAATAATCAAATCAAATTTTTATGAACTGGTGATATAACAATACAAAAAGAACTCCGATGGAAAGTTCGAACCAGCTGAGTGAACTTAGTATAAAATTCGACTATTTTAGCATATGGCAAGGGGCTAGGAGTTATACATACCCACGCACATCTCGGTATATACACATGAATAGAAACACGTGTGTCTGTATATTATATATATATATATATATACGTGGGACTTCAGTAAGTTTTCTGACTTTTTTTTATACAGGCATTTAAAATTGTCGTAGACTCTTGAAGATTCAGTATATTATTGCTATACATCTTATGAGATGACTGACCAATTTTTATGATTTCAGCTTCAAATGAACAGCTACAGCAGCAATTGGAATACACCCTACTAAAGCCTGATTGTTGGTGAATTTCAAAAATGCAATCTGGACTTTAGAAGAACGATATGCAATAAAATTCTGTTTTAAACTTGGACAAAATGCCACAGAAACGTATGAAATGCTTCAGACTGCTTTTAGAGCATCTTGCATGAATCGAGCGTCAGTTTTTGAGTGGCATAAGAGATTCAAGGAAGGTAGGGAGTCTGTGAGGGATGATGAGAGGTTTGTGAGGAGCAAGGAAGTCAATACAGCAAAGTTGATTGGCCGAAGGGTTAGGGTTCGGGTTACTATGCTGAGGTTTTAAGGGAGTTCAGGAAGAGATTTCGTCGGAAGAGGTCTGCACTCTTCAAATCGGCTCAGTGGCATTTCCACCAGGACAATGCACCAGTCCCCAACTACATCTTTGTCACAGACTATTTGACCAAGATGGGTATCAAGACAGTTCCTCCCCCTCTCTATAGTCCAGACCTTGCTCCCCGTGACTTTTGCTTATTTCCTAAGCTCAGAGGCTGTCGTTATGAGACAATTGAGGAGATGAAAGAGGCTGTGACGATGGTCATTGACACCCTCACACAAGAAGACTTCCCTGGGGCCTTCCAGAAGTTGTTGGAACGGTACAACAAGTGGGTTGCAGCCGAAGGAGATTATATCGAAGGGGACTAGAGTTTCATGTGTGTACTATCAATAAAAGTGCCTATACGAAAAAAGTCTTGAAACTTATTTAATGATCCTCGTATATATATATTCCTACACATACTGACATGGAGAAATGGTAGATTTTGGTGAATCTGAAAAGTTGATAAAAATAAGTGGAAAAGCGGATAAATCAAACACTTACAACGGGTTTAATGGCAATATTTCGTTCTTTATTAACAGAACTTCACCAGACAAACATTTTCTGAGTTTTTCTATATTTTAGCAATTAAGGAAATTTTTTTTTTAAATTTACCAAAAACCAAGATATTCTTACTCTTAACATACTATGAACGATTTTTCTTGAATTTTTTTTTTTTGTCCTTTTTTTTTCTTTTTTCTTTCCTTTTAGATACTCCACTACAGTTAATGTCATTGATAAAACAGGATACCCAGGAACCTTTGCCCCTCTTCATTTTCTCTTTCTTTTTCCTTTTTCCTTTTTCCTTAGATAAACCTCTCCCCACTTCATATTTCCCTCTTTTTCACTAAAATTATTCAAACTCTATCTGGTCAAATCTCAGATAAAACACGATATACTTGATACCACCTAGCTTCGAAATCACAATCAAAATCAAATTAACCCGCACCACCATCACTCAAACCTCCTTATTCTTCCCTTATCTATCTCTTGTCTTTTGACCCTTTCCCTCCTTTTATGACTTTTCACATTCTTCCCTAGTTTATCTATTTCCTCAATAGCTAAAATATAGAAAAATGCAAAAAATGATTAGCCTAATGAAGTTCTATAAATAAAGAACGAAATATTGCCATTAAACCCGTTGTAAGTGTTTGATTTATTCACTTTTCCCCATACTCATACATGAAACTCCCAGTTGGTAGCCTTTAAAATACGCTGACTGTATCCCTTTCAGATGGCTAGGACCACCCCAACAAAAAAGGTGTCTTCATCGTGAAGCGAGGGTCTAGTTCTGGAACTTTGGAGAGTGTTGTGTTTCCTTTTCTTTCCCATTACTCCTCGGTCCACTCAGACCCAGTGTGGTATTATCTGTTAGGAATCCATCAATGAATCAAATAGATCTGTTTGAAAATTATTTGTATTAGATAGGAATGTTTGAAATCATATAAATACGTGCAAAAAATATTTGTCCCTGTTGAATGGGAATAGTTCCTTGAAGCTATATGACTGTGTAAATTATTAATATTAAATAGTAATACTTGAAACAATATTAATGTTAACATAGTATTTGTATTAAGAATAGTTACATTAAGCAATAATTGTTTACAAATGATTATAATTGCAGACCAGGGGATGTCCTCGTGGTGTAATATTTAAAACACTGGACTATGGACTAAGCGTGTTCGAACTTCAGTCGCGCTATCACGTTCACTTTAAGACAAATACCCTTGGGAAAGGTATGAACCCCCTTATCTTCCTAGCTATGGGTTTAATAGTACCAATCCTGTTCTTCACGAAGAATGGTTTTGTCATCAAATAACCCACGAAGGTTGATATGCCATTAAACAAAGAAACCAAACCTATTGCAGACAAAAATGAGTCATTTTAAAAAATGATTGCAATGGAACTGTGAAAATATAGATATGATTATAATCCAACATTTACAAATTAATCGAATTTGGGCATTAAATAACCCATAAGGAGTTGATACGCATTTAAGTAAACCATACGAAATAATTACACCATGAGAGGTGTCCGAACAGCACCGAAGTTCAGCAGCTTTGTATCTGGTCCGTATTTAGATAGGTGATGAATTAGTCCTAACAGGTACTTGAGAAAACTTTAGGCTTGTGTGCTAGACAGAGCAACGCTTAGTAAGTTACAAGTCACGCTGAAAGCATTAGTTTCCGCTAGATCACCGAAGTTAAGCAGCTCTGAACCTACTCGTTAGGTGTTTGCTTTTTTTTTTTTTGTTTCTCTTTATTTTTGTTTCAATATTGTTTTTTGTGGGGTGAAAGGTTGTGAGTTTTAGATTCTGAGAACACTCAGAAAGTGTTTCAATTTAAAATAATGGTAACTTATCATTTTATACCATTTCAGGTTACGAAAGATTTCACAGAAACTATCTACTTTGAAACCTGTTGTGAAAAGAAAATTTCATTTTCAATTCTTCATATTGTCCCTGTGTGTTTTTATCTTGTAAAAATGTTTGATTTTATTCAGAGCACGTTTGATATGAATCGTCAAAATATATACGAAATCAACAGTTTCTTCTTTGATAACCATGCCCGAGGATATTATTTGGAATAAATCTTATCTTCTATGTCTCTAAAGTTCTATATCGAGGACACAACACTACTCCCACCAATATTCTCATGCGTACGCACGCACAAAAGCTCATCTCATGTGTAGAGTGTTCAATCGTCACAAAGTACTCCGTATTTTTGGCCTTGTGCACATTAAGCTAAAATCAGTCAATGTCTATTGGGCACCAACTGTACAGCTGCAGTTAGCAAGCTTGACTCACCAATTAATTCAACAGCCAAGTGAATTCGATCATCATTAGGTGCCTTGTAATTGACTAAACTCTCTTCAGTACATAAATAGAATAAAACCAAATTGTTGCACCATAAATAATATTGCATAGATATATCTGTTCACCAAGCCATCACCCTCACAAGCAGTCAATTTTTAAGTGAAGGAAACCTAGTTTTCCAAGTCCAAAACTAGTTGACTGTCGAGGACTAAAAAACATTCTATCCTACTATTTATCTATAGATAGAAGTGCGGGGTGAAGAGATAGATTCATAACTTTCTCGGGGGCATTAGCACAAAATGAAATGCAAACGGTCTCGTGCAGGATTTGAACTCTGGTCACCGATTTCGTTTCCTACGACAATAACCGTTACGCTGAGTGTGTTTTCTCCTTCATATATATACATATATATATATATATATATATATATATATATATTGGACTGATACATATAAGAGAGTTTCAATTTACAGAATTTGGTTTTAATTAGTGACTAATATTATCCGTTTTTATGATATAATGTCGCACGGTCACACTAAAGATTCAAAAATGGTACTTGATGCCACATTGATTGACACAGCATTATAAGGTACGGATCAAGGGTAAAATGGAGCAATCCACGGAAAGGAGTAGCGCCTTCCCCTACACCTCGGAGTTGTAACTAATAAAAAAGGAGCCTTTACTTTCTTACATATTGGAATTCGGGTAGCCATCTTGTTTCTGGTTGAGAAATACAAGATACTCCTTCTAAGTAACAAGGCAGCATTAAGTCAGGACTCTGTTAATTTGCCATTGTTTATATGTGACTTAGTGTTGCATCTGATAGGCTAATCTACTGCTTCTACTTTAGTCACCTTTACTTGGCTAATCTACTGCTGAGAAAGTCTATAAATATTTGCTGACAATTTGTAGACGGCCAACACCTCTAGAATTCCCCCCTAAAAAAAACAATCCAACAAAAAGTATTAGAAATGCATTCTGTATTTGTATTTTAAACAAAGTTTTAAAAATTTCCGAACAAAAAAAATGAATTTAAAAAAATAAAGCAATTTATCTTTTTATGTTGTCAAATTTTCAGTTTTATTTGTTATTTTAGGGCAATGCGATTTTTGAGGCAACCTCGACCCCTGATCATTCATGAGCTCTGGTCCTTTATCCCGCTTGCTTCACTCTCAAATCTTGTATATATATATATATATATATATATATATATATATATGTGTGTGTGTGTGTGTGAAAAGTTCATATGGTGGTCTAGATACTCTCATGGAATGTGACTAAATCAAGTTTGTTTTTCTACACAGTCTCCCTTTTGGTCAATACACTTCTTCCATCAATGTTTCTGTGCTTGGATCCCAATGGATAAAAACTTCATTAACGGCAGATATAACGTCACCATATGAGCTTTTCAGTCAATGATCGTCTTACCCCAACCTCCAACATGTATGTATATCTCTCTAATTAGTTATATATATATATATATAGGTATTATTCGGTCCAGTTAAAGCAGAGTTGGTAGTAATTCCTTCAGGACAAGAAAATCATTCAAAAACTGAAAATTTAAATTTTCCTGGTAGAGAGCTCAATGTAATTAATATTACATTGCAAAAAAAGTTAAATTACTATAATTCCAACCGACAGTAAAATAAATAAAATAAATAAACAAATAAAATACGGAAGTGAGAAAAACGAGGAGATAACTCTTCGCTCCTCTTCCACCCCACCCCCCGTGTCTATTCTGATTTATTTTATCCATAAGATCTGAAAAAGTCCTCTTAAATTTTTCTTCGTGTTTTTGGTTTACATCAGAAACATATAACAGGATGGAAATAAATTTATAATCCTAACGTAACCGGTCTTTGATTTTTCTTAAAGAAAGTATATATCATCATCATCATCATCATATCGCGCTGGTAGCACAGATATCCTTGACCCTCTCTCGCCACTCCTCCCTATCGTTCATCGCCCTAGGTAGGTCTTCAGGACAGCATCCCGTACCCTCACATAGCTGCTGAATGTATGTTCGTGCTGGTCGTCCTGCTTTTGCATGGCCATGTTGGGGGTCCATAAGAGTACATCTCTTATGAGTTCGTCCCTGCTTCTCCAGCAGTGTCCTGCATGTCTGGTTCGTCTAACTTGAATAGTTTTCGTGATAGGGGGCAGGTGGCCGTACAGTTGGTGTCTTGTGGGGTGTTGCCGCCAGGACTTGTTTAAGATTGCACGCAGCATTCTTGTGTAATTGCCGTCTAGCTTCTTCTCCAGCCGTAAAACGGCTGGAGAAAGTATATATATATATATATATATATATATATATATATATATATATGTGTATGTATATGTGTATATATATATGTATGTTTGTATGTATGTATGTATACATGCATGTAATGTGTGCATGTGGGTATATGAGTGTATATATATATATATGCATATTATACCCATTAGTATGTGTGTACATATATTTTTCTCTATATAAATATTTGTATATCTATATATGTGTGTGTATAAATGAGTGTGTCTATATATGTAGATATGTGTGTGCGTATATATATGTATATACGTGTGTATTTGTAAATATATGTGTATATATATATTTGCGTATATATGTGTGTATATATATATGTGTGTGTGCATATATGTGTGTGTGTGTGTGTGTCTGTATATATGTATATATATGTATATGTATACTTACATATATATAGGCATATATATGTGTGTACATGTATATAAGTATATGTTTGTATATATGTGAGTGTGTATAAATGCATATATGTCCATGTGTATGTATGGGTGTATATATATATGTGTTTGTATATATGTGTGTGTGTGTATATGTGTGTATATGCATATCTCTGTTTATATATACACATATACATGAGTGAGTATATGTATATACGTGTATACATGTATATATGTGTATATGCGTATATATGTATGTGTATATGTATATATGTGTGCATATATATGTGTATATATATGTATGCATGTGTGCCTGTATACTCTGCTTTTTGGCGTTATAAAAGATTTGTTACTAGACCTAAATGATTCTGGCGACAAAGAGCAAATTGATATCTGCATTTGGAATCACGTATATTTAGAGGCCATTTATTTTATGTGAAGTTTTCCTCCAAATACAATCCACAAGATTTTGAACCCTTTGTTCACACACAAACACACACGTATATATATATATATACGCCTAAGGCATTTACAGCTAAATAAATCTAGCTCTGCTATTCTTGGTTCAAATCTGCAGATTTTGTTATATCCAAGAACTTGGACATTGCCGCTGGCAGAAGAAGATAAAGAACTTAAATGTCCTGGTTTTGGTTACATTGTTGAACCATTCGTTTCAAACGTCACAGAATTTGTCGCCTCCGTTTAAATTGTTAATTAATGAAGCAACATAAAAGGTCACGTTGAAAAAAGTAATCAAGTCAGTTCCAGTGAGGTAATAAAATCCTACTCGTTGGATTATGACTGATCAGTATCTCTCTGCATCGCCCAAATGAACCTCGAGAAGAATAATTTCGGTCTGAGATTAAACAAGAATTTCGATCCGGAAAGACAGTGCTGACAGATATTGCGGGTCATAAACCTATCCGTCGTATGAGGGTCGTCTGAAAAGTTCTTAAGCTGACCCAGATACTTTCATAGATTGTGATCAAATGATGTTTATTCAATACACTCCCCCATACTTATAGAATATCAATAGATTTCTATACCAAAAAGTGTTATTCTTTGTACAAAAATAGTCTCGAGAAGCTATAATTTCTGCACCTTTATTTTTGCAATTATTGACCAATCGTCTCCTCCTTTTGGGACGCCACCATTTTTTTAATAGTTTTGAGATGGCAGAGGATGTTTGCACAGTCTCGCCAACTTTGAAGGGTCAAAATTCAACGTAATTTAAGACATCTTTTCTCTCCTGGATTGTCAAAAAAAGATTTTTAACCAATTAGAATCATTGATAAAACAATCCATTTTTTATCTAATTTGGAGTCTATCTAAATCTTATAAATAAAGTGATAAAATAGATAAAACTTCAGTAAATAAAGATTCTTTTCAATTACACTCAAAACTTTTGTCTTTATTTCTCTTGAAGGAATTGCTCTTATTCTCCAACATTCAAAAAAGTCCATTCGTCGGAACTGGTCTGGAATCAATATTGTTTAACTAAATTGACAAACAAAAATATCAACCTTTTATTTGTTGACATTTTTATGCTGGAAATATTTGTACCAATATAAAATATTTTCGCCAGACAATTTTTTATTGTCTTATATACAAACTGACATTACCGTTAGAAACGTCACTTTTGCACCACGAAGTAATAACGTACATTGGAAGACCACATACAGAAAATAATATATTGTCTGTTCAAGTCTAAACAAAACTGCTACATTAAATGCGTGAACTTTTCTTTCTGGTAATGTAAAATATTATAATACGCTCTATTATTACCTTTTCTTGCCAGAAATGACATTGTAACTTTTGTTGTTTATCAACAAACTTTTCACTTAAATTTAAAGAAATAAAATTTATTGAATTTATCGAACTTTGTTTTATTCAATCATTTGTACTTTTCCGCTACATACTTATTCAATTTGTTCGTCTTTCGAATTGGTCATATAAATGTGTGAGTATATATATATATATATATCTGAGAAGTTCATAGGCTGACCAAGCTATTCTCATGGAATGTGATTAAATCAGGTTCATTTTTCAACATAGTCTGCCTTGCGATCTACACACTTCTTCCGTCGCTCGGTAGTGCTTTGATTCCATTGGTCAAAAAGAGTCATCAATAGTAGATACGACGTCATCTTATGAACTTTTCAACTGATTAACTTTTCAGCCTAATTTTCTTTATAGTTTTTTGTTTTGTTTTGTTTTCCAGAGACTTGTTCTGCAAAAGTAAGATGTTGTCCAAATGAAAGGAAAATATTGCTGATTGGGTAGGTGGTTTCTTTAATAGCATATTAACATATGTAGGTTATTTAATGTTAAAGATATCCATATAGAAGAACGGTAGTATTATTATTTAATAGCTGGGAATTCGGATGGGTTCATACCTTTCAAAAAAGGGTATTAGTCCGAAAGTAATTGCGTAAATGGAGTTCAAACTCACTTACTATGATGTCGCAGTCAAGTACATTAGCCATTACGCCACAGAAACGCGCTGGAAAATATAATGGCATTTTGAATGTGATTAATTAGTTTTATCATCCTAGGGTAAAATTTTAAATCATCTAAACTGCCTATAACTTTAAAACCCTCTTTTTTATCGCAGCAATTAACACAGCCATAAAAATTAACCGTATTTTGGTGAAGTTAATAAACGTCGTCAAGTGGTTAATGTTTATGACACCTGATAACCATTTCTCCGATTAAAAATGAAAATACAACACGATTTATGAAGACGCACTTGGCGCAACGGTTGTCGTTGTTGGAAATGGAATCAGTGACCCGATTAATTGATTGATTAACGGCATATCAACCAGTCTAGAGTTATCTCATGCTTAAAGGTTAGAGAATATCTTTCATTGTACGTTTACATCTACAATTTTGGTCTTGTTGATTCGCATTTTTTTAATGCGGTCCAGTCGAATACAAATAATCTTTAAACAGATCTATTTGACCCTTTGATTGGACCCTAACAGGTACTGCCACTCCGGGTCAGAATGAATCAGGGAGTCGGCAACTCGAGTTAAAATCTTCGACAAAAACAGACTATTTGTCTACTATATGCAGCAAAGCGTCAGGATTGGGAACCAAAACCAATATACATTGGAAAAAAAAAGAAAATATACAACAAAACAAATGAAAAACAAATGGGTCGAAACTAAAGTTATTGTTTGTGACTGAACTGTAAGAAATTGGCAGAAACAAATGGGATTTACATCCATGATATGACGTTACATGTCAATTAATGGACCAGGGATGATAGCACTCATTACCTCAACAATCAATGCACCTGTGTACATTGAAAGCCGGGATAATTTTCTCATTCCCTCGATCGAATGTTGGTTGGTGATAATGAAGTCAATTTTCAATACGAAAACGTATCTTGTCGCAGAGAAAAGGGGATTAAAGCTTTTCTCCAGGAAAAGTATATGATACCAATGACATGGCTAACGAATATTTCGGATGTAAATTAGGGAAAAAATTATGGTGAAAATTAAATAGAATGATCCATGAGAAGGCTCTATCTACTAAAAAAGATCTCTTTAATGCCATACAGAAAAGTTAGAATTAAGGCTGTCATAAAAGCTCGAAGACGTCAATTTTTTTTCATGAATTCCATTTTCCTCAATATCAGATTATTACATAATATTTCCTCAGTATTGCTCGGAAAAAATTATACCATCAATTTGAATAATTTCTTCTAGTTTATTTAAAGTATTTTGTAATAAAGAAAAATGTTCAGCAATTAAGCAAAAAATGTTTTGATTCTTATCTATCATTAGTTTATTTACAGCAATATTAAAAAAAACAACCTAAAATTAATAAATCCATCATTTTTGCAAAAGACGGTAATTTTATGATTTATGAGGTTTTTTTTCCCCAACGGTTTCAAATTTCTTTCCTTTTTCTTGTTTTTCCGGATCCTTCATTTCGAGGAACCAGTGTACACATGACTCAACATCCAAATTACCAGGGGATTAATTTGATACAAATGGAGTAACATCTCAAATAATTATTTCCTAGTTAACCCATTTTTTAATTAATATTAAATGTGGAGATTTTAATAGTCTTCATCAGGGATCTCCTGATTAATGGTTTAGGTTCGTGTTTCTTAATTACTACACATCTCGCGCGGATGGACACAGTGATGCATCATTGAAGCCGAGCAAGAATGCGACAAAACAAAGATCCATTTATCCAAAGAAGTTTAAAATATTCACCTCAACATAATTCTTAATCAAGCAACAAACATATCATTGTCGTGGAACGGTTGGCAAGCTCTTCTTGCAGACTATTTAGGTGTGAGTTCGATCTATAGTATGTCCTCCATATTTGCGGGTCTGTGCCGAATCGAATCTACGCTTTTTCTTCTTCTTTTTTTTTAGTGAGGAGGGATCTCGTCGTTGTGCAATGATTTGCAAGCTGGTCTAACAGATCATTACTATTAAGAGAAAGTTCTATTCTTGCTAAGTGCTCAATACTTTAGATCTTGTGCCAATTGAAGTCATCCTTATTTTTTTTTTTATTGGTTCAGCTTGTTTGGTATATCAACCCTTCCGGATCATTTAATGACAAATCTTGTTATATATATATATATATATATATATATATATATATATATATATATATATATATATATATATCATTTGTTAGTGAACAGTTTGCAGATATCATTTTTAAACGAGCCATTTTTTTTGCATACAGTTAAATGGTTTCAAGTATTTAACACGAATAATTCTGTTCAACATTCTTCTTCTTTTGTTTTACACAGTAGTGAATGGTTTCAAGCATTGCTATGTTATAATGATAATTCATTTTAACATTAATCCTTTTTCTGCACATAGTTAAATAGTTTCGAGTATGATAACCGATTAAATTGTTCTATTTGACTCATTGATGGAACCTTAACGGGTTTTACTATTTCGGGTCAGAGAAGACTTGGAAGTAATGGTAATGAAGGGGTATTCCACATCCCTCAAAATTCCAGGACTGGAGCCTTACTATCAGATAATTCAGTCCCATGTCCAGGACACTCGATCGGGAGTCTTATTCTTCTACAGAAATGTAGTTAGCGACTGGTTGGTTAGTTGGTTGGTTGAATTTTAAGGTATATCAACCTTTGTTGGTTATTTAATGCCAAATCCATTTTTATACAAATAATCCGTTCTATTTCAAACAATTCAGTTTAGCATAAGTACGCTGTTTAAATGTAAGTACACAGTATAATTGTCAAAAACATTTCTATTTCAAGCTATTCAATTTAGTAAAACAGTTCTAATTCAAACAACTGAGTTTAGCATAAATACGCAGTTTAGTTCTATTTAACCCATAGATTGGGCCCTATTACGTGCTACCACTATGGGCCAGAGTGGACCTGGGAGCAATAGCAATAAAGAGGTACTCCGCAATCCCCAAATCCCAAGCATTACTGGAACCTCACCATCAGATTGTTTTGTGTCATATACAGGACACTAATTGATGGGGTGGTCTTACTCCCTCTGTTGGGGTGCTGTCGGTGTATTCTACGGCCCCAGCCGACTAGGAAAGTTGGCGACTGGGTTATTATTTTTTGAAAAGTATTTCATCATGGTATAATAGTAAAAAAACTGGTCTGGCAGATCCTAACTACTTAATATTGAATGGTTAGATTTCTTTGTTTAATGACATATCCACTTTCTTGAGCTATTTAACGTCAAATCCATCCTTGTAGAAGAATAGCAGTGACACTATTTAACCTATGTTATATTTTGACCTTCGACCCGGCCCAAAAATACTATTCCAAGGTAATACACCGGAAGGAAGTGACACATTCCAACGGCCAGTAATCGAAAGAGATCGCGTGGGCGGATTAAGGCTTATGATATGGGACAAGGTGAAGGTCCTATTGTGCCATTACAGTCATGCACCGGAAGAGAGTAACCTCTGAACTGCATAACAGTTATTTCCGCTTGATGACGATTAAACATCCGATTTCAAAGATCCAGTAGGCGATCGTGTGGGCGTTGAGTTATTATTTAACTCAGTTGAGTTTGGGTCCCAGAGCAGTTGCCAGTATAATTCCAGACAGTAGAGACCAGATGTGGTAAGGGAAGGCCACACCCGACCGAGGGGGCCCTCGGAAAGCCCCGATGGAGTGGACCCCAACATCAGGAGAACAAGACACAACGTGACGGTCATAACAGTGGGGTCAAAATATGAAGTTTATGTTCGGTCTCCAACATCCTCTCACATGCTAACCTTTCGAACCCTTTCGAAGTGAGAGGTAAAATATTTCTAAAGAAGTCTTCATGCGTCTTCTTTCCTGCATCTTAATTCTTCTTGCGTCTTCCTTCCTTCATGCGTCTTAATTATGGTGTCGTTGTGATGCTGAATGAACGTGTAAATAACTATATAATACCTAGAGCTAGTGTGAGTAATTAAAATTTCAAGTAACTGTTCTCAATAGAAATACTTTCAAAGTTACATGTTTTCAAGCATTCCGATCAAATACATTAAATACATTTCAAAGAACTATTTGCCCCATAGATTGGACGCTAACGTTCTTCCACTCTTGAGGCCAAAATCCGGAATATTAAATGCAGATTTTCAAGGTAGCCAGGGTGTCTTTACTCGGAAGGTTAACTTAGCAAAAGGTTATAACATTTTGTCTTTTAAGAGGCACGTTTCGCGTAGTGGTTAACGTCGGAGGAAATGGAATGAGTGAACCGAGTTCAAATCCTAAATGAGGCAGTTTACATTTTACTTCGCGCTAATGCAAGGCATGAATCAATCTGTTCTTTCCTCTCCCAACTATGTTTAGATATTTGAGCAGTTTTGGTTAAGCAACCAATCTATAAGAAGGAAAACTCTGAATTCAAACCAGCTTTGCTTCGCTTAAAAATTGTTGTACTCCCTACATAATGGACTCGCTCTCCTCCATAAATACACGTCAACGAGAGCGTCAGACGGGAGTTAACCAAATCAGCGTGACACAATCACGTGTGATACCATCTGCGTAGTGGATGGATAGTCACTACCCTACTGGACTCTCAGCTTCCTATCAACTAACTACTGTTTAACTAGGTTCACTTGTATCTTGTTTCTGTAACTTGAATATATATGTTTTTCTATCAACCCTTTTTGTGTTCACCGTGTCTTTCTTTTGTCAACATCACAACAAAAATTGACCTTGTATCACATCCTATCCATAGTGGAGGGCTTAAGTAGATGTTTTATCTTTTACGATTCTAAGCTTGGTTCGTGACCTCCCACATCTCTGAAATTATCCCATTTTCCCCATGGGAATTCGAGGAAAAAATTTTGAATGCTACTTTTCAAGATACGCTGGCTTTTCCCCACTTGTAATATCAGCATAAGAATATATTCCTTTTCTCCTCCTTCCTTGAATTTGACCGTGTGCCTTACAAAGCCAAAATTCTTTATTATTGATAAGCTTATACTACCTGCCTCAGTCTAGTGATTGCCTCATCAATGAAACGCAATAGGAGTGAAAACCAGGAAATCATTAAGTTTATTCCTTGCGTTTCGTGCAAGTAAAATAAAACTTGGATATTGCTGAGAGCCATTTAGGATTCTGGAATCGACAAAAGGTAGCCTTGCTTAATTGAGTGACTGACGTTTATGACAAGTGGGACACGAACAGCCATTTTTCACTTGTTACTCGACCGCACTTTTTACACTCACTAATTATTATGGAAAAAATAGGCGACTCGAATAAAAATACTTGTCCCTCAATTCGTATTAGATTAATGGAAAAATCTGGTCACTGGTCAGGTTACCAACTTTGTTTGTGGGGGAGTTTCTCATTTAACATGTCTTGAACAGGAATATCCAGGCGGAACCCAGCCCTCTCCAGTTTTATAAATGCTTTGAAGTGGAACACAGCTTGGTTTGAATTAAGAGTTTTCCTTCTCCTTGCCGTGTTACGTAGTATATTACAAATAACCAATACTCTGATTTCACCCTCCCGGCGATGTTTACAATACGTTGAGTGTATCCGATACAGGGGTTAAGAACCATCCCAAAGGGGGTTTCCTGGGTAAAATACTAAACTTCATCGAAGGGTAAGGATCTAGTTTTGAAGATCTAGGGAGTGTGGAGTATCTCAACATTGCCATTACTCCTAAGTCCACTCTGACCTGAAATGGTAGTTCCAGTTAGGGTCCCATCTATAGAGCAAAGGTAGGTCCCCATGGCGCAGTGGTTAACATGCTCGACTCCGACATTTGAGTGAGTGACTTTGAACACCAATCACCTTATTACATTCACTTTCGGACTTTCCCACCATCCCCAAGCGTATGCTTATCCCTACAGGTATGGGTAAAATAGTACCACTACTATTCTTCTACAAGGATAGCTTTGGCATTAAATAACCCACGAAGGTTGATATGCCATTAAACAAAGAAATCAGACCTTTGGTTCAGACAGATTTGCTTAAAAATTAATTGTATTCGATTGGAACGTGTGCAAAAAATTTAATTCTAGGCGTACGAGGAATAAAATTCTTTAATCGCTAGGCATAAAATAACTCTCGACGGGTTAGAATCAATCAAATAATCTGATGACATCCCTTTAAATGACATTTTTAACATTTTCATTTCTCTTTCTCTGGTATCAAGAGAATTATCATGTCGCCTTCCAATTTGATACAGAAACCAAAAGATATGACGTACTCGTGATACTAACCACCAATCACAACAATTCAAAGATAGCCAGCTTCTTTAAAACAGCCAGGTACATCATGTTCAAGGGCAGGACAAAGATTCACGATGCAGAGGATCAAATTCTTTTCGTACTGGGTGCACAATGTCTCGAGGACAATGTCACCGTCTATATCAAAATTCTGGAAACGAACCAGGGAAGTTCGAAGATCTTCCAGAAAAAAAAATCTTGTATATCCTCTATGATAGGCGCATTTAACGTAATGGTTATCGTCGTAGGAAATTGAATCAGCAATCTGAGTTCAAACCTGGACGAGGCTGTTTGCATTTCACTTTGTGCTAATGGCCTCAGGAAATGCATGAACCCATCTGTCTTCTCACCGACCCCTCCCAGCTATGGGTAAATAGTAATGGAGACTGGGTTCTTTAGTCTTGGTTAGGCAACTAGTCAAAGAGAAAGGAAACTGAATTCATATCAGTTTCACTGATTGACCGGTGTCTCATCCTTCCCGTGGCAGAATGGTTGGGTAAATACATACCTCCTTCCTACCCAAGGAACTGATGAGTAACTTGCTGAGAATTTTAACAATGAAGTCACCTCTAATATATGGCTTCCTAACTGTTCTAACTCGAAACCCCTGAACAACTACATCTGTACATCTGGGAGAATACCAACGACAGAGTGAAAGCCGTCATCATGAACATGATGGCCAATATAAACGAGAACCCCCTATTCCGAGCATCGATGGCTCCTTCGAGGTTGATTGTGGTTGGTAGTATGGGTTTTATGACATATCAACATTTGTAGGTTGCCAAATCCATTTTTATACAAATAATCAGTTCTATTTCAAACAATTCAGTTTAGCATAAGTACACAGTTTAATTGTCAAAAGCATTTCTCTTTCAAGCTATTCAGTTTATTCAAAGAGTTCTAATTCAGCCAATTCAGTTTAGTATAAGTGTAGGTTTTGTTTACACACTGTTAAATGTCAAAACAGTTCTATTCCAAAAACTACAGTTTAACGGAAGTACAGTTTCAATGTCAAAAACAGTTCCATATCAAACAATTCCGTTTAGCACAAGCACCCAGTTTAAATGTATGTACACAGTTTAATTGTTAAAAGTATTTCTATTTCAAGCTATTCAGCTTAGTCAAACAGTTCTAATTCAAACAATTCAGTTTAGCATAAGTATAGTTTTTGTCCACAGTTAAATGTCAAAACAGTTATATTTAACCCATAGATGGGTTCCTATCAGGTGCTATCACTCCGGACCCGAGTTGACCTGGGAGCAATGGCAATGAATGTTACTCCACATTTCCCAAAGCTCAAGCATCACTGGAACCTTACCATCAGATTGTTTAGTGTCATATCAGGACACTCGTTGGAGAAGTCTTACCCCTCTGCAGAGATGCAGTCAGTGTATTCTACAGCCCTAGCTGAATGGGCAAAGGTTGATTGTGGTTTTATTGAATAATCTTTTTCTGTTTTTCTAACTTGAGGATATATTCAGTTCTTTAGTGCACGGAATACTTCGGTTGGATTTGTTTGAGATCAACTAGAGGATTCCGTTCTGGAAAGTTCCGACTGAATCGACCCAAAAAAGTAAATCAAAATAGTATACACGTTAAGATAACTTACATTTTAAAAATCTGCAGATGATACTCGATATAAAAAAAAATGAGTAGATATATATTTGCCCAACCACTCACACAAGTTTTGTTTTAAAGCGGAGTACAGCTTGGTTTGTTTGTTTTTTGTTTTATGTCATATCAACCTTTATGGGTCATTTAATGTTAAATCTTGTTTATACATATATATTGAATATATATAATTTGTAAACATTTGATTGATAACATTTTTGAACGAGCCAGAGCTCATTTTTTTTTTTGCACACAGTAATTGGTTTCAAGTATTTCTATGTAACACGAATAATTCTATTTACTTTTTATAATTTGTTTACACGCAGTTAAATGGATATATATGTATGATTTTTAAGGGAATACTTTGTTGGTAATTTCATTTTAAATGGGTTAAAACTAATTTATTTGAACAGAATTTTGCTATTGTTTCTACACAGTTAAAAGATTTCAATTAGTGCTGTCTAACTCTAATAATTCCAGTCAATATTAATCATTAATTATTTTATTTCGTTCAACCCTAATTTTAATTTAGATACACAGTTAAAGAGTTTCAAGTATTGCTATTCAATACTAATTATTCTTTTCAATATTACTCATTCGTTTGCACACAGTTAAATGGTTCCATTTATTGATATGTAACACGATAATTTAAATTAACATCGGTCATTTATTTGAACACAGTTAAATGGTCAAATTTCTCATTGATCCATAGATGGAACCCTATCAGGCACTACCACTTCGGACCAAAGTGGACCTGGGGGTAATGGTAATGAAAACTTACTCAGCGTTCCCCAAAGCACTAGAAATTGAACCTTACCATCAAGTATAGTTTAGCGTCTTATCTAGGACACTCGTCAGAGGTGGGGGTCTTACCACTCTGCCTAGATGCAGCCGAAGTGCTAACAGCTTGGTTTTCCTTCTAGACCGGTGGCCGTACTAAATAGAATATTAGAAATAACAACAGCACAAGCAAAATACCCTGATGGTATCGCTTTAAATGCTGGAACTAGGAACAGCGCCTACATCTTTATCATGAACAGATGACTCAACAACAATGTATGTTCACTTCTGCTTCCTAAGGAATTTATAACTACTTTTGTGAGATTCTTGTATATTTTCTAAATTTAGCAATGTTCTATTGATTGTCACTATCCTGCTCGCCCTTTTTATATGAGATATTCAGGAAAATAACAAATTACGTTAAAGCCAATCAGTTCGATAAACAAAGTTCTGTAGGCGATAGAAGCAATTTTAATCATTAATCAGGTTATTCTTAGTCTTGTCTTGCTGCACATAATACTAAACTATATCCTTCTGCACATAACACTAAACTAAATCATTCTACATATAACACTAAACTACATCCAGTTCTTGAGTCATTCATCCGTTGGCATTATTCCTTGGTCAACTCTGATACCGATTGACTGTATCTGTTAAGGTCCTGTCTCTAAGAAAAATAGATCTGTTTGAGATATAGTTTTAAAAAATTTTATTAAAATTAACAAACTGATTCAAACACACACACACACACACACTCACACACACACTGATATATATATATATATATATATATATATATATATATATAATGATATAGATATATTAAAATGTATAGAGATTAAAAAACACCAAGATTTCAGATAATGATTTTATTTGGAGATATATATATATATATATATATATATATATATATATATATATATATATATATATATATATATATATATACTTTACATATAGTCTAATATGTTAACATAGAACAATCTAACAGCATAAATAGCCCGGACATTTCTTTGCAAAACAATTAAGTTTAATGAGGTAAATGCATTCAAAAGAAGTCGTTTGTTTGGCACGGAAGAAGCGGGAAGATGGCCTCAGCATCAGAAGGATCTCCATGGATTTGAAGCTGTCGAAATCAACGGTCGAATACATGTTGAAGACAAACTCCGAGCGGAAAAAGAAAAGAGGTCGGAAAAGATCAATTGGCAAGAGGACTGAAAGGAGAATGAAGAGGACTGAGACACGGCTTTTGACATCTGGAGAAAAAGTTACTGCAAAAAAAGTGAAGGAGAAATGGGAATTGGATGTAAACGTCCTAACAGTTCAGAGAACGCTGCATAGGATTGGTTTGAAGTATGCAAAGGCTAAGAAAAAAATTACACTAACAAAGAAACACAAAGGAGCAAGACTGGAGTATGCTAAAGGGTGGTTAACAAAGCATGTTGACTTTAAGAAGGTTATATTTACTGATGAGAAGCGTTTCAAGTTTGATGGGCCCGATGGATGGTGTACTTGGTCGAGAAGGGGTGAGCCTGTTGTACTGAACAAACGACAGATGGGAGGAGGAGGAGGAATTATGGTTTAGGGTATGATCTTTGCTAATGGAAATATATGGTTGGAGTGGCTGAAAGGACGACAGAACAGTGAAAGCTACAAACTGTTACTGGACGAGAAAGCCCTACCAAGGATAAGAAGAGAGATGGGGAATGATTTCATTCTACAGCAAGACAATTGCAGCATCGATGTGTCAAAACTCATGAAAGAATGGATGGCTAAAGTGAATATGTCTACTTTGGAATGGCCTGCAAGAAGTCTAGATCTAAATTTAACAGAAAATGTTTGGGAAATGCTTGCGCAACTTGTCTATGATGAACCTGAAATAACGAAAGAGGCTCAACTATGGGAACGAATACTAGGAGCCAAAAAACAACTAATAGAAACACGTAGAGATATTATTGTGCATATGTTTGATCATTATGAAGAGAGATTGATAAAGGTTATTGAGAAGAAAGGTAATATGACAGACTATTAACAGTTTTTGAACGATGTCCGAAAAATAATGTCGCGTGTGTTTTGTAAAAAATGATGAAAATTAAATATTTTTCCTTACCTAATCGATTTTCTTCCATTTTTATTACAGGTATTGTCTTTATATGTTTATGCTATTCTATTGAAGGAATTTCGCCAATGTATGGTACTCGGAAAGTCGAATACTAAAGTGTCCGAAAAATATTGTCGGGCCCCTGTATTATATATATATAATATTGCATATATGATATATATAATGATACATCTCCCTCTCTTACTGTCTCTACCTCTCTCTTTTCGTATATATATATATATATAGGCATGATTTGATGATGATAACAATGATGTATAATATTATATATATATATATATATATATATATTATATCATTGTCATCATTATCAAATCATGCTTATAGCATGGAGCTCCTAGACTATCACTCTCTCTCTCTCTCTCTCTCTCACACACACACACACACACACACACACACACCATTCGCCCTATCGTCCATCTCTCCTAGCAGCTTATGAGTACTTACTTCCCAAGCATTGCCAACTTGTCTTGTTCGTTTTACTTGGATGGGTTGTGAGATGAAAGTTAAGTGATCGTACACCAGCTGTTTTGTGGGGTTCTAATTTCAGGATCTGTTCTAAACAGCATTCTTGTATAGTTCACAACTAGCTTTTTCTCCATGCATTTTGTTAGCATCCAGATGGTGCATCCATACAGTACTACTGTTACAACCACAGCTAGGAAGAGATCTCGTTTTATTTTATTTAGGGGATCAGATTTCCATATGATCGATAACCTGTCATTTGCAGTCCACGCCTTTGCCATGCGTATGATAACATCTATAATATTACATGTTGGGACAAAATGTGAAGTAGTTACGAGTTTAAAATGGTTATGAGGATAAAAAATCCTACAGGAATTGTTAAACTTCCTTCCGAGGACTGACTTGCAAGAAAACCGAATAACCGAACCAAAACTTAACTTTCTACAGTCTCTCTCTGTCTCTCTCCCTCTCTCTCTCAATATATATATATAAGGAATTAATATCTCACATGTTTATGCTAGTTTCATTGCCATAAAGATACAATCCTTAAAGTAAATGGACAAATAGAAAAAATTAGATACTATTCCTTGACCAATGCAATGAATGACGGTATAACACAAAAGCGGAGTGGGTATCCTCGTGGTGTAATGTTTAAAGTGATGGACTGCGGAATTGTAGTAAGCGAGTTCCCACTCCAGTCGCGCTATTACGTTCACTTTCGGGCAAATACCCTTTGGAAAGTTATGAACCCCCTTATCCTCCTAGCTATGGGTTAAATAGTACCCCTACTGTTCTTCAAGGAGAATGGCTTTGGTATTAAATAACCGACAAAGGTTGATATGCCATTAAACCAAGAAACCAAACAAAAGCGGAAGTAGGAAGGCAGAGAAAAATACCTTCCGTTATTGCAAATTATAAGACCAAAATTAGTAAAATAAAAATTGATCCTCTGATAAACAGTAGGACCTACCAATGACACTAAATAACTAACTGCTGTACAATGAAAATATAATTGCAGCATTGGGGAAATTTTCTAAAATATTCCGTAGGAAGACAAATTTTCGGATAATATTGAAAACAAATGAAACTGTGTAAACAGATTTTAACAATGGAAAAAAGTAGAGGATTATTCCTTATTTGGTCAGCATGATACCAATAATAAAAATATATGCAAATTTATGTATAAAACAGCCTCAACACAAAGAGGTGAGAATGACTAATAATAGGCTGAATAACTAATCAGGTTCAAAATTTGATAACAAAAACTTGGATTTATGGCGTCATTTGAATACTAATTCGATGTTTAATAGTTTATCTTTATTGCAAAAAATCAAGATCTGAAGTTTTTATTCTAATTAAAAATTACGAGGTCTACCGCCAGAATATGCCCAGGCCAGCCTGAAAAATACCAACGTACTTAGTCTCTTTTATATACCAATTTCTAAACAAGAATATGCTCTTCTCATACCATTAATTGGAAACATTTATGTGTGAGTATAATCTAGTTTTAAAACCATTCTGCGTTGAGCCAAATGTGTGTGCGTGTATGTGTGTCTTTGAATATCCAAAGATTCAATAACCTTTCAGTGTTTGTTATTTTGTTGTAGCGACAGTTTTAACTATTGAAAATTATCGGAAATATGCTTTGCCTTTTTTAAGAACGAGACAGGAAACGACGCCATGTTGAAGCCTGTTGGAAAGTACTGTTTGACAATAGTATATGGAGTAATTTCTGTAGTAAATTGGTCAAAAAAGATGCGTTTTACTTCCTTTTGCAAGATCACCAATGTAACTTATGAGTTTTAACTCAAGAAAGAAAAATATTTAAACGTGACCAATATATTTTTGATAAACATTCTGGAAGTGCAATTAAATTTACAAGCAGAATATTTATAAGACAGAAGCAGAGAGTTCACTACTTTTGTGTCATTACGAGCAGAATTCTGTAATAAAACATTAAGAAAGTTACAAAAGATACATATTTTATTTAAGCTGTAATATTCTTTCAAGAGCGCGGCAATATGAGATCGCAGATTTTAGAAGCTAATGAAAGTTGACTAATGCGCTCAGTCGAGCCTGCTAGCTGATATCTCTCCATCACACTACCATCCCCGTTATGTTTGTTTTCAAAACCATCGGGTTTGGACGAAAACGTAGTAGTCACAGTACAGATCCATAAAGAAAAAAAGTGAAACAAATGGAACCTGAGAATAAAATGGTATGACTGTCTTTATTGATGACCATTGCTCTTCAAGTTTATTCTGATTTGGAGAGCGTGTGACACTCCATTATATGGTGTTGAATGGTGATCCTTAACTTTCGTGATATGAACGAACACTTAGTCAATCTCTGACGGCTAGCTTCTGATACTGCTATCTATGTCTTTCTTATGGTCAGATGGATTTTTCTTGAATCTGTTATTTAAAACCAGCATGAAAAGATATCGAGTACTAGAGAGGGAATGACTGTGAATGACTGCAGAACGAGAAAGTGAGTTACCCAAGTTCTAAAAGCCTGTTTACATTTGGTGTTGGAAGTGAGCATTTGACAACACCCAGGATCACTTTTTATTCCTGTTTGGTGGCCGCGAACCAGCAATAAAACAGCTACATCAACTGGTTTTGACAACATTCGGAATCACATCTTGTTCATAATTGGTGGCCCTGAACCAGAAACAAAACAATTACATCAACTGGTATTGAAGTCAAGCCCCGTTCATAAAAGTTCTTCGGCCAAACAAGAGGATTTCATTTTCCTTATACGAAGATTATTCAAAAACCTGGAAAGAAAAAATATCAAACATTAAATGTAGAATTTTAACTTGTTTCTATACATGGTGTTAAAATCTGAGATCATTTAAACATGAAATTTGAATTTGAAAGTTATTAGATTATGAAATTATATCAATTTTTTTCTTTAACACGCTGTACATCTCAAATGATATTAAAAAAAGTTTGAAACTGCGCCCCATATATATATATATATATATATATATATTACTTGTTATCGGTTGATAATAATTTTTAAGTTGCAGTGTAAGCTTTTCAGTATGATAGGAAATCTTAAGATCGATACTTATTTATTATCAAAGAGATTACTAATATCATTACATATTATTATGTATGCGCAATCGAGATCATAATAGCTGCGACCAGACATGGCACGACTAAATTTTCATTTGGCTCGTTTCGCATTCATAAATTGAAAAAGATAATAAAACAAAATTGTCTTAATCTTAGTTGACATAGAAATTATTATGGTCAAAACAAATGATGACCTTCTTACTAACCCTAACGATCGTCATGTCATCTTTACAGAGAAAATTTATTACAGAGAAAAAAGAAAAGAAAACAGATACGAAATGGAAGCCATACATGAAACTCTGAAATCCTCCGACTAATGCTAATGTTACTTGATTTAATCTTTGCTAAATTATTTTTTTAAGTTTTATATTCTATATTTTTTATATTTCAGTATGATGAACAAAGTACGTGAACTACTTTAATAACGCTTTTCAGTTAATTCCGAGCTGCATTCTGGTTTATAATTGCAACATTTTTCATTCAACTAATGCTCATACAACTTGATCTAAAATTAAACATTGATGTATATATTTAACTAACACCTCCTCGATGGACACGATGAGACAAAAAGTCAATTTTTCTGCAGAGTACTGCATGTTTGAGTTCAGCGTTACCATAACATGGCTATAGAGCATAGTCTGTCCTACTATTTACCCATGGGAGGAAGAAGACATGAATTCATGCCTTTATCTAGGACATTAGCACGAAATCATAAACCTGCTTCGTTGAGAATTTGAACTTACCTTGTCGTGTCCATTTTCTAAGGCGATAACCGTTACTTTACATACCTCCTCATTTCCCGATACATAATCGTCACATTATTCGTTTTTCCGGCGTAAGCAGAGATATTTTGTTAGAATTGATTGGGAGTTTAATGAGAGCGAACATATTTCTATTATGTGTAGAGGTTTGCCTATTCTCCATACTTGTTACTCTTATCATTTCTCGTATGTGTGCAGATTTGTAATGTAATACAGAAAAAATGAAATTCAATTGAATAATATGCAATATGAAATAGCATAAAATATAAATTAATATATTGTACAGAAACAAATAAAATATTACATTATTATGATATCATGCTATATTGAATTTTTATATGAGGTTGGTTTGGTTATTTGATTTAATGACATATCAATCTTTGTTGGTTATATAATGCTAAATCCTGTGTTATATATATATATATATATATATATAAAAGTAAAAATTGGCGACCATAGTCAAGGAGGACTCAAAGGCTCCTTTTTCAATAAATACGACACGGGGGTGTAGGGGAGGGCGCTACTCCATCTCCTGGATTGCTTCACTTTATCCTTGATACGGATTATGATAATGCTGAATGTTAAGCAAGGCAGCATCTAGTACTATTTTCTGAGATTTTGGTATGACTCAACCTGGGATTGAACCCCGGTTTCCCGGAGCACATATATATATATATATATATATATATATATATATATATATATATATATATACAAGGCTCATTATATAATTTTCCAGACTTTTTTCATATGGGCATTTTTATTGATAGTACACACATGAAACTCTATTCCCCTTCGAAGTAATATCCTCCGGCTGCAATGCACTTGTTGTACCGTTCCAACAACTTCTGGAAAACCCCATCAAAGTCCTCTTGTGTGAGCGTGTCAATGACCTTCGTCACAGCCTCTTTCATCTACTCAATTGTCTCATAACGACAGCCTCTAAGTTTTTCCTTGAGCTTAGTGAATAAGCAAAAGTCACAAGGAGCAAGGTCTGGACTATAGGGAGGCTGAGGATTGTCTTGATGCCCATCTTGGTCAAATAGTCTGTGACAAAGATGGAGTTGTTGACTGGTGCATTATCCTGGTGGAAATGCCACTGACCCGATTTGAAGAGTTGCAGGCCTCTTCCAACGGAATCTCTTCCTGAACTCCCTTAAAACCTCAACATAGTATTCCTTGTTGACGGTCTGTCCAGTGGGAACCCAGTGCATGTAGATCATGCCAGTGCTGTCAAAAAAAAGGATCATCAAAAGTTTTTGGGTGGATTTGCACTGTCTGGCCTTCTTGGGTGTGGGAGAGCCAGCATGCTTCCACTGGGAACTCTGTCTCTTGGTCTCTGGGTCATAGCAGTAGATCCAGCTTTCATCGCAGGTCACCAGAGCATCAAGAACCGCGGGATCTGAATTGATCAGCTCAACCATCTCCCTGCGGTCATACGTTTCTGTAGCATTTTTTTCAAGTTTAAAACAGAATTTTATTGCATATTGTTCTTCTAAAGTGTTCTCACGTCCAGATTGCATTTTTGAAATTCACCAGCAATGACAATCAGTAGTAGGGTGTATTTCAATTCCAGCTGTAGCTGTTCATTTCCACCTGAAACCATAAAAATTGGTCTGTCATCTCATAAGATGTATAGCGATAACATACTGAATTTTCAAGAATCTACGACAATTTTAAATGCCTGTACAAAAAAGTCTGGAAATTTATTGAAGTCACCTCGTATATATATATATATATATATATATATATATATATATATGTTTATATATATATAATCTTATTAGTGTAAGATAGATAATTATTATTAGAGTATATATATATAGCTATATATATAGCTATCTTACACTAATAATAATATTTGCACATAATAAAATGGTTTTAAGTATTACTATCTAATATTAATAATTCAATTAAATATTAATCATTAACAAGTACTACTACTACGGGTCAAAGTGGACCTGGGAGTAATGAGAATGAAAGAGTACACCACACTCCCCAAACTCTAGAATTGGAGATACTGTTCAGCGTCATATCCATGACACACTCTGGGAGGTCTTGGTAAAGATCCAGTTGACCTGCTCCTGCTGGCTGGACTGATTTGTATATGTATATATATATATATTGCAATTTGTACTCCGAGTTCATATACTTTCGACTTTCGTAGGTCATTGTCTACGACGTGGGTAGGACAGCGCTATAGATTTTGAGAATATCATTATACTTGTTTATATATATATATATATATATATATATATATATATATATATATATCCGGGACATTGGCCCAGCGGTTAGAGTGTTCGCCAATGGCCCGGGAGACCTGGGTTCAATCCCAGGTTGAGTCATACCAAAGACTTTAAAAATGGTACTTGATACCACCTTGCTTAACACTCAGCATTATAAGGTACGGTTCAAGGGTAAAGTGGAGCAATCCTGGGAATGGAGTAGCGCCCTCCCCTACACCTTGGTGTAGTAGCTATCGAAAAGGGAGCCTTCGGGTCACCCTCGACTATGGTCGCTAACTTTACTTTTTTATATATATATGTATGTATGTATGTATGTATGTATGTATTGATTGATATACTATATGAACCAGAAAAAATATAAATTAGCATACTGTATAAAATTGTCTGAATTTCTGAAACGAAGCTTGATGATTTTTATCGTTAAGGAAAACCCTATTGTCTTCTTTATTGTTATTTCCACAACGTTTCGGTCGATATGTCCTCCGGCCTTCTTCAGGTGTTTGTCGAACTCGGGAACCTTCACGGAACTTCAAACTACGTCCTTTATTGAATCCACGGGGGTTGCCTGTTCTGATTCCGTTAGCCATAACCGGGTATAAATATTAAGTATTCCTGTATTATTACGTCCTCAGTCAGGATTGAACCTGCAACCTCCAGATGATTGTCTCCTTAGAAGATTAGGGAACCAATGCCTATAACCGTTACGCCATGTTTCCTGGTCATGTTGAATCCTGGACATGTTGAATTCTGTTGGTGGCTTGACCCGGAAGAGATATCTTCGGAGAGTTGAACCACTTGTGAATACTTTCCTAATGCCATATGGACTACATATCTTTTGGGTCCTTTCGGCTAGTCATTTGATATCGGGCATACTTGAGCACAATAGGTGAAGTCAGGACGAACTCATGAGCGACGTTCTATTATGGACTCCTAACCCAGAGCGCATTACATCGGCTCCAAGAAACCTAGAAAGGTGGATAGAGGACAAAACCCGAAAACACCTGAAGAAGGCCGGAGGACATATCGGCCGAAACGTTGTTGAAATAACAATAAAGATGAAGACAATTGTCTAAAAACTGTTAATGATAAAAAAAACTGTATAAAATATTTTATATTATATTGTATTATATCAAACTATATCATGTTATATCAAAATTCAAATTAACATGTTTTTAAAATAAATAAACATATAGAAAAACCTTCTTATCGAAAAGAATAAGAATCTTTTATCTCTGCTTTAAAATAAAAGTGTAACACCAAAATAACACAGCAATAATTTTACCCAAAGAATCGCAACGATGAAAAGTATATTGACAGTTAATTCTTAAGTGTGACCAAAAGTTTCCGGCCAAAATCTACGTATTTGGCCTCTAATTAAGGAAAGCAACTTTACATAATGAGTTAAAGAAAGAAAAGAGAATTAAGGAGAGAATTAAAAAGAAAAGCGAAAAGTATAATAATGTATATTTAAAGTCTTTTAGTTAGGAAAAAAGCAATAAGAAAAAGAGTGTAAATATAAGGAGAAAGTTCAAATATGTTAGAGCCACGTATTCATCAGCATGAATGTTCCTTTTATACATGGTAAAATATTGCATTATTTCTTTTTGTATAATAGAAAACAAATGTAATTTAGAATAATTCATTATATAACTTTACGGAGAATAGTATTGGGAACTTTCGCACAAATCTATTTAAAGAAAATCAAAAATCAACACTTTCAGAGAAAAGGCCAAAGATGATTCTTGATTTTGAAAAGTGTTCATTTAATGGGTTCCTGGTTCATTTCCGGATAACCAAAGCTCCCGAAAGCTTACTTCCGGTACTCAACTGATAGAGGTAAGGGATTAAACCGTTAAGAACGTTCACTGCAAAAGTGGATGGTGCTATCCAGAGGCATTTGAAAACATATTTGGGGTCGCGGTAAAAAAAAAAAAAAAGAGAGACTTCAGTGGCTTCAGGAAGCCTCTCTCTCTCTCTCTCTCTCTCTCTCTCTCTCTCTCTCTCTCTCTCTCTCTAAGGGATAACAGTCAGCGAATCATAAACTCCCTCGATAGGACATTCCTACTTTGTGTTTTGTAAAGATGTATATAGTATTTGGAGGACTACCTCCAATCAAATCTACTCTTTGCACACCCCAGTTTGGGATCCTCCCATTGTCCATAAATCCTGGAGACACAACCAGCTGAAAAGAAAAAAGAAAACAAACATTAGTGAAGAGTGCAACGATAGACCAAAACGCCAGACTTGTTTTTTTAACAGACAAGGCGAAAGAAAGCAGACACTAAAACAAAACACATCAGTGGTAGCGAGAAACTAAGAACGCAACAATGGTAATTGCAACTGAAATGTTGACAGAAATTTTGAGAACAATTTAAAGAAGCAAATCTTCATTTCCTAAATCCTCTGTCTCACTGTTTTAACATGTAACTGGCTGTTGCAAATTCTAACAGCAGTTCAGAAGTTGCTGTATATTCTATAATCTCTACTATTCCAGAATTCGGCAATGAACCTGAATCTGATCATACATTTGCTACAAAACCGCTGGGAGAATACTTTTCTCAATTGATTCACTTGCAAAGAAGATGTGTGGAAAACACGTCTTCTTATATGGAAACTTAACAGTCAAACATGAATGTTTCACACTTTTCCTTCTTTCAAAGCAATCTAAGGATTAATACTTGAAACAGACAGTGAAGCAACTTAGTGAAATATTTGGGGAACAATTTTCTCAATTCAATATTAATTACAGCTGCTTTAGATTAACCAAGCCCGAGGTAAAGGATTAAGTTATTTTTGCAAGGTTCGTCAACTGCTAACACAAAAAAAATCTGACTGCGGTCACTTACGGAACAACAATTTAAATCCTTTATTTTTATAACTGGACTTCAATCTCCTCACAACGCAGATATTCGCACTGTCAAAACTTGAACAACAAAAATAAATCGCAGTTAAAAATATTACAACTGAATGCCAACATTTACTCAATCTGAAACGCGACTCTCAAATGATTCAACAGGTAGCGAAATCATCAACAAGCAGAACAAAATACTCCGAATTCTTTTAAAAAGAGGCTACCAACAGTTTGTTAGTCTTATGATAAGTGGCATTGTTCACGTTTTTTCTCACTCAAAAAACACGTGAGTTCGAAATCTAACCGGTACAGATATATGGAAGGCTTTTACAAACTCGCAGAACTTTCAACACACAAAATAATAGCACCTTATAAATTTCAGTTCAAAGCACTTTCTGCAAAAACGTTACCGCACACATACACGCAAAGTCTATATTCGCCACTTTTAAAATTAATTTCAAACCTTGTAGAAAATATATCAATTTAAGTTGACAACATTCTAGTTCGTTTTCAACTTGACACCACTGCGTATATGACTTTGATATCTCTTTCCACTTGGTCGTTAATCCGTAAACCTGGCGTAATGAAAATTAACAATGTAATTCGAACTGCTTCGGGCGATTTTATTGAACTAATCGGCGTGCCAAACTGTAATGTCTCTTTTAACAACTAAAGATTTATTAAGTAATGTTATCTTACAAATTGTTCAGATTTTAATTTGCTTGGACTTGACTGGATTGAAGAATTTGATATTTTTAATGTTCCCCTCACATCTGTGTTTAATACATTACAGGTTACCCCTGCTTCAGATTTTTTGAAATCAAAAACAAACCTAAAATCAAGTTCAACAGTGTTTCTCGGGATGGTCTTGGTGTTGTACTAAGTTCAAGGCTAATTTAAATCTAAAGGAAAATGTGAAACAGGTTTTCAGCCCCAAGCGTCCATTAAATTTCTTGTATTTATTTTGGATAAAAGTGGTTGTACACAAGACTCAGTAGATATTTACGTTATCCAACAAATGACAAAGACGAATTTAACTATACACTGTTTTCTCTGTCGAATAAACCACTACAGTGAATTTTTGACAGAAATGCACCGGGTGTGCAGTCCTATCAATCATCCTTTGAAAAAGATGAACCATGAAATTAGTCAAGTGAACATCAGTTTGCTTTTTTGATAGAATTAAGTTCTGAATTAATGTTCACACATTACCATCGATCTATTGATTTTATTATAGTCACTGATGCTTCAAATTATGGAATTTGATCCGTTATTTCTCATATTTTCCTAATAGCAATGAAAAAGCAACAGCTCTTGCATCCAGACCGTTAACACCTCAGAAATGAAAACACCTAGAAGTGAAAAATCAACAGCTCTGGCATCCAGATCGTTAACATCTACTGAATGTAATAATGGCCAAATCGACAAAAAAAACTTAGCAATAATGTTTCCAATCTAAAAGTTTCATGAAATACTTTCTGAGCAACCTTTCTCCATTGCGTCAGATCACAAGCCCCTTGTTAGTATCAAAAAAAGGCATTTCAGTCTATACAGCTAACCGTTTGTAACGCTAGCCTACAATACTTTGGACTATGACTTCACTATCAAATAACAATTGACTGATAAGATTGGCCAAGTGGATGCATTGTTAAGTATTGTGGATTCTCATCACCAACAACCGAAAGACACTATTGTTGCTGCAGTATCAGTGGAACCGGTTGTCAGTAGACTATTGGTATCCACAGTCAGATCACTTCCAGTTACTGCAGCAATGATAAACTGTGTTCATGGGCTATTCCTGAATCCCCTTGGTCACGACTCCATGTTGACTTTGCGGGACCTATGAATAGCCAGTATTATATGTTCCTAATTGATTCTTATAGTAAATAGCCGTTAGTATTCATCATCAATCTCACCCTTTCGTTAGAAGTTTTTAGGAGATTTGGGATACCAGATATTTTATTCTCGGATAACGATAAAACATATACCTCGACAGAATTTTTCAGCCCCCAGCTGACAAAATGGCATTCAACACATCCGATCCTCACCATTACATCCATAACGTAATGGACTGGCGAACCGATTTAGGAATACATTTAAGAGGGGACTCTTAAAACTCAACGTCGGAAATCAACCGGATATGAATGAAAAATTATAGAACATTTCACGAATATCAGCGGGATTTTTGACCGGGTTAATTCATGCTCGCCAAAGACTAAAACGTTGTTTTTGAAAGATGAGAGACAAGGTTACATTGTGCGCTGTAGTGAACATGTCACCTATTGTTGTATACTCATATACATCTGCATGCAGAATCATAACGACGACACAATAAAGACGAGCGACACAGTCTTTTAGAAAAATATACCACTCACTTTATTTGAAAGGTTTCGAAAGGGTTACTCAAGGTTTTACTGTGAGTGGGAGTTGGAGACCGAACAGAACTACAACATATTGACCCCCACTCTATTGGCCATAACCGCGTTTCTTTCCCGTTCTCCCAGGCTGATCAACCGGGGGCCTGGGTTTTCTCTACCGCATCTTATCTCCAACTGCAACTGCTCAATCGGTGGCCTGAGGGCCCCCTCTGCTGGGTGCTGGTCTTCTCTACCGCATCTTATCTCCTACTGCTCGAACCTCCTGTGCACCGAGTTATATAATAGTTCGACATCCACCTTCTTCTTGTGGGCGTCACAAATCACACTCATTCAACCCGTCCACGGTCAAGGTTATATTCTGATATTCCTCGACCGGATGTACCTGTTATTTACACAGGTGCATTTCCTATTTTGACAGTCTGGCCAGCTCGGAGGTCAATATACAACATTATGATGCGCACCTACAGTCTTCTATCAACAACGCCCTACACATCTTCCAATAGATTAATTCAATGATCCAGTCCTTCCGCTCAATATTTCGTTTGATACTTGTGAACTTCCTCAGAATTCCCAACCTAAACCAAGGGTCGAAAAAACGGCTAAAAAGGGAACACAAAAACAGGAACGACAAGCTGCGTTGGAAGGTGGGTCAAACCGCTGCGGGTCGACCCGCGTCAACAGTCGTACAAGTAGCTACCTTTATGAGCAGGTCTTAGGAGGATTACTTCCTTACAAATCTTCTATTTGTACCCAACCTCGTTTGGTATAAATGGTATCATCCCTTTCTCCATAAATGCTGGATGAAACAGCCAGCCGGAAGGGAAAAAAGAAAAACTAGCGAAAAGTTTAATGATTGACCAAAACTTAGGAGTTGGTTTTTTTTTAAATCGACCAGCAGGACAAAAAAAAGGAACACTAAGCAAGAGCACACCAGATTGATAGATAGATAGATAGACTGAGGTTTGATTTGGCTTTGTTTCTTTATTTAATAGCATATCATTCTTGGTGAATTATTCAATGTCAAAGACATTCTTGAAGAACAGCAGGGGTACTATTTAAAATTAGCTGGGGAGATAAGGGGTTCATACTCTTCTCAGTAGCATTAGTCCGAAAATGAATGCAACAGCGCGAGTGGAATCCGAACTTATTTACAACGATCTGGTAGTCCAGTACATTTGCTACAAAGCCACGAGGTCTTCTCCGAACATAGATAGATAGACAGATAGATAGATAATGAACAGACTAAGATATTTCCTATCTCCTTTTTCCTTCGTAACTTGTTAATCTGTGGCGTCTTATCATTGTAGATCTGTTGCGTGATTGTCTGTCATGTGCCTTGCTTTTAAACCCCCGTTCATTTCAACAATGACCCAGAATATCTAATTAAAGATGCCGCCTACTTATTATTGATTTCCTTGATAAAACCGATGCTGTTTAGTTTCGCTTACTGAATGTTCTCAAGTTTTCTTGCCTATTTCCTGGTGATCTTGTCTTTTCATTTGTTTAAATTTATCGATTTCCCCGGTCGTTTTTCAGGATCTCGTATCAATCATTCATGCTCGGTGAGTTGATAATTTGCTTGACTCTCTTGTTTGTTTTATTTCCTTAGAGACGTGCACGTGCTTATTTCGAATACTTTTGTTCCGGATCAAAATTACGAGCACACTGCGCATCTGTAGGCCTAGAGTGCAAAATTCTACTAATTCCGGACAATTGTACAGCCTATCCTACAGCTAAGCTCCTGTGAAGAAATAATTTGTGTATTTTCAACGCGGTTAATGTTGAATAAGATAGCCTAAAATTATTTAGAAGAAAATGAGTGTTGTAATTCGTTCAAACTTATTTCAAAACAACTTATTTTTGCTTAAGCTCTTGATTTGTAATGTCTTTGTTCTTTTTTCATAAAACAGTAAGTAACAAAAATTATACGTCGTAACAAATTTACAATCGAAAACCAAATCCAAATAAAAATGACTGTTTATGTAAGATGATAAAGGGGAGGAATGTTGATTTCGAAACCCTAACTTCATAACTCTAAATTTTTTTTTTTTATTTTTTTTTTTTTTTTGGTTATGAGAATTTCACTTGCTTACTGATAAAACTTTGAAATTGAAAGAAAAAAAGGAAAAACTGTAAAATTTTATCGTTAAATTTTTTTTATGTGTTTTAATTTTGGACCCTTAAACTTATAGCTGTTTTATTTTTCGAAAAAACTTTCATAATTACAATTATTTTACATTTTATAAAAGGAGGTTAACTTATATATTCTAATTCAAAGTAGAATGATCACTCATTTCCGAGAGAGAAACATTTTTATTTGAATTTGATTTTCGCCATAAACAATTTTACGGCTTGTATTTTTGTAACATAGTGTTTTCTTTAATCACAAATCAACATCTTAAGCAAAAATGTGTTGTTTTGAAGTTAAGTTTAAATGAATCACAACATTCATTTTCTTCAAAATAATTTTCGACTACCTTAGTCAAGGTATGCCGAGTAACTGAGAACAAATAATGAAAAGACCGAGACATGGTTGCGTGAAGTACACGTAAAACGAAAAAAAAAAAACAATTAATGATATCAGCCGAAAGCAAGTATATTAGAGAAATATCAGGTTAAATATTTGGGTGATCAAAACATGATGCAGCACAAGGTTGGTTTATATACCAGCAGTATCTTAAAATGTCACCAAATTTTGTGGGGTTTCTGTCTGATCATAGGAACGCTAGATCAAGATGCAGCCAGTTCATTAATAACGTCATCATAACGTTCCAATAACGAAGTAGAGGAGAATCTCCGCTGCGCAATGTCTGCAGTGAAACATTTTAGTAAGCGAGTTCCAACTCCAGTAGCGTTATATGTCCACTTTCGGTCGAATGCTTTCTTGAAAGATTTCTCACCTTTCCCTCCAATTCCCAAACCCCTAGCTATGGCTTATATAGTACTACTAATGTTCCTTTTCAAGAATTGCTTTGGCATTAAATAATCCACAAAAGTTGACATGTCATTAAACCAAGAAACTAAATTATGAAGGAAGCGCCTTATTAAATGATGCATATATCTACCCAACCACTCCGCCAGGAGCAGAAATCAACAAAAGATCAGTTTTTAAGCGTAGCACAAATGCTTTGAATTCAGAGTTTTTTCTTCCACTAGACTAGTTGCCAAACCAAGGTTAAAGTAGTCTGCTCATAGCTGAGAAAAAACGGATTCATGCCTTTACAAAAGGTCAAACGCAAGCAGGCTCTTCCACGATTTGAACTCGGGTCGACGAATTCAATTCCTTCGATTATAACCATTAAGTTAACTGCGACAAATTCAATGATCAAATTTTGGTCATCTGACTAGATGATACGTCAATACACTGATCGTAAACAAATTCGTAAGCTGTCTTGCAGTTTGCGTATCTTCATTTGAATTATTGAGCAATCATGCACCGTGATCGACGGGAGAGCTACAATATATATATATATATATATATATATATATATATATATATATGAGCTCTTCTCCTGAATTGAGCACTATGGTAGCCGATAAGCGTATACGAATATATACATGAAAATTCGTTCGCTTACACTGAGTCGGACAAATACACTTTAGAAAGGTATTAGCCTCCTTAACTTCCCAACTATGGATTAAATAGTACCACTACTATTCTTCAAGAAGGATAGCTTCGGCATTAAACAACCTATAAAGGTTAATATGCCATTAAACGAAGAAGCCAAATCGAACTAAACCTTACCCTGAGTTGACTATAGTTTAAGGGTAAGTTGTCCCTCTGACGAAAAATTAGCGGGGTTTCGATTCCAACATGCAGCAACTCACGTGTTTAGACACACTGAAGATTGGCCAGTCGACTGGGGCTGTAGAATACACCGACTGCAACTCTGCTGAGATGTAAGACCCCCGAACGAGTGTCCTGGATATGACACTAAACAATCTGATGATGAGGTTCCCGTGATGCTGGGGCCTTGGAGAATGTGGTGCACCCCTTCATTGCCTTCGCTCCCAGGTTTACTCTGACCCGGAATGGTAGCACGTGACAGGGCCCAATCTATGGGTTAAATAGAACTAAACTCCATACTTATGCTAAGCTGAATTGTCTGAATTAGAACTGTTGACTAAGCTAAATAGCTTGAAATAGAAATATTTTTGACAATTATACTATATACTTACATCTAAACTGCGTACGTATGATAAACTGAATTGTTTGAAATGGAACTGTTTTTGACATTGAAACTGTTCTTACGCTGAGCTAAATTGTTTGATATAGAACTGCTTTGACATTTAACTGTGTGTAAACAAAATCTACACTTATACTAAACTGAATTGGCTGAATTAGAACTGTTTGACTAAACTGAATAGCTTGAAATAGAAATGGTTTTAACAATTAAACTGTACTCATGGTAAACAGAATTGTTTGAAATAGAACTGATCATTTGCATAAAAATGGATTTGGCATTAACTAATCTACAAAGGTTGATATGCAATGAAACACAAACAACCAGCCAACCAACCATACTGAAGTGTTGTGATATGATGAAACAGTCTTTCCGTGGATGACGATATCTACAATAATATATATGAAGAATAGAATACGTGGTGACTTCAATAAGTTTCCAGACTTTTTTTGTTTGGACATTTAAAATAGTCTTGAAAATTCAGTAGCATCTTGCATGTATCGGGAATCAGTTTTTTAGTGGCATAAGAGATTCAAGGAAGGCAGGGAGTCTGTGATAGATGATGATAGGTGTGGGAGGAGTAAGGAAGTCAATACACCAGAGTTGATTGGCCAAACGGTTAGGGTTAGGGTTACTATGTTGAGGTTTTAAGGGAGTTCAGGGAGAGATTCCGTCGGAAGAGGTCAGCACTCTTCAAATCGGGTCAGTGGCATTTCCACCAGGACAATACACCAGTCCACAATGCCATCCTTGTCACAGACTATTTGAGCAAGATGGGCATCAAAACAGTTAGTCACCCTCCCTATAGTCCAGACGTTGCTCCCTGTGACTTTTGTTTATTCCCTTAGCTCACAGGCTGTCGTTATGAGACAATTGACGAAACGAAAGAGGCTGTGATGACGGTCATTGACACGCTCACACAAGAGGATTTCCATGGGGCCTTCCAGAAGTTGTTGGAACGGTAGACCAAGTGCATTGCAGCCGGAGGAGATTACTTCTAAGACAAGTAGAGTTTTATGTTTGTACTATCAATAAAAGTGCCCATACGATAAAAATTTGGAAACTTATTTAATGATCCTCATATATATATATATATATATATGTGTGTGTGTGTGTGTGTGTGTGTGTGTATGTATGTGTGTGTGTGTGTGTGTGTGTGTGTGTGTGTGTGTGTGTGTGTCTTCGGACTTTTGGAAAGTAATTACATTTTTATCTGAGAGGACATTGAAATATATGTAAGTTAAATTTATTCTAAATATTATCATAAAAATATAATCTCCTTCATTTTCAATAACTTAAGAAAACAAGAAAAGGTCGTTAAGCTGAGAGAACAACGATCCCTAATCTCTGTGTGTTATCAAATCTAAAAATAGAAAATTTGGCAACGTATGGCAATGATCATTTTAGAATAGGAAAAATTATTAGTTTACAGTCTATTTCATGGAGGGTCCCGTGGCGTAATGATTACCGTCGTAGGAAATAGCCACAGTGATACAAGTTCAAATCCTAGACGAGGTTGATTGCATTTCACATAGCATTAATTCTCTTGGAAAAGATATGGATCCAGTTATTCTCTTTCCACCTATGGGTAAATAGTAGTGCAGACTGGGTCATTTAACCTTGGTTAGGCAACTAATCTATTAGAAGGAAAACTCTGATTTCAAACCTGTTTAACTCGGCTTAAAAAATGACCTTGTGTCACATCTTGTTCGTGCGGAGGGATTGGTGAATACCTACACGCAGTTTTAGTCAACAACCATCTGAGCTGACCTTTTGAAACCATTGTTAATCTTAGAATTGGATGATAACCATATGAAATGATTTATTGTTCAATGGGATACAATAAGTACAACAATATTGTTAATAAAATTACCATTTTATATGAAACGGTACTATTTGTTGACTTTTGTAGTAAGAAATTTTTGGCTTAACATTTTGGTCTTGGCCTAACCTTGATCAACTATTTACACACTCAAAGGTTTTTTTCTTCTTGCACATGTTGCTGCCCCCTAATATTAGGCTAAAATTTAGGTGTCAGAAAAATGCATGATACACGAGTATATATACGATATTCCTTTTAAAAATTGTTCAAATAACTGTATTTTATCGGCTATTTCGTTAGTTTTACGTTCTGGTTCCATTGTTAATATCTCATCTCATGTTCTTCATTGATTTTCGACCCTTCTTATTTCTTATAGGCTATTGGAATTACTCCGTTGTCATTGTCACAGCTGCGAATAATGAATCACTCAATTGTCGTATGTCTTTTATTGAAATGTTCTAAGTTTGTCTGGTTTCTTTTCATCAGTTTCTCTCTATTTGCGTTTCTTGAGAATGGACAGCGTCTTCCTGTCTCCAAGTCAAGTGTGTCTAATTCTTTCTCTCTTTCAAACACACACACACACACACACCTCAGGACTTTTTTGGTTTCGGGTTAAAAGTGAAGTGTGTTCATCTCCCTCAACCGTATTTTTGTATTCGAGCAAGATATGGCATATAAAATAAAAAAGATACGGCGAGCCTGGTCTTGAGAATCCATTCTTTTGTACAAAAGAGATCAGAGTTAACCGAACGTTACACCCACCCTGTGTGACAAAGGTCGGACGGGCCAAGGTTATTTTTAGCCTAGACCATGCATATGCGCATAGGACATTTGGTTTAGTTTGGTTTGGTTTTATGGCATGTCAATAATTGTAGGTTATTTAACACCAAATACATTTTTATAAATATAAGCAATTCTATTTCAAACAATTCACTTTATCATAAGTACACTGTTTCGTTCTAATTAACCCACAGAGAGGACCCTATCAGGTGCTACCACTCCGGGTCAGAGTGGACGTAAGAGCGATGGCAATAAAGGGGTAGTCCGGATTCCACAAAGTTTAAGTATTGCTGTAGCCTGTTTGTTTAGATTGTTTAGTGTCATATCAGGACACTCATTGAGGAAGTCTTGCTCCTCTACAGAAGTGAAGTCGGTGTATTCTTCAACCCCAAACGATTGGGCTTGCAAAGGACCTTTCATTAAAACAAAATAAAATATATATATATATATATATATATATATATGAAGAATAAAATAAGATAATATCAGAGGATAAGAACTCTTTTTCATATTGTCAATCCTCAGATGAGCTCGTGTCAACAGATCTACATTAAGTAATGTCAGGATTTTACGGATCAGAAACACTTTTTGCGTTAATTTTTATCATAATTATATATATATATATATATATATATATATATATATATATATATATATATATATATATATATATATATTATGTATTCTTCAATCCAGTAAATGCGGAGTATGGAATAATTCTATCAGGACAAATTAATTATTCAAATTTCGAATATTTAAATATTCCTGGTAAAGAGCTCAATTTAAATAAATTCACAGAGCAAATGATTTTTTTTTTTTAAATAACAAAATTCGGTCTCAATAGGATAACTATCCTAATGTGACCGAACATTGTTTTCTTCTTGAAATAATATATATATATATATATATATATACATATATATATATATGTATATATATATATATATATATATATATATATATATATATATATGTATATATATATATATATATATATATATATATATATATATATATTATTTCAAGAAGAAAACAATATGTATATATATATATAATCTTTGGATCGTTCAAATATTTCTAAGCCTCCCCAGCTAAAAGAGCCTTTGCTGAACATTTTTACTGTGACAACACTTCTTATAATGCTAGAAAAACTAATTCTGATTTCTGTGCTGGGGAGGCCCATACAAAGGTGAGAGGTATGCCACAAATCTAAAATCTGGCTGAAGCTTAGAACTTTTTGAACGACCCTGGTAAACTCCCAATGTATGTGCGTCTCTCTCTCTCTCTCTCTCTCTCTCTATATATATATATATATATATATATATATATATATATATATATATATATGTGTGTGTGTGTGTGTGTATGTGTGTGTGTACGTTTGAATACATTTTTATCAGCCGACTTTTTCCCTTCTACTCTCCCACCTTCCCCACTCTACTTCCGTTTCCTCTACAATGCAGATGAATATTTTCTTCTAAGATCAGGCTTGATTTTGGTACCAATGCATCATTGCGCCCCAGCAATATCTTACAATATCACTAGATTTTGTCGGTTTTCTATCACATTGTCAGAATGCCAGATCAATAAGCAGCCACTTCATATGATCCAGTATTGTGTTAAGAACTTTCCAACAAACGAAGTGATCATCCTATTATGTGCTTATTTAACCAACCCCTCCATTACAAGCAAAATACAACTGGTTTAAATTCAAAGTAATTCCTTCTCCTAGACTGATTGCCTAAGAGTACACAGTCTGCCCTACTATTTAGCCATACCTGCGAGATCAATATAATTCCTTTTCTCATTTTTTTCCTATTGCAAGCAAACTTACTTCGAAATTTTGCCATTTATATAAATTATTTTTATAATTCCATTTTTCGTATATAATTAAAATTTGGCTTATAATCTTTCATATGTTGTGTTCATCTGACTGCCTACCGTGTCAGATTTGACATGAAGTGATTTTATTGTGGGGAGCCGCTCGCGAATCAATAATCATGCATGGTCATTTATCAAAAATGCTTGGCCTCCACGACATTCCCCTTCAAGAGCGCCTCAGGCGCCGAGCAATAAACTCAGCCCTTCTAATCTTATATTAAGTCATTGATAATTATTGACTCAATATTTTCATTATTCCTATGACTTCATACTGTAAATATGATTGATTGATTGAGTCAGTCAGTCAGTCAGTCTGTGATTTAACGGCATATCAACACTTTTGGGTTATTAAATGCTGAAAATTGATTCATTTATAAATCTTTCATCATCATCATAATTGCTTGTATTTTCAACGTCCCATAGCAGTCATCTTTTAATTCTACTTTTTTGCATATGATAATTATTTCGTTGCACACAGTTATATGGCATCAAGTATTCTTATCAAATAGGGTCCGGGCCAGTGGACTAATGAGTAGAGTGTTCACCAATGGTCCGGGAGACCGGGGTTTAATTCTAGGTCGAGTCATACCAAAGACTCAAAAAATGGTGTTTGATGGCGCCTTTCTTAACACTCAGCATTATAAGTTAAGCATCAAGAGTAAAGTGGAGCAATCCAGGGAAACGAGTAGCGCCCTCTCCACACCTTGGTGTAGTAGCTATTGAAAAGGGAACCTTCGGATCACCCTCGACTACGGTCGCCAAATTTACAATTTTACTTATACACAATTATCTGGTTTCAAGTAACTATTACTGTTTGGGTTTTGTTTCTTTTTTAATAGCATACCAACTTTCGTAGCTTATTTAATGTCCAAGCCATCCTTGTTGAAGAACATCAGTAATACTTTTAAACCCATATATGGGAGGGAAAAGGGGATTCCTCCCTTTCTTATGGGTATAAGTTCAAAAATGAACATAATAACGTGACTAGAGTTTGAACTCGCTTGCTTCGAGGCCACAGTCCAAAACTTTTGCCATTACGCTATTGATAATCGTAATTTGTTTGCACATAGTTATATGGTTTCAAGTATTCCTATCAATTACCAATATTTTAAAAATTGAAAATGTGGTTTCAATTAACTAATAATAAACTGTAGTAAAAATTATAGCTACAAGTAAATATTCGTAATACAAATAATTTCCACAATCATGTGGTATCAAGTATTCCTATCTAATACAAATGACTTTCAAACGGATCTATAAAACCTATAAATTGGTCTCTAACAGATACGACTACTCTGAGTCAGAGGAGACCTGGGAGTAATATCAATGAAGATTACTCCACACGCCTACATCGCTCCCAGGTCCACTATGGCCCGGAGTGGTAGCACCTGATAGGGTCCTATCTATGAGTCAATTAGAATTAAACTGTGTAATTACGCTAAACTGTATTGTCTGAAATTAACTGTTTTTACATTTAATTGTGTTTAAACTGTGATCTTATTTAATCTGAATTGTTTGAAATAGAACCGTTTTTTACATTTAAACTGTGTACTTATGCTAAACTGAATTGTTTGAAATAGAACTGTTTATATGTATAAAAATGGATTTGGCATTAAATAACTTACAATGGTTGATTTGTCATAAAACTAAGTCAAAACAAACCAATCCATACTCATCAGATCTCCAGAACAGGATACTCACAATCGGATGCAGTTTAATGTCATGCCCAAAACTATACATGTGTGAGTATTCTCTTTCAACATACTTTTTTTCTCTACTGAGTATGATTAAATACATTTTTTTTTTATGTTAACATGGGAGTTTCTAAATGATATTAGTATTTTAAAGTCCTCGCCTGTTCACCATCCTCGTCAGCATATTATTGTAATATTCACCAGGAGGTTTCTGTAATATCAATTCTGCTTTTCTAATAAAGATACACCCCATAGAAATATTAATAGTTTTTTAATCACCAGTAGAAGATTCTAAGAATGTGTTGACAGCGGTGGTGAACATAGGGAGTCTTCTTGAAATTATATCATTATGGTGCTCCCATAAGGGTGACAACATTTTTATTGAATTACTCTGTATATCTTTGTTACCTGACTACGTATCCGCCTTTCATTTATTCTTTCTTTATGTACATATTCCTATACGGTGTGTCACAAAAGCAAAAGAAAGAAATAAGCAAATACACTCTTTAAAAAGAAGATACAAACGTATAGATATCAATATCATTACCCTGAAGGATATCTCTAATACAGTTATCTATCAACATATACAAACATCTATCCTATAATACCCAAAAGATGAAGAGGCTAACAGTCTGAAGGTGATCTAAAGATTATTCAAAGGTTAGATATAGATTTTTTTCCTGACTTTAGTTCAAATTTGTGTGGTTCGTTAGTGATGATCTGTGCGATATACAAATCGAATGAATTGTCTTCAAAGCCTGTAGGCACGATCATTGCTATCTTCAAGTTTGCCAGCAACAGAGAAAGGGTTAGTGGATATTAGTAAGAAACTTAAGCAAACAATCAAACAGACTGATGCTGTAATATACCAATGCTTCGACGGAGCAACAGGAGGCGCTGTTATCGCCTGTTTTTCTTTGTGGCCAGAGATAAGCGGCTGGTGAATAACACATCTGAATAACCAAGTAATTTATCAACACTTTTTTAATAGAGTGAATAGGAAAAGCGAGAAGATATTAAGCTCACAAAAGGAAGAGCAAAGGAATAAACTGTAAGGTTCATTTCTGATAGTAAATCGCTCTGAGGTGTTTGCTGGTCTCACTCTTTTAAGCAACGGACTGAATGCAGTAAAAATGAATATTGTTCAGCATAATGGCAGTAATGAGTACTGCATGTGGTCTCATGGAGGCAGCACCCAATAAAATAGCATCTGTACGGCCACTTATCGCCCATCCCACAAATCATTCCTAATAAAACGAGCAAAACATGCTGGGGACTGCTAGAGAATTCAGGGTGAACTTATAAGAGAGGTTCTCCGATGAACTCCTACTCATGGACACACCAGCGTTATCCGACCAGCAAAAAATTACATCAACTTTTTTGCAGACACTAGGAGCCGTCAAAATGACATACCAAGAGCGATGGCCGATTGGGACGAATGGCAAGCAAGAGTCAAAGAAATCTGCGCGGTCAGTATATCTTGATGAAAATCATGATGATGGTGGCATACAATTTAATGCGGAGTTGATGATAACAAATATTATTTAATGTTGAGCGTTCGGTAACGGGTAAAATTAAACGGTGAATTTATCATAACGAGCACAATTACAAGCTGAGTCATTCAATAAGTGTATGTTAACAAATCTTAAAATATTAAAACATGTTTTTAATGGGAAATGTGGCGTTCTCATTCAGATAGGTTCTCCAACATTAGGAAATTGTCGCACGGGAGCTGCACCGCTGCAAGATGTAACCAGTAATATAGAATTTTGATTTCCAGTCTTCAAAAGAAAAAGAAACGAATTATCTTACCAAGTTTTCATTACTAATTAAGTTTATAGGTAGTTTTTAAGCTGAAGATTTAAAATAATTACATAGCACAATTTCTTAGTTTGTGTGCAAACAAATTATCAATATCTGATAGAATCATTAGTGTTAAATAGCAATACTGTCGGCTGAGGCTGTAGAAAACGCCGACTGCACCTCTGAAGAAGGATAAACGCCCCTGCAACGAATGTTTTGGATATGACACTAAACCATTTGATATTGAGCCACCAATCCTAGAGCTTTGGGGAATGTGGAGAACCCGTTCATTGTTATTACTCCCAGATCCACTCTGATGTTGTGTGGTAGTACCTGTTAGGGTCTATCTATAGTTCAAATAGAATTATAAGTGTTAAATAGCCATACTTGAAACCATTTAACTGTGTGCACAGAAATTGACTCTGGTTCGTTTAAAAATATTTTTACTTACAAACTATTCGTTTAAAATCGTATATATATATATATATATATATATATATATGATTTTAAACGAATTCTGTTTATATATATATATATATATATACACGATTTTAAACGGATTCTGTTTATATATATATATATATATATATATATATATATATATATATACAGAATTTGGCATTAAATAACCAACAAGGGTTGATAGGCTATGCCAAATATAACAAAGCCAAACGAAACTTCTCATATTGATTTGTAGAGTCACGAGTATCTCAAAAAAGATGGCGGATACAAAGAGAGAGAAAATAAGTGGAAGAGATTACGACAAGATGAAATTGTTTATGTCAGGAACAGAAAAGTCAAACACGTAGTCATGAAACAACGGCAATCGTTTTAATGTAACAAGGTTAATTTGTTTTTGAGAATATCGTAATTTTCTTCACAGCTGCCTGGATTGGGTAAATGTGAAAAATTAGATTTTTATAATTTTCCCAGCAGATAAGTTTATCGTTGAGAGACACAGCTGTTTTGAGTTGATGAGTGCAACCCTGGTGTGGAATCGAGTTCTTACTTGCAAAGGAAATGACCCTTCAATTTAACTTGAACAATGGCTGATTTGAGATGTATTTTCAATGTGGAAATAGATTTGGATTATGATGAGATGGGCATAAAATGACTGGGGGTTGACGTCACATATTAGTGGGTGTTTCGACTGCGAAGAGAATGGATCGACTTATATAGAAAGAGACACAGAGCACACACACAATTTTGATAGCAGTCAGCCGAAATATAACTCCCTACAGCTATACGAGAGCCAGCCATCCAACGCACATACGTACGCACTCATGAGTAAATGACTCAAGCATTTCACTACGTTGCCGAGAGTTAACTTAAGACTGACACACATATGACCAGTCCTGATGCTGTATTCTTTTTTTTTTTTATATCCGTAGATGCCATACGATAGTTGATTATATTTCACTAAATATACTGTTATTAAACTGTTTATATTTAATCAACTGACATTATTGTTCTTTCGGGAAAAGGACCGATTTATCCTGTTTAGATTATTCGTCACTAGAAAAGATTACCAGCTTATGGATGGAGGAAACAAATGTTTCTTTAATCTACAATAATCACAACACTAAGAAATATCGGACTGGACGACCCATGAAGGAAGCTGTTTTTGTTGCATAATGAATAGGTTGCCAATTAATTTTGTAATGTAAGTGTAATATTCGAAACTTAACTGATAATTTGTCTGAAGAAGTGTCATGGAAAATAACCTGTGATACGAAAGACAAGACTTGACCCTGGCTGATCTTTTTAGCAGTTCCCTGATTGGTTGGTTCAGTCGTGAGAATGGGTCAGTTAGGTAAAGGATTTGAGCCATCAAAAACGCCGTAGAGAACGGACGCCTAAAATGGCTTTTCTCTAGCCGTACTTGAGGAATTAGGTGAATAAAGACGTCGAAAATAAAATAAAGTCTTTGTGTCCTTTCATAAAAAAGCAGAAAGAAACACGGAGACCAAGATAAACCTGAGACTATTTCGAAGGAGTGTCCGGATAGAAGAACAGAGATCCAGCCAGATAGATAAGTTGAAGAAAAAGATTAAAGCGTTAATCTTTGCGGTTCCCTGTTTATCCCGATAATCTCTTCCCGCCAAACATTTCGACCCTTTCGTAACATTTTGAATAAGAAATGTACCACTAATCTGAAAGCTGTGAAGAGATTTCACGACACTTTGGCTTTGAATTTATATTTGAGACCTCGAACGGAGTCCGAAGTGAGCTTGGTTTGGTTTTCTTTGGTTCTATGACATATCAACCATTGTACCTTACTTAATGTTCAATCCATTTTTATACATATAAACAGTTCTATTTCAAACTATTCAGTTTAACATAAGTACGCTGTTTAAATGTCAAAAACAGTTCTATTTTAAACAATTCAATTTTGCATTAGTACACAGTTTAGTTCTATTTGACCCATAAATAGGAAGCTATGAGAGGCTACTGCTCCGGGCCAGAGTGGACCGGGGAGCAATGGCAATGAAGGGGTACTCCGCATTCCCCCAAAGCTCTATCATTCCTGAAGCTTCGCTATCAGTTTGTTTAGTGTCATATCCAGGGCACATGTTGGGGAGTCTTACTTCTCTGCAGAGATGCAGTCGGTGTATTCTACAGCCCCAGATGACTGGACCCGACGTGTTTGGAGTGTGAGGGTGTTTGGCAGTGAGCATTTTACCTGACCACGTCCAGTGGGATATTTCGGTTTTCAAGTCAGAGAAAAGTCCCACTCACCTTTTTACCAATGTTACAAATTCCATCTGGATTAGTCTAAAAAAGCAGGAAAACTTCAAGTAGTATTTTCTAGTCGATCAAAGAAAGATAATTTTTTAATAAATATTTGCCCTTAGTGGGGAGGGAGATTTCGCTTAAGCCCAAACTTTAGCGTGTGACTTATCACTGGTAATTAACACTGACCGTTTCGAAAAATACCCAAGTCTTGTATTTGAACGTCACTCTAACCTATAGCAGGAGTTCATGTGATTGACTATTTGTTGTCAGTCACCCAGCTATTCACTCGGATCACTAGGTGTGGAAGGCAGTCACTATATTACAGTATTCATTTCTGATAGATGTACTCGTGTAAATTCTGCAGAATATATGTTTAATTGCACGAATGCCAACGTAAAATAATGAAATACAACCTTGTTGTAATCCTTTTGTTATATGAGAACAACATTATTCGTACAAAAAAAAAATAACTTTAATTCTTCTTCTATGTATTTTTTTCTAATTCCTTTCTTTATACGCCTCTTCTGTCTCCTCCCCACATTTTATTCCATCGTTCTCTCCTCCTTTCCATATCATCTCTCTTTCCAACACATATTCTCTTCTCTTCTTTTTTTATTATGAGAGAACTCCTCTTGAGAAGAGCGTCCTTCCTGTCACTCTATCAGTTATATGATTTATAACATTCTCTAAATGTGTTGAATTTGCAATTATTACCTCAGTGCCCAATCAAGACTGAGAAAGCTAATGTTATATAATCAATAATAGCCATCACAGTAGAAGAAGGAGAAATTTCTGATTCAACATCAGGTCAAGGAGCCTCCTTTATCACTGGTCAATTTTGCAACATTCGGAGTAATGAAGGGGATTAATATGAAGACATGAACTCTAGTTCAAAGCTCTAACGATTGAGCTTGCGAGTGGAAGTGCAAATGTCTACTTCGAATAATCAGAATAGAATTATTTTTCGCTACTTCGAACAAGCACACGCAATAAGCTTTACGTAGAATGAGAATTTAGCGATAATCTCCATCCATAGAAGCTATGGGGAAATCAGTCTAGCATGATTAATTAAAACAGCCCTCAAGCTATGTTGCGTAGATTAGCAGCCCAAAGATACAATTACACATTTCTCATCTGGGCCTCGAGGGATTCACAATTTTCTTATTTCCTTAACATATAGACCGTAAATACGCGAGTAAAGAACGATTTCATGCAATGAACGACCCCTAATATCTTACAACAGAAAGTTGTTTTTTCATATTTTGCGTGAAATGAATGACACCTAACTTTTCCCTATACTAGCCTATAAAAATATGTTTTCAACATCCACTGACATAAAGAGAACGCATTCAAACACTTATTTATACTTCCAAATTACTGTATTGCAACCAAACTCAACGCAATACCGTAAATAAACAATGTTGTCTAGACCTTGATGTAGCTTATCGTGTTTATTTGGATATTCCAAACATACTAAAACTTCCCCACTTATACATGATAGCATCTATAAT
>OY757917.1:44792066-45069566 GCA_963585895.1 Sepioteuthis lessoniana | reverse complement strand
GTAAATGTACTAGCTGACGTACGCAGCTGGATATAATGACAGCCAAACAAATTGTCAGTATGAATGATTGATAAGTAATGATTTTTTATTGAAACACATTTATGTTCGCAATCGGAAAAAAACATCTCGAATCTAACCGATTAACATAAAAATCTTTGTTGTCAATTAAAAATTTATATCGAATGGGACAGTTACAAGAAGTAAAAGATATGATTTACTTTATTGAGTACACAGGTTGCTAACGATACCTTCCTATTTTAGTTAGTCATTCATCTAAATACTATTCGTGATCATCACTGCTATGGGTTAAATAGTATCACTGCTGTTCTCCGACAAAGATGACTTTGGCATTAAATAACCCACGAAGGTTGACATACCATTAAACAAAGAAACCAGGGATCTTGTAGAAACTGATGCTTTAAGTGTAACTCAGAATTTAGTAAGCTTTGCAAATAGACCTCAGAATGTTTATAATGTTTTTGTTATTTTTACGCAATCGATAATTCTTACAAAAAAAGAAAATACGCATCAAAGAAAAAAATTGTCAATGATACTTTTTATATTATCGTATGACGCTACAATTAACATTTGAAAAACAATATCAAGCTCTTCTATAGAGATATACAGTAATTATTCATGCATAACACACATTTTTAGCATAAATGTTTAGGGTGCGTATTATACACAAGAACTAAATATTAACTCATTTATTTGGCTACGTGCATGACTATATTCATAATTGTATGACTGATTATAAGCTATATCTCTGGTCCAAACCTTGCCTAGTCGGCAGGGGTCGCAGAATACACCGACTGCATGTCTGCAGAGGAGTAAGCCCCCACTCCAGTGAGTGTCCTGATATGACATTAAACAATCTGATGGTGAGCTTCCAGTAATGCTGGAACTTTGGAGAATGTGGAGTACTTCTTCATTACCATCGCCCCCAGGTCCACTCTGGCCCGGAGTAATATCACTTGATAGGGTCTCTCTATGGATCAAATAGAACTAAATTGTAAACTAGACTAAATTGCTTGAAATAGGACTGTTTTGACATTTAAACTGCGTACTTACACAAAACTGAACTGTTTGATGTAGAACTGTTTTTAAATAGAACTAAACAGTATACTTACACGAAATTGAATTGTTTAAAATTGAACTTTTTTGACATTGAAACTGTGTACTTATGCTAAACTGAATTGTTTGAAATAGATCTGTTTTGATATTTACGAGGATCATTAAACAAGTTTTCAGTCTTTTTTCGTATAGGCACTTTTATTGATAGTACACACATGAAACTCTAGTCCCCTTAGAAGTAATCTCCTCCGGCTGCATAAGTTCCAACAACTTATGGAAGGCCCCATGGAAGTCCTCTTGTGTGAGCGTATCAATGACCGTCGTTACAGCCTCTTTCATATCCTCAATTGTCTCATAACGACAGCCTGTGAGCTTAGGGAATAACCAAAAGTCACAGGGAGCAAGGTCTGGACTATAGGGACGGTGAGGAACTGTCTAGATGCCCATCTTGCTCAAATAGTCTGTGACAAGGATGGCATTGTGGACTGGTGTATTGTCCTGATTTGAAGAGTGCTGGCCTCTTCCGATGAAATCTCTTTCTGAACTCCCTTAAAACTACAACATAGTAACCCTAACCCTTACCCGTTGGCTAATTAACTCTGGCGTACTGACTTCCTTACTCCGCCTACACCTCTCATCATCCCTCACAGACTCCGTTCCTTCCTTGAATCTCTTATGCCATTAAAAAACTGATGCTCAATTCATGCAAGATGGTCGAAAAGCAGTCTGGATCATTCCATACGTTTCTGTGGCATTTTTTCCAAGTTTAAAACAGGATTTTATTGCATATCTTTCTTCTAAAGTGTCCTCACGTCCAGATTGCATTCTGTGACAATCAGACTTTAGTAAGGTGTATTCCAATTCCTGCTGTAGCTGTTCATTTGAAGCTGAAATCATAAAAATTGGTCTGTCATCTCATAAGATGTATAGCAATAGCATACTGAATATTCAAGAGTCTACGACAATTTTAAATGCCAGTACAAAAAAAGTCTGGAAACTTATTGAATTCACCACGTAACTGTTTGTAAAAAAAAACTATACTCATACTAAACTGAATTGTTTAGAATTTAATTCAGCGTAAATTGATTTGAAAAGGGTTGATATGCCGTAAAACCAAGCAAACAATGAATTGGTCCAAACCAACTAATGTGTAACAAACACTTTTGTTTTATGCCGCTATTGACAAAAGTCCACAGGAATATGTTTGGTTTGGTTGATTTCTCTGTTTAATGGCATATTAAGCTTTGTAGGTTATCTAATGCCAAAGAGATCCTTCTTGAAGAACCGTAGTGGTACTATCTAACTCATAGCTGGGAGGATAAGGGGGTTCAGACCTTTTTCTAAGGGTATTTGTCTGAAGGCAAACGTAATAGCGCCACTGAAGTTTGAACGCCACTTACTATGATTCCGCAGTCCATTGCACTAACTATTACACCACGAGGACAACACCAAATATGTGTTGGTTAATAATTTTGTTTCTCCTAATAGAAAATAATTTTTGACACAAGATTGTTGCATCTGTGTGTGAACAAGTCAGGGTGGTTGGTTGTTTGGGTTTTATGGCATATCAAACTTTATAGGTTATTTAATAACAAATCCATTTTATACCAATTATCAGTTCTATTTCAAACAATTCAGTCTTGTATACACAAAACAGTTTCATTTCAAACAATTCCGTTTAGCATAAGTACGCAGTTTAAATGTAAGTATACGGTTTATTTGTCAAAATGATTTCTATTTCAAGTTATTCAATTTAGTCAAACAGTTCTAATTCACACAATTCAGTTCAGCATAAGTACACAGTTTAGCTCATTTTAACTCATACATAGGGCCCTATCAGGTACTACCACTCCGGGCCAGTTTGAACCGGGGAGCGATGTCACTGAAGGGGTGCACTACATTCCCCAAAGCACCAGCATCACTGAGACTTCACCATCAGATTTTTAGTTTCATAACCAGGATGCTCGTGGAGGGGGGTTCTTACTCCTCTGAAGAGGTGCAGTCGGTATATTCTACAGCCTCAGCCGACTGGGTAATACACAGAGTTAAATGTAAGAACAGTTTTATTTCAGATAATTCTGTTTACCATAAGTACACTTCTATTTTAAACAATTCATTTTTGCATAAGTACGAGGTTTAAATATAAAAAACAGTAAACTCTCGAAACCACGGTCTAATTCTATTTAACCCATAGATAGGACCCTATCAGGTGCTACCACTCCGTAATGGTAATAAAGAGGCCCTCCGCGTTCCCCAAAGCTCCGGTATTACTTGAGCCTCCGCATCCGATTGTTTAATGTAATATCCAGAACACTCGTCTTGCCCCTCTGCGGAGATGCAGTCGGTATATTCTACAGCCCTAGCCGAATGGGCAAGAACATGTCAGTGTGTTGGCTCTAAATACTGCGTAAATCTTTCAGTCTGGTTTAGTTTCTTTGTTTAATGGCATTTTAACCTTTGTGGGTTAATCAGTGCCAAATTGATCCCTGTACAGGAGTGGAACTATTTAATTCATCGCTGGGAAGATAAGAAGGTTCATACCTTTCCAAAGAGTATTAGTCTGAAAGTGAATGTAATAGCACGACTGGAGATCGAACTCGTTTACTACGATGACGCAGTCCAACACATAAGCCACTACGCTACAAGGACTGCCCCGTAAATGTTTTCTTTCAAAACATAAGTAAACTGTATAAATTTTGATTATTTAGTCTATACAAACTGGATAAAACGTTGAACAAATGTTAAATTAAGCCACCACAAATTCTAAAATTCTGAGATTTATCGACTTAAACATTTTTGGTCTTTTGTCTTGATTGTTACCCTAAATTAGTAACCAATGCTATTAAATCATCTTACACTTTTAGCAAAATTAACGAGCCATAAACTTTTATTATGTTCAAATTGATATAAATAGTTATTTAGTAAAACAGATTTTTTTAAGTTTCAAAATTAAATATGTATAGTTACATTTTGCAGTTACATGGCTTCTCGTGGATTATTGCTTATTATTACAGGTAACCTTCAGATCAGCAACAAGATCATTTTTTACGTTTGAAATCTTCCTTTGGGTTCAATTGATATACAAAATTTGGTTACTCTAAATCAAATCGTTAATATCTTTATTAACGACTGATCAACTATTACGAATTATTAATATAGATATTGAATCTCACGATATCAGGATTTTGTCAACTTAAATCCCCTGTAGGCAGCTTCCTGTTCTATGTGTCACGTCAATAGTTCTAGCTATTGTAATACGCCAGTTAATGATATATTGTATATACTATGAGTAAACATTCCGAAAATGAAGACTCCTGTTCACTTTGGGGGAAACTACAATAGATACGAACTCAATCGGCTGAGGCTATAAAATACGATGACTGCATCTCTGCTGAAGGGTAAGACTCCCCCGACGAGGGTTCTGTGGCTCAGTCGACTGGAGCTGTAGAATACGACAACTGCATCTCTGCAGAGGGGTAAGACGTCTTTCTCAGTGAGTGTCTTGCATACGACACTAAAATCATCTGATGGTGAGGGTTCAGTACGGGAACTTAGGAAGGGGAAGTACCCCTTCATTGTCATTACTCCCAAGTCCACTCTGACGCAGAGCGGTAGTACCTGTCAGGTTTCTATTTATGAGTCAAATAGAACTTTTATCCTAAATATGACACTAAAATGCATCCGATTGTGCGGCTACAATCCTGGAGCTTTGAGGAATGAGTAGTACCCCATCATTGTCATTACTCCCAAGTCCACTCTGGTCCGGAGTCATAGTACCTGTTTGGGTTCTATCTATTGGTCAAATAGAACTTTTACCCAAAATATGACACTAAAATGCATGCGACGGTGAGGCTCCAATCCTGGAGCTCAGGAGAATGTGGAGTACCCCATCATTGCCATTACTCCCAAGTCCACTCTGACACAGAGTGATAGCACCTGTTAGGGTCCCATTCAGGAGTCAAATAGAACTGTTTGACTACTTAACTGTGAACAAACAAACAACATGTTTAATTGAATTGTTAGCGTTACGTAACAATACTTAAAATCATTGAACAGTATGCAAACAAATGATAAATACAAAATAAAATTATTCATTTTTGGAATACAAGAAAGAATTTAACTGTGTGCATAGGAATGAGCTCCGCTTTGTTTAAAATGTTGTCAACAAACTTTTCGCTTACAAATTATATATATATATATATATATATAACCAGGATTTTGCATGAAATAGCATACAAAGGTTGATATGCTATAAATCCCAACCAAACAACCTACAATAGATACGTGAACCTCAATAACACAGTTAGACAGAGCGGGTTTTCAGGTACAAAATAGAATTTTTATTTCGTTATTACTGTAGGAAGACAATAACTCATAAATAATGGTCTCCCTTGGATTTAAGAGGACGTGTCTTTTGCTCGCCTCGTAATCTCATGATAACCGAGAATCCCTTGTCGTCCCCCTTCGTCTCCCGTTCTTCGAATGGTAACGTCTTCTTGCTTCTGTCCCTTGAACTATTAAGAAGTGCTGTTTCATGTAAGTTCGTTGAACAGAAAAGAGACTTTGTCTTTAACCATCACGATAGATTTTGCCTCGCCTTGGCATTAAAAATTTCACATGGCTTTTCCAACTGAAGAATTTAAGTAAGCTTTTTTTCTGTTTTTGCACTCCTTTTTCACATACTATTTGTACATAAAACATGTAAATATTTTATCTGTTGGAACACATTTGTGTATAATTGTCTATACTTCTTTTATGTTTATAATGAATGTATTAAATGTTCCTATATGTATGAGCTTATCTTGTCTTATCTTCCGTTTGTATATCAGTGGATATACTAATGCTATAATTGGACCTTGGTGAGTAGGAACATGACTGCCTAGCACCATCTGCCCGAATATATATATTAAATATTTCTGTATGTGTAAATGTGCTTATCTTGTCGTTCCTTCCCGTCTGTTCAGTGTTTATATATCATTGAATATACCAATATCAATATTGAACTTTAATGAATGGGGACGTGAATAAATACACTGCCTAGCTCCATCCACCCTAATATGAATATATTAGATATTTCAGTACGGGTAAATGTGCTTATCTTATCGTTCTTTTCGTTTATTCAGTTTTAGTGTATCATTGGATATCATCATCATCATATCGCGCTGGTAGCACGGATATCCCTGACCCTCTCTCGCCACTCCTCCCTATCGTTCATCGCCCTAGGCAGGTCTTCAGGACAACATCCCGTATCCACACATAGCTGCTGAATGTATGTTCGTGCTGGTCGTCCTGCTCTTGCACGGCCATGTGTGGGGGTCCATAAGAGTACATCTCTTATGAGTTCGTCCCTGCCTCTCCAGCAGTGTCCTGCATGTCTGGCTCGTCTAACTTGAATAGTTTTCGTGATAGGGGGCTGGTGGCCGTACAGTTGGTGTCTTGGGGGGTGTTGCCGCCAGGACTTGTTTAAGATTGCACGTAGCATTCTTGTGTAATTGCCGTCTAGCTTCTTCTCCAGCCGTTTTGTTAGCGTCCATGTAGTGCAGCCATATAGCAGTATCGATGTGACCGCTGCCTGGAAGAAACTGCGCTTCATTTTATCGGTTAGGTCTGATTTCCAAATAATCGATAACCTATTGATAGCTGTCCATGCTTTCGCTAACTTCGTTTCGATGTCCTTTTCGGTTGATTCGACGCTGCTTCCTAGGTAGGTGAATTTGTCTACTAGTTTAAGAGGGGTTCCTTCTAGAGTGGAGATAGGAAAAATGGAACAAATCCTACTAGCGTACGGCATACCTAAAGAAACCGTAGCGGCAATAACGATTCTCTATAGAAACACTAAAGTAAAAGTACGATCACCAGATGGAGACACAGAATACTTCGACATTGTAGCAGGAGTACTACAAAGGGACACGCTGGCTCTGTACCTCTTTATCATTTGTCTAGACTACGTACTTAGAACATCGATTGACAAAATAAAAGAGAATGGCTTCGAACTGACGAAGAAAAGAAGCAGAAGGTACCCCGCAACAACAATTACCGACGCCGACTACGCCGATGACATAGCGATACTGGCAAATACACCTGACCAAGCCGAAACACTACTGCATAGTTTGGAACGAGCAGCAGCAATGTTAATGCACACAAAACGGAATATCATTGGATATACTAATGCTAATATTGAACTTTAATGAGAGGGGATGGGACTGAATTTGTCATTCTTTCAGTCTATTCAGTGTTTGTATATCATTAGATATATTAATACTAATAATGGACCTTGGTGAGTGGGGATGCGACTAAATATATTCTATAGCAAAACCACCCCAATACAATCATTGCATATACATTTTTACGAGAGATGAACAATGGCATGCACATCGAATTGATAAGATATTAACCTCCGAGCATAATGCCCCCTTACATGTTGTTTCACAATGTTAGATGTAGATGTTGATAGTATGGCAGCAGAGGCTGAACCATTTCCAACCAAACAACAAACTAAATGGTTTCCCCTTTAAATTGATCCTCCTTGAGTTGAATGCACTTTCCCATTTTTCTCTGCACTGCTAGAAGGATTCTTCCGGGATGCTTATTTGCTCTCTCGTTAGGAACTGCAGAATACTCAGCGCACCAAATCATTTTACAAGTCACACATACCGAAAGCTTTGGTGATAATCTTCCTCTCTCCTTTTTTAATGTCCAGCTGACTTGTAATCATTTTAACTGTCAACTGACGATCACCTCACACTACCTACCTTACCCACTGGATATCGACCTCTGTCTTGTTTGTTGAAGGCTTTCCACTCCTGGAGTCATCTTTCATCTCCTAGCGACCCTCTTTGAACATTTTGCGCCGCTCAAAAACACATGTGTGCGACATTGAATTATCTCCATATACTTGTTGAAGCATTCCAAATGTTTATGACAGAGGTTTCCTCAAATGAAACAAAATTTCAAGTATATTCGTTCCTCAGTGCTCATAGCTAAGCAACCTGTAAAAATGTGTAAAAAGAAGTATGTAAAAAAATGCAATGGTTGCAGAAAGTTAAGATTATAGTTATATACTCCCAAGATATCATGTGAGATGATAACACATAATTCACACGGCACACCCAATCCCGTTACTGTTCATATACACTATATATATATATATATATATACACACGAAAAATGACTATATATATATATATATATATAGCCATTTTTTACATTTTAAAGACTAATAACGTTTGGCCTTTCTAGACTTGTTACCATGCTAACCAATTCTTTTCCAAAATGTAAAATCATTTCCAATAATTATCTTATGAAGTTCGTAAATGTTATATCAAATTAATGAATACCAAGTTTTGTTTTTCTCGACAGAATTGTTTTATTTTGCTGAATTGTTTGTACAATGTATATATATATATATATATATATATATATATATATATATATATTCGTGTCTGTGTGTGCATGGCTGCGTATATATATATATATATATATGTGTGTGTGTGTGTGTGTGTGTGTGTGTGTGTGTGTGTGTGTGTGTGCTAACTTAACCTCGCATATATATATATACCAGGTTAAGTAAAATATTTTTCAAGCATTCACTGATAAATTTTATTAAACTGTATCTCCATGTTATATGATTAATTTGGTGCAATTTGTTGTTCAGTCGCTGAATTGTTTATTCTTTATTTAACATTTTTCATAATAAGTCATGAAAAAATTACAATTTGGAAAAAAAGGTCTGTGTGCAAGGGGAGTGACAAAAGAAATGAATGATATGGAAGGCCCAGAATTGTCAACGAACGTGTGACACAAAACTAGGTCAGAGATTTCAATGAAAGCAACACCATTCTTGAAAACGAAGCAAGGTCTAGGAGATCTGATTGTGGAAGATGAGGCCTTGCTTGAAATGGTTGAGTACAAACATTCATACATTATCGACAGAACTTGGTAATTTTCAAAGCACCATCAGCCGACTCCTCGACCTTATAAACAGACGAAGAAATATTGAAATACGAGGGTTATTCAAAAGATAAAGTGAATTTTGCCAAAGCCATAGGCAATAGGAAGCACTGTTTATAGTTGCACCTTTTCCAAAGAAATCAATCGTCCTTTCACGTCCCAGAAGACAGTTAGTATGACCTTCTTTACTGACTGGAAGTTTTTTTTTTTTATTAGTGGGTCAGATCAGTGTTTTCATTCCATGGATTGTCTTTTCAACAGAGGCTTGTAGTGGCAAACCCATATTTAACCCATTTGTAAACTTTTTTGACTAGAACATGCTTCTCCGTACACATTAAAGACTCTTCTGTAAATATCACAAGGTTTGCACTTCTCAGCCATCAAAAAATTGATGACGTACCTCTGGAGCTCTCTTTTTTTCTTTGATTTGCAGCGTCAAAACAAATATTTTTGTGAGATTAAAATCATTTTTTGCTAAAAGCAATTTCAAACAATGCCAAGTTTACATTCATGAAAAAAGAAATTCATAACAAAAAAATATTCTTTTTCTTTAAAAAAAAGATTTCTCTTATTTATTAAATGACCCTCGTAGATAGATATATAGTGTAAGGGCAGCGGCATAGATAGATAGATAGATAGATGAAAAAACTTTTGATTCAACCTAGTATATACACATACAGTAGATTTCTGCTTATCAATCAGTTCTATTTCCGATAAAATTTGCTTATCGAAGCTTTCTTAAAGAAAATAAATTGAAAGTTTCTCAGGAAGAAATTTTGATTAACTGCCAACAAGAAGAGACGTTGAAAATATAGATCTCACTGTAACTTCGAAAGTATACGTTGTTGTTTGTGAGAAATTTTTTTTTTTTTCCTTTTTTTCTTTTTATGTATTTTTTACCAAGTTAGCGATGACACTTATTTTTTTATCTTTTTCTTTTTTACTTTTATAAATTTACATCTCATTCTTAACGTGGCTCGTAATCAGTTGGAAAAAAAAACAATTTTTTAAGAATTATCCTGCAACACTAATGACAAAACAAAATAGTGAATATAAACTTTCTTTCTTTTTACCATTAAAAAGTTACTTTAATGCCCGCTTCTGCAAACACATAAAATATACTTGAATTTCAAACGCACACCATTTTCTAAAAGTGAACTTCCTATGCTGTTTGTGTACCGTTGTGCTACCAAAGAGAATTTAGACCTCGTAGTGATCCCGAAGTGGTAACAGTTGACGAACACAAGAGGCTCTGTTTAACTAGCCAAAAGTTTATTTACAACTAGTTAGTAAGTAGTCACCGGAAGAAAGAAAGAGTATGGAAACTGATACGACTGCGTCAGCTAGACAAAAAAAAGCAACATATCCTGTTGAGAAAAAGATGAGCAGATAGAGACCTTGAATTTTTTCCTGGTTTTAACATGCTTGTCCGCTGGGTCACGTCTAATCTAACGCCCCCTTTGAAATGCACCCCTAAAATTGGGGCCCGTAAACATTAGTTTTCTAACATTTTCGTGGCCTGTGTTTAACTGTACGTCTTTACCATATCACATCTCACCGTCAACTCCACAAAAGACCCGAGTCTTCTCTTCACTTCCGCCTGCCATGTCGGGGACAGAAACATCCGCTTCCGCCGGCTCCGCACATGCGTACAAGATTTCAAACACCTAGGTTTTTTTTTGCCAGTCCTTTTTATTACCACAAGTGCTTTGGCCTGGCTATTTATCTATTCAATTTCCATTTTCTATGAGTTTTTCAATTATGTTACATTTGCAGTTGCCGTATCAGCACTAGTGTGTGCTTGCACGAACCCATAAACGACGTCTATCTATGAACTCCAACACATAAACAAAAATGGAGGCGCTCTTGGCGAATCGGTTATAGTCGTAGGACGAGTTCAAAACCTGGAAGGAGCTGTTTACATTTCACATAGCATCAATCTTCTTGGGAAAATGTATGAATCCAGTTATTTTCTCTCCAACCTCCGCTATTACCTTTAAGTAAATAGCAGAGCGGAATGGGCTCTTTAATCTTTGTATGGCAACGGATCTAGGAGAAAGAAAACTGAGAATTCAAACCAGTTATGTCCCATCCTGAAGAGGTTGGGAAAATACATACACATAGATACGTCACTGTTGGCCTGCCAGCCAAAACTTATATTCATCAGCTCTTTTCGGAGACTGGATGACGCCTAGAGGACCTACCAAGAGCATTCGTCAATAGGGACGGATGGCGAGAGAGAGAGAGTCAATGGAACCCATGCTGTCAGCATGTCTTGATGATGAGGAGGAGGAAAAAGGAGATTTTACTGTCATCTCAGAAATAGAGACATTGGAAGAACCAATTATTAGAAATTAACTTTCTCTCAAAGATTAAAGATAGATTGGGATTTGCATGAGAAAATAATATCTTCAACACTTACTTGAATACGTACAATAGTAACGGAAAGGAAGGAACGAACAGAAATTCATATTTGTAATCAAATGAACAATATATAACATTTAAACGATGAAACAAACACTATGTTTAGTTAGCAGATGTGTGGTATTTTGACCTTCGACCCAGCCAAAAATGCCATTCAGAGTGATGCACCGGAAGGAAGTGACACATTCTAATGGTAGTTATGAGAGGAAATCGCGTGGGGTCAAAATATTGCAGTTTCTGTTCGGTCTCTAGCTCCCTCTCACACGCAAACCTTGAATAACCTTTTCGAACACTTGCAATAAAGTGAGAGGTACATATATTTATAAAGAAGTCTTCCTGCGTCTTTATTATTGTGTCGTTATGATGCTGTAGATGACAATATAACAGATGTAGTGACCAAGTAAATTGGTTTCTTTATATTTCCTTATCTGAGGAGTCCCCATGGCCTAGTGGATAACGTGCTGGATTGCGACGTCTTAGTAAGCGAGTTCGGATTCCGGTCACGCTATCATGTTCACTTTCGGACGAAGACCCTTGAGAATATATACTTTATTCTCCCCACCCCACATCTATGGGTTTATAGTACCTATACTGTTCTTCTCCAAGTATGACTTTGGCATTGAATAATTCACGAAGGTTGATATGCCATTAAACAAAGAAACCAACTGCTTCCCAGAGACGTGTTCAAAAAATTACGGTTCCGTATAAATTGAGATTTATAGAGTAGAAATACGTTTCGCTTCTATAGTTGAGGCATATGAGTTAGATATAAATTTGAAATATAAGTAAACACACATTTTGATCCAGGCAGTTAAAATCTGTCAACCAGACGTTGACACAGGGTCAATTTTAAAGCAATTTTTTCCTTCTCCTTAATGGATTGCCTAACCATGGCTAAAGAAATCAGTCTGCCCAACAATTTTCCCATAGATTTGGGTAGAGCAATCATACCCAAGTGCATCAGCGTTAAGTGAGTTATAGTAGCTACCGTAAGTTATCTAAATTCTGTCTATGTTCATTATCTATCTATCTATCTATTTATGTTCCTAATCTATCTATGTATATTATCTATTGATCTTTCTGTGTTACTAATCTATCTATCTATCGGTCTATCTTTGATCCTAATCTCTCAACCAATCTATCTATATTATCTATCGATCTATCTTTGATCCTAATCTCTCAACCTATATATGTATATTATCTATCGATCTATCTTTGTTCCTAATCTATCTATCTATGTATCCATCTACGTTCATAATCTATCTATTTATCTATATATCTTAAACAAAGCTGAGAAAATAATTACAAGTGGACGGAAATCCATCCAAATAAACTTGCAGACTTCTGATAAATAGACAGAAGAAAATGTAATCGGACAACTGTTACTGTCCCCGAAAACGACTTCCGAGATGAGGTTAGAGGAAAAACGCTTTTAACGGGATATCAACAATCGAAAGGACAATTTTGAAGGAGTTAAGTAACATTAAGTTGTTTGTGGAGCAATAAATTTGTTTTTGAAAAAGTAGAGTTTTCTTTGTCATTAGTCACATCGTAAATTTCAATTTTCTGAAACAGAAAAAAATATAATAAAATGATGTTGTTAGCTTCAATTTTCTTAGCAAATCATTCAGAAAGTTGGCAAACTTTGTCAAAACTATTTAACTCATGATCTCCTGACTTCGTCCATGAAATTTATCAATCAACCCAAGCACAAGTGTGTGTGTGTGTGTGTGTGTGTGTGTGTGTGTGTGTGTGTGTGTGTGTGTGTGTGTGTGTGTGACCTGCTTTCTTTCATCGAAAGAAATGGAAGCGTCATTCTTAGTTCATATTCACGATGAGACTTTCCGTTTCACTTCACGCTAATGTTTTCAAATCACCCCGAGTTCGTCATCTGTGGGTTCAAAACGAAGGGAGGGAAGTTAGCAAACCCTCAAATGTTGCCGATTAAGACTGTAGCAAACCGAGAATCTTCGTTGGGCTGGGAAGAGAAAGAAAAGTAATAAAGAAAAAGGCGTGTAAGAACAGGAAAAGGGGAGGAGTAGCTCAACTATTAAACATACAAGCAAACAAAATAACAACTATATCTTATAGACAAACAAACACTTATCCCATTTTAAAGAATTTATTTCAAAGGAAATAAATATAACAAAGACGTTCCACTGACATTGCACAAATTTCGCTGTATATTGTTGAGCTAAAAACACATTTTATTTAACTCAAAAAGAAATAAAATAAAAGGATAAAATTGGAAAGTCAAATGGACTCACTCGCTGTTGGACCGAAACGTTAGAAACGTTGTATATTACAAAAACAATTTTTAAAGAAATACTAATTTGGAGTCTAAATTCAAAGCGCTATTTTCTTTTTTCTTTCTTTTGTATCAAATCTCTGGCGCGTGATTTTCACAGATAGTTATAATTTTCTTCCGGTTAGCTGTATCTTTTTTCTCCGGGGCTTCTAGATAATGGTGCTTCGATGAATTTAATATTTTTTCTTAAATTTCTTCCACTGTCCTTTCTTCTCGAAAAAATGTCTGCCAAGATTAATTCGCATAGAGTAGGGAGAATTCAGAAACTTTTCTGTTTACAACGGAAAGAAACCATTTCTATGCTTCCCTTCTACCGCGGAAATCAATTAACTCTCACTTAATTGTAAATTTTACACCGTTCCATCAGGAACGGTGGAGTCTGTGCAATAGACAAACCTTGCTTTCAACCCCTTACAACTGGTTGGCTGGCAGGCAGACTGGCTTCAACCTCTCTTTGACAGACTGTGTAGCACGTGAGAAAGTATATCTCTTGCTTTCAATTTTTCTCCAATTGACAGACCAACAAACTGACCAACACACTAACGAAAAAACCCACCTAGTCATTTAAATTCCCATAAAAGGACAGTAACTGTCCAACTTTAAAAATGACATTCAAGCTATTTTTTTCCCGATCTGCAAATTCCAAAGAATGCTCTTGGGAAAAGCATGAATCTATCTATTCTTCCCCCACCCAGCTATGGGTAAATAGTAGGACAGACTGGATTCTTTAGACTTAGTAAGTACTACAACGATGTTGTAGTCCGGCACCTGAGCCACTACGCAATAGGGTTTCCCACTTTTTCGTCTTGGTTAGGCAATCGGTCGAGAGAAAGGAACATTCAAAATTCGAAACAGCTTTACTCCGCTTGAAAATTGACTTTGTGTAACATCCTGCTCGTAGAGGAAAGGTTGGGTAAAATACATATATATGATTGACTTTCCCGTAGAGGCCCTTATTGTTTAGTGGAATATGGCAACTATTGGACAACATGCACAGATTATTTGTTCATTGTGGTGAAAACTTGTGTGGAACTAGCTACACTTTTTGAATGAGCTGATAATAAAAGAATGGTGACACAGATTCACCTCAATAGCTCTTAGGTTTTGAACTCAAGGCTGTTCCTTGCCAGAGAAAGAACCCAGTTTACCCTACTTATTTTTCCATAGCTGGAAGGAGGAGAGAAGGATTCATCCATCAGTCTCCCACAATATGTGAAGTAAATATATGTATATATATATATATATACATACATATATATATGTGTGTGTGTGTGTGTGTGTGTGTGTGTGTGTGTGTGTGTGTGTGTTGGGGTGCCTGGGTGAAGTGAATATATATATATATGTATATATATATATATGAAGTGAATTTATATATATGTATATATGTGTGTATAAAGTATATATATATATATATATATGAAGTGGATATATGTGTGTATGTGCGCGTGTCAAGTGAATATACACGCACACATATATATCTTTTATACACACTTCCTTTTCTGCTGTTGTTTCATAAAACATCTATCGCAATTTTTACAACATTTTTCATGAATTTAAAGTCCTAAGAAAGGTAATTACAACCGAAACGTTAAATGTCTTTCATAATAAATTCATCAAATTTTGGATTATTTTGTTTTTTCAACTTTACTTCATACTGTCGAATTCATTTCGTTATTTACTACAACATATATATATATATATAAATATATATATATATATATATATATATATACTAGAAGGGCTTTCCGTTGTTTGCTGAGTGTAGTGAATTCGATCGCATATATTCTGTATAAGTTGTTTCCAAAAAATTTATATCGTTTGAGGTGTACACGATGTTTCAGAAAAAATCGATATCATTTCGTTTGGTTTCTTAGTTTAATTCCATATCAATGGGTTATTTGATAGCTGGGAGATATAAGAGAGTTTATATCTTTCTCAATGGTATCAGTCTGAAAGTAAACGTAATTGTGTGGCTGGAGGTCGAACTCGCTTACAACAATACCACCGTCCAACACGTTAGCCTCGGTACTAACATGTTATCATTTCGTAATGTCTTAACTTGACTAATTCTTGTTTAAATGATCTCAAATTTTTATAGCATGTGTAGAAACAACTCAAAATTCTATGTTTAATGTTTAAATGCTTTTTATTTTCCAGTGAATGGTATTTCTATACCTGAAAAGAAAAATCATAAAGCGCAGCGAACACATAGCAAAACCGGCAAGAGTATGATCCTATTGGAAAACAACTAAACCACACTCCCTACTCATCCTGCAAGACCTAACGCAAAGCCGAGCTAAACGTAATTAATTTGCTCGTAATAATAATAAAAAGAGAATCTCATTTAATTCTTTGTTCTCTTTCATCTTATTTTGAGATCCTTTTAGCAATGCAACATTATTGTACTATTTATTTATTTCGGTCTTGATTTGATTTCAAAAGAGTTAGAGGGAAGGGAAATAACTGTAGTAGTATGAGTAAGACGTGAAAATTTTAGGATACTCAAGAAGCACTAACAACACTGCTCCCAATAGCAGAATCAATTAAAATCAGTTTTATCGGCGGAAAAATCTCAGAGTACTTTATCTCAGAAAGGCTTCTACTGAAATGTTCCCTTCTCCAAATAGTTTATTCATGATTGATTTAACATTGAATAAATTTCAATCAGTAATATTTTCGCATTATTTTAAATCACCTCTCGCAATTTATCAGCAAACTTGTTGATTCCTCGCAAATAAAATTCCGCTTGTTTCAAACCAAAGAAATTTACCTCAAACGTTTTTATATGATCTTGAGAATATTTTTATCATTCATAACTTTTTCTAGAAAATGAAAAAGATGGAAATCACTTGTTACAAAGTTTGGCGAATATGATGGATGGCGTGGAATAGAACAGTCTAAATCCAATATTTTATCCTGCATGATTCTTGCTAAATGTAACCTTGTATTATCAAAGAGAAGCACGACGTTTCCCCTATTGACGAATGCAGGGCATTTTCTTAGAATATTTTCATGCACTCGTTGCAGTTGTTAAGAGTAAAAGTCTGTATTGACTGTCTGGTTGCAGTTTAAAAACTCAAAATGAATAATACCGCGGTGATACCACCATACACAGAGCATAAATTTCATATATATATATATATATATATATATATATATATATATATATTATTTTTAAAAAAGCAATATTCGGTCACATTAGGATAATAAATTTATTTCCATCCTATTAAGAGCATTGATATGAATCAAAACTCAAAAAAATTTAACAGGACTTCATCAGATCTAACAAGAAAATAAAATACAACCAGACAGGGGAGAGAGAGAAAGAGAAAGGAAAGAGAGGGAGGAAAGAAGACCATTTCAACTATGTACTAGCCTTATGGCATGTAAGACTGGTTCCGGTCTCTTCCTGTTTCAGATTAACACAACGACAACTAAATAACAGTTACAGTAATACATATCAAAATTTCAAACATTTAGAAGAAAATTATTCATTTTAAATTTAGCATGTCATCTTTTTTTTTCTTTGAAGAGTACCAAAAACCCATGTTGGTAACGGTAAGACTTATTTATCTAAGTAAAAAGTACCTATACCAATTAAATAAATTATAGTTAAATATTTACTTTGACAATATACTAAATTTAAAAAGATACAAATTATGTTATACCTTGATCCCGGTTACCAATCAAATAAGAAATAATATTTAATAGCTAGATGTAGGCATAGAAATAAATTTAGACTATAGTAAATTTAGCCCGGTTGCCATACCAAGGTCAAAGAGTCCAGTCTACCCTAGCAGGAGGGAGAATTGTTGGATTCATATCTTTCCCAATGGTATTAGCGCCATGTAAAATGCAAACAACCTCGTCCAGTATTTCAACTCGGGTGCCGTGTCCATTTCTTATAATGGTAACCATTACACCCCTAGCGCGCACGCGCTTGTGTGTGTGCGTGTGTGTGTGTGTGTGTGTGTGTGTGTGTGTGTGTGTGTGTGTGTGTGTGTGTGTGTGTGTGTGTGTGTGCTAAAAATTCGAATTTGTTCAGCTTTTTGTTTTATACTTATTTTTCCTTCTCCCCACTTCTGAGTAGTTTTCCAATAATGGCCTATCTGCTTTCGTAGAATGATGTCTATCACAGAAGAATTCGCCCACTCTTCCTTATTATCGTAGGACGAGTAAATGGACAGTTCAGCCGACCTTTATTCAGCGTCCACTTGGTCTAAAGTCGTGCGTAAAATACAGAAGACTAACACAACTAGTTACCATCATTAAAACCGAATGACGGCTGACGTCATCCCGTGGTAAAGAGAGTCAAAATGGAACATAAATATGTCCCTTTTAAAAGTTGTTACCGAAGAATCCATTCAAAAGAGGAAATGACACGGAAAAAAAAGTACTGTTGAAATTGCAAAGTGCTCTTCCTTTCAAATAAGAGCAAACACCTTTTTCATCCACTTAGGAGAAACATTTTTATAGCCAACGATCTACTGACCAGACTTTCTGAATTTCATCATATCACCGAGCGTATAAATGTTATAATGATATTAAAAAATAGTATTTGTTTTAGGTTGGTTTGGTTGCTTTTTATGGCATATCAACCCTTGTGAGTTATTTAAAGTCAGATCCGGTTTTTACATTTTTAAGCTTGTAACTTTTTTAAACGAACCAGAACGCATTCGTTTGTACATAAATAGTTTCAAGTATTGCAATCTAACACTAATAATTTTATCAAATATTAATTATTTGTTTTCCCACAGTTAAGTGGTTTCAAGGACTGCTAACACTAATAGTTTTATTTGCAAACAGTTAAATGATTTCAAGTATTGATATTAACACTCATGATTCTAATAAACACTATTCATTCATTCGCACACAATTAAATTGTTCCAGGTTTTGCTATGTAATACCAAAAATTTAATTTAGCATCAGTCTTTTTATTTTTGCACACAATTAAATTGTTTGGTTTGGTTTGGTTTGGTTTGGTTGAGTTTTATGGCATATCAACCATTTTAGATTAATGCCAAATCCTCTTTATACATGTATATTAAATATGTATGATTTCGAAATATATTTTTATATCATTTTTAAACAAGCCTGAGCTCAGTTTTTGGCACTCAGTTAAATAGTTCCAAGTTCCTATGTATAACTAACAATTACATCAAATATCAGTCATTTGTTTACTCAGTTAAATGATCAAATAGATCTATTTCAAACAATTCAATTTAGCATAATTCATTTGTTTGCACTCAGTTTAAATGTCAAACAGTTCTATTTGACATAATAGAGGACCCTATTAGGTGCTACCACTCCGAGTTGGAGTGGACCTGGGAGTGATGGCAATAAAGGAGTACTTCACATTCCCCAAAGCTCCGAGACTGATGCCTCACTATCTGATTTTTTTAGTCATATCCAAGACACTCGTTGCTAGGGGGCTTACCCCTCTGCAAAGATGCAATCGATGTATTCTCCAGTCCCAGCCGATTGGGTTGACAGTTAAATGGTTTCAAGTATAGAAAATGATTAAATATTTCTATTTGACCCACAGATGGGACTATGACAGATACAACTACTCCGGGTCAGTGTGGACCCAGAAGTAATAATAATGATTCTGCATTCTCTTAAAATCCGGAGCTGGAGTCTCACTATCAGGTGCAGTTTGAGACTCGTTGTGGGGGGGTCTTAGTCCTCAACAGAGATGCAGTTGGCGTATTCAACGAGTTCCTCTTGGCCGACTGGGCTGATACACCACAGTTTTAAAAATCGTATCACTTCGAAATTTGGTCCGCCTGTCAACAGGGCTTAGAATATACCGACTGTTCCCCCTGCAAAGGAAAAAGTCCCTTATCAAAAAGGATGCCCTGGATATGACACAAAAATACATCTGTTGGTTAGGCTCTGGACATCTGCGGGAGAGCTGAGTTTTATTGATATTACTCCCTGAGCCACAAATAAAGCTGTTTAAAATTATTAAAATTATTAAAATTCATAAGAATACTTGATGCCTTATAACTCTGAATTATTTGTAGCAAGAATAGTTACTTGAAGCTATTATCGTTTACAAAGGATTATTATTAGTTACTTGAAAATTAGTAGAAAGTGACTATTATTGAATAGAAATAATTACTTGAAATCAAATAATTATTGATATTAGGAATACTTGAAGTCATACAAATCATTTGCATGAGATAGGAATACTTTATATAACTGATATAACTGCATAAACCTCTCAAGAAATAGCAATGCAAAAATGTGCATATAAATGTACAATGAACGTACGATATTTGACGGCATAAAAAGCGCGCTTTTTTTTATTGAAAATATCTTTTTAAATTACCCTGCGTCTTATATGCCATATGTAGGTTTAAAATTAACGATACTCGGCCGAAATTAGCTATCTGGCAACTCCTTGTAGCTTAGACTTTAGAGTAATTTTCATATATCTATTGTCATTATTTTAAAGGCTATTATGCAGAGTAAAAGTGTTATCATTGATAATATTCATTATATTAATTTCATCACGTTTAACACCCGTCCATTGTTTTTTCCTTGATTTGCTCGGCTGAAATTGGGGTGCGTCTTATACACCAGTGTGTCTTATATGCCGTCAAATACAGCACTTCTTTGTTGCTTAAAATAACCCGAGATGGATTGAAATGGTGTTAAAATCAATTAATCAATCGAAATTCGAGGTAAAATCAAAAAGTATCAAACCTAAATGTGCAATGTTTTTAATTTTAAAATTTAAAACTTAAATGTTGACGTGTGTACAGCTGAGCAACTAGACTTCGATCCTGACGTCCAGACTTCGTACATATTTTCTTAAATTATGATGCTAATCTCATTACAACTGGAACAAAGTCTGATTTGTTTTGTTTTCTGAAAAACAAACTTTCACACTTCTCGATACTCCGGATGACTTTTTTGTTTCATAAACCGAAAATTAATCTCAAGGCTAATATTTGAGAATGTTGACGACATTAAAAGGAATATTCAGAAAGAAGTTTTATAGGTGCTTCGACTTACAAAAAAGTCATTGGAATGATTACATTAAGTATCAAGAGAACTATTTTGAAGAAAACATTTCATACCGGCTCATTGGCCTAATGGGTAGTGTTCGCCAATGGTTCGGGAGATCAGGGTTCAATCCCAGGTCGAGTTATACCAAAGTATGGTACTTGATGCCTCCTAGCTTAACACTCAGCATTACAACGTACGTATCAAGGGTAAAGTGGAGCAATCCAGGGAAAGGTTTAGCGCCCTCCTCTACACCTCGGTGTCGTCGCTATTGAAAAGGGAGCCTTCGGGTCACCCTCGATTACAGTCGCCAACTTATATTGTTGATATACGTCTTCTTAAAGTCTCAGTTCTGATCATTTATTTTCACAGGCTCCATCCATCAAGTTATGTAATGTTTCAGCAAAGAAGTAATAAACAAAAAAATAACCTTAAAGACAAGCTTATACGACTCTTACGTTCAGTGATAATTTCAATAACTGTTGTGTCAAACTGATATTTCAAAAATGTTAGCAGTCACCTTCATTTATCTTCCTCATGATAAACATAGCATGAACATCCCCACCGGGGTTCAATCCCAGATCGAGTCATATTAAATACCCCCAAAAATGGTCCTTCCTCTACACCTCGGTGTAGTAGCTATTGATAAGGGAGCCTTTGGGTCGCCCTCGACTACGGTCGGCCAACTTTATATATATATATATATATATTGTCAAATGCAAGGGCTGGCATGAGAATAAGAAATTGCTAAGTTTAAAAGCTCCCGACTGAGAAAAATAAATAAATGAATTTTAAAATAAATAAATGAATGAATTAATTAATTAATTAATCCTTGGGATGATAAAAAAAACGTGCGTTTAAATTAACTAAAGAAATGGGGGTGGAATACCGACTGCATCTCTGAAGAGGAGTAATACACCACCCCAAAACGAATGTCCTTGATATGATACTAAACCATGTGATAATGAAGCTTCAGTCCTGGAGGTTTGGGGAATGTGGAGTACCCCTTCGTTGTCATTACTCTCAGATCTATTCAGACCCGGAGTGGTAGTACCTGTTAGGCTACCATTTATGGGTAAAATACAACTATTTAATTCTTTACTTGAAAACATTTAACTGTGTGCAGATGAATGAATAATGTTTAACTGGATTATTTGTGTTGAATAGCAATACTTGAAACCATACGGACTCTGTATCTCATGAAAAACTAAGATACATTAATTTCGGGACAGCTACCTTACATTCAAGGCGTGCAGTGTCTTGTGAACATTAATACCCAATACTGGTGACTTGGTGGAAAACTACCTTTTTTAGCTGAATATATATATATATATATATATCTTGTAGTTGAATGTGTGTGTGTGTGTGTGTGTGTGTGTGTGTGTGTGTGTGTGTGTGTGTGTGTGTGTGTGTGTGTGTGTGTTGATTTAAGAAGTAATAAATTTGTTCCTTACAGGATAAACACCGATTGTCCCAATTAACTCAGCCCAACAATATCCAAATTTAATATGAGCGAATGTATCACACACACACACACACACACACACACACATACACGTATACAGAGAAAAAGAGACAGGTGGAAGACAAAAATAAAATGGTTGCATGCAGACTCTTGTTTGGCACTTATAAAATGCATGATTATTTCTGATGACTGTGTGGAAAAACAGCGTTTGTCGGGGGTGGGTGTATTTTTTTTTTTTTTTTTTTTTGCTTGGGGAGTTTCGGTTATGAGAAATCTTCCCTTATCCAGCGATGTTATTTTGCTACTTTCATCTGATTACGGTGTTCATGAAAATATGTAGGGGGTATTACTTTCAGAATAACCCTCCCATTTTCGACTCATCAGGCTAGTTATTTACAAAACGTTGCTTAATTTTTTTAAAAGTCCGTGACAAATGACAGATATTAAAAATGCTCCGCAGTAATTGTGATACACGAGAGTAAAATAAAACTATATGTAAAATTTGGTTAAATTTTGCTTTGGAAGGTAATAAAAACAACTTTTCGTTGAAATGTTGCATCCATAAAATTCTTCTTGTCGAGTAATTATTGTTACATATAAATACATCGTAAAGTTTTGCCTTCATTAAAATATTTCTTCAGTCAACCATAAACATAAAATAGAAGCAATGACGACCAATCATTTTATTAAAACATTTATAATTTCTCAGTGTTTTTTTTTTTTTTATTTTGTTTTCTTTGTAGGGTTTTTAAATTTTTGTTGGTTTTTCATTGTTTTTTTTGGGGGGGGAGTTTTTTGTTTTTTGTTTTTTTTTACTTTCAAATCAAACTTTCCAATGGCTCCCAATAATGTCAAAAGTACTAGCTATGTTCAGAAAGTCTGTATTTACCCAACCTCACCGACACGGGCAAGAAGGGAGAAGGTTCATTTTAAGCAGAGTACTGCTGGTTTGAATTCAGAGTTTTCCTTCTCCTGGACTGGTTGCATAACCAAGGCTAAAAAATCCAGTCAGCCTTACTATTTTTCCTTGGCTGAGGAGAAAACGGGTGGATTCATGCCTTTCCATAGGAGAAAGTAAGTAAAGTTAGCGACCGTAATCGAGGGTGACCCAAAGTCTCGCTTTTCAAAAGCTACCACAACGAGGTGTAGGGGAGGGCGCTTCAATTACCTAATTATGCCACGAGCAGGATATAACCTTTATTAAGGTTAGTTTAGTTTGCCATGAGGCCAGAAAGTATGGAGCAATCAATGAGAATCAAACTTAGTAATTCTATGTTAGCCTAACGGGCTAATCAGTACATCACACGTGGTGAACAATGATAGTTAAAAACATTTAATAAGTTTGGCTGAGTTTAACGCAAAGGGAGGAGGATATATTAAAAATAGAGTTAAACTAATCTTCCAAGTGGAAGACCTACCTTCCTTGAAAATTCATCTTCGAAATCATAGCTTTTAACTGGGTTCGAATACCGAGCCGTCAATCAAGAGATACACCTGTGTAAATAAGCGGAAGAACAACAGAAGCAGGTGGACATTAGAAAATAATATAACCAGGTGCACGGACGGTTTGAGTCAGTTGGAGATAGGATGCCGAAGTGAGAACCAGCTCCAGACAGAGGGCTTTGGACCCTTAGTGACCCCCGCTTGAGTAACCCAAGCCAAGAAGAAGTGCTGCTACGGGCGAGGAAGTACTTAGGTCAATATAGCAGTCCATCCTTGTCTCCACTCATTTCTCACACACAACAAACATCATCTTTCGAGAATAAAGTGTGAGAAATTTATATCTTTATAAAGAAGTGTATACGTTCGTTATTGAAGTCGTCATTACAGTTGATTATGTACCGTGAATATTTGCATGTGCGTAATATAGAATACAACAATACCTTCCAAAGGCGCTTATGGAAAACAAGCAACTTTCTCACCTACCAAACTGGCTCAGTCAGCTGGGACTGCAGAATCTCCGACTGCATCTCTACAAAGAGGTAAGACTCCCCAAACGAGTATCCGGAATATAACACTAAACCTCTGATGGTGAGTCTTCATTAATGCTGGAGCTTTGGGAAATGCAGAGTACCCTTCACTGCCATCGCTCCCAGGTCCACTCTGTACTTATACTAAACTGAATTGTTTTAAATTGAATGATTTGATCATTTAACTGTGTGTAAACAAATAACTGATGTATAATTGAATTGTTAGTAATACTTTGCAATACTTGAAAACATTAAACTGTGAGCAAACAAATGAGTAATAGAAAATAGAATTATTCGTATTAGACAGAAATTAGTGAAATCATTTAACAGTGTCAAAAAATGAGGTCAGGCTCGTTAAAAATGTTATCTACAAAATATGTTTAGAAATCCTATATTTAATATGTATGTACAAAAAGTATTTGGTATTAAATAACATACAATGGTTGATATGCCATAAAACCAAACCAAACCAAAGTCACCGACCAAACACCCAAATAATGATAATGATATGTGGAGACACGGAGAAAATAAGATGTGAATGCAGTAGACTGGCACAAAAGAAGTAGATGACTAAGCACGACTAAACTTCGTATTAATAAGAAAAAAGAATTTGTCATATGATGGATTTTACCGTTCCAACGAACCACCAAGTGAAACTAAAAGAAAGTGAAACAATAAAAAAATACTGGGAACTTACAATAAAACCAAAACAGCCATGGACGGTAATACCAATTGTAGCTGGAGCGTGTGGAACGCTTTCAAAAGCTTGGAAAAAATACTGGTAGAAGAATCGGAAATTAAAAGAATCGGGACCAACCAAACCATAGCACCGTTAAGATTGGCTAGAATACTCAGAATCTTGGAGACTTGAGGAGATTGCTGTCACTCAGACTCCAGTAAAAAGACCACCAATAAAACTGGTGTGAAAACTCGCTAGGAGACAAATAATAATAATAATAATAATAATAATAATAAGAAGAAGAAGAAGAAGAAGAAGAAGAAGAAGAAGAAGAAGACTTGGGCTGTATCCTCGTTATACATTCGGGACCTTTTCTAAAGTGGACCAGAGATTAACTTAAACAGATGGACCAAAGAACTAGAAAACTAATGACCATGCTCAAGGCATTACATCCCAGAGACGACGTTGACAGACTATATGTATCAAGAAAAGAGGGAGGAAGAGGACTTTCCAGCATCGAAGATAGCGTTGACGCATCGATACAACGGTTCGAAGACTACATAGGAAAACACGAACGAGGACTGATTACATCTACCAGAAGCAATACTGACAATACGATAGACAACAGAATGACAATAACTAGGAAACAAAAATGGGAAAAAACAACTCTATTGGTGTTTTAAACGAGTAATAAACAACATCTCACACGACAAAACCTGGACATGGCTAAGAAAAGGAAACTTTAAGAGATAAATAGAATCTATCCTAATAGCAGCCATAAGAGCCAATCATATCAAAGCAAGAATAGATAAGACGCAGCAAAATAGCAAATGTAGTCTATGTGGTGACAGAGATGAAACTATCCATCTGCAAGAAATTTAAATTTGACCATACGAACAAATGGTATATGCACAACCCAACACCTGTCCTAGAAAATAACACACATAAACTCCTATGGGACTCTGACATACACACGGGTCACCTAATCTCGCTCAGAAGACCTGACCTTATAATAATCAACAACAAAAAAGAGAATTTGCAAAATTGTCCACTTTGCTGTCTCGGCTGACCACAGAATAAAACTAAAAGAATGTGAAAAGAAGGATAAGTGCCTCGACCTTGCTAGAGAATTGAAAAAACTGTGGAACATGAAGGTGACGATTATACCAATTGTGATCGGTGCTTTTGGCACAGTAACTAAAGGATTATAAAAGGGCCTGGATGACTTGGAAGTCAGCATTATTGAGATCGGCCTGAATACTGAGAAGAGTCCTGGAGACTTGAGGAGACTTGCTGTCACTCAAACTCCAGTGAAAAAACAATCAGCTAACGCTGATGTGAAAACTCTCCATAAGGTGAAAAATAATGATTGTTATTTTTCGATAAGGATCATCGTAACTGGGACGAATACGATAGATTTAAGACAACAACTCAAAGACTTGCTAACCAAGCTAGATTGATAATTAAGAAAGACTGGAAATACACCGACAAATATATAGAGAAACGTGTCAACAAGACCTAAATACAAGAATTCAGCGGACAAATACCCAAAAAAAAAACAAGAACATTCTATTCAAATTGAACCGCACAAAACAAACACAAACAGAAAAAGAAAAATTAAATGAATAAAGAGAATGATGTCTGAAAAGAAAATACCATTGTCATCTTTCAGGAATCAAGACTGGAAAACAGTCGAGGTAGAAACGGAAGAAAAAAAACGAATTATTTATACATATATCTCAACGAACAACATCACAGAATTAAGCGAACTAATTTACGCAGGAGCGAAATTAATCTAGGGAAAAATCAAGGTTCCCCTAAAGAACACTAACAAGTATTCAAAACCTGGATGGGAAATTAGACTGGAAATACAGATAAGAAAGCTTCGACAACAAGCAAACATACTAAGACAGAAGAAAAATGCCAGAATATGTCGGGGCGAAAAGAGAAAAGCAACACGACCAGAGCAAACGATATAACCCGAGGGGATAAATCTGAAGGTACGGGTAAAAGAAGGAAGATTAAAAGGATACCTAGATATAATCAAACAACATAGACAAAACATTCTAAAACAATAAAAGAAAATTCTATCAACAAGTAGGGGAAGAAGGTACGAAGACAAACGCACATCCCAATGCGAGAGAGACAAAACAATTTTGGAGCAAAAATATAGGAATGTAGAAATCGTAACATAAAAGCCGAATGGATAAACAATACAAGGAAAGAGTTGCAAGAACTGGAAGAAGACTCGAAGGCAAAAACACCAAGATTCATTCAGAGAAATATTTTAAAAATACCAAATTGGAAAACGCAAGGAGATTTACGACTCGTTAATAAGCCGTGGATTGTTCCTTGGGAAACAGAAGGGATGCCGCAAGGGGACCAAAGGAACAGGAGAGCTATTGTATATTGATAAACACATCTTCAAGGAGAGCAAAATGGGACGCAAAAATTTAGCTGTGGCATGGATTGATAACAGAAAGGCATACAATATGGTTCCACAAAGCTGGATAAAAGAGAGTCTTAAACTGTACAAGGTATCCGATGAAATCATAAAATTTATTGAGAAGACTATGAAAAATCAGAAAGAGGAACTGAAAGCAGGAAAAGCTTAGCTGAGATCAAAATCCAGAGAGGTATCTTCCAGGGAGATGCGCTCTCATCAATACTATTTGATTGCAGTGACGCCACTCAACTACATACTTAGGAAATGCACAGGCAGACACAAACTTACAAAATAGCAGAAAAATAATGAACATGGACGATATCAAACTGTTTGCCAAAAATTAAAAAAGAACTGAAAATCCTAATTCAGACAATGACGATATACAGTCAGGACATAGGGATGGAATTTGTCATAGAAAAATATGCGATGCTAATAATGAGAAGCGGGAAACGACACATAAGGAAAGGGATAGAACTACCAAACCAAGAAAAGATCAGAAAACTTGGAGAAAAGGAAACTTACAAATACTTGGTAATATTGGAAGCGGTCACCATCAAACAAGGGGAAATGAAGGGAAAAAATTTAAGAAGAGTAACTCAGGAGAACGAGGAAACTACTCGAAACCAAACTATATTGCTGAAATCTCATCAAAGGGATAAAGACCTGAACTATCCTTCTTGTAAGATACTTGAGACCATTTCTAAAGTAACTAAAGACTTCAACAAATGGACCAGATAAGAAAATTCATGACGACGCATCCCAGAGATGACGCAAACAGACAATATGTGTCAAAAAAGAAGGAGGAAGAGGAATCTCCAGATTTCAAGATAGCATCGATAAATCGGTAAAAAAAATCGAAATCGCATTAAAGTATGCAGACGAAGACTGACTACAGCGACCAGCAACAATACAGACAACACAAGCATCAACAGAACAAAAATAACAAAAATGAAAGAAAAACAACTGTATGGATATCTCAAGCGACAGACAAGTGAAACCTCACACGATAAAACTTTGAAATTAGCTAAGAAAGAGAAATCTTAAAACGGAAACTGAATCTCTTCTGATATCAACACAGAACAACGCCATAAGGACTATGTCAAAGAAAAAATAGACCAGACGCAACAAAATAGCAGATTAGGTAATGTGGTGATAGAGACAAAACGATCAATCGCATAATATGTGACTGCAATAAGCTAGCACAAAAAGTATAAGACTAGACACGACTGAGTGGGGAAGGTGATCAGACCTTGTGATAGTCAACAAAAAAAAAGAGAACATACCAAATACTGGACTTTGCTATTCCAGCTGACTCTAGGGTAAAACCGAAAGAAAGTGAAAAGAAAAATAAGTGCCTGGGCCTTGCTAGAGAAATGAAAAAACTATGAAACATCAAAGAGACGGTGATACCAATAGTAATTGGTGCGCTTGGTACGGTTACCAAAGGATTGATAAAGGGACTGGAGGACTTGGAAATAAGACGGTGAATGAAGACCATCCAAACTACACCATTGTTAAGATCGGCAAGAAAACTAAGAAGAATCCAGAAGACCTGAGAAAACTTGTTGTCACTGAGACTCGAGTAAAAAACCATCAGCTAACTAGTTGGTGCACTCGGGATGGTCCTCAAAGGTTTGAAAAAGGGAATTGAAACAGTTAGAAATTGAAGAAAGTACAGAGACCATTCAGACGACAGAATTGTTGAGATCGGCCCGAATACTTAGGAGAGTCCTAGACACCTGAGGATACTTGTTGTTACTCAAACTTCTATAAAAGCCCACCAGCTAACACTGGTGTAAAAAAAAGCTTGCAAGAAGTAATAATAATAATAATAATATCTAGTTTTATGTAATTGCTCAACAACAACCTAGCCGATGTGGTCGGACATTTTCAGTGGCGTGATTGATAGAGACAAGTCAACAGTTTAATCACCGATGAGACTAGCTTGGGTACTGTGGGAAACATAGGGCACTTTTTGATTGGCTAAAAGCGGTCACGGGAGAATTAAGAGATTTTGTTAGCTTCAAAAAGTTTACTGGAGTTGCATTCTAGCCAGTCGAAGAGAAAGTCGAATAATTTGTGAAACTGCCCACTCTCTAAAAATGACTACTTTTCTCTACCAGTTTTTGTAGAACCACACTATATCTTCTTTCTTGGGACCACTCCAAAAAGAAATTTAACATCTGAAATAAACGTGAGTGGGTTTTGTGAAAGTGTGTTTGTCGACTACTCTCGTCGCCCGGGAACAAGTGACAACCTTTGTTCATGAGATTTCTGAGTTTTCACGAGTTGAAGTTAACAAGAAGAAACGAATTTATCATTGTACTAAGTGATACTCAAACAGATATATATTTTCTTCGACATTTTTATTTGAGTGAACCGTAAACAACCTTACATACTTTTTAGGGTTCCGTCCAGAATCAGGGTGCTGGAAGTAAAGAAAACCCTTCGTTCCTGCTGTAGTTCTGTAGCTACAAGCGAATATAGCAACAGCAGCTCTAAGAAAAACTGTTACAGTCATCTAGCGGACTTTCCGTCTCAGCAGATTCTTGAGTAAAAATAAAGGAAAGCGAAAAACTGGACAAACACCTGGACCTTGCTAAAGAGTTGAAAAAGTTGAGGAACCTTAAGAGGACAAGGCTACCGATCATTAGCTGGACACCTTTGAACAACCTCAAAGAGTCTGGGAAATAGGCTGAGGAACAGGAGATCTGAGGAAGAATTGAGACTGTTCAGACCACAGCACTCCTGAAATTGAATGGAATGTTTGGAAGCTATATTGGTGTGAAAAATTCTGAAATGATAATAATGCTAAATGTCGTAGAAGCTTTGGCAATGAATTTGACAAACAAGCAAAAAAAAAAATGAGTTTTAGAATGTCGTTATTTATGTTCCGGAAAGTGGACTTAGGCGTCTAAACAGGCCAACGAAATGAAATAATTACTGAAAATATAGAGTCAATTCTTCGATGCATGTACAATAATTTTTGCAGTCGATTTCTCTCAGGCTAATTTTGCGTCGAGAAAATAATGTTGTTTAGTAATACGGGCGCCAGTGTAACGAACGAACAAATGGGAAATTGTGTGGATGTGGAAGGAATAGGAGGATAATGGAAGGAGTGTAGGAGAAAATAGAAAGTAAAATAAACCACTTCGTTCAAGAAAAGAAAAGAAAAGCTATAAAAAGAAGGGGGACTATAAAAAAAAGTTTTCGGCGGAGTTGGAGGAGCAGCAGAAATATGATTAGAACAATAAAAGGGTGAAGAGTCTAAATATGACAACAACAACAACAGTCTGGGATAGAAATACGATTAGGAAGAGAAAGAAGACGGTCATAATGAAAAGTTTTGAGGATAATGAAGGGAGAAGAAATAAAGGAAATGTTAGGAAGTTTGGGGAGAAGCTGGAGGAAAAAAATAAGGTGTAGAAATACGACAAGAACAGGAAAAGTGTGGAGAGTAAAAATATAATGCAAGAAGTTAGTTTGGTTTCTTTGCATATGGGCCTTCCTCGGTTATTTAATGCCAAAGCCATTCTTGTAGAAGAACAGCAGTTTTACCATTTAACCCATAGCTGAAAGTGAACGTAAGTGGGTGACTGGAGTTTGAACTCGCTTACTTCGAGGCTGCAGTCCAGCATTATGCTACATTACTACCCGAAAGTTCGAATTCGCCATGAAGTCGAAGTTCAGCTCGTTAGCCATTGCACCACGTGAATTCCCCGAAGAAAAGAAGAGGAGAACTGGCAGAGTTGTAAAGTACGGCAGGGAGTAGAAATAATTGGCCAATGTGTAATATTAACTTTGACAAGTCACCATTGTGTTTTTGTTTGTTGTGGGGTTGAGGGCTATAATAAGTGTTTATTTCCTATGATGTTGCCCCACCCTGCATAATGAGGAAGAAGATAAGAAAATATACGTGTGTTGAGGATTAGAATTAGTAAAGAAGAAGAAGTAGAAGAAGAAATGAACGTTATTAGAACGACATTTTTTTCAAAGTGTATTCATTTTGTGTAATATGTGAAGCAGTAACTGGTATTGTTTCTTGAGTTATTTATGTAACCCGGGACATCAATGAAAGGATATTTTAATGCTTCAAAACTTTTATTGCTTTTAAAACATCATTGCTTGAGGCGTTCCAAAAGGGGAATGACGATAGTAACGATAGTAGAATGTGATAGTAACGCATGAGTCTGGATTTGTACGTGTTTCCCCCACCATAAAATGACCTTGTGTCAAGGATGTGAATTCAGATTAAATGATGATTAGTTAATAATCATTGACAATATAACATAAATAGAAAATAAAAGGTAAAGTTGGTAACCGTACTCGAGGGTGACACGAAAGCTCCCTTTTCATTAGCTACTACACCGAGGTTTAGGGGAGGGTATTTCTTCTTTTCCTGGGTTGCTCCACTTTACTCTTGATCCGTACCTTGTAATGCTGAATGTTGAGCAAGAGGCATCAAGTAACATTTTGAGTCTTGGTTTGACTCGATCTGGAATTGAAACTCGTCTCCCGGGCCATAGGCGAACACTTTAACCTCTAGACCAATGGGCCGGTTATTTCCTGTTTCAAAGAGAAATAATCTCCATTATAATAATTCAGAGTTTTCCTTCTTCTTAACAAGGCAAAAGAAACCTCTCTGCTCTACTATTTACTCATGACTAGGAGAAGGAAAAGTGGATTCATGCCTTTTTCAAAGCCATAAACACGAAGTGAAATGCAAAAGCCTCGTCCAAGATTTGAGCTTTGGTCGCTGATTCCATTTTGCACGGCGATGATCGTTACACTATTGCAGGTGAGTAAACGATGTTTTTAATCATGTGACCACTTAGTCCCATACGTCGTTGTTCCTTCTACTATATGCTTCTGGGTGAAAATATCAGTTGCTCGTGTTCTACGGGCTTAGGAAAAGATATACTCAATTACAAATTGAGTTGATTCGTCACATAATTGTGTGATTAAACCGTCCCAAAAAGGTTTAGATATAGTTTCAGATAATTATACAGGCAACTGATTTTTTTAGCCCTTTCTATAAAAGCAGTACGGTCAGGTTTATTACTTCATGCCTGAGATGTCGTACTTATGAGGAATGGCGGGTACTGTTCTCAACCGTGTGTTTGTGCGTACGAGGTCCTCAACTAAAAACGTTGAACTTACGTCACATCCTGACAATGGCTGAGAGATAAAGAAGGATAGAAATACTCAGCAAAAAATGACCCTGTGTCGCATACTGATAATAGCAGAAAGACAAGCAACAGTACACTCAGTTGGGCTGGGATGATTGCGCAGAAAACAGTTGAAAGAAGAAACCGATTATATCTTTTATACTTAACTTCAGTAAAATCCACATATTAACATATTTACCAACCCCTCCGCTCCGGCTGGTCAATTTTTAAGCGGAGTTTAACAGGTTTGAATTCAGAGTTTTCCTTCTCCTAGACTAGTTGCCTCACCAAGGCTGAAGAACCTAGTCTGCCCTACTATCTACCCATAGCTGAAGGGAGAATTATTGGATTCATACCTTTCCCAAGGGTATTAGTGCTATGTGAAATGCAATCAGTATCGTCAAGGATTTGAACTCGTGTCGCCGTGTCCATTTCCTACGGCGATAACCATTACACCACGGGCACCTCCACATGTTGTAGTGACAAACGCAACCATATTCAATGCTTGCCTAGAATAGTTTTAGTATGTTGGCTCTCGTCCGCCTTGTACAAAGTTAATTTTTCACCTTCGACTTTTAACGCATTAGGTTATGCAAAATACTTTCTCCTTAAATAGAATCAATATTTGCCCACGATTAATTTTGATTAATTTTTTTCTCTTTTTCTGTATAAATGATTTACTGGCATTGACTAATTCATCTTTTTAATACATCTTCTCTTTTGGTTTATATTTCTTTGTCGAGATCCTTCTTTCTTCGTTTTATCTATCCCTATCTCTTCATTTACCCAGTCGGTTGAGGCTGTAGAATTCACCGACTGTTTCTCTGCAGAGGGGTAAGACGAGTGTCCTGGATATGACACTAAATCATCTGATGGTGAGGCTCCAGTAATGCTGGAGCTTTAGGGAATGCGGAGTATCCCTTCATTACCATCAATCCCTGGTCTACTACGGCTCGGAATGGTAGCACCTGATAGGGTCCTATCTTTGAGTCAAATAGAACTAAACTGTACACTTATGCTAAAGTGGATTGTTTGAAATAGAACTGTTTTGGCATTTAACTGTTTAAACAAAACTATACTTCTACTAAAGGGAATTGTTCAAAATTCGGTATTATTCGGTATTAAATGACCGATAAGGGTTGATATGCCGTAAAGTAAAACAACCAAACAACCAACCGATTATATTAGGAGAAATTTGCCTGTTTATTTGCCATGCTTGTTTAGATATATAGAAATTCTTTTAAATCAATGTTTTTGCTGAATATCTAACAACTTATCCCATTAATAAGACCTTATATTATCATGTGACTAAACCTCATGCTATATAAACGCTTGATGACCCACTTTTTTCACATTTATATCAGAATATTGTGTAAAACCCATGAAGCTTAAAGTAACGGAAATATAGAGTCCATAATTCTGCTGTTTCATATGCTTTATATATGCAGCCAAAATATATGCAGCCAAAATAGCATCGGGCATTCTTTTTATGCAAAAACTTTTTTTTGCATTTCTTCTATCATTACATATATATATATATATATATATATATATACCAACTTCTCTGTACGACCAGGATGCGACACAAGGTCACTGTTAAATAGAGTTCAATAGGTTTTAATTCAGAGTTTTCTTTCTCTTAGACGGGTTGCCATACGAAGGTTAAAGAGCTCAGTCTGCCCTTCTATTTACTCATTGCTGAAGGAAGAATACTTGGATTCATACTTTTCCCAAGAGTATAAACGTTATTTGAACTTGAGTCACCGTCTCCATTTCCAACGAGGATAATCATTACACCATAAATGAATATATATATATATATATATATATATATATATATATATATATATATAGTCATTGCCCTTTCGGCTAGGGTTGTAGAATACACTGACTGCTTCTCTGCAGAGGAGTAAGACCCCTCCAAATGAGTGTCCTGTATATGACACTAAACAATCTGACGGTGAGGTTCCAGCCATGTTGGAGCTTTTGGGAATGCGGAGAACCCCTTCATTGCCATCATTTCCAGGTCCACTCTGGCCCGGAGTTCTAGCACCTGATAGGGCCCTATCAATGGGTTAAATAGAACAAACGGCATACGTTTGATAAACTGAATCGTTAGATTAAACTGAACAGTTTGAAATAGAAATGTTTTTGACTATTAAACCGAACTTACATTTAAACCGCGTGTTTATGCTAAACTGAATTATTTGAAATTGAACTGTTTTTGGCATTGAAATTGTATTTACACTAAACTGAATTGGAAAGCTATATTGGTGTGAAAAATTCTGAAATGATAATTATGCTAAATGTCGTGTACTCATGCTAAACTGAATTGTTTTAAATAGAACTGATTATATACATAAAAATGGATTTGGCGTTAAATAACCTATAAAGGTTGATATGCCATAAAACCCAACCAACCCAACCCAACCCATATATATATAGTTATTTAATTAGTTTGTACGTTGTCATCTATAACTCCTATTTCTAGAATATTTATTTACTTTATCATAGCGCTTTTTCCTCCTTGATTTTTGTTTTCTTTCTCTTCCTTATTTTAACATACCTATCTATCTCGCTGGATCTTATCTATCTATCTATCTAACAAATAATATTCACCCACTAATCAGCTATTCCCACTGACATTTTTCTGCCAAACCTTCCGCATGTTGGCAACACTTTTTTCCCTTTTCAACGCCACCTTCATTGGCGCGTTTCTTCCCCAAAATAACCAATCGAATCTTTGCTACTTTGTCATGCGCAATCCTTTAGTCACGAAACAATGACATGCACAAGTCTTGATTCGTAACAAACATCCAACTAAGGTCGCCTCACGCCCCGGTCAAATCGGAAACAAATGTTATTTGCTTTTTTCATTTGTTATTCCACGTCTCTTCACGTTATCCGTCGACGTCTACGCTGATCGTGAGGACGAAGTCGGATTTCCAATGCGTTTTTGCTGTTATTGTTGCTTTTTATTGTTTGTTTGTGATTTTACTAGTTAATTGGTTGCATTCAAGATTTATCGTCAGTCGGTATACGCACTCATATACTGAACCACTCTCCACTGAATGTTAAACTATGTAAGCTTCTTCTTCTTTTTCTTCTTCTTCAATTTTTTTTCACTCTTTGTTATCATGCAAGTTCTTCTTCTTCTTCTTCTTCTTCTTCTTCTTCTTCTTCTTTGTTGTTCCTTCTTTTCTTTTTCCTCCAATCCTTTTTCCTTTTTTTTTCTTCTCTTTTTCTTTTGCAAATTACTCTTTTCTTCTCCGTCTTCTTCTTTGTTTTTACCTTCTCTTCTTCTCATTCTTCTTTATATCTTCGTTATTCATTGTTTCTTCGACAATTTTTTCTTTTGTTCTCCATGCCTTTCTTCCACTTATACTTTTCATCCTCCTCTTTTTCTTCGGCAAATATCTATTCTCCTTCTCCTCCTCCACCTTCTTCTTCTTCTTCTTCTTCTTCTTCTTCTTCTTCTTCATGAAATGCTTTTTCTCACTCTCTTCTTCTTCTAGAAATATGTCTCTTATTCTTATTCATCATTACCACTATAAAATCTTTTTTGTCTCTTCACTCAACACCTCTTCCTCTTGCTCTTCTTTAAGCCTTCTTTATTCTTTTTTTTTTCTTTTTCGTTCTTCTTTCGTGGCCTCTTGCTTGTTTCTTTGTATTTTTCACTTTTTTCTTCTTCATCTTTTCCCTTCTTCTTCTTCTTCGTCTTCTATCCTCATCGTCGTCGTCATCATCATCAAATCCTTTTTGTTCCTCTTATCTTTATCATGAAGTATATCTTTTCCTTCACCTCTGTTTTTCCTTCTCCACTTTTTGATTTTCAAATTTCTCTTCGAGTCTATTTTGCTACTTGCTTTGTTTTCTCCAGCCAGTCTCTTCTTCTTCTTCTTCTTCTTCTTCTTCTTCTTCTTCTTCTTCTTCTTCTTCTTGCTTCTAAACGGAGAAAATGAAAAGCTAGAGGTTGTTCTTCAGTAATCACAAAGTAGAAAGAGCTTACTTGCCTCGAAAATCGGCCTTTGATATCCTGGCTTTTAGGGTCAAAGTACCGTCCATTGGCCACTGCTAGTTAGTCTTCAATTACCTCATTCACCAATTAATCATCATTATCTAGGATACTCATAACAGTAAATTCTTCAAATAGACAATACTTTCCTCAGAATCCTTCCAGACCTCCGAGCATTACTTATGATATGGACAGTTTCGATTCTTCCTGGAATTTTCAATTCATTCAATCATTTCAAGAATTTCGGATACAACAGCTGTTATGATGGAAGCTACTATAACCCTCAACGAGTGTCTTGGATATGACACAAAACACTCTGATGGTGGTGCTCCGGTAATGCTGGAGCTTTGGGAAATGCGAAGTGCCCCTTTATTGCCATCGCTCCCAGGTCCACTCTGATCCGGAGTGCTAGTACCTGATAGGGTCCTATCTATGGGTCCAACAGAACTGTTTGACATTTAAACTGAGCGCAAATCAATGATTTATACTAAATTAAATTGCTTGAAATAGAAATGTTTGATCCTTTAATTGTGTGTAAACAAATGACTGATGTTTAATTGAAATGATTTAACTTTGTTGACTTATGCAAAATTGAATTGTATCTATTAGGGTCCCATCTATGTTCGAATAGATCTGTTTGCAAGTTATTTGTATTCGTTTGGATTGTGAGCAAAAAAAAACTTAAGAAACAAACAAATTTTTTTAAAAGAAATAACTACATAAAAAACGTTATTATAAATGTACAATAAACGCGATTCCCTAACCTCTATGTATTATATAAGCCTAGACGGACTGAAATGCCGTTAAACTCAAGCATTCAAGCAATCATTTGATCTATCATACTCACTGGATCTGCGATCACATCCCAGAATCTGCTACTTTTTCCAACTTTATTTACATGCCCACAAATATGCATAAATCTCGACTGACATGATCCTTAATCCCACAGTTATGATCAACGCTGTTTGAGGATTATTTAGATTTCAAAATCTCATGATGAATTTTGAAGGAACACCATTGCAAGTGAATTTGATTCTCACTCGGTGCTACCTGTTTCTGTCCTTTCGCCAAATTAAGCGAATATATATATGTATATATATATATATATATGTGTGTGTGTGTGTGTGTGTGTGTGCGGTTGGTTGGTTGGTTGGTTGGATTTTATGGCATTTCAACCTTTGTAGGTTATTTGATACCAAATTATGCGAATAATCAGTTCTATTTCAAACAATTCAGTTTATCATGAGTACACAGTTTAATTGTCAAAAACATTTCTTTTCAAGCTATTCAGTTTAGCGTAAGTACAGTCAAATGCGTAAGTAATGTCAAAAATAGTTCTATATCAAACAATTCAGTTTAGCAGAAGTACGCAGTTTAAATATCAAAGCAGTTCTGTTTCAAGTAATTTAGTTTAGCATAGGAACGCAGATTAGTTCTATTTAACCCATAGATAGGGTCTTATCAGGTGCTACCACTCCAGGTCAGAGTAGACCTGGGAGCGATGGCAAGGAACAGGTGCTCCACATTTCCCAAAGTTACAGCATCACTGGAACCTCACCATTAGAATGTTTAGTATCATATCCAGGACACTCGTTGGTCTTAACCCTCTGCAAGGGTGCTGTCGGTGTATTCAACGGCCCCAGCCGACCAGGCAGTACATGTAAAATGTAAAAACATTTTTTATTTCAGATAATTCAGTTTATCATGAGTACGCAGTTAAGATGTCAAAACAGTTCTATTTCGAGCAATTTAATTTAGCGTGAGTACACAGATTAAATATCAAAATAGTTCTATTTTGAATAATTCTGTTCAGCATAAATATGCAGTTTAAATGCAAAAAAAGTAAACTCGCGAAACCATAGTTTAGTTCTGTTTGACCCACAGTTACATCCCTTATCAGGTGCTATCACTCCGTGCCAGAGTGGACCTGGGAGCGATGGCAATGAAGGGGTACTCCGCATTCCCCAAAGCTCCAGCATTACAGGAACCTCACCATCAGACTGTTTAGCATCATATCTACGATACTTGTTGGGAGGTCTTATCCTCTGCAAAGAAGCAGTCGGTATATTCTACTGCCCCAGCTGACTGGGCAAGTGTGTGTGTGTGTGTGTGTGTATGTGACCTATAGAATCGAAGTTATATGAACACTATACCAAACCACTCTCCACTGAATACCAGAATCAGTAATGAAATTCATGCTTATTTCACAAGAAACAGACTTGATATCGATCTCCTTTTTGCTATAATCAAATTAAGGAATGTGTCTTATTTTAGTTATGCGAGCAAAAAATAGATAAATAAATGAAATGTTAAAAATCATTAATATAAAAATTATTTCAATGGATTCCTTCCGACGAAAGTGTAAAAACCATTTATTAGATTGTCAATAGACTAATTGGATATTTTGGAATGGTTTCCTTTTGGGAAATTCATTTTTCTGATCCTTGTTTTTAAATTTTGATTTACGTTTGTTTGTTTGTTTTGTTTTGTTTTTTTTAAACAGCCCAGTCGGCTGGACTTGTAAAATACACCGACTGCATCTCTGCTAAGGGGTAAGACTCCTACCCCAATAAGTGTAAAAGTGTAAGTGTTTTGTGATGTAGTCTAATAAACAAGTTCATTTTTAATACTAAAATTTTTTATTTAAAACACAAACCACACACTGAGGTTTATTAATTTGGTTTGATTTAATGACATATCAACCTTAGTAGGTTATTTAAAACAGAAGCCATCATTGAAGAATGACAGCAGTGATACTTTTTAACTCGGACCGTTTTTGTGATTTTACTGGTTTCTTATTTCTTTTTATATTTGGCTTTTCTTGCTGAAGATGTGCAGAAGAGTACCTTTAAAGATACGATCTCCAGAAAATATTTAAACTTTGTACTTCATTTTAAAATTTTGTAAAGTTTTTTCTTCTTTTTCTTTTGGAGGGTAAAAATACTGTCCTAAATTTCATCATTGTCATCAAGGAACTCCGTACTATCAGCATGACTTTGCTGATTTCACGGAGATCCCTGATTATCTGTCATCATCCGTCCCTATTACTCTTAGATAGTCCTCTAGACTGCATTCAGGTCTATACAGAGCTGATGTAAGTCATTGCTTGTCGGCCAACAGTAGCGCTTCCATTTGCAGGGGTCCATAATAGAACGTCGCTTACGAGTTCGTCCTTAATTCCCTTACAGTGTCTTGTTCGACTTACTTGTATGGTTTGTGAGATAGAAGGTAATTGGTCGTACAGCTGCTGTTTTGTTGGCTGATGCTTCCAGGAATTGTTCACAATAGCATATTATATTCTGACATAGTCGACATCTAGCTCTTTTTTCGGGCGTTCCATAAGAGTCCAGGTGGAGCATCTATCCAGTAGTATTGACACAGCTGCATCTTGGAAGAAATCACGTTAATTTTAGGTTTAGTTTGGTTTCTTTGTTTTAATGGCATATCAACCTTTGTAGGTTATTTAATGCCAAAGCTATTCTCCTAGAAAAATAGTAGTGGTACTATTTAACCCATAGCTGGCAGGATAAGGAGTTCATACCTTTCCAAAGAGTATTTGCTCGAAAGTGAACATAACAGCGCGACTGGAGTACGAACTCGCTTACTAAGATTCTGCAGTCCGTCGCTTTAACCATTACACCACGAAGACACCACACCCCGTTAATTTTAGAATCGTTAACCAGCTTTTTAGATAGTGATGGACGTGCAGTTGTTGTTTTTTTTTGGGGGGGGGATAGACGTCAACTATAGTTGTCTCCCCTTCGATCAGCCATCAGTATATTTAAAGAAGCTCCACTCTAGTTGACCTCAGTTGTATAATAAATAGATTCAATAGAGCTTCAAATCAAGCTTGAACTTTTTAACTTTTTACTTCATGGAGGTAACATCCTGTGGTCGAATATTGATATCAATACATCGGCACGTGATCCGGATGTGATATGTATATTTTTTTTATTTATAAAGTAAATAGTAACCGAAACAAAATATATTAACTTTTTCTTTATTGGTTGGTTGGTTGGTTGGTTGGTTGGTTGAATTGTATGGCACATCAACCATTGTAGGTTATTTAATGCCAAATTCTGCTTATAGATTTATTAAGTTAATATTATACAAGTCATTTGTTTGCGCACAGTTAATTGGTCAAACAGTTCTATTTGAACGATAGATGGGACCCTAACAGACATTACCACTCCGGGTAAGTATGGACCCAGATATAATGGCGACGAAGAGCTACTATACATTCCAAAAAGCGCCAGGATTGGAGCCTCACCATCAGATAGTTTAGTGTCATTTCCAGAACACATATTGGAGGTGGGGGTCTTACCCCGGTGCAAAGATGTAGTCGGTGTATTCTACATCTGTAGCCGATTTGGCTATTTTCTTTACTGGTTTTAACTATTGACTGTTCCAAAATAAATATTTTGAAAGTATTCGAGGTAATGTGTGGTTTCTTTGATTAAAGATCGATTTTTAGACACGACCAATTCTTCTGTATTATCAGTTATATCTTTAGATTGGTGTATTTTGGGTATAACTCAAACCCACATCCGGTGGTGAGACTCCACTTCTGGAGCTGAGGGAGATTAGAGTACCCATTCATTGTCATGATTGGTTGTAGCTGTTCGAGTCAAATTGATCTGTTTGAAAATTATTCGTATTAGATAGAAATACTTGATACTATGTAACTATGTGCAAAAGAGCAATAAACTGCAACGGAAAAAATTGAATAGAACACTGAAAATTTAATTATGAATACTATCGATAATTTGCAAATGAATCAAGTTTTGAGTACTTCTTGAAACATACAACCGTTTGCTCTTTTGGGATGGAGGCCGCTTCGCTGTCGCGGAGCATTTCTCATTGCATAGTGTGACCCACGTTCCGATGGTTTGCAAATGAATCAAGTTTTAAAACATACACCTGTTCAAACCGAATTTCTACTGCATAGACTAAAACAAGCAGCAAGAAAAATTGATCTCTTCGTGAACTCAGATTAAATAAAGTTCATGTCTTTTAATAAAGATGGAGTCATCTCCAATTAAATGGAAATCTGCTGAAATAAGTTGACCTGTTAATATATCTCGGTAGCAATATCTCATCAACTGAAAATGATATCTGTGTATGCATTGGTAAAACATTGCTTTTGACAGAAATCGGATCTCTGATAAAATAAAACGAGAACTCTTCCAAGATGTAACTATATGAGAACTATTATATGGTTGAACCATTTGAACTTTAACGAAACGTCTGAAGAAAAAGCTGAATGGGAACAACATACTCTTTTCAACAAATTCTTATAGCAGCACGCAACAAAAACAGTTATATGGCCACTTACCACCCATCTCTCAAATCATCCCAGTAATACAAGCAAAACAAGTTTAACACTACAGGAAAAGTAAGTATCAGCAAAAACTTGCATTCATTAGCTCTGTGCGGACCCTGGGCGCCAGCTAGAGGGCTTGCTTAAAGTGATAAACATTATACAAATAAACCAAATTTGAGATTAGTAATATTGTAATATAAGTAATCTTTCGTAATACATATGAGTCAACGTTCTGGTGCAATTAGCTTGACTCCCAATGACAAGAAACTGATGTAAAACTTGACAATTTAAGGTCTAAATCAGTGCGATGAAGCTTCGTCAAATCTCCCTCAAAAAAAGAATAAACCGAAATTTAAAAAAAAAAGAAACAAAAATTCCCAATATAGATAATGGGAGATTGATTCGCAGTTTTATTTTAAAGTTTGATATTTAAAAAATCATAAAATTCTTATTTATTTGCGTAATTGCATTAGAACACGAAATAAAATTCATTATTTATTCACTAGAAATAAACTTGATATAGATTTCACTTTTTACTACAACCAAATTCAGGAATACGTGTTATTTTATTTGTATTAGAACAAACAATCAAATAAATCTCAAAAAACGATGATTATAAACAATATTTCTATGCACTGCTTCAGACAAAAGTGTAAAATTATTTCTTAAATTGTCAACAGACTAATTGAATAATTTTGGATGGTTTCGTTTTGGGAGATTTTATTTCCTGATACCAATTACACATTTTGTTCTAATTTTCTTCTCGATGACGTCTGATGATTTGATTAGTCTTAAATATTAAAACACTTATTTAAGAAACCTATACAACATACTGGAGATCATTTTTTTGGTGTTATTTTGCTGGTTTCTCGTTTCTTTTAATATTTCTTGATTTTGGGAGGACTTGAGTGAGAAAATATTTTTGAAGTAAGATCACACTCCCTTAAAAGGGCTTAAATTTCGCATTTCATTCTTAAAGTAAATACAAACGTTTACTCTTTTTTCGTGGAGGTGGCTTCGTTGTCGCGGTGCATCTCTCATTGCATTGTGTAACCTCACGGTACGATGGTTTGCAACTGAATCAAGTTTCGAGTGCTTCTTGAAACATGCACCTGTTCAAACCGAATCTCTGTCGCATAGACTGAAACAAGCAGCAACAAACATTATTCTCTACGTGAACTCAGATAAAACAGAATTCATGTTTTTTTTAATCAAGATGGAGTCAATCCTAAGTAAATGGCAAGCCGCTGAAATAAGTAGACCAGTTCATACTACTAACATATACAAATATATCACTAATTATGCAGATGCCGATCAAAGCGTCTAGTGCCAGAAACCGTGTCCCAAAAGAAAGGGAAAAAGAGATGTCGAACAAGAATTGCAAAACAGGACTTGTTCACGAATAGGAGGTGTGTGTTACTTCAGGACCTTTCTTTGGATCAGCTTCCTCCGCTAGCCATGTGTACGGCGCGAATTCTAACTTGCCACTCTTAAGTTTTCCGGACTTGACGAGATGCGAGACTTTGTTTTGACTACCCCTGCTCCGGGTGGATATCTATCTCGGGGGATCTCTGCTAACCAAGTGACTGCACATGAATAAATGCAGAGGAAATCTTTCCTTATTTTCGGGGCTTAGGCCACCCATAGACAAGCCATAAAAATATTGCCAGACTGTAAGTCTCCTGGGTATCCAAAAATATGTGTAACAATTAAATTGAACTCTTTCAAGTCGTAGACTGGGTGGTTTTTTCAATAGTATTAAACCATCTCCACTTACACTGGAAGAAGTGAATGAGTGGACCCCCGCACAAAATACATCCAGTCACACACACATACACACACATCTGCGCTCCCAACACACCTGCTCTACGTCTGTTCACACGCCTATGCAGATATGTTTAGGCATATATATATATATATATATATGTTGAAAAGATAGATTTGTTGTGAATCTGACGGTATCATATATATATATATATATATATATATACGAGGATCATTAAAAAAGTTTCCAGACTTTTTTCGTATGGGCAATTTTATTGATAGTACACACATGAAACACTAGTCCCCTTTGAAGTAATCTCCTCTGGCTACAATGCACTTGTTCTACCGTTCCAACAACTTCTGGAAGGCCCCATCGAAGTCCTCTTGTGTGAGCGTGTCAATGACCTTCGAAACAGCCTCTTTCATCTCCTCAATTGTCTCATAACGACAGCCTCTGAGCTTAGGAAATAACCAAAAGTCACAGGGAGCAAGGTCTGGACTATAGGGACGGTGAGGAACTGTCTTGATGCCCATTTTGGTCAAATAGTCTGTGACAAGGATGGAGTTGTGGACTGGTGCATTGTCCTGCTGGAAATCCCACTGACCCGATTGAAGAGTGCTGGTGTTGTATACTCATATACATGTAGAGACATAATCAAACATAATGACGACTTCAATGAACGAACGAAGACACTTCTTTATAAAAATATACCTCTCACACTTTATTCTCGAAAGGATGATATTTCTTGTATGTGAGAGGTGAGTTTGAAACGGGGTCAGACTGCTACATATTGACCCCAAGTTCTTCTGGCCATAGCAGCCTCTTCTTTCACATTTTTTCTGGGCTGCTCAACCGTGGGTCACTGAGGGCCCAAGCCCTCTGTCTGGAGCTCGTTCTCACTCCACTGGCATCCTATCTCCAACTAACTCCGGCCGTCTGTATCCTGGTTATATTTTTGTTTGACGTCGACCTGCTTCCGCTTATTTACACGGGTGCATCTCTTGATTGACGGCTCGGTCGAGGGTCTCTTCCTGAACTCCCTTAAAACCTCAACATATAACTGGTCAGTCATCTAATAAAATGTATAGCAATAACATAATAAATTTTCAAGCGTCTACGACAATTCTAAATGCCTATAGAAAAAAAGTCTGGAAACTTATTGAAGGTACCATGTATATACATATATATATATATATACAAATATATATATACAATATATATACAAATACATACACAAATATATGTATATACACACACATATATATATATATATATATATATATATATATATATATATATACCTATGTTCAGTTCGCAACTTTACGCATACGTACACACACACATGCGCACACACACATATATGTATTTGCACCACATCATGTCGACCACATTAAATGTCCACATTGTCACAGATTTCTTTCCTTCTTTCTTTCTTTTTTCTTTCTTCAAATATAACTATCCAAGTAGTTTCACCAGTCAATCAGGCGACCATGATGCACATTTCTGACATAAACCCACGTAAACAAAATTCACCGATCGGCTGCATTATAAAACTCCAGGTCCTGATATTTTTTTCTTTCGCCTTCAATCTGTTGTCTACTAGGACTGGCATATTTACGATCTGATAGTATCTGTTTTTCCAGCCATATATAGTTGTTATTTATAAGGCCTCAGGTTGCTTACAGGGATCGATGTAAAAAGATCATCAGGAGAAAATCCTTGGAGCATAAAGTAAAATGAACAGAAATATTCATAATTTATTTAGAAATTTTAATTTACATTTTTGACATTTGTTCGTTGAGCCAAAGGAACCCTAAAAGATTCTCTTAAATATTCTATGTGATTTAAACATTGTTGTTATCTGAAAGGTCTCGACTGGTCTCGACTGGTCTCCAGTTTTCTTAGTCTCTTTTTCAGACTTTTGGGAAACCTTTAACTACAATTGATATCACTATTACTTTCATATTTCACAGTTTTTTCAGCTCTGGCAAAATCCAAGTATTTGTCACCGCTTTGTTTTATTTTCACTCTGGTCTACTGAAATGGAAAGGGACAAGGTTTTTCCTTCTTGTTAATTAATATCAGGTTTGGTCTTCTGACCTGAATTTAAGGATTTGTTTTTATCTCAAAATCTCAAAGAATTTTATGCGTCTCATTTTCTATGACATATTCTAGTTTGTGTATATACCATTTAGTAGCATGGTCCGATTTCACTCTCTTGCACAATTCCCAGTTGATCACTTTCCCCACCCAGTCGAGCCTAGTCTGGTATTTGCATTCGCTTATTATGTGATTAACCATTTCATCTCTCTCTACATAACCAACACATTCTATTAAACAGAGTATTATCTACTTTTGCTTTGACATTAGTTCTTATGGTATCATTTTGTCCTGATAACTAGAGATTCAGGTTTTCTCTTCAGGTCTCTCCTTCTTAGTCATATGCACGTTATCTCATGAGCAATTTCCTTAGTCTGTAGCTTGAACTATCCGTACAGTTGTTTTTCTTGTAAGTTATTCCTGTTGATACTACTATTACTGGATGTTGTAATCAATATTTTTTCTCCTTTTTTATATTTCTCGAGTCCCAGAATTGTTACATCTTCGTATTCCTCAATCCTGGCTATCCCTCTTCTTTTTTTTTTCTTGACACATAGGCACTTTCTTTATCATCCCTCAAGTGTAAGCTCTTGTGGATCATCATCGATTTTCTTATCCTTAGATCCATTTGTCTGAGTGTCCTCCCTTGTCCATTTTAAGAAGACTCCAGAGCATCTTACAAGTGGGGGCTGTCCAAATATTTATTCATTTGATGGAATTTCTTTTACTAGGTTTAGTTTCGAGAAGTTTTCTTGTTTTTCTAACTTTTTCTTTCATCTCCATTTTCTTGATGGTGTCCACTCAAAATATTCCCAGTAATTCATGGTTTTGAATTTTGAAGCTTTCCTGATTGGGCAGTAAGATTTCTTTTGTTGTTTTTCCCCTTTTTTTTTTCATTATAAGTATGGCACATTTTTCAATCCTAAATTACATTCCTATATCCAGGCTGTAGATTTTGATAATTTATATAAGGGTTTCTTGTTCTTTTTCATTTTTATTAACTATCTCAATATCATGAGATGGTTTATTTTTCCTTCGACTTTGCAAATTTGTTGCCTCATTTATATTTTCTTAGAATATGATTTAGTGACATCATCGCTATTGCACATAATCTCCCTGAATTTCTACCTATGCTTGGGCTTGTCCTAATATTGTTTGTTTAACTCTCCAGTTTTCTATAGCTCTCGTGATTAAGTTTACGACTTGCTCTGATATCATTTTTAGACATTCTATTATCCACGGTTGCACGGTTATGTCATATACCTTTTTGATGTCTGTCAGTGCTATGGCTACATTTTTCCGCCATTTGAATATGTTGGTCTAAATATAATAGCTCATCTGTTCCACTTGTTTCTTTACAAAATCCTTTCTATTTTTCTGCTAGTAAACTGCGGATTTCAAACGGTAATAAATCTATTATTATTATTATTATTATTATTATTATTATTTTGTTCTTTTGACTGTTTTTCACACCAACATTAGCAGGTGGTTTCCAACTGGAGTTTGAGTGACAGCAAGACACAAATCTTCTGGACTCTACTCAGTAATCTGGCCAATCTAAATAATGCTTTAGTTTGGATTGTTTCCACTGTTATTTCTAAGTCCTCCAGTCCCTGTACCAATCCTTTCGTGACTGTACCGAGCGCACCAATTACATCACCGTCACTTTCATGTTCTGTTGTTTGTTTGGGGTTTTTTCGGTTTTTTAGTAAGATCTTGGTACTCATCTCTCTTTTCTCTTTCTTTCAATTTTACCTTGTGATCTGCTGAGACGGCAATGTCCACTATTCGGCAGGTTTTCCTTTTTTGTTAACTACCACTCGGTTATTATTATTATTATTATTATTATTATTATTATTATTATTATTATTATTATTGCTCATGTCTCGCTTGAAATTTCTTTGGTCAGAAAAATATTCTGCCTCACTTATACATTTTTACAGTAGCATTAACTGGGATACTTTATAATTACTTCAAATATTTTTCCTAAAGTTTAACACGTTCTAATCAATAATAATAAAAATAACAATAACTTAAAGACAAATAGAAAAGCAACAATAAAAAAAATCCCCCCCCAAAAAAAAATTTTAAGAAAAACAAATGTATGGATACTTCAGGGGATAAAGTAAAGAAAGTCGATGCAAGATGACGTGAACAAGGCAAAGAAAGGAAGAAAAAAAGAGAAGAGAAAATCTAAGTCTCTTTTAGAAGCAGCAGAAAATAATGCCATGACAGTTATTTGTATCAAAGCGAAAATTGATACTACTCTAAAGAATGGCAAGTGTAGATGATGTGGTAACGGAGACGAAACTGTAAATCACATTATAAGCGGATACAAAAAACTGACATCAAAGGAATACAAAACTACTCTTGTTTGGGTGAGAAATGTGATCCTCTGGGAATTGTGCAAGAGATTAAAAGTTAACCATACCACTAAATGGTATATACAAAAATCAGAATCTGTCTTAGAAAATGAAACCCATAAAATTCTTCATGAATTTTAGACAAATAGGCCACCTATTCCCGATCAGAAGACCAAACCTTGTATAAAAATTAACAAGAAAAAAGACTTTGTCAAATAGTGGATATTGCCTTTTCAGCAGACCATAGAGTGAAAATTAAAGAAAGCGAAAAGATAGAAAAATACTTGAACCTTACCAGAATACTGGAAAAGCTATGGAACATGAAAGAAATGGTGGTACTAATTGTAATTGATGGTCTTGGAACGGTCCCTAAATGCTTGGAAAAAAACAATGAAGAAATTGGAAATCACCGAAAGAATCGAGACAAGTTAAACTATTGCCCTGTAATTCAGCTAGAATACTCAGAAGAGTCCTGGAGACCTGAGTACAATTGCTGTCACTAGGACTTCAGTGAAAAAAGCACTAGGTCAAACTGGTGTGAAAAACTTGTTAGAAGATAATAATAATAATTATCATTATTATTATAATTGTGGTGATAGAGATGAAAACATTAACCACATAAGCGAACAAACGGGTGCAAAGAGAGTATAAGACTTCGCACGACTGGATAGGGTAGATGATCCACAGGGAATTGTGCAAGAAATTGAAATTTGAATGGTACACATACAAACCAGAATTCGTCCTTGAGAAGAGACACACAAAATTCTCTTGGATTTTGAGCCACAAAGTGATCACCAAATCTCAACCGAAAAATCAGATCTAGAGATAATTAACATTAAAAAAGAACCGGTAGTATAGTTGATTTTGCTGTACCGACGGACACTGAGAGAAAATGTTTGTGGAAAACTTCTGGAGCTCAAAACCAGCTAAATTTTACTTCAGAGGAATCAACAAGCAACTTGATAAATGACAAGAGTTTATTCAAAATAATGGTGAATATACTCGTGATTGAAATTAATTCACTGTTAAATTATGCATAAATAAATCATACTTTACTGAAACGGAAATTATCTATGACCCAACCCAATAGTTTCAACATCTTTATTATCGCGTGAAATGCCAAAACATTATTAGAGATGAAATATTGTCTTAGAGAAAACCCACTGATCTAATTATAATAGAAAAATATCCTTTCTCCAATAACCATTTTAAAGAAAAATGATAATTGACGCGAAGCGCCAGCTGAGTCCTTCACACTTTAAAGTTATCTACTTTTACTGTTTCTGTCAAGATTACAATTTAGAGTCACTGATTTAATGGAGGTGCAGAATTTACTGGGTTGTATCGAAGTATTTTCGTGTTGTCGAAAACTTCTGATGTTTTGTATATATCATTTAATGCAATACATATGATATATTTTGGGGTGCGTTTAGAGAAACGGTTATCTTCATAAGGAATGAAATCCAACATCCCGATTGATTGATCGATTGATTGATTGATTTTAACGGCATATAAACCCGTCTAGAGTTATTTTATGCGTAAAGATTAGGGAATCGTGTTCATTGTACATATTTAAATTTTTGTGTTCTTATTTCTCAAGAATCGAATAGGAATTATTCTTAAATAGATCTATTTGACCCATGGATGAGACCCTAACAGACCCTAACGACGGATGATAGTGAACGTGGGAGTAATGGCAATGAAGAGGTACTCCAAACTCCACATCTCCAGAACTGGAGCCTCATTATAAGATGCAGTTTAGTGTCATATCCAAGGCAACTTTTTTTGTTGCGGAGGTATTACTCCTAAACAGGGGATACAATCAGTATATTCTAAGCTCCATCGACAGGGCGGAATTGGTAGCCTGAGTTCAAATCTTAGACGTGGCTGTTTGTATTTCCCTTCTCGCCATTGTTCTATAGAAAGGCAGGAATCCATCTATTCTCTTTTAGCTGTTTGTTTAGGTTTTATGGCATATCAACCATTATAGGTTATTTAACGCCAAATTCATTTCTAGGAAAATAGTTCGATTTCAAAAAATTCAGTTTAGGATATGATTGTGAAAAAAATGTCAAAACAGTTCTATATTAAACAAATCAGTTTAGTGTATGTATAATTTCAATGTCAAAAAACAGTTCCATTTCAAATATTTCAGTTTAGCATAAGCAAGCAGTTTATATGTAAGTACGGTTTAATTGTCAAAAACATTTCTATTTCAAGGTATTCAGTTTAGTCAAACAATTCAGTTTAGCATAAGTATGCCGTTAATTCTATTTAACCCATAGATAGGACCCTATCAGGTGCTACCACGCCGAACCAGAGTGGACCTGGGAGCAATGGCTATGAAGGAGTGCTCTGCATTCCCCAAAGCCCCAGCATCACTGGAACCTCACCATCAGATTGTTTAGTGTCATGTCCAGGACACTCATTGTATTCTACAGCCCCAGCTGACTGGGCAATCTTTTAACTGTTCAAGAATAATTAAAACCACGTGATTGAGTGTAGATGTATTATTCATAAAATAGTTACAAGAATGTGTAATAGTCCACAAATATTTATTATCAATTGCTTGAAACAATATAATTGCTTGAAAAGGAAATTTACTTTAGCGTTAAGTAAACTAAAAAGGGTTCACATGCTGTAAAAGCAACTGAAAATGTTTAAATTGATAAATCTCTTAGGTTTTGGTTTGGTTTTATTTCTGTGTTAAATGGCATATAAAACTCCGTGGTTTATCTAATGTCAGTGTCATCCTTGTAGAAAAACAATACTGGCGCAGTTTAACCCATAACTGGAGCGGGGAGAAACGGGGTTCATACCTTTCCAAAACGTATTACTCAGAAAGTGAACGTATTGCGGCGACTAGAGATCGAACTCTCAACGACATTGCAGTCCAGCTTGTTTGCCACTCCACCACAGAGACTCTGCCAATAAATCTCTTAAAAATCACTGACTTAAATTAAAATGTTAACCCACTTTTACAGAAGAACAACATTAAGTTTATATGGTATATCAACCCTCGTTGGTTATTTAATGTCAAATCATATTTATTCATATATAATTGTAAACAATTTTCAGTAATATTTTTAAAGAGCAACTTTGCACACACTTAAATGATTTCTAGTATTGCTATGTAACACTGACAACTTAATTTACTATCATATGTTTATTTGCACACAATCAAATAGTTCCAAGTATTGCTATTTAATACTAATAATTCAATTGAACATCCTTTATTTGTTTGCACACAGTTAAATGGTCAAACAGTTGATGTCCACCCACTCTAGGTCCGAGTGAAGCTGGGATTAATGACAATGAAGGGATAATTCACATTCCCCATAGCTCCAGGACTAAAACCTCACCATCAGATGGTTTAATGTCATATCCTTGAGACTCGGTGGCGGGGTCTTACCAATCTGCAGGGTTGCGGTCTGAGTATTCAACAGCTCCAGCCGACTAGGCTGAACTTTATAAGATTTTATAAAAACATAATTGATGGATATATTTTTATTGTGTGGGTTTATTTTTTATCATAACGATTACCGTTTGTGGATGGGCAGTTAGCGTAGCGTTTGTCATCATAGGAATCGGTCACCTGATTTCAAAAATTGGACGAGGCAGTTTGCGTTTCAATTCACACTATCGTCCTTTTTAAAGGTATGAATCTGTCACTTTTCCCCCACCTCCACCTATACATGAATCGTAGGACCAGGGGAGGTTCTTTAGCCTTGGTTAGCAACATGTCTCGAACAAGGAAAACAGAGAGTTTAAAGCAGCACAACTCCGCTGAAAAATTGACCTTGTGTTGCATCCTAATAGTAACGGAGGAGTTGGGTAAATACATATGTATGATTTATTTTGATGACCCTAGCACTTCTCAACATTTTCTAGAGGTGGTAGTTGGGTTCTCTTCTACGATGGGTTTTTAAAAGCATCGCAATCGACAACAGGTAGTCGTCAACTTTGGCCTTTTATTTTTCACGATTAAAAACCACCACCACTAAATATCAAATATCGTTTCACTTCCTTTTACTATCTAAATTCGGCAAATAGCTTCAACAGCTTTGAGGCCCAGTTTAAAATGAGACTCCCAAATTGTCAACATCTGAAGATAGATAGATAGATAGATATGAACGGACACACACGCACACACATATACACATACACTTACACTTATACACACAAATAGATAGATAGATAGATAGATAGATAGATAGATAGATAGATAGATAGATAGATAGATAGATAGATCATCATAAGTGCTTAAACAAAAGCTACAGCTTAAAAGTACTGATAAATATATCAGTATATCATCATCAAGGCATGCTGACTGTCTAGATTCCTGACTCACAATCCGTCCCTATCGGCTGTTGCTCTGAGTGAGTCCACCAGACAACATCCAGTATCTGCACAGAGTTTATGAAAATAAGTTTCTGATGGTCGTCCAAGACTGGTGTGTCAATGTGAAAGAGTTCAACGGAGAACATCGTTTATGAATTCCACCTTATTTTAGCAGCAGTACCCAGCATGTATAACTTGTCTTGGGTAATTTAAATGATGGGAGAGAAGCTGATGTTTTGTAGTGTGCTGCTTTCAAGATTCGTTCATAAAAACAGACGGCATCCTTGTGTAGTTCCCATCAAGCTTTTTCTCCAGAAATTTCGTTAGAGTCCAAGTAGTCCAGCCAAACCGCAGTACTGACACGGCTACAGCTCGGAAGAAATCTCTTTTAAACTATCCTCAAAATACTGCTTTGTGGGTGAGTTGCCTCATAAACCAATAAATAACGAAATGTCTGTGAAATATTTAATTTCTTAGTCACGATTGGACCGAAACATTTCTCCTGAGAAAGAGACATAGCTTCCTTCAGGGAGTGTCATTCACGTACTGCCTTGAGCGTCACGTGTTTACAATACACAAATATTTTGACACTGATCATTCAAAAACATTTGAATATTTAAAAAAGTGATTTAATGTATAGATAGGTCACGTTGCAGTTTTATTTTTCATTGTTTCTTTTGCTGTACTTCAATTCTTCATAAACCGTTTTTCCTAACGATGATCGAAGGTTAGGTTGAAACTTGTTGAGGAAAATGAAAAAGCATGTAATTATAATGAAATGGTATTCCGTTGATTGGTTAGTTTTACGGCTTATCGACCCTTTTCGGGTCATTTAACGCCGAATTAAGACATTTTGATAAAGGTTTCAAACAATTCAGTCTAGTATAAGTATAGTTATTTTTTGTTTACGCACAGTTGAATAATAAAACAGTTTTATTTCAAACAATTCGGTTTAGCTTAAGTACACAGTTTAAATGTAAAAAATAGTTCTATTTCAAACAATTCAGTTTAGTATGAGTACATTTTTTGATTATACACAGTTAAATGTCAAAACAGTTCTATTTCAATTCAGTTTAGCATAAGTTCACAGTTTAAATGTCAAAAACTTTTTATTTCAAACAACCCAGTTTAGCATAAGCACGCAGTTTAAACACAGTTAAATGTAAAGACAGTTAATTTCAAACAATTCAGTAATTACACGTATTTGACCCATAGATAGGACCCTATCAGTTGCTACCATTCCGGGCCAATGTGGACCTGGGAGCGATGGCAATAAAGGGGTACTTCACATTCCCCAAAGCTCTAGGATTACTGAAGCCTCACCATCAGATTGTTCAGAGTCATATATCAGGACAATCGTTAGAGAGGTCACTCTATAGAGATGCATTTGGGGTATTCTACAGCCCCAGCCGACTGGGCAAAATAGTATTTGTACTTGTCTTATGGCGTTTACTCATCTTACAGAGCATCACCCTTGAATAGGTATACTCCAACTAATTTTTTTTTTTAAGTTGAGTTTCTTCTTGTTTGGTTGGTTGGTTGGTTGGTTTTACGGCACGTCAAACTTTGTTGAATTTTTTAATGCTGAAGTCTGTCTTTTTTCAAACAAATGAATAATTTCAAATAACTGTTCTTACAACCGGCTCATTGGTCTAGAGGGTAGAGTATTCGCCAATGGTCCGGGAGATCGAGATTCAGTCCCAGGTCGCTTCATACCAAAGACTTTAAAAATGGTACTTGATACCTCCTTGCTTAACACTCAGCATTATAGGTTACGTATGAAGGATATAGTGGAGCAATCCGGGGGAAGGAGTTGCGCCCTTCCCTACACCTCGGTGTATTAGCTATTGAAAAGGGAGCCTTCGGGTCGCCCTCGACAACGGTCGCCAACTTTACTTACTTACTAGTAATACTAAGCAATATAAGGTACGTATCAAGGGTAAAGTGCAGCAATCCTGGTAAAGGAGTAGCGCCCTCTCCTACACCTCGACGTAGTAGCTATTGAAAAGGGAGCCTTCTGGTCGCCCTCAACTACGGTCGCAAACTTTACTTAACTTATACGGCTTCAAGCATTCCAATCAAATACAAATAGTTTGCCCTCTCAAGTAAACAATAATAAGTGTTTGTAAACAATTATAGCTTCAAGTGACAATTCTTAATAACAATAATCTATGCACAATCATATGGTTTCTAAAAACTAGTCCTATTTAATAATAATTTACGAAACTTCTTGCTTAGATGTGGCACAAGACCGTATAAATGGCGCACCCAGTAAGACTTGCATTCACTCGTATGGGTTTACCAGTCTAGCGTGCTAACCATTATACCATCCGAGGCGTCCAACTATTCTTATTCAATAATAAGATATTTTTTGCATACAATTATGTTTTCAAATAACTAATCATAAGGAATTGCAAAACCGTACCGCTTTAACTATTCTTAAAACAAATAATTTGCATTTTGTTATATGGTTTCAAGTATTCCTATCCAATACAAATAATTTTCAAACAGATCCATTTGACTCACAAATGAATTGGTTTGATTTTTTTTTTGTGTGTGCTTTGTTTTTGTTTTTGTTTTTTGTAAATAAATGCCAAAGCCATCCTTGTAGAAAAACAGCAGTGGTACTATTGAGCTGGGAGATATAACGGGTTGATATCTTTCCCAGGGGTATTAGTACGAAATTGAACGTATTAACGTGACTGGAGTTCGTATTCAATTACTACGCTCCCCCAAGGAGTGTCTTGATATGACACTAAACAATCTGATGGAGAGGCTTCAGTAATTCTGGAGCTTTGGGGAATGCGGAATACCCTTTTATTGCCATCGCTCCCAGGTCCACTCTGGCCCGGAGTGGTAGCACCTGATAGGGTCCAATCTATGAATCAAATAGAACTAAACAGTGTAATTATGCTAATCTGAACTGTTTGAAATTAACTGCTTTTACATTTAACTGTGTTCAAACTGTGTACTTATCTTAAAATGAAATATTTGAAATAGAACTGATTATTCATATAAAAATGGATTTGGTATCAAATAACCTACAAAGGTTGATACGCCATAAAACCACCCAACCAACCAACCAAACAACCAACCACACACACACACACACACACACATATATATACATATATATATATTAGTTTAATTTGGCGAAAGGACAGAAACAGGTAGCACCGAGTGAGAATCAAATTCACTTGTAATGGTGTTCCTTCAAAATTCATCATGAGATTTTGAAATCTAAATAATCCTCAAACAGCGTTGATCATAACTGTGGGATTAAGGATCATGTCAGTCGAGATTTATGCATATTTGTGGGCATGTAAATAAAGTTGGGAAAAGTAGCAGATTCTGGGCTGTGATCGCAGATCTAGAGAGGAAGATTGATCAAATGATTTTAGTTAACGGTATTCAAACTGTGTACTTATGCTAAACTGAATTGTTTGAAACAGATTTGTTTTAACATTTAACTGTGTAAACAAAAAACTGTACGTATACTAAACTGAAGTGTTAGAAATATTCTACGCTTACTTTATCTTGCCCTGTCGGCTGGGGCTGTAGAATATACCGGCTGTACCTCAAAATGATTTAATTCGACGTTAAATGACCAAAAAGGGTTGATACGCCGTAAAACAACCAACGAAATCAATTACTACGACATCACGGTCGATCACGTTGGCAACTACGTCACAGGGGCTCCCCCTCCAATAGGTTGGGTCCAGACAAGTACTATCTCTCTGGATCAGAATGGACCTGCATCTAAAATAACGAAGGAGAGACCCTATACTTCCCTGATCTCTAGATCACCTCATCACCATATGCAATTTAGTATCGTACCAAGGACACCTCTTTTTTACGCGGTAGGGAAGGGGTCTTACCTCTTTTCAGTCCTCGCCGACAGGGCAAAATTTTATTGATATATCAGTATCAAAGATATCAGTATTTTAGGATTTTTTTATGAACATTATACAATCAAAACGGATATTATTAGATATTATTTATTAACCTATTATTAACGTTTTATGGAAAAGATGTTTGGGGTATACTTACTTAAGTGCGATATTGTAAGTTCTATGCTGGTTCATCACAGATTAAATTAGCTGATCAAGCCGGTACCGGTACTGTAAAAATCACTAGACTGTAATTCTTAAAATCACACGTACCTTAACCAGACCATTGGTGTTCGGCAATGGCCCGGGAGACCACGGTTCAATCCCTGCTCGAGTCATACCAAAGACTCAAAAAATGGTACTTAATGCCTCCTTGCTTAACACTCAGTATTATAAGGTACGGATCAAAGATAAAGTGGGGCAATCTAGAGAAAGGAGTTGCGCCCTCCCGTACATCTCGGTGTAGTAGCTATTGAAAAGGAGGTCTTTGAGTCACTCTCGACTACGGCCGTCAACTTTATTTTTGTTGCATTTGGCACAAGGCCTTAAATATGTGTCACTCACTGAGGATCGAACTCACTACTTTATAGACTGATTTATTAACTACTTTATAGACTGATTTATTAACTGTCACTACGATAGGATTATCTTTATTATCTCATAAACATAGCTTAATTTGACGCAAGACTAGAATCATGAGGCACTCACTAGTTATGGTCTGCTAATCCAAATTTACGTTTCAACACTATAGATATCACAGATTCTGTTTCCTGTTCAAAATAAGAAGATAGATAAATAGATATGAATATTCTACGCTTACTTTATCTTGCCCTGTCGGCTGGTGCTGTAGAATATACCGGCTGTACCTCTGCAGAGGGGTAAGACTCCCACCCCCCAGCGAGTGTCCTGGATATGATACAAAACTATCTGATGGTGAGGTTCCAGTGATGATGGGGCTTTGAGGAATGCGAAGCATCCCTTCATTGCCATTGCTCCCAGATCCACTCTGGCCCGGAATAGTAGGGTCCTATCTATGGATTAGATAGAACTAAACTGTATACTTATGCTAAACTGAATAGCTTGCAATAGAAATATTTTTGACAATTAAACTGTACTTATGCTAAACAGAATTGCTTGAAATAGAACTGTTTTTAGTTTTGTTTTATTTGAGTGGGGGGTAAGTTTTTTTTAAGCGTCTATTATTGTAGTGATCAGAATTTTTAATAAGATTTATAAATTGATCTTTAACTTTTCAAAACTGGTTTTCAACTGTGTATTCAGTCTTGAGATCAAAAAAACAAAGAGCATTGGAAATTTTTTCACATAACATCTAAGAAAATCTTTATTCATGATATTCTTTTTTATTTCTTTTTTTTTTCCGCTAAAAGATAAAACCATCCTTTACTGTCAAAAACCGTAGTCAACCACTACCATCAGTTGTAGTAGAAAAAATTACTGATACTGTTTATGCGATATGTAATATATACCACAATGCTTCTTCTTCTTCTTCTTCTTCTTCTTCTTCTTCTTCTTCTTCTTCTTCTTCTTCTTCTTCTTCAATGTCCTTTGGAGATGAGACATCAGATAAAAATAGTTCTTCCGAGTTGCCCACATTTGACTGGCTTGCAAAGTTCAGACAAACGGATACGATATGGAAGAATCTCACTTTGTAAAAACGGCAACATGTCTGTCTTTCTATCAATATCAATTATAGGGAATACTTTGTTTCTTTGTTCTCTGCAGATACCCAAACAGTTTGATATAAAGTTACCAAATTTGGTATGCATTCGTATTTTAACTATCGGAAGATTTTAACGTAAAAATACCGGAGGAAGGAGGCAACCACATCGAGCGGGAGGCTCAAACAAAAACAAAAAAAAAGGACAATGATAATCAGGAAGCTATATTGCTACAAGATGTAACTAAGAGCACAGAATTTAAATTTCGAAACTTCAAAAGAAAAAAATTAATGTTTTAAACATCCCCACTTACCTTTACATTCAAATTGCTGATGTAAATTAATAGCATAATATAATTGCTTAGTCAAGATTATCTTCCAAGATGACAAACAAAAATGTTTAAATAGATAAATCTCTTAAGTTTTATTCAATTTTTTCTTTTTTTTTTAACCTTTCTGCAAAACTCTGTGATTTTTTTCACTAAATGATAGTTATATAAGGTTATAACTGTCATCCGAATTGGCTTATTTTCCCGTTATCATGATAACGGGAAAATTAGCCAATAATAATAATTATTATTATTATTATTATCATTATTATTATTATTATTATTATTATTATTATTATTATTATTATTATTATTATTATTATTATTCACTCATAGAGCTTTTCACATCAGCGTTAGCCGATGGTTTTTCACTGGAGTCTAAGGGACAGCAAGTCTACTCAAGTTTCCAGGACTCTTCTCAGTATTCTGGCCGTTCTCAATAATGCTGTCATTTGGATGGTCTCCACCCGTCTGCCAACTTCCAACTCCTCCAGTTCCTTTAGTAATCCTTTAGTTACTGTTCTAAATGCACCAATTACAATTGGTATAATTGTCACTTGCATGTTCCACAGTTTTTTCAATTCCCTAGCAAGGTCGAGGTACTTATCCTTCTTTTCACATTCTTTCAGTTTTATTCTGCGGTCAGCCGAGATAGCAAAGTCGACTATTTTGCAAGTTCTCTTTTTTTTTTTTTTTTTTTTTTTTTGATTATTATTAAGTTTAGTCTTCTGGCCGAGATTAGGTGATCCGTGTGTATGTCGAAGTCCCATATGAATTATGTGTGTCATTTTCTAGGACAGGTGCTGGGTTGTGCATATACCATTTGTTTGTTTGGTCAAATTTAAATTTCTGTCACATCTCCCAGTGGATCAACTTGCCGACCCAATCATGTTTAGTCTTATATTCCTTCTGCACTAATTTGCTGCATTCGTTTATTATGTGATTGATAGTTTCATCTCTGTCACCACATAGCTTGCATTTGCTATTTTGTTGAGTCTTATCTATTCTCGCTTTGATATGATTTTATTATTATTTGTTTGTTTGTTTGTTTGTTATTCCTTCCTGGGCATCTTCACTTTTTACCATTATCTAACATTAACCTTAAAAAATCTTTGCGCAGAACATAAAAACTATTAATACAATATCAATTAATATAATAGATATAATATAACAAAATATAATATAATAAATATAATATAATATAATATCAATTAATAGAATATCCATATCTGTTAAGTAATTCATTCCATCGTTCCAAAAACTGCCCTCTTAAATTCTTTTCCTTACCATCATTTTTTAAGTCATCGATTTTAATAATTTTTTTTTCTTTTACATTTACTGTTTTTTTTTTCTTTTACATTTACTGTTTCTGATGTCATTATGCTTTTTTGTTCCAACAATATAATATTCGATTAGCCAAAAAATCCAATTAGTAGACATTATTTTTGAAATCTATCTTGACTGTAAATTTTATTTCGAGAACTATTGAAAAGATGTCTACCATAATAAGAAATTCTATTAATTACTTTGAAAATTTCATCTTTCGAGTAAAGTAATGAATTCCGATTTCTTCAATCTCTCCCAATTACTGTAATCTTTTACATTTTTTATCATTTTTTTCATTCGTCTTTGTAGCCCCTCCAAACTCAAAATTACACGCCAATTTCTATGTCTGGACACTGGAGCCCAAGCCTTAATACAATATTCTACATGAGATCTTATTAGGGTTTTATATTTAGTTCCAGGGAAATATTAGTCAAATTTTGAAAGCACACACGTTTAAAACAGATGTACGTGATGTTGTGAAAGAAGACATAAAAAAATAATTTGGGGGTTTGGAAATACTTAAAATTATCCTCTATTTAGTATTTGCTTCTTCGCTTTATACCGTTTTTTATAGCCGAAGAAAACGTTCAGGTCTTTCGAAAAGTGAGGCATACCTGCTTTGTTTCTACGTTCCGTTGTTCAAATTAAATCAACACTCTAATATTTTATTGAATAAAATATTCATTGAAAAAGTGTGAGAAAAGAAGGAGGACTTGGGAAAGAAAGAGAGGAAGGGGAGAGGAGGAAAAAATCCGAAGAAAAACGAATGAATCAAAAGGATTTGAAGAAGAAGAAGAAGAAGAAGAAGAAGAAGAAGAAGAAGAAGAAGAAGAAGAAGAAGAAGAAGAAGAAGAAGCTTACAGAGTCTAACATTCAGCGGAGAGTGGTTCAGTATATGAGTGCGTATACCGACTGACGATAAATCTTGAATGCAACCAATTAACTAGTAAAATCTCAAACAAACAATAAAAAGCAACAATAACAACAACAAACACGCATTGGAAATCCGACTTCGTCCTCACGATCAGCGTAGACGTCGACGGATAACGTGAAGAGACGTGGAATAACAAATAAAAAAAGCAAATAACATTTGTTTCCGATTTGACCGGGGCGTGAGGCGACCTTAGTTGGATGTTTGTTACGAATCAAGACTTGTGCATGTCATTGTTTCGTGACTAGAGGATTGCGCATGACAAAGTAGCAAAGATTCGATTGGTTATTTTGGGGAAGAAACGCGCCAATGAAGGTGGCAGTTGAAAAGGGAAAAAAGTGTTGCCAATATGCGGAAGGTTTGCAGAAAAATGTCAGTGGGAATAGTTGATTAGTGGGTGAATATTATTTGTTTGATAGATAGATAGATAGATAGATAGATAGATAGATAGATAATGCTGAGACTGGGAAATTGAAATGAGATAGATAGATAGATAGATAGATAAAAAGAAACTACTAACTGAAAAGAAAATGTAACGGAGATGAAAGCCATTACCTACCGTTAATTTCTGTTCACATGTACCTCTTGGAATAGAAATGGGTCCAAGTATCTCAATGACATGCCTCAGGTTTTATGACAGACGCCATTTAGCGAGATTGCCACACAACCAATATCTATAACAAAGTAAAAAATGTATTGATTATTAGCAAGAAGATGCCATTAATATCTATCTATTACTCCAGGTAGGAGTCATAACATTCTGAGAGGCTCTCTTACGAGCATCACATGCAGGCTCTTGTTCATTTTTGGCGAAAACCCATTGCTACTGGTGGTAACCGTGGAAAAAATTACATTTGGTAGCGGAAAACTTTCTCTATCCAACGACGTTATTCTGCTCTATATATTGGTTGTCGTTTCTGTGGAAATAAGAAGGAAAGGTTGGTTTTCAAAACTTCCCTCGCACATTCAAATACAGCGAGGTCTAACAACCACATGACGGGTTTTTTACAATTACCAATTCAACAGAAATCACGAGTTGTGACATGATTCCCTCATAGCCCTTGTTCTGTGTATAACACCAGTGGTGAGACTCCAGTTCTTGAGCAGGAGCTAATGTGAAGTTACTCCTTTGTTTCCATAACTCCCAGGTCACTCTGCCCAGGAGTGGTAGTACCTGTTAGGGTACTACCACTCAATGGAATAAATAGACGTATTTGAGATAAGTTTTAAAGTGTTTCTGAACTACATTAATACACTGGCTCTTAAAACATTGATATTGCAAGATGGACCGTTTACCTGTTATTGAAGATACGATTAAGTACCATACATAATTTTGCCCAGCGGTAGAATACACCGACTGCACCTCTTCAGGGGGTAAGACACCCCCCCATCGAGTGTCCTGGATATGACACTGAACAATCTGATGGTGAGGTTCCAGCAATGCTGGAGCTTTGGGGAATGCGGAGTACCTCTTCATTGCTATCGCTCCTAGGTCCACTCTGGCCTGGAATTGTAGCACTTGATAGGGCCCTATCTATGGGTTAAATAGAACTAAACTGCGTACTTATGCTAAACTGAATTGTTTGACTAAACTGAATAGCTTGAAATAGAAATGTTTTTGACAAATAAACTATGTACTCATGCTAAACTGAATTGTTTGGAATAAGATTGATTATTTGTATAAAAATGGATTTGGCATTAAATTACCTACAAAGGTTGATATGCCATAAAACCAACCATACATCATTAGAGATTGTAGTTATTAAACTGGCTTAAAATTTATTTCTTAACCTGGTTTGGTCGTGGGAGCGTTACTCAATTAACATGTCTTAGGAAGGAATAGCCTGAGAGAGCCAATTCACCTCCAGGTTTGCTTAAAAGAGCCCATTCTATCCTATTATTTATTTAGAACTGGAGAGAGAATAGTTGGAATCATTTCTTTCCCAGGGGTATTAGCGCTATATAAAATGCAAACAGCCACGTTCAGTATTTGAACTCAGGTCACCGAGATCACTTCCTACAACAATAATCGTCACGCTACAAGCGCTTCATAAGATGGGTTTGACATAGAATAACCCAGCAAGGGTTGACATGTAGTAAAACCAACAACCCAACCATGTGATTGCCGTCAACATTAAATAATTCATTGGTGGACATGCCATAAAACCAAGCAATCAAACAATCAATCAATTCGTCATTCAATGTTTATAGTCTACTATGGTGCATGACCCTCGGAACCTTATTATTTCAGCAGAACCTTGCTTCTGTGTAGAAATCGATCCTCATTGGTTGTTCTAAACTTGTTTCTGATTTGACCAGAGTGATAGGCAGACTTAGTGCGATGCTTGTTGCGAATCAAGATTTGTGCACATCATTATTTCGTGACTGGTTGTGCATGACAAATCAGGAAAGATTCGATTGGTTATTTAAGAAAGGAAAAGCGCTAAAAGATATGAGTGCGGAAAGGGAAAATGTCTCTTACATGTGGAAGAAAACTAAGCTAAGGTGCTGTTATTTTTATTCATTTGTCTTTTTTTTTCAGGTAAGTTCCATCGATTAATATCATCATTTATGTAAGGAAGCATTCGTAGCATCATAGTAATCGTCTTAAAAGATAAAATCGGCGACCTGAGTTCAAATTCTGGGCTAGACTATCTGCGTTTCACTTAGCGCAAATTCCCTTGGGAAAGGCATGAATCCACTCAATCTCCTCTCTCCCCAACTATGAATAATTAGTCAGACTGACTTGGTTCTTTAGCCATGGTTTGGGAATCGAAGAAAAATTGAATTCTGTCCAGCTTTACTCCGCTTGAAAATTGACCTTGTGTCACCTCTTGCCTGCGGCGAAGGGATTGGATAAATACATGCTATTATCTATTTATATGTGTTATTTGGTCTTATTTAACACTATCGATGCTTCGTTAGCTGAAATGGTATTGCAGTTGGTACGCAGAATCTGGCTTCCTTGAGACAGAAGGAGACGTAGGTTCGAATCTCACCGGGAGCTTGTTTATATTTTAGTTTTTGATGCATGCTGTTTCTTGCTGTCATAAAAATGATGAACCGAGTGAACTCTGATAAAAAAAAGATTTAAAATACGAATTTGAAGGACAATACTAGTTAAAGTTATTCATAATGTTATATAATAGATTGGTGAGATCTATCATTGACGTGTAGTGTTACAATCAAATTAAGTGTTGAACCGCTAAATGCGAGGAAAACAGTCAGCTCAATCAACATGATTTGCAGCTATTGAACGCAAGGTCAATCTGAGGCAACAGTTCTCAATGGACGATTTCGGTGAGCAAAACGGTTTTAGAGTTAGAAATAAGTTAGTTAGAAAGTTAGTTAGAAACACTCAACGTGAGTGGTTGAATGCTCTATCCTGCTAATTGATACCCCGCAGGCCGCAGTGGGTGATGAAAGGAAAGGTCGCTAAGAAATAAAAGTAATATGTGCACATGAAAATGTGGTTACGCTATTGTTTCTCATCACTGCAAATGAGAACTTAGAACAAAAGGAGATGATGACAAAAGACAACGAACAAAAACAGAGATAGCAACAGCAGAGTGACACCACTTGACCAAAGAACAAAGCAAAGTGGAGAGATGGTGTACAATAACGCTACTAAATAGACGTTGTAAAGTTACTGCACCGAATAGTCCGTTGTACAGTAACACACCAAACATACTGTTTTAACAACCCGTGCTCGAACTTGTTAATGGCTGTGTCACTACGTCTTAAGTAGTTGTCGGATCCTGTTGTAACCTTGCCGTGAGAAAAGTTGACGAACACATAAAACCTATAACAATTTGTAAGTTATCGTCGGGAAAAAGAAAGAGAGTATGAATGATGAATCGACTGCGTTAGCTGGACATACAGAAATGACATATCATGAGGAGAAAGAAAGAGCAGACGCAGACCTTGAATTTTCTTTCTGTATTTTCTTGCAGTTCTAACGTGTTTGTTCTCTGGTTTCGTCTTCACAGGGTCGCGTCTGGTGTGAGACCCCATTTCGAGAATAAAATGGGGCTGGTAAATTTTCCACTACCCTTACATCTTCGTGCTCAACTCCGTGTTTACCTCGTCATGACTCATAGTTAACTCACTCTCAAACCCGACTTGTCAACTTACTTCCTGCCTAGTGTCGGAAGGAGAACCGTATCCGTTTCCGGTAGTTCCACACCTGCGTTGAAGATCTGGAACATCTGGTGGGGGGGTTGCTACTCATTTTTACTTAACGTAGTCAATAACCCGTGACTGGCCGACCTAAACAAGTGCTTTAGCCTGAGTCACTCAGAGGTCAGCCAACTGCTTCTGTAGATTCACTGCTATTTCGTCTTTTTCTTCTTCTCCCCTCTCTCTCTCTCTCTCTCTCTCTCTCTCTCTCTCTCTCTCCTTCCTCAGTAATTGGCCTCTCATCCTCTTTATAACTTTGACCTGCCATATCGTATTACAATGGGCACTGATCCATTAATAAAGGGCCATGTATAATTTATACCCAGAATGGGTATGCAGCAATGGTTTAAGCTAAAGTTCGAAAATACCAATCTAATCCGTAAATAGCGAATAATGAGTATCAATTTTTTAATGTGACCTGGTTTGGTGGAGGAGGTGCTACTCATGTAGTAGGGGGTCTTAAGAAAGAATAGCATGAAGAAGCTCATCCCTCTCTCGGTCAACATTTTAATTCTGAGTGTTCCTTCTAAACTGGTTGCTATACTAAGTATAAAGATTTCAATCTACCTCAGTATATTAACCACAGATGGAGGTTATTAGCGCTATGTAAAATGCAAACAGCTTCGTCCAGGGTTTGAACTCGGGTAGCCGAGTCCACGATAACTGTAACACTGCGGGCACCTCCATCAATTTTACAAGTACTACTCTACTGTAAGATGATTTGAGAGACCTCTAGATTTCCGAAGAGTCACAAATTTTATCTACGTCAAGTTTGGAACCTCAGATACCTTATACACCAGGTCTCTGCACTAACCATTGAGACCGAAAGGCAATTGCAATCGTCGTTGACGAAGGTGAAAACGATTCAATGAGCCATGCAAATCAAGAATCCCACATACGGTTCTTTTAAACCTGCAAGCAGACAACCTCCCCACACACCACCACCATAAAACTCTTCTTTCATTTATGCGACCATTATGTTCATATTTCAGTTGCCAAAAATTTATTCCCCAAGCCGACTTATCACTTTCTTCCAGTTTATAAGCACTCTCCGAATCATTCGTATCTTTCAACGCCAATCTGAAAATGCCCTTGGCACCAAAGAGCCATTATTTTCCGCGTTGATGTAGAAGGTCTAAGGAAATGGCACTCTCGAATAATGACGGTATTTTCTAACGCCTGACTTCTTTGTTCACCACTGCTTCCCGTCGGCAGTGACCTCTTGTTCTCCCCCCTTAAAATATGTCACTTTATTTTTATTGCTTTCTTTTCTTTCACAATATGTTTACACAGTTTTTCTACGTTTTGCGAATCTTTTTTTTTTCTTTCCTATGACTTCTAGCTTTTCGTTCTAAAATCTGTTTTCATTATTTTTTTCCTTGGCTTTCATTATATATTTTTTCTTTCCTCTCACTTCCAGTTTTAAGTTCTTAGATCTGTTTACATTTTTTGTCTTGCTTATCCTTTTTATCTATTTTTCTTTCTTCAGATTCCCAACTTTTATTTCTAAAACCTGTTAATATCTTCTTTTTTTTTCCTTATCATTTTTATATATTTTTCTTTCCTCTCACTTCCAGCTTTTAGTTCTAAATCTGTTTACATTTTTTTCTTCCTTGTCTATTGTCAAATAGTTTTCTTTCCTTTCTTACCAAGATTTGTTTAAAGTTTTTAAACTATAAATGGAGCTTACTGCATTGAAATGCCACTACCAACAGAAAGTAATAAATGGTGATTCAATCGTTTTTGTATGGTGCTAAATGAGATAAAACTTTTGACTGGTGTTTACATCTTGTTATCTATTCATTTCTTTATTTAATAATAACTGGTTATCTGTGAGCCAACATCATCATCATGGCGTGCCGCTGGCACAGATTTCCTTGACCCTCTCTCGCCACCCGTCTCTATCGTCCTTCACTCCCGGTACGTCAACCAGGCTACATTCTGTATCAATGCAGAGCCGTCGTAGATAGGTTCTAGCTGGTTGCCCTACTCTTGCTCATCCGTGTGAGGGGATCCACAGGAGTACATCCCTTATGAGCTCGCACTTACGTCTCCAGCAGTGACCAGCATGTCTTGCTCATCTAGCTTGGATGGTTTTCGAGATGAGTGGTTAGTGTCCGTACAGCTGCTGCTTTGTTTGATGCTGCCTCCAGGACTTGTTTAATACAGCTTGCAGAATTCTTACGCAGTTGCCGTCAAGCTTTTTCTCGATACGCTTGGTTCGCATCCACGTGGTGCATCCATACAGCAGTATTTCTTCACACACACACACACACACACATATATATATATATATGTGTGTATATATACATATTTAGAGAGAGAGAGAGAGAGAGAGATAGCGGAAGCAAAATTAGGAATATTCTAGTATAATGATAAATGACTCTATTATAAAACGAGATTAATTTTTAAAAAATAAGCAACAAAATATGAAGATAGACACAAAACAGTAAATCTACTCAATATGGCCGCCATTTTTTCTTAATTATTGTATCAACACGCCTTCAAAATGATTTGCATGCCTTCAAAATAAATTCTTCACACATTTTATACCATTACCCATGTATAACAGTCTTAAGTGAACCAATATTTGGATGGGAAGTTGCATTTGTTTTCTAAAATGTCCCATATACCGTAATCAAGGGAGTTAACGTCTGGGCTTAAATCTTGTTTAATTGCTGTCTTCACAGTTTTCTCGTGAACTTTCAATTCATTAGCGTACTTTCTAATCGATTTTGTAGGATCCTTCTTAATCGCCGAAGCGAGAGCAGTTAAAAAGCCTTCTTTATGTTTTTCGTTCAATGCTCCATTCCCATTTTGCATAAAAAGCTCTTTTTCTTAAAAATTTTTCTTTGCTTTGTATACGGTAGAGAGATCTCATGATTGACCCCTGGCTATCGGTTACACAGCTGAGAACTAGGTTTACTGGTAGTTAGTGTCACCGTTTCTCCCATCTACCGCGAGAGATTCCGCGATTGAGCCCTTGCTGTCAGTCACGCAGCTGAGAACTAGGTTAACTGGTAGTAAGAAGCCTCCACCATATTATATTTTCTATGTCTCCACTCACAGTTAATCAAACTGTCTGATGCTGCAGCCCTGTTATATGCTTCCAATAAGCTTTTTCCTTTAACCTGTCTTTCTTATTTCTTTTGTTTTCTTACTTTTTCTTTTTCGTACCCTCTGCTATCCTCCACTTTCTCACTCTTCTTCACATGCTTGTATCTCTCTCTCTCTCTCTCTCTCTCTCTCTCTCTCTCTCTCTCTCTCTCTCTCTCATTTCCTTATTCTTTTACCTGTCTTTCTTCTTTCTTTTTTTATCTGCATCTTTCTTTGTACTCTCTGCACTCCCCAAATTTCTCAAAATTCTTCACTCGTTTGCACTCCAATCTCACTCTGTTTTTCTTTATTTCTCTCTCGCTCGCTCGCTCTCTCTCTCTCTCTCTCTCTCTCTCCCTCTTCTCAACTTTCTCAAACTTCTTACCCTCTCTCTCTCTCTCTCTCTCTCTCTCTCTGTCATTTCCTAATCCTTCCACTCGTCTTTCTTCCTTCTCCTATTCTCTCCTTCTTTCTTCGTACTCTCTTCTCTGTTCGCCTTCGTTTTTTCAAACTTGCACCCCCATCTCTCTCTCTCTCTCTCTCTCTCTAATCTTTTTCCCATAACTCGTCTCTCTTCCTTCTCTAGATCTTTCCCTCTTTTTCTTCCCTCCTTTCTTTCACTCCATCCAATCTTCTCTCCTTACTTCCTTTCCTCCCTTCCTTCCTCCATTTCGTAATTTTCCAGCTTTTTCATTTGTTGTTTTTGTACCAACAAGTGGAAACTGATTTTTCTTTACACCAAAAAAGAATAAACTGTTTTGTCTTCTAATTATTTTTAATTGTATTTTTGATTCAAGGTTTCAGATATTGACTTGACTCCTGACTGTTTGATCTCTGGCTACTTGACTCTTTGACTCTTGGCTGAATTGCCAACAGCCTGGTTTTATCAAAGTGTGAAACACTGAATTAAATCTCCCGAATTAAACGTATAAAAATGCAAAGTCGTTTGCGCATAAATCATTTAACTAGAGTAGCATTCCTGCTTAGACCAGAACACGATTGGCTTGCAGATGCATCTTCTTGGATGATCGCTTGTGATGGGCAACAGAATAAAATAGAATTATCGAAAATCGTCTTCAAAAGATTCGTCGTGTGAAAGAATATCTCGCACAACAAATTTTAGCAAGTACAACTTTATTTTCCTAAGTCAGCGGTCCAAGTTGAATAAAAACTTGGAGTTTAGTTATTGGTGGCGGTGGTGAATGAGTCTTAGTTAGTCCGGGCGAACAGCGAAATGACCTGCTGATAGCTGCCTTGTGTCCGACTGCATGGAATGAAACGCTGGGGTCTTATTTATGTAGACACAGACTCTTTATCTTGTCAGAACTGCTCAAGACTCATCAATCATAGTTAGATTCCACTTGACCAAGTTTGTCAAGTTCGTCCCTGTCATGTGATCTCATTACATCAGAAAGAAAAATTGCTCACCTGGCAACTCTGAGGATTTGAGACTATTCCCAGTTTGAAGAACAATCTGTCGGCGTGGCTAACAATACGATGACTGTATCCCCAGCAGAGCGGTAAGACTCCCCCAGACTCTCTCTCTCTCTCTCTCTCTCTCTCTCTCTCTCTCTCTCTCTCTCTCTCTCTCTCTCTCTCTCTCTCGTCATCCAGTTCTACTATTATCCATCGCTTTTGGTAGATCCTAGTTCGTGCGGACACATTTAGCCTGAAAGACTTGCTGGGAACGATGGATGATTGGGGTGGATGGGGAGAGAGAGAGAGAGAGTCAGGGAAATCCGTGGTAGCAGCGCGACTTGATGATGAGGATGATATATATATATATATATATATTTGTCTAATTGTCATAAATCTTGTAAAAATAATGTTGCAGCGAAATGCAGTTAGTGTGTGCGTATAGAAACGAAATACCCATAAATGTATGTACGTTTGCTGTATTCGTAGCTTTTTTTTTTTTTTTTTGGCGATATGGTAATTCAGTATTTACAACCTGGACAAGAAACTATGTTATAAAGGTTTGCTATCTGGATTAGAAGACCATTATTAACGAATTTGATTCTCACTGAATTTCCCTTATTTTTGTAAACCCTTTGACATTTACAGAGGATTCACCGATCTATATAACTGCAGGCTTGCATGTGAAAATACCTGAATTGATTTAGCTTTGTTTTCTTCGTTTAATAGCATATCAACTTCTGTGGATTATTTAATGCCGAAGCCATTCTTGTTGAAGATTAGTAGAAAAGATCTTATATAAAGTAAAGTTGGCGACCATAGTCGAAGGGGACTCGAAGTCGCCCTTTTCAATTGCTACAACACCGAGGCGTAGGGAAGGGCGCTACTCCATTCCCTGGATTGCTCCACTTTACTCTTGATCGTTACCTTATAATGCTGAGTGTTAAGGAAGGCGGCATCAAGTTCCATTTTTGAGTCTTTGGTATGACTCGACCTGGGATTGAACCCCGGTCTCTCGGACCATAGGTACTATTTACCAACCCCTTATGACACAAGGTCAATTTTTAAGCGGAGTTTAACAGGTTTGAATTCAGAGTTTTCCTTCTCCTAGACTAGTTGCCTAACCATGGCTGAAGAACCTAGTCTGTCCTACTATTTACCCATAGCTGGAGGGAGAATTATTGGATTCATACCTTTCCCAAGGGTATTAGTGCTATGTGAAATACAATCAGTCTCGTCCAGGATTTGAACTCGTATCGCCGTGTTCATTTCCTACGGCGATAACGACTACACCACGGGCACCTCCATTTCTCGGACCATAGGTGAACATTCTACTCATTAGGTCAATGGCCCGGTGAAGATCTTATATAATAATATTATAACTAATCAAATAACTCTTATGATATGAATGTTTGGTTTGGATTAGTTTCGTTTCGTTTTTTTGTTTGATGTTTTATCAAACTTCCTGGGCTATTTAATGCCATGGACATCCTTGTTGAAAAACAGCTGTGATACTACTGTATGTTACATATAGACCAATGACAGCATGTTAGTTTTGGATTTCTAAACGGGATATGTATCTGTATAAACAAGGGGATCGCGAAAATGAATCCCGTGAATTGGGAATATAAAGAAAAATGCATAAGCGTTATGTTATTATATCAAGAGATTTGCATTCAGGAGCACACAGTTTCAACCCCCACGCGAAAGATATGTCCAGAGATTCAGGCAGACTCGATGAGTAGTCTACGAGTGGCCAAAGGGAGAGGGGCAGGCGTCCCCCGATTGAGAACCCCCTGTCAAAGAAGCAAAGAAGTAAAGAAGTAACGCTCTGAATATGTCTCTTACGCGGTACCAATGATAGCAGTTGACTATCAGTTTTAGTCTCTCTCTCTCTCTCTCTCTCTCTCTCTCTCTCTCTCTCTCTCTCTCTCTCTCTCTCTCTTGCAGCCATTTCAACACTTCCGTGAAAATAAAAAAGAGAGACATATTTTATACACGCCTATGGTTGTCTCTTCATTCGGAGTACACATTTACCGGTAGCTAGAGATAAGGGGGCATTAGTACGGCTGGAGAAGAAGCTAGACGGCCATTACACAAGAATGTTGCGAGCAATATTGAACATGTCCTGGCGGCAACACCCCTCAAGGCACCAACTATACGGTCACCTGCCTCCTATCACGAAAACTGTCCAAGTTAGACGAACCAGACATGCAGGACACTGCTGGAGAAGCAGGGACGAGCTCATAAGTGATGTACTCCTATAGACCCCGACATATGGCCGGGTAAAAGCAGGACAACCAGCTCGAACATACATACAGCAGCTATGTGAGGATACGGGATGTAGCCCTAAAGACCTGCCAGAGGCGATGAACGATAGGGAGAAGTGGCAAGAGAGTGTCAGGGATATCCTTGCTAGCGGCACGACATGATGATGATGATGATGATGAGTCCGAAAGAGAGCGAAATAGCAGGACTAGAATTACTACTATATCGCATTCCAGCATGTTAGCCACTACGCCACGAGGTTTCCGATTCCCCGGTTTTTATCTTAGCGACAAAATCGTCATGAATAGAATACTTGACAAGATCAGTTTTGATAGATGTTGTCATCAAACAGAAACGTGACTGCTGTATTTTCCTGTGATGATCTGATCATATTTTCCGAGTCATCTCCGCTATCAAATTATCTACACATATGACATTAATGGAAAAGACAAATGAGAATTGACACCAAAAGGTAACTAGATAGACAGCAACTCTCAAGCAACGTACACTACATACACACTCACACAAAATCACAAACGCGCGCACATACACGCACACACACACACACACACACACACACACATATATATATATATATATAAGTATTCTTAAGATAGTACCAAATCACAGTAAACGACAGGTTTTAATGTTGATTTTAAATGGAAAAATTAAGTTCTTCACAGTTTTGTAGTCGAAACAACTGTGATCTCATATAAATGGGTTTTTAGAACTGACTAGTCGAGGTGATTTCAAACAAAGTAGTGTTCGGCTGCACATAATTCAGAGGGATAAGACCCACTCCCACTGAGTATTCTGAGTCTGACACTAAACTGCATCTAATAGTGAGGCTTCAGTACTAAAATTTGTTAATTATTGAGTACCCATTCATTGGCATTACTCCAAGGTCCACTCTGAGCCGGAGTGATAGTATCTGTTTGGGTCCCATCCATGGTTCAAATAGAACTATTCAATCATTTATAAAGAATTATTATTAGTTATTTGAAACAGCTGTGTGCAAATTATTTGTATGATACTTGATGATTAGAATTACCATTATTAATAAGTAATACTTTAAACCATTTAAAAATGATCAATAGGAATACTTGTAACCATTTAACTGTGTGCAAACAAATTATTGATATTAAACAAAATTATTAGCATTTGATAAGAATAATTGAAACCATTAACCAAAAAAAAAAGAGTTCTAACAAATAATTAAAACATGAAGTTACCAACAAACTATTCGATTAAAAATTAGACGAAACAGTCTTCTTCCAACTATGGATAAGTAGCAGGGCAGACTGACTCTTTAAAAGTGGCATGGCAACCAGTCGAGGTGAAGGAAAACTTAGTCTTCAAACCAGTTAAACTCTTAAGATAGATCTTGCGTTGCGTCTTACCCGTTTGGTTTAGTTTCTTTATCTAATGGCATATCAACCTTTGTAGGTTATTTAATGCCAAAACTATTCTCCTAGATGACCAGTAGTGGTGCAATTTTACCCATAGCTAGAAGAATAAGAGTATTAATACCTTTCCCAATGGTATTTGCCTGAAAGTGAACGTAATAGCGTGACTGGAGTACGAACTCACTTACTACGATTCCGTCCACAGTCCATCGCTTTAACCAATACACCACGAAGACACCCCACGTCTTACCCCTGCGTAGGGGTAGGATATATATATATATATATATATATATATATATATATATATATATATATATATATATATATATATATATATATATATATATATATATATATATATATATATATATATATATATATATATATATATATATATATATATATATATATATATATATATATATATATATATATATATATATATATATATATATATATATATATATATATATCCTACCCCTATATATATATATATATATATATATAGGGGTAGGATATATATATATATATATATAAGCAGACATTGAAGAACCTATAAGGGTTGATATGCCATAAAATACCAACCAACCTTTTCAATTACATGTAGCGCCAATATATAATCATATACGTGTGCTTATGTATATGTGTATAAATCTAATGTGCTCAATTTTTATTGTGTGGCTATATATTTTTGTATGTGTGTATAAATATTTATGAATTTACAGTATGATCAATCTGAAGGATAGGTAGATAGATGGGACATTACGGCGATGCTGATGAACATACGTCATTCTTTGGGGGTGGAGGAGCATCTATCACAAATAAACAGGGGTAAAAGGAAGAAAAAGAATTAAAGACAGCACATCACCTAAAAATGACACATTTGATGTTTAATGTGTAAACGTATTTCTTTCCCAATGAATGGCATTTCTTTACGTGAAAATAAAATAAACATTAAACATTGAACATAAAACTCTGAGTTGTTTCTACACATGCTGTTAAAATTTGAAATCATCTGAACGAGAATTAGTCAAGTTATTAAATTACGAAATAATGTTAATTTTAATTTTTCTGATATACCATATATGGCTATCTGACGAGGTTGGTACCCTAATCGAGATAAATTTATAATAGCCAAATGACGGTCTGTTGAGTTTTCCTTTGAATTATCAATCAAACAGGAAAAATAAATTTTCTGGTCTTTACATAAAAAAGCAAATGAAATTTGGTTTAGGGATATTGGGTAGCCAGAATTTTGTGGGTTTTTCTAAATCTTCATTAGAAATTTCTCATCTCTTTGTGTGAAGATCCAGATCTCACATTTTAAAAATATAGGATCTACTGAAATAAATATGAGTAATTTTTAAAGGTTTTTCTTTTATAGGGAATATATAAAATTTCTCAATATATATATATATATATATATATATATATATATATATATATATATATATAACCGGTCCATTGGTCTAGTGGGTAGAGTGTTCGCCAATGGCTCGCGAGACCAAGATTTCAATACCAGGTCGAGTCATACAAAAGACTCAATAAATGGTACTTGATACCTCCTTGCTTAACACTCAGAATTATAAGGTACGTAAGGGGGTAAAGTGGTGCAATCCAGGGAAAGGAGTAACGCCCTCCCGTACACCTCGGAGTAGTAGCTATTGAAAAGGGAGCCTGTGGGTCGCCCTCGACAACGGTCACCAAGTTTACTTACATATATATAATTCTTCTATTTAAAAAATGTACTATCTGTTTCCTTGCCCATGAGGATATGATTACGCAGATGCGTATCTCCAAGTTGGGAAAACGAAGCCCTGGAGGTCACTGTACCCCGTAAGAGGATGTAACTATAAGACACATCAAGTTTTGCGTCGTGCGTTTACTATGAATAGTTAATTTGGCACCAGTGACTCAGTGGTAGAGTTTCGAATCTTCATTCTGTGAGCGCATGTTCAGTCTCAAGGGGGGAAATCACGGTATACACTGCTGATGAGACCTTATAAGGTCGAAACAGCAGTTCAGTGTTTCCGTATGTCACGTGGTGCGCAGGGCTTGCCGCATTTCCATGTAATTTAATTTATAATATATAAAGAATGCTGTTGTTCCAACGAGATAAAAGGAAATATTTTAAATTGATTTCCTATTTCGGCTTTTATTATTTCACGTTTGCTCTACTCGTGTTTCAGAATCTATGTCTTCTTCTGAAGATTTTAATTGCTAAGTTACGTTCCTGGCTCTTATTTTAATAGTAAAGATTGTTTTAATTGGTTGTTGTGATTTTGTTTAATTCCAGAATGTGTGTCTATGAATGTCCTATTGGAGTAAATTGTCTGTGAAGACCTCTGGTCTATGTGAATGTTTTGTTCTCTATGTGCACGTACATACGTATACATGTACATACACTGATGTATACATACACTCGACAGGTTGTTGATAAGTTGTTGATATTTTGTTTAATTCCATGTTTTATGTCTATAAATATTCTATTAGAGTCAATTGTTCGTGAAGACCTCTGGTCTATGTATATATATATTTTTGTATATATGTTTGTATTCTCTATGTTTATGCTTGTGTGTATATATACACATGTATACGTGTATGTACACTCATGTATACATACACTCGTACATACATATTTTCCAGGGTATTGAGTTGATTTTTCTCTTTTGTTCTTTCTTCGTTTTCCTCTCTCTCTCTCTCTCTCTCTCTCTCTCTCTCTCTCTCTCTCTCTCTCTCTCTCTGTTATATAGTCATTTACACGTTCATGCAGCATCACAACGACACAACAACAAAGACAGATGCATGAAGGACAACGCAGGAATGAAGGACGCATGAAGACTTCTATAACAACATATTTACCTCTCACTTTATTGCAAGGGTTCGAAAGGGTTGTTCAAGGGTTTGCATGTGAAAGGGTGCTGGAGACCGAACATAAACTTCATATTTTGACCCCACTGTTATGACCGTCACGTTGTGTCTTTCTTGTTCTCCTGATGTTGGGGTTACTCTATCGGGGCTTTCCGAGGGCCCCCTCGGTCGGGTGTGGCTTTCCCTTCCACATCTGGTCTCTACTATCTGGAATTCTACTGGCAACTGCTTTGGGACCCAAACTCAACTGAGTTAAATAATAACTCAACGCCCACACGATCGCTATCTGGATCTTTGAATCGGATGTTTAATCGTCATCAAGCGGAAGTAACTGTCATGCAGTTCAGAGGTTACTCTCTTCCGGTGCATCACTGTAGTGGCACAATGGGACCTTCACCTTGTCCCATATCATAAGCCTTAATCCGCCCACGCGATCTCTTTCGATTACTGGCCATTGGAATGTGTCACTTCCTTCCGGTGTATCACCTTGGAATAGCATTTTTGGGCTGGGTCGAAGGTCAAAATATAACATTCATCCGTAAATTATTTTTCAAAATTCCACATGTGGAATTTTCTTCACGTTCGTCTCCATCAACTTCACACATATTTTACAGAATAATTTACAAAGGACAATAATGGCTGAAAACATAAAAAAGAATCACTTGAACTACAGCAAACAAAATCTTACTTTGGAGGCGACCTTCTCTCTATGTAACACTTGCCCGGCTAATTATTATCTAAATTTCTCATACTATCTTTGCGTGGTTGGCCATCTTGACATGTGTGCATCAAGGTACTATACGGATGCATTTTTTATCTTCTCAACACAACGGCCCTCCATAATTCCTTGAAGAAATTTCAAAACCCTAAAAAGGACCATACTCTGGTCCCATATCCTGGTCACAAACTTAGTGACCCTGGTCATTCCAGCAATACATTTCGCCTGGATTCCTCATGACCACACTCCAGTTCTTTGCTCAACAGGTTCCTACCTGGAGTAACCGGAGAATTTCATAAACTATAACACAATATCTTCAAGGCCCAAAGCATTCCACAAAAATCTACAAAAATCATGGCCCAAAACAAAGTATCAAAATACATCCGAATGTATCACAATCTGGCACGCATGCTGTAAACCACCTAAAATAGTCCACGCAAAATACTAATTAGCAATGTGTTACCCATATTTTTCCATTAAGTTTCTGTTTCCATACCCATTGGTTTGCAAGCCCTTGAGGAAACAAGCTTTACCTGATCAAACCCGCGCCGGGTTTCTTTTCAATTTAATCAGGAATCCTCGTGGCTACCAATATATAGGCATCTCGCCTTTCCCAGACCCATTTCACTTTGCCAAATCACACACGAATCCAAAACACCATGTGACTGAAGGACTCAGACATCATCCACAAAATATTGGAGTAGGCCACGCCTTTTTTCTTTTATTCCATCCTCGGAACTCCAACTAAAAAATAGAAGCCAAATAGACCCTCAACAGCTTCATGGGTCGGCGAATTCTTCGATAGAATTGCTTTCAACAACAATCTGTAAATCCACTTGAATGAATGTCAGTCCTACTCTAACGTCAGCCACCGATTCCTCAAAACAGAAACCCCCCAAAAAATATTTCCTATTCCACGAAAACCCCAAATTCTAAAAAAACTTTTAGAATCAATATAATTACAAATATTAGTAAACCTAGTATCAAATCCTCTGTTAATGGTTTTCGTCAAATTACATAATATGAACAGGAAAAAAAAAATTTCTAATGTCGCCTTTAAACTCAAACAAACTCAAAAAGTTTCACTTTACAACAAGTCAAAACAATATTACAATCACAGTTCAAAAATGTTCAGTTTTCTTTTCTTCTTTTTTTCAATCTATGTAGTGATGTACTGTCTATTTTACTAAAAATGTCTGTTCTTTCTTTCTTTTTTCTTCCTATATGCTGTGTTCAACAATGTTCAAGTTTCTCTTTCTTTTTTTTTCGTTTTTTTTTTTTTTCTCCATTTTCATTGTCCTGTAGCTTTTTGTTTTTGTTTTGGTTTTCATTTCTTTTTTCTTTTTTTTTTTTTCATAATAAATTGCTCATTCAATGTCCTTTTTTTTCAACCTTATATCTACCTCTCTGTCTTTACCTTAACATGATAACTATAGGTTCGCTTCCCAGTTTATTCAATTTCAGTCTATAGTATCATAAATTAAGCCTGATTTATAATACAACTTTTTCAATAGCTTACGAGCATTCTTCTTCTTTTTTTATTTTTATTTTCACAAAATATCCCGGGGTTTTTTTCTGAACAACCCAAACTTTTATAAATTCTGCCAACATTTCCCAATTCAAAATATTTCCGAATCTGCGAATCTTCGCCACACTTGGTTCCGTCAAAATTCTGCGCATCTCTTTATTACATCCAAAACCCTGTTTCAAAATATCTTCCCCAATAACAATTTCAAAGCTTCACTCCAGGGGGAACTCACAAAATACCTGTCTGCCTCGTCAGACACAAAAAACATCTGTCTCTTAGTTACTCTGCCTCCACGGCAAGACCGTTTTCAAGACAATACCTATGTCTTCAATAATTGATATCAACAATTTCTACTGCAAAACAACCGGCCTGATACTACCAGCGCCGAAAATATTGATTCTCCCAACTTCATAAATATCGAAAAATTATATGCGCATTATTCAGACAAACCACCAATGTGCGAAATTCTCGAACAATCCTATTGATGCTCCCAGGATTACATTTCTCGGATTAAAATTCTCATTTCCAATCCACAAGTTCCAAACATAAAAACTTGCCCAAAAGATCTTAACTACAGTTATGCGGGATTCCAGATCTTGGACTGAAATTCTAATTTTCAATCACCACTTGTCTGGACCACTGACAAGTTACTACAGAGACCTAATTATGATAAAAATCCCATTCATAAATTTTATCATAAAATTTATTGTTTACGATAAGCTGTCTATCGAAAAACGGACAGCAACTGTTCCCTAGGCATCTTTTGTTTTCCCTTCTTTTTTCCTCCCTCACTTCGATACAATATTACACATAGCAGTAATTTCGATTTTTATCTAGGGACCACACATTTTTTTTTATTATTTCCAATTTTATGCTTCTAGAAAGGCCCTTGTCATTACAACTAATCTTTCACTATTATAATCAAGAATAAAAGACAGAGAGATAACGATAAGAATGCCGCAATTACAATTTTTTTTCTTGTTTTCTCTTTTCTGTTGCTGGTTTATTCTTGTTTTTTTTTTTGTTTTGTTTTTTTGTTTTTTTTACTTCTTTCAATTCCAGCATTTTTCTTTGTTCTTTTTTTTCTGTTCTTTCCGCGTCGGTCGGTTCCTTTTCCTTCCTTTTTTTTTTTTTTTCTAGTTTGTTCTTGTTTTTTTCTTTTTACTTCTTTCCATTCCAGCATCCTTCTTTGTCTTCTTCGTTGCTGTCGTGTTGTGATGCTTAAAATTGCAGTTTACGGTAACTAGGTTCATTCTGAGTCCTTGAAGAACTCGCCTGGCACAAGCACCAAATCGGGATAAATGTTATATACTCATTTGCCGTATCATAACGACTCAATAATAGTAAAGACAGACGCACGCAGAAAGATAGACGCATGAAGAAACGACGCAGGAAGACTTCTTTAACATTTATATTTACCTCTCACTTTATTGCAAGGGTTCGAATGGGTTACTCAAGTTTTGCATGTGAGAGGGTGCTGGAGACCGAACATAAACTTCATATTTTGACCCCACTGTTATGACCGTCACGTTGTGTCTTTCTTGTTCTCCTGATGTTGGGGTTCACTCTATCGGGGCTTTCCGAGGGCCCCCTCGGTCGGGTGTGGCTTTCCCTTCCACATCTCGTCTCTAACTCTCTGGGAGTCTGCTGGCAACTGCTCTGGGACCCAAACTCAACTGAGTTAAATAATAACTCAACGCCCACACGATCGCTATCTGGATCTTTGAATCGGATGTTTAATCGTCATCAAGCGGAAGTAACTGTCATGCAGTTCAGAGGTTACTCTCTTCCGGTGCATCACTGTAGTGGCACAATGGGACCTTCACCTTGTCCCATATCATAAGCCTTAATCCGCCCACGCGATCTCTTTCGATTACTGGCCATTGGAATGTGTCACTTCCTTCCGGTGTATCACCTTGGAATAGCATTTTTGGGCTGGGTCGAAGGTCAAAATATAACATCTCTCCCGCTCGCTCTCTCTCTCTATCTCTCTCTCTCTCTCTCTCTCTCTCTCTCTCTCTCTCTCTCTCATTATGTATTTGTGTGTATACATACGTGTAAAAGTATGTACTTGAGCATGCATGTAGATATATGTATTGGGTGGGCTTAATGTGAGAAAGCATATGAAATGTACTTTTAAGCTAGTCTGTGTAAATTTTTTTTCATCATACAACGTGCGATACCCTGCCCTCATCAACCACCAACCAGGGTGATAACACAGTTTCGGTAGCTCAATGCGGTATTGCCACTCCTGGCGCTACCAAGCAGCTTTTGCCACTAGACAGGGTATTAAAGAATTATATATATATATATATACACGCCAGATCAATCAATAGCAGAGACTACACTGGGCGTTCGTCTTCATTCTTAGTGTGCAGTTTGTGATTTAGAAAAAAAAACGCGTTTACTTTCGTCCGCTGACGTCATTACGCGTTTACAGTAACCGTTTCCTGGTGTTACGCAATCACACGGGAATGGTGGTTCCGCGTTCATTTCATTCATGTTGAAAACTTCTCACTTTCGACCAAATCCAACTTGATGCATATTGCGCCGTGGTTTGAAGACGATTTGAGGCAACTTTCAAACTGCGGCCAGTGAATACTATTTTTGAAAGAAACGAAATGACTGAGTGTCCTAGAAAACCACGACAACCAGCCTCAATACGAATCACATGGCATATCCAACCTTTTTCCACGCAGTCGGCACGCAGTGTCTCATATCGGTTTTTCTTCTGCTCGTATGCTTCCTCCCGGTTTTCTTCCCTGGGGACAGACAATTCTATGAGGAGGACAGTCTTCTTTGAATCGGAACACGCTAAAATGTCTGGCCACTTTTCTGTTTGAATAATGTGAACTGGAAATAATAGAGATGTCTTTTGATCCGCTGAAACTTTCCAGTCACTAGCTCCGTTCAGTAGCTTCATATTGGGATTTTTTTGTTTCCTCACAGGACATTCACCTTCCATGAGAAATTGAATTATGGGTTCCTTGGCTGTAATAGGTTGCTGGTTTGCTGTCTCACATTGTGCTTTTAACAATACTATGACCACCTCTAACACCTTGCTATGTCACCATGTGTACATCTGAAGCGATTGTGGACATGCAGACTCTCTGCGCAAGGTACCCCGATCGCTTTTACACAATAAGCACAGGTCCGAATCGGTATATCCCCATAATTTTAGGTTGGTCACATTTGGTAAGAGATCATATGTAGATCGGAGAAAGAATGATATCGCCAGTGGTTCCATTGCAATTAATTTAATTGGTTCGATATCTTTCCATTTTGTCCAAGCACATTGTTTGGCCTGAGCATTTCTTCGTTCACCATGTCTCTTTTTCCCTTTGGGCCCATTTTGGTGAATACCTTGTTGCTCGTGTTACCCAGCCCAGCTCGATTGGTTTGAATGACGCCTATGATGTCTTTGATTCGTAGGCTGCATTCCTGGGCGGCCTTAACTTCGTACCTGATTTTATTTCTGGATACGCCTTCCGAATGATCTCGTCGGCCGAGTTCTTCATCATGTACTTTTAAGCTAGTCTGTATATATGTTTGTGTGTATGTTGAAGAAGCCACTGCCCTAACGCACAGGATAAAATAATAACGACACTTACCGGCTCGGCGGCCCGGCTGGCGTCTGGCTAGCAGACAAAATGTGTCAATGAGCAGGCCAGCATAGCCACTCCTGGGCTGGCAGCCAATCACCACCCAGGAAATGGATACGGTTACCTGCGCATCGTGGAACTCCTCGATGCGCATATAATCTTCCCTTCTTCATACTCAAGTCAGTATTCGTCTCGACGCGTAATTCGATACGTGTGAACAACATTCAAGTGCGAGAATAATATTCAACAGAACCTCGACACATATGTGGTTAGGCTCTGTTTAATGTTGGTTTGAATATATCTATGAAGTTTTTTCTTTTATTTAGAGTAATGAGTAGTCATCAGTCATTATATTAAGTCGACCATGCTGCATTTATTAAAGTGTTTCGATACATAATTTTTTGTATTTTCTAGTAATTCAATATTGCTTTTTATAGAAAGAGACTATTGTTCAGTGCTTGGGTGCAGCCAATACATATATCGTTGTCGTTAATGCATTTGATTATGTTGACTACATTTTTTTTTAATTGCTTTTTAAATTTTCTTTAATTTGAATATTCTTTTCGTTTTTTGTTTTTTTTTTTCAGAGTATAGGATTCCCCTTCAATGATTCTATTACAAACTCCACATCTTTTATTTTTGTATTTTGGGACTGTGCGTTGCGTTTTTCCCTAAATTTATGAGAGGCTAGTGTATGTTTTAAGTTTTTTCGTTGTCGTTTGCTTTTAATGTTTTTGTTGCGTCAAGTATGTTTTTAATTCTATCATTTTTATAATTTGTTCTGGATTCTTTGTTATTTCTGTGGTTTTTTTTGTTGTATGATGAGATGTATGCTAAGAGTATTTCCTTGCTATGTTTTTTGGAGGGTTCAAAGTTCTTTCGATGGTATTTTTCTGCCAATTCGAATTCATTTTTCATAAGTGTTGCTGGATATCCCCTCTGGTGGTGGTGGGAGTTACGCGTTATTCTTCTCGGCGGGTTTGTCGGAAATTTTCGTTAGTTACTATGGTGCAGATCCTACGTCCTAGGGTGTAAGGGATGTATTTTATGGCGTTTTGGAGTGACGACTCTTAAAATGGAGGTATTGTTAGGTGTCTGTAGGTTTGTGGTAAATATCTGTGATAATTTGGCTATTTTGATTTTTTATGAGAAAGACTAAATATGGTGGCTCTTTAAAATCGCACTCTATGGTAAATTTTATTTTGGTGTGTAGGTTTAGGAGTAAGTTATGTAAATCGTTAATATTGCCTCAGAAGTATTTCAAAAATATGAATCAGTCATTCATGTATCTTTCCCATGATCTTATAAGTTCTGTTTTTATATCATTACTATATTATATAGTCATTTTAGTTCCCATAACTAGAGTTTGGATGTAATTTCTGTTGAAATTCGAAAGAGTTATTATTTAGGATTAGTTCTGTACTATCAGTGATAACTTTTTGTTACATCTTGGGTGTAATGTTTCCTTGTATTTTTCTGCTCCAAATAAGACGTCCTGTTTTTCTAATTCATGGGAATTATTATTATATAGGTGTTGTATAGTGGCTAGTACTACGTAACTTCCGGTATCGCGGAAGTATAAAAGACACCGGGTCTCGGGAGACTCAGAAGCAGAAAGAGAAACAGAGAGATAGTTCTGAAAGGTGTCGGTCAGTAGTAAGACCAACTTCGGACGTAACAACAACAGCGCGAGACTTATAATACTAGTCCGACTGTACCACTTGAGTTAGTAAATAATTAACTCTATTTCAATGTGTATCTTTTCCTTACCACGATACAGCAATAGGTTTGTGACGTCAAGTGTTACCACGAGTGTAGTGGGACCAGTTTTTTTGTAGTATAGAGTTAATCTCTCATGTAGCTTTTTGTCCTATATAGGAATAGTTGTAGAAGAATATCTATTAGTTTACTAAGTCTGTTAGTGGGGCATGATGGGCCTGCAACTATAGGTTTAAATTTGAGGTCACGGGGATTTGGAATTTCTATGTATTCAGATTTTTGTGTTTCTATAGTTATTTTTATTTCCTCGGACTTGTGAATTTTTCGTAATCCATAAAAATTGCTAATTTTTGGAATGCATGTGTGAGTGTGTGTGGGTTTGTACACACGTATACGTGTATGTACCCTCATGTATACATACACTCGTACACATATTTTCAAAAATGTTGGGTTGATTTTTCTTCTTTTTTGTTTCTCTCTCTCTCTCTCTCTCTCTCTCTCTCTCATCTCTTCTTTTTTATTTAATGTTTCATTGTGTATTGTTCAGAATTTTGTCATTTTCTATATCCTATCATTGTCTGTTTCCATTAATTAATTTCTAGTTGATTTCATCTCTTAGTATTTCCTGGATTTTTGTTTTGCTATAGGTTTTATTTAAATGACTACTGCGCTTCCCTTGTCTGATTCTTTTATAATTATGTCATTTGTTTGGTTGGAGGTTGTTTTGTGCAGTTTTTTCTTTTAAGTTAATAATGTTCCTGAGCTTTTCGAAAAATATGTTTAATTCTCTGATGTTATATTTGTCTGGGAAGAATTTGAATTTATTTTTTTCTTCGGAGTTATCTGTATTTTCTTAAGTATGGAATTTCTCGAGCAATCTAAATTCTCTTTTAAATTCCTTGAGGTCTCTTTTTGATTCTCCTAGATTGCTTTTTGGTATGGGGTCAAATTTTAAACCTGATTGTTATCTAATTTATATGTTGATAGATCGGTTATTTTAGTTGTTGTTGGTTTAGTTCCGTATTTAACCATGGCAAGTCTTTTTGTTCGACTTGTATAGTCTAAAAATTGGTTTTTTATTGTATTGTTTTTTATTTCTAGGATTTCTGGGTTACCTAAGAAAACGTCTTTTACCTTGTTGCTATCCTTAGGAAAGTCAGAGTAGTTTCTTCTCCAATTGTGAGGTGCATTATAAGTAAAAGAAAAGTTGGTGACCTTAATCAAGGGTGACCCGAAGGCTCCCTTTTCAATAGCTATTAAACCGAGATGTAGTGAAGGACGCTACTCCATTCCCTGGATTGTTCCATTTTACCCTTGATCGTTACTTTATGATGCTGAGTGTTAAGCAAGGCGGCATCAAGTATTATTTTTTGAATCTCTGGTATGAGTCGACCAGGGATTGAACCCCGGTCTCCCGGACCTTTGGCGAACACTCTACTCATTATTTAATCAATTTTTATGTTAATTTTATTTTGAAGTATAAATAGTGGTTGGGTCAGTATTTTGTGTGTGAGGGTTAGGATTAGAGATTAAGTTTATTTTTGCCAAATAATGGTTTCTTACAGAGTGGTTATATTTCGGGGGAGGGGCAATTTTTTGTCTGTGATGGGGTGTATGGAGATTTTTTTTAATGTGTTTTATGTGTTTTGGCGTTTGTTTTCATATTCCATCTTTTATGCGTATTTTGTTTGTTTGTTTTTTGTTTTTTCTGTTGTATGATTTTCTCGTTAATACCATGTTAACGCTTTAACTAATATTAGCTTTCCTTATCAAGAGAAGAGTCTATATCTTTTGTTGTTTTTACAAACTTTCTACTCAAGTTAAAATAAGGGAATTTATTAAATTTGTGGAACTGTGTTTCGATATATTTATTGAAAATCATCGTAGACATTTCCTCAGTGGTGTATTCTGGTCAAGTACCGAAATGTGGTTGCAATATTTTCAGGAAACGTTCTGCTAATAATCTAATATTCTCGATATGGCCTTATTTTTAAACCGAAGTCCAGTGAGGTAAGCAATTTGGACAATGCATGGTTCTTTTATCTTCCTTTACCATGTTTTAAAATGTCCCTGTAACGCCTCTGAACTCTATCAAAAGTTTTGCAATATTTTAGTGTGCGCAGGTTTGCAATGCGTATATCACGTGGCCAAAGCAGTTTAAGCAGTGGATGTAGCAACTGGCTGGTAGTATGGTGGTATTTATCGCACTGATACGCGTTAATTTGAAAGTCGCGCAGATAAAGATGCAACATAGACTTAGGTTTGTTTGTTTGTTTGTTTTTTGCTGTTGTTTTTTTTTTTGTTTTGTTTTTGTTTTTTTCTCTATTTGTTTGATACCGACTTCGTTCACTTGTTGCTTCTCGCTTCTTATATTCTTAGTTATTAGTAGTTTTCTTTTTGCTCCAATTGTTATGATGCTTTCCTGATTGAGCAGTTCTATTCCTTTAGTTATTTCCCTTTTTCCTTTAACATTATAAGTATCGAGCATTTTTCAATTCCAAATCCCATTTCTATATCTTGACTGAAGATTCTAACAGTTTGTCATAAGCTTTCAAATTAGTTTTCATTCTGGGCAAAAATCTTGATATCATCCACATACATCAGGTGGTTGATCTTTTTTTGTGACTTTTCAAATCAGTAAACTCCTAAACATTTTCTTATTGGCTTACAATCAGTTAGGATACTTAAAACAGTCCTGAAGAACTGAGGAGGCTTTACTGTTACTCAGGCTCCTGTTAGAGCTGGTGTGAGATACTTACAAAGAGTATAATGATAATAATAAAAATAACATAAACAACCAGACCTTTTTATAATCAACAACAAAAAAGAGAACTTGCCGATTTGCGGACTTTGCTGTCCCGGCTGACCGCAGAGTAAAATTTGGAAGGGAATAGAAAAAACTGTAGAACATAAAAGTAACGGTCATACCACTTGTTGGTGCTCTTGATACAGTCACCAAAGATTTGGTAAAAGGACTAGAGGATTTGGAAATAAAACGTCGAGTGGAGACAATCCAAAACTACAGCATTATTGAGATCGTCCGGAATACTGAGAATAGTCCAAGAGATTTGAGGAGACTTGACGTCATTCAAACTTCAGAGAAAGACTATCAGCTAACGCTGATGTGAAAAACTCTTAAGGAGAAAATAAAAATAATAATTGAAGGACAAGAACAAGAACAAGTTGTAGAAGTAGTAGTAGTTGTTGTTGTTGTAGTTTGGTTTTATTTTATTTAACAGCATTATCACCTTTCTCCGTATTCGGTGTTTTATAAACATTAGCTACGGCATTGGCCATTACTCCAGGGTCCATTCTGATCTCGACTGATATTACCTGTGAGAGTACATCTATGAGTCAAGACAATCTGTTGGAGATGATGTTCAGAATTATTTTGAAGTAAATAAATACACTGACTTTTAAAATATTGATATAGCCACTAAGCATGAAGTGTTTATCAGTATAAAATGACAGTAAAGATATATTTTTGCACCCTCCGGCTCATTGGCTTAGTGGGTAGAGTGTTCGCCAATGGTCCGAGAGACCGGGGTTCAATCCCAGGTCGAGTCATACCAAAAACTTTTAAAAAATTGTACTTGATACCTCCCTGCTTAGCACTCAGCATTATGAGGTACGTATCAAGGGTAAATCAGAGCAATCTAGAGAAAGGAGTAGCGCCCTCCTCTACACCTCGGTGTAATAGCTATTGAAAAGGGAGCCTTTAGGTCGCCTTCGACGACAGTCGCCAACTTCCATTCCATATATTATTAAGCAGGCCATAGTTATAATGCAGAATTTGACATGAAATAAGCCAACAAGGTTGTGTTTGGTGTCTTTGTTCATTTTTTAACTCATGTGACTCAACTAAAGTAGCAAAACGCATTTCTACTCAATAAATTTCACTGTATACGGAACCGTAATTTTTTGGTACACGTTCCAGCGAAGTGGTTGGCTTCTTTGTTTAATGTCATATTCTTTATGGTTTATTCAATGCCAAAGCCAACCTTGTAGATGAACATTAGGAGTACTACTATTTAACTCATAGCTGAAGAGATATTGGGGATTCATGCCTTTCCTTGTGTTTTATATTGACCCAGCCAAACATGCCATTCCAAAGACGCGGAAGTTGCATATTCCATTGGCGTAGGCGGGCTTGGCTGACAATATGGGACAAGGTAAAATCCTGCGGTACAGTCATAGACTGATGCACCGGAAGAGAGTGACCTGTGAACTGCATGACAGTTATTTCCACTTGATGACGATCAAACATGCCATTCCAAAGATTGAGTGGGCGATTGAACTATTATATAACTCGGTGGAGACAGGAAGTCAGTTAGTTGGAGATCAGATGAGTTAGAGACAAGATGCGGTAGAGGAAGCCTGCACCCAGCAGAGTGGGCCCCCGGGCCTCCGGTTGAGCAGCCCTTGAGAACGAGAAAGACACAACGCTGATGGCCATAAGAGTCGGGGTCAATATATTGCAGTTCTGTTCGGTCTCCAACTCCCTCTCACACACAAACCTTTCAAATAAAGTGAGAGGTATATTTTTTTTAAAAGAAGTCTTCGCTCGTCGTTATTCATTGCGTCAATATGTATTCTGCATATATATGTGTATATATGCATATTTATTATGTGGCTATACAGCACTTGAGTATTAATCCGAAAGTGAACATAGTAGCGTGATTAGAGTTCGAACCCATTACAAAGTCCAACAATTTAGCCACAACATCATGAAAACACCTCTCAACAAGGATTAAAATGCCGTAAAACCAACCAACCACTTTATCAGCCTTTTTATAGTGATTTAGCTAATTTCCACGTTTCACATCGATATGTCATAACTGATATTACACAATTATATATAATATGTAAATGTGTATATATAGAGAAATATCATTTTTTAAAAGCGTAACTGACTGTAATTGATATCTCTCTCTGCTTCGAATTTCTACTTAAACCAAAATATAAAATATCTCATCAATAAATACTGAGATACATTGACAGCTTTGATGACTGAAAAGTAAGTTCGTGACGTTAATTAGGCCTCCAATGCTTTCAGCGAAATGTCCATCTGTCTAGAAAACAAGAAACAGCACACCTCATCATCAATAACAGGATGTCTAACTTCTTTCTTCTCTCTTTCTTTTTTTTTCTTTTTTTTTAACTCACAACGACATCTACACTACTGCACATTAATAAGTACACCCTTACAAATTATTTAATAAAAAACGCTTTTGAATTCAAAGATACTAGAGCATTATTATTTCTAGAGGAAATTAAAAAAAAAGGTTTATGGATGTTTTAAATATCACCATTACCACTGAGAAGTGCTTTCAGTACGGATTCCCATGGCTCTCAATCAAAATCCGTCTCTATTCGCAATCGCCCATGACAAGTCATCAAGACGGTAACAAGTGTCTGTATAGAGCTAATGAATGTAAGTTTTTACTCGTCAGCCAACATTCGTGTGTCTGTATAGGAGGACGTTGCTTATGAGTTTGTCCTTACAGCAGTGCTCAGCGTGTTTTACTCGTCTTACATGGACATTATGTGAAATGGGAGGTAAGTGACCGTAAAGCTAATATTTCTGTAGGATGCTGCTTCCTGGATTTGTTCAAAATAATATGCAGCATCCTTGTGTAGTTCCCATCAAGTTTTTTTCTCCAAGAGTTTCGTTAGAATCCAATTATTGCAACCATAGAGTAGCACTTACACGGCTACAGGTTGGAAGAATTCCTGTTTTATTTAATCAGTGAGATCAGATTTCCATGAGGTTGTGATGTTAATAAGGAAAGATTCGTAGTGACATTCTGAGGCAGAAAAATGGAAAATATAATTTGTGGACAAAAAAATTCCAGATACGCATAGCTCGCAAGGGAAAAAATAAAAAAATATGAAATCTTCTTAATCGATTCATACCAAATCGATGGTCAAGTCCCAACCCCACCCCTAAAAGATAAGAACTGATAGGCGAAAGGTATTAATATTAATGACATTCCATAGTATATATGCGAGTGATGAATGACTTTGTGTAAAAAATAACCCTTAATTTTTTAGTCACAAAAATGTGTTTTATTATATATTGCGTGTGATGAACAACTCCTAATTTTTAGTCACAAAAAAGGGTTATTATAAACTGCCTGTAATGAGCAACCCCAAATGTTTGACCACAAAAAGGTGTTTTTGTCATATACTGCCAGTAATGAGCAACCAGCGCTAGAAAACACGTATTTCTTCTTCTTTTATTCAGATATATTTAGAAGCCTAAGCGACATGGATTGTGTTAAACATACTACCAAAGTACTAAACAAATCCTCTCTAACTCTGGCAGAGTTCAAATAACCGTCAGATATATATTGTCTTTTACTATATTGTCATTCTAAGATTCATGGATGATTTTAATTTTTTATTTGTAAAATGACTTCTGTATATTATCTGTGCTTTAAATGCAAAGACAAATACTGTAATTCCAAGTAACAGTTGAACATGGTTAAGAGAAGCTAATACTATTGGACTTTATTAGAAATTGAAAAACTAAGTAAGTGTAAAATAAAATGCCTATAAGGATGCAAAGAACCATAAATCAGGACTTTTTACAAAAAAAGGGAAATAATTGTGGACTTTTACTAAATTAAAACCTAATATTAGCAGAAGGGGGAAGAAAGAAAGAAAAGAAATTTTTTTTTCGAAAACCATGGGAAGCAGCATGGTGGACGTAAAGGTGAGCGGATAAATCCTCTGACGGTTCAACGCCATGCCTAACCAAACCATGGGCGTATCAATCCTACGGTTCAACGACCAGGATCAAATAGTTCGATCGGAGAACTACTGCTGCTCATCTATTAGGTTGGCTTCTATAGATGAGAATAAAACACAGCCATCAAAAGATTACCATGACCCACATCTGGTGCTTCTTCAAAGTGGGAATTGACGAAATTCCCATATTCATCATTCGGAGTATGTGTTTCTGACTTCTCCTGTAGTGCATCGAATTTGTTTCTTAGTGTTAACGCATATTTATGTCCAAACCACATCGCTCTTCGCGCAGGTAAAAAAGGGGCACGTCCTGCTAAGGTTGGAGCCCTGGCCTCAGTGTTCGAAAAATCAGTTGCAAAGCTCAAACTAAAACAAAAATTACTCAAATGCAAACGCAAAATACAAATAGTGACATTCAACGTTAGAACTTTAAATGGAATAGGACGATTACCGGAGCTGACTGCATCGGCCATAGATCATAACATAGACATAATATACAAACAAGAACCCTAGTACACTCATAGCGAGGATATTAAATATCACGATACTGGCAATGGATGGACGTTAGCAACTGCATCTGTATATAAAGAACTCTGTCAAAGCCACAATAGGAGGTGTAAGTATGCTTATTGGACCACGGACCCTAAAATCACAAAATAGCATTGAGAAAATAAAACAGAGGATTATGGTAGCTACTTTTAATGGCAACCCCGGCGCAACAATCATCTACTACAGCCCAACCAATGTTAGTGAAGAAAATGACCTCATCGCCTTCTATAATGAGCTATCCTCCCTTGTTTGTAGCATCCTGAAACACAACGTTCGCGTCATTAGTGGAGACATGAATGCCCAAATTGGTATAAACCTAAACCACAAATTCATCTTACACTACTCATCAAACAGAAATGGGAACATCTAACAGATTTCACGCTAGAAAATGGATTAACATGCCTCAATACAGAATTTCAGAAAAGGAAAAGAAAAATATGGACCTACACCTACGCAAACAATACTAAAGCACAGATATACTATGTCTTTATAAATAAGAAATGGAATAATAGCGCATTGAATTGCAAGGCATATTCCTCTTTCGAGGGTGTATTCTCCGATCACCGAATTGTCACGGCAAAAATACAACTGAGCCTTCGAAGGAATACGGCCCGAACAACAACTACTGTATACTATAACTGATCCCTGCTTAACAATAGGGATATTAGAGATAAATATGCGTTAACACTAAGAAACAAATTCGATGCACTACAGGAGAAGTCAGAAACACATACTCCGAATGATGAATATGAGAATTTCGTCAATTCCCACTTTGAAGAAGCACCAGAATGCATGCCAAATAAACAAAGAGCTAAACCTAGAGTCTCATGGGAGACATTAGCGGTTAGAGAAAAGCGTGCAGACGTTAAAACTGCTTCCAAATCCAAAAGGAAGAACCCAACCAATATCAATCCCCTGAAACTTAAAAAGGCACAAAATTAATTAGCAAACATATACCTAATAGAACAAACAGAATACATACAAAATCAGATCAATAAAATTAGAGACTCGGTTGAAGATAGACAATATAGGATAGCATAGCAAACGGTAAATGAAGTGAGCCGAAGGAAGAGCACTGCGAAAGCTAAACTGAAAGCTACCAGCCAAGAAGAACGAATACAACTATGGAAGCAACATTTCGAAAATTTACTCGGAAACCCTCCAATTTTTACCCAATCACGAGATTTATCAGTAAACAAACATCAAACTAGGACAGTTTACACAAGAAGAACTCGACTCAGTACAAAGAAAAATTAAATATAGAAAAGCAGCATGGCTTGATGAAATTCCTCCAAAAATATGGAAGACCAGGAAATTCGACGACATACTGTTCCGACACTGTAATGCCGTATATAATCAAAACACAATAGAAAGATGGACAAAGGGATGCATCCTCCCCTTCCCAAAGAAGGGTGACCTCAGATTAGCCAAGAACTACCGAGGTATAACCCTTACATCTATAACAGCCAATATCTACAATGCTCTACAACGCAACCGCTTAGAACCCAAAATTGAGAAGATACTTAGGAAGAACCAAAACGAATTTCGGAGAAATCGATCAACGACATCACAAATTTTGACAATCCATCGAATTCTTGAAGGTGTACGTGCAAAAAACCTAGAGACAACAATATTATTTGTTGACTTCGCCAAGGTCTTTGACTCCATACACCGTCGCAGCCATAATGATGCTATATAAAAATACGAAAGTAAAAGTCCAGACTACAGACTACTTCGACATTGTAGCAGGTGTGCTGCAAGGTGACACATTAGCCCCATGCCTCTTCATCATCTGTCTAGACTACGTGCTTAGAACGTCTATTGATAAAATGAAAGACAGCGGTTTTAAGCTGACAAAGGAAAGAAGCAGAAGATACCTCGTACTTACAATTACGAACGCAGACTACGTCGATGACATATAGCTTCTTGCAAATACACACGCCCAAGCCGAATCCCTGCTATATAGTCTGGAAAAAGCTGCTGCTGACATAGGCCACCATGTCAACACAGACAAGAAGGAATACATGTACTTTAATGAAAGAGGAGATAACACACTAAGCGGTAGTTCTCTGAAATTAGTAGACAAGTTTACTTACCTAGGAAGCAGTGTCTCATAAAGCGAGAACGACATTGACACGCGATTAGCAAAGGCATGGACAGCTTTCGATAGTCTATCGGTCATATAAAAGTCAGACCTGACCGATAAAATAAAATGAAGTTTTTTCCAAGCAGTGATCGTGTCGATACTACTATATAGGTGCACTACATGTACACTAACTAAACGTATAGAGAAAAAGCTTGGCGGGAATTATACAAGAATGCTACAAGCAATATTAAACAAGTCCTGGAGGCAGCACCCCACAAAGCAGCAGCTGTACGGTCACCAAATTAGACGAAACAGACATGCGGGTCATTGCTGGAGAAGTATGGACGAACTCATACTCCTGTGGACCCCTTCACGTGGACGAGCTAGAACCTATATACAACAGCTCTGTGCCGATACAGGATGTAGCCTTGAAGACCTACCGAGAGTGATGGTTGGCGAATGAGCAACTCCAAATTTTTAACTGCAAAAATGTGTTTTTATCATATATTACGTGTAATGAACGACCCCTAATTTTTGGTTCCAAAAAAGTGTCTTTATCGTATATTACATATAATGAGTGACCCCTGATTTTCAACCACAAAAAAGATTTTTATCATATATTGCGTGTAATGAATGACCCCTAATTTTAACCACAAAAAGGTGTTTTTTATCATATGTTATGTGTAATGAACGACCCCTAATTTTTTCTATGATAGCCCACAAAACTATTTCTTCAACATCAAATGACATAAACAGAAACATTATCCAAGGTTAATATTTCAAAAACAGAGGCCATCGTTTCCATGACTTGGTATAATTTCCCGTTAATCTGAAACAACGTCTTTTCGAATATTCTTGGTAATGCCTAAATAAAGGCTTTTAGTTAAGATAATGAAGTCTTTATTTGTACATATGAAATGAAAAAGTGTTTTAAACAGGAAAACAATTAATTAAATACTTTATCATCTTAATAGATAGTTTTGTTTAGGTATAGGGTCTGAGGGGACATTTTGAATCGAAGTTACTGCAAGGTTAGACCGAGAAACGAGGTAACTTTCGAAATTTCAAAAATATATCTCGTGTAATGAACGACCCCTTGTTTTTGAGGTGAAGAATTGATCTTAAAAAATCGTTCACTACAAATTTACCTATGATAAATATTGATCCATTTCATGAAAACGTAAACCTAAGTAAGAGAATGACATATTTGAACTATCAGTGTTACCCACACTTTGCTTCGACACTTTTTTCAATTTACAATCATAGAAAAAACAATTTACAATCATAGAAAAAACATATCTGATTTGATATTTATTTCAAACTTTTGTAAACAAATACCTCCACTTAAATAGAACTTAAATAGTGATGCAATATAAAAATGAAGACAGTTATCATATATGTACATATATATATATACGAGGGGCATACGATATGTTTCCAGTTTTTTTTTCGTATGGGCACTTTTATTGACTACACACATGAAACTCTAGTCCCCTTAGAAGTAGTCTCCTCCGGCTGCAATGCACTTCTGGAAGGCCCTATGGAAGTCCTCTTGTGTGAGCGTATCAATGACCTTCGTCACAGTCTCTTTCATCTCCTCAATTGCCATATAACGACAACCTCTGAGCTTAGGGAATAACCAAAGGTCACAGGGAGCAAGGTCTGGACTATAGGGAGGGTGACAAACTGTGTTGATACCCATCTTGGTCAAATAGTCTGTGACAAGGATGCAGTTGTGGACTGGTGCATTGTCCTGGTGGAAATGCCACTGAGCCGATTTCGAGAGTGCTGGCCTCTTCCGACGAAATCTCTTCCTGAACTCCCTTAAAACCTCAACATAGTAACCCTAACCCTAACCCTTTGGCCAATCAAGTCTGGTGTATTTACTACCTTACTCCTCCCACACCTCTCATCATCCCTCACAGACTCCGTTCCTTCCTTGCATCTCTTATGCCACTCGAAAACTGATTCTCGATTCATGCAAGATGGTCCAAAAATGGTCTGAAGCATTCCATACGTTTCTGTGGCATTTTTTGTAAAACTGTCTTCTAAAAGTATCAAATTGCATTTTTGAAATCACCAGCTGTGACAATCAGGCTTTAGTAGCGTGTATTCCAATTGCTGCTGTAGCTGTTCGTTTTAACCTGAAATCATAAAAATTGGTCAGTCATCTCATAAGATGTATAGCAATAACATAGTGAATTTTCAAGAATCTACGACAATTTTAAATGCCCATACGAAAAAAGTCTGGAAACTTATCGTACACACCTCGTATATATTCTTTCTTTGGATCTAGAATAAACATACATATATATATGTATATATGTCTGTATGTATGTATGCGCATATTCGTGTATGTGTAGATGTTTATGTCTTCGTTTTAATTATAATTAGTTGTCACAAAACAGTTTCTTCTTTTGTTTATTTAGTTATGTTTTAGAGCATATCTTTTGGGTTATCTAACGCAAAATCCTTTTATTATCGTTTGTGAGCGAATAGTTTGTAGGTAAATTCATTTTTAAATGAGCCAGAGATTAATTGTTTACTCATAATTAAACGGTTTCAGCGATTGTTATCCAACAATAATAATTTTTGTAAATATTTATCATTTGTTTGCAAAGATTTAAATGGTTTTTCAAGCAATTCAATTTAGTAAAAGTACAGTTTCAATATCAAAAGCAATTCTATTTCAAACAATTCAGTTTTGAATAAGTACGCAGTTTAGTTCTATTTGACCCCTAGATAGAACCTTATCAGGTGCTACCACTCAGGGCCAGAGAAAACCGGAGAGTGATGGCAATGAAGGGGTACTGCGCATTCCTCAAAGCTCCAGCATTACCCGAGCCTCACGATCAGATTGTTTTGTGTCATATCCAGGACACTTGTTGGGGTGGTGTCTTACCCCTCAGCAGAGATTCAGTCGGTGTATTCTACAGCCCCAGCCGACTGGACAATCAGAATTTAAACCCAAATCGCCGTATCCATTTTTACAGGGTTAACCATTACACCACGACTGGCTCCATTATTACATATCTAAAAAAACAATAAAATTACAAATAAGCAACATAAGACGGTTATTTATTAAAATATGTTTTTAAATCATTATGCAAATTAGATATTCTATGCTTGTAAGAAAAGTCATTTACAACACACTCACTCACTCACTCACACACACACACACACACACACATACACATATCTATATATATATATATATATATATATATTATAGAAATATGAGGAAAGTTGGATAAATCAAGCACTTAACTCAAATTTAGATGTGTGATATCTCGTTCGGCTTTATTTCATCTTCACGAACTTCTTTAAGACGGAGACTTTTTTCTGAGTTTTTCTATTTAAAAACTTGTGAAGAGAGAGGAGAGGGTATAGTTGTAGAAGGAAAAGTTGGGAGGGATTTAAAGTCAAATGTATCAGGTTTCGTTAAAGATTTTTTGTTTTGAAAGTGAAGATAGATTTTAGGGAGTTAACAAGAAACAAGTAGGGAAGGGTTTGTGTTAAAGTCAATATCTTTTCCTCGGCTCTATGAGAACCCAGACGCCACAATATACATAATTTTCTGCAACATCACATTATAATCACTATCTTTTTCCATGAAACAAGTCATGCCAAAAAAAACCTTTCAAACCCTTCCCTACTTCTTTCTTATCAACTCCCTAAAATATATCTCCACTTTCAAAACAAAAAAAATCTTTAATGAAACCTGATACATTTGACTTTAAATCCCTCACAACTTTTCCTGCGACAAGTACACCCCTTCCATCTTCTCCCATGCTTTTAAATAGAAACAACTCAGAAAGCAATCTCTATTGTAGAAGTTCGTGAAGATGAAACAAAGCCGAACGAAATATCACACATCTAAATTTGAGTTAAGTGCTTGATTTATCTAACTTTCCACATATTTCTATCCTACTGTCAAGATTCGCTACAAATCTATCTTTTCAACATATATATATATAAATCCTTTAAAAGAACCTTATAAAAATTATTATTAAAAAGAACCTTATCAAAAAAATTATTATTATGAATTATTAATCACCAAATCTACAGCATTACACTCCAACAAAGAGCAATCTTTCAGTTATGTCTTGTTGGATGATCGTTGTTTTTTTTTTTATATTTTCTGTTAATGTACATTTTACAACCCAGCATACTGCGACATATTCACATTTTTGGTTAAAGGGTTTCAATGCCATAGAGTTTGGCAAAAGATAATACCAAATAATATCAGTTTTGATTGAATGCTTCACAAGTGTCATTGGTTTAAAAGAAAATTTAGATACTTAATTGTACTTACTTATGGGAGGATAATGTATACATCAATACTTCTGCCAACTGATCAGATCGTATTGACTGTGCGCTAAGATGAAACTGATACTTGACGATACGTTGGTAGGATCAATTTGTAGTAATTGCTATGCATATGGAAATGCTGTTGTTATTTTCTCCATATAATGCAATTATAACATTTTAAATTGAAAGCCGAATAAAAGAATATGTAACATATTTTATTTGGCCGTTAAAAAATTATTGGTGGGTTAAATTGATCGAAACGACTGACTTTTGGTTTGGTTTGACATGGTTTGGTTTGTTTTGGTCGCATTTTATGGCATATCAACTTTTGTGGGTTATATAATGCCAAATTCTGGTTGCTCAAAGCTGTATGGTTTCAAATAACTAATTATACTTAGTAAAAGATTGAAAGGTTCTATCAGGAGCCATAAATGGGACTCTAACAGGTAATGCCACTCCGGATCAGAGTCGACCTGGAAGTAATGACAATAAAGGGCTACCCAACATTTCACAAAGCTTCAGAACTGGAGCCTCACAATCAGATGCACTTTTAAGTAAAAATTTTTTGATAATAAATTGTTACGAGTGAACTTATTTATGGACAATACGGTACATTGTTGATATTTTCAGATTGGCTCGAATCAAAAAAATAATAATTCGCCTTAGTTACTTATTCATTGTTGTTTTGTTAGTTTTACAGTATGACAATCCTTGGTGGTTTATTTAATGCTGAAGTTAGTCGTTTTTGTTTTTGCTAATTTACTTTTGTTTCATTGGCTTTTACTGTTTTAAGGAAGTTGAAGGGGTTAGGTTTTTGGCAAGCAATAATATGATTTGAAATAGTAAAAAGAACCATCTTTAAAGGATTATAGCTTCTACTAACAATACTTAATACGAAATCCTGAACGAGGCTGTTTGCATTTCGTATAAGGCTAATATCTTCCAATTAGAGAATCATTCAACTAGTCTCTCTTTGGTTATTAATCGATAGTTGGCCAGAATGAGCACTTTAACTTTGATACCTGTATAGAAAAAGGAAAATTCTGAATGCAAACCAGCGAAAAATTGAGGTGCCTGTGGTGTAGTCATCGTTGTTAAAAATGGACACAGTGACCTAAGTTCAAATCCTGGACGAGGCCGTTTGTATTTCACATAGCGCTAATACTCTCGGGGAAGGTATAAATCCAAATATTCTCCTTCTGTCTACGAGTAAATAATAGGGCAAACTGTGCTTTTAACCATGGTATGGCAACCGGTCTAGGAGAAGGAAAACTCTGAATTCAATACTGTGCTTAAAAACTTACCTTGTGTCATATCTATTTCATGGCGGAGGGGTATAGTAGAAATACCTGACAACATTTCTCCTATTCTTATTTCTTAAGCGTTAATTACATATGGCACAAGAACACATGTATGGAGCACTTAATAAGGAAGGTACTCAGTATTCAAAAGTAATCGATCTGCCAGCTCGGCTTGCTAACTAGTATGTCACGACGATGTGCCCAAGGGAATACTTTTCTTATATAAAGAAAATGAAGTCCTCCAAATTATCTTCACCACTTAGGACTTGAAAGAGGATAAAATTCCTTAGAAGGAGAAATGAAAATTGCAATGTATATTTCATCAACAAGGAAAAAAACATAAAAAGGCAGACACTGTAATCAACCTGAGGCCAGTATGACAAACTAATCAAAGCTTATTAAATAACAATACAAAAAACCTAATTTCTGTCTCAGTAGCTTCAATACAAAGACATTTTTACGATTTTAATTTATAAAGAGTTTTGTTTTACGAAAGAAAACTTTCTCTTCCTGAGAGTGACTCATTTCTAACAAACCAATCTGTATTTGGTATGTCATGTTTATATATTAAACAGTAACCTATTTCCATTATTCGTTTTCATTTAAGTCTTTAACTTTAAACATTGATAAGTGATTTTTAAATGTTAATGTGGTTTGGTTGGTTGGTTTTACAAAATGGTAATATTTCTTGCATTATTTTATGACAAAGTAATTTTCACAACTATACGGCCACCTGCCTTCCATCACGAAAACTATCCAAGTGAGACGAACTGAACATGCAGGACACTGCTGGAGAAGTAGGGGCGTGCTCATAAGTGATGTACTCCTATGGACCCCCACATATGGCCGAGCAAAAGCAGGACGACCAGCTCGAACATACATACAGCAGCTGTGTGAGGATACGGGATGTAGCCCTAAAGACCTGCCAGAGGCGATGAACGATAGGGAGAAGAGGAGAGAGAGAGTTGGGGATATCCGTGCTGGCGGCACGACATGATGATGCTGATGACATACGGCTCAAAAATCTAACTTCACCTTGAAGTATCAAGACAATTGTTTTTCATTCTCATTTAGATTTTTTTGTTTTCCTGTTTATCCTCACGTTGACATTGCTGTTATTGGCTGCTGTAATTTGTCTTTCTTTGTTTTTCTAGTGTATTTTTCGAGTCCTCGTATTGATGCATCTATGCTACGTTCAATGCTGATGAGTCTTCTTTCTCGTTCTTTTCTTGACACTTGTCATCTCTCAAGTGTAAAGCCTTGTGCATTGTCATCAATTTCTTTGTCCTTTGGTCCATCTGTCTGAGTTCCTTCCTTGTCCATTTTAAGAAAGGTCAGATGGATTTTATTAAGAGGATTGTTTGGTTTCGAGAAGTGTTTTAGTTTTTTCAGAAACACTCTTCTCTGTTTGATGGTGTCTGTTTTGATTATTACTGGGTCCTCGTAATTTTCTTTTTCTTCAAGTTTTCTCACGATTTCTCTTGGATTGTTTAGGGGCAACCTATTAATAAGTATCAACCGTCTATAAATTGTCAGCAAATATTTATAAGCTTACCCATCAGTAATAGCAGGTGATTGGCCAGTCAGGGATGATTATAGCATATATGAACAGCGGCAATTTACAAACCTAGACTTAGTATATGTTACTGAGAAGGCGTACCTTTTGTATCACACAACTGAAAACAAGATGGCAACCCGAATTCCAACAATTTCCATATTTCTTCCGTCGTTTCTCTTCTCTCATTTTCATCACCAGCACGACACGTTTTTCAAACCCACATTCCTTTACTATTATTATTTTTGTTATTATTATTATGTTCCTTGTGAGTTTTCACATCATCGTTAGCAGGTAGGCTCTCACTTGTGTCTGGGTGACTACAACTTTCCTCGCGTTTCCAGGACTCTTCTTAGTATTTTGGTCGATTTCAGCAATACTGTACTCTGGATTTTCTCGATTCTTTCTTCAATCTCCAACTGCTTCAGTCCCCTTTCCTCTCCTTCATGGACCGTTCTAAGAATATAAACTACAATTAGTATCACGCGCTTATTTCGCAGTTTTTTAGTTTATTATTTTACTCTTTTCAGAGTTTTTTCTCTCCAGCGTTAGCTGATGGCTTCTCACAGGAGTTTGAGTGACCACAAGTCTCCAGGACTCTTCTCAGTATTCTTGCCGATATTAATAAAGCTCTAGTTTGGATAGTGTTCACTCGTCCTCTTATTTCCCAGTCTTCCAGTCCCTGTACCAACCCTTTGGTAACTGTAACCAACGCACAAATTACAATTGGTATCACCGTCTCGTTCAAGTTCCATAGTTTTTTCAGTTCTCTAACATGGTCTAGGTTCCTATATCTCTTTTCGTTTTCTTTCAATTTTACCTTGTGGTCAACCGGAACGGCAGGTTCACTCTTTTTTTTTTTCTTTTCTTTTTTTTTTTTTTTTTGTTGACTCTCACTAGGTATGGTCGTCTGGCCGAAATTGGGTCATGTATTTCTATCTTAAAATCCCAGAGAAGTTTGTGCGCCTCATTTTCCAGGACGGATTCTGGGTTGTGTATATGCAATTTGGGTCGTCTGTACTGTTTCTAGTCGCAGTAATCAGTCTTCCTTTTTATGTAGTCTTCAAGTTGTTGTATTGATGCATCGACACAATCTTCAATGCTGGCAAATCTTCTTCCCCCTTTTTTTCTTGACGCATAGTCTGTCAACGTCATCTTTGGGATATAAGGTCTTATGCTTCTCTGGACCATTTGTTAAAGTTCTTCCCTTGTCCACCTCAAGAATGGTTCCAATTATCTAACTAGGGGAACAACACAAGAATTTATTCTTTGATGAGGTTTCTACTGAATAGTTTGGTTTCCATTTGTTTCCTCGTTCTCCTGAAATACTCTTTTGATTTTTTTTCTTTCATTTTCACTTGTTTGATGGTGTCCTCTTCCAATATTCCCATGTATTTGTATGTTTCCATTTCTACGAGCATTTTGATTTTTCTTGGTTCCTTCTGTCATGTGTCGTTTCTCGATTCTCGTTATTAGCATGTCACATATTTCTATACCGAATTCCATCCCAATGTTCTGTCTGTATATTCCCACTGCATGTATTAAGGTTTCCAATTCTTTTTTATTTTTAGCAAACAGTCTGATGTCGTCTATGTACGTTAAGTGATTGGTTTTGTCCTGCGATCTGGTAAATTTGTATCCTCCAGTACATTTCCAAAATATTCGATTCAGTGGCATCATCGCTATTACAAGTAGCCATAGTGATAGCGCATCTCCCTAGAATATACTTCTCTGGATTTTCACTGTAGCTAAACTTTTTCCTCCATTGTCTATTTCATTCTCCAGTTTTCTATAGTTTTTTTGATAAACTTTATAAGTCCGTCGGATATCTTGTAATTTTGAGAATCTTTTATCCAGCTTTGTGTGTCTATATCGTATGTCTTTTTGGATTAGGGTGGTCTTTCCTTTGGTCATCCATTCTGGTATGTCTGTTTCATCTAAATATCTATTCATTTTTATAGCCAGTCTGTCGTGGATAGAAGTGATTTTTTAACCAGAATCCATGTATAGCATCATGACCTGGCGTTTTCCAATGTGGTACTTCTTTTGTGTGTTGCTCAAAGTGAATGGAGGTGTATTTTCGCCTTAAGACGTTCTTCGAGTCCTTCTAACTCTTTTTCCATGTTGTTCATCTATTTGACTTTTGTTCTCTTCGTTACCATATATTGCTCTAAATCATTTGGTTTCACTGTCATCCGGTTGTTGGTATATCTTCGTGCATTTTCCCTCTACTTGCTAGTAGAATTTTTTCGTTGTTTTGGAATAACTTGTTTTGTCTGTATTGTCTGATCCTATCTCGATATCTTTTTAGTCTTCCTTCTTTTACTAGTACCTTCTTGTTTATTTCCTCGAGTTGTATTGCTTGTTTTACTTGTGTTGCTTTTCTCTTTTCATCCCAATATATTCCAGTGTTTTCCTGTCATCATTTTTGCTTGTCATAGATTTCTTATCTGTCTTTCCATTCTAATTATCATTATTATCATTAATATTATACACCTTTGTGAGTTTTTGACACCAGCGTAAGCTGATGGTCTTTCACTGGAGTTCGAGTGACAGCAAGTTTCATCAAGTATCCAGGACTCTTCTCAGTATCCTGGCCGATCTAAATGATGCTCTAATTTAGATGGTCTCGACTCATCCTCCGATTTCCAACTGTTACAGCCATCTTTCCAATTTTTGGCGGGGACCTTTGTAAGCGCACCAATTACAATTGATGTCAGTCTTAGTTTTTTTGGCAAGGTCCAGGTACCTGTGTCTCATTTCGTTATTTTTTATTATTATTATTATTATTATTATTATTATTATTATTATTACTCGGAACAATAAAACTACTCGCAAATTTTTGGTATTAGATATAAAATCTTGAAACCATAAACCGTAAATATCATTAAATAGGAATTATTACTTGAAACCATCGACCGGACCATTGGTCTAATGGTTTGAAGCCGCTTTGCTTAACACTCAGCATTATAAGGTAAGTATCAAGGGTAAAGTGGAGCAATCCAGGGAAAGGACGAGCACCCTTCACTACACCTCAGTGTCGTAGCTATGGAAAAGGAAGCCTTCGAGTCGCTCTTGACTACGGTTGCCAAGTTTACTTACTTTACTTACTTTAAACTACATAATTGTATATAAATTTTACTTTAAACTATACCATCATCATCATCATCATCATCATCATGTCGTGCTGGTAGCACGGATATCCCTGACCCGCTCTTGCCACTTTTCCCTATCGTTCATCGTCTCAGGCAGGTCTTCTGGACAACATCCTGTATCCTCACATAGTTGCTGAATGTATGTTCGTGCTGGTCGTCCTGCTTTTGCACGGCCATGTGTGGGGGTCCATAAGAGTACATCTCTTATGAGTTCGTCCCTGCTTCTCCAGCAGTATCCTGCATGTCTGGTTCGTCTAACTTGAATAGTTTTCATGATAGGAGGCAGGTGGCCGTACAGTTGGTGTCTTGTGGGGTGTTGCTGCCAGGACTTGTTTAAGATTGCACGTAGCATTCTTGTGTAATTGCCGTCTAGCTTCTTCTCCAGCCGTTTTGTTAGAGTCCATGTAGTGCATCCATATAGCAGTATCGATGCGACCGCTGCCTGGAAGAAACTGCGTTTCATTTTATCGGTTAGGTCTGATTTCCATATAATCGATAGCCTTTTGATATCTGTCCATGATTTCGTTAACCTCGTGTCGATGTCCTTTTCGGTTGATGCGACGTTGCTTCCTAGGTAAGTGAATTTGTCTACTAGTTTAAGATGGGTTCCGTCTAGAGTGGAGATGTCCCCCGTTTGATTACAGCACATATATTCCGTTTTGTGTGCATTGACATAGAGGCCTATACCTGCGGCTGCTCGTTCCAAACTATGTAGTAGTGTTTCGGCTTGGTTGGGTGTATTTGCCAGTATCGCTATGTCATCGGCGTAGTCGGCGTCGGTAATTGTTTTTGCGGGGTACCTTCTGCTTCAGCTCGAAGCCGTTCTCTCTGATTTTGTCAATCGATGTTCTAAGTACGTCGTCTAGACAAATGATAAAGAGGTATGGAGCTAGCGTGTCCCCTTGTAGTACTCCTGCTACAATGTCGAAGTATTCTGTATCTCCATCTGGTGATCATACTTTTACTTTGGTGTTTCTATAGAGAATCATTATTGCTGCTACGGTTTCTTTAGGTATGCCGTATGCTAGTAGGATTTGTTCCATCTTTCCTCTGTGAATGGAATCGAAGGCCTTGGTAAAGTCAACAAATATTAATGTCGCTTGTAGGTTTTTTGCCCGTACACCTACAAGGATTCTACGGATGGTTAATATTTGTGAGGTCATGGATCTATTTCTTCGGAAGCCATTTTGGTTTTTCCTAAGTATGTTGTCGATTTTGGGTTCTATTCGGTTTCGTAGTAGGGCATTGTAGATTTTGGCGGCTATGGTTGTAAGTGTTATGCCTCGGTAGTTTTTAGCTAATCCGAGGTCCCCCTTTTTAGGGAAGGGGAGGATGCATCCCTTCGTCCATCTATCTATCGGATTTTGATTATATACTGCGTTGCAGTGTTGGAGCAGTATGTCGTCGAATTGTCTGGTCTTCCATACTTCTGGGGGAATCTCGTCCAGCCCTGCAGCTTTCCTATTTTTAATTTTTCTGAGAACCGAGTCGAGTTCTTCTTGTGTGAACGATCCTAGTTTAATGTCCAATTGTTTACTAATTATTCTGGTGACAGGTTCATGTGTTATTTTCGGTGGGTTTCCTAGTAGGTTTTCGAAGTGCTGTTTCCACAGTTTTATTCTTTCCTGTTGGTTTTCAGCTTTCAGTTTTGCTTTGGCTGTGCTCTTTCTTCTACTCACTTCGTTTATTGTTTGCCAGGCCATCCTAGATTGTCTATCTTCCACCGAGTCTCTAATCTTATCTATCTGATTTTGAATGTATTCTGTCTATTCCTTCATATATATGCCTGCTAATTGATATTGTGCCGTTTTTAGTTTTCGGGCATTTGTGTTTGTTGGGTTTTTTCGATAATTTTTGGAGGCTGTTTTCACTAGTGCACGTTTTTCTCTTACCGCTAAAGTTTCCCATGGAACTCTATATTTAGTTTTGAGTTTTGTTGGAATACATTTCGCTGCTGCCTCGAGGTGCGCATTGACGAAATTTTCATATTCGTCATTTGATGTACTTTTTTCCGTCTTCTCTTGTAGTGTTTCGAATCTGTTTCTTAATTCTAATACGTATTTGTCTCTTATATCTCTGTTGTTCAAAAGGACCCAGTCATAGTGTTTGGTGGTCGCTGTTGGTTTGGCGTTTTTTCGTAGGCTTAGCCGTATTTTCGCCGTGACTATTCGGTGATCGGAGGACACACCCTCGAAAGAGGAGTATACCTCGCAATTCATTGCACTATTTTTCCATTTCTTGTTTATAAGGGCGTAGTCTATCTGTGCTTTACGTGTATGTCCATAGTTTGCCCTCCCTTTTTTGGTAGTTTGTATTGAGGCACGTGTATGTCCATATTGAGGCACGTGTATGTCCATAGTTTGCCCTCCCTTTTTTGGTAGTTTGTATTGAGGCATGCTAATCTATTTTCTATCATGAAATCTGTTAGATGTTGCCCATTCCTATTTGACGTGTTGTGGAGGCTGTATTTGTTGTTTCCGTTTTTCCCGATTTAGGGATTCATGTCTCCGCCAATGACTAACATGTTGTATTTCAGGATGCTACGCACTAATGAGGATAACTCATCGTAGAAGGTGACTAGTTCAGTTTCTTCACTAACATTGGTAGGGCTGTAGCAGGAGATAATTGTTGCTCTGGGGTTGCCGTTAAAAGTAGCTGCCATCATCCTAGGTTGTATTTTCTCAATGCTATTTAGCGTTTTTAATGCTCTAGGTCCTATAAGCAATCCTATCCCTCCTACTGCGGCGTTAACAGAGTTTTTCCATGCCGATACAGTGACGAGCGACCATCCATTGCCAGTTTCGTGATATTTGATATCTTCGGTGTGCGTGTATCTGTGTTCTTGTATGCATATTATGTCTATCTTATGTTCTACGGCCGATGCGATTAGCTCTCAGTTTCGTGATATTTGATATATGCGGTGTGCGTGTATCTGTGTTCTTGTATGCCTATTATGTCTATCTTATGTTCTACGGCCGATGCGATTAGCTCTGGTATTCTATTTAAGGTTCTTACGTTAAATGTCGCTATTTGTAGTGTTTGTTTGCATTTTAGTAGATTTTGTCGTTTGAGCTCTGTAGCTGATTTTTCGAACACTGAGGCCAGGGCTCCAACCTCAGCAGGACGCGCCCCATTTTTACCCGCGCGAAGAGCGATGCGGTTTGTGTATGTGGTTTGAGTGTGGGTCATGGTTATCTTTCGATGGCTGTTTTATTCTCTTCTATAGAAGCCACTCTTATAGAGGAGCAGCAGTAGTTCCCCGATCGAACTAACGATCCTGAGCGTTAAGTCGTCAGACTCACGTCCAGGACCTGTTTAGGTATTGAGTTTGGTCGTCCATGGGTTTATTCAAATACCTTTACGTACATCATGCTGCTTCCCATGTGTACGTTTAAAAAAATTGTATATAAATTTTACTTTAAACTATATAATTGTATATAAATTATTCATATTGAATAGTAATACTTGAAACGATAAAATTTTGTGCAATAAAATGATTGTAAACAAAAACAAGTGCAATTTTTAAGAATCCAGTGGAACGTTGAAAATGTAGTTATTACAATCAAGTTATAACAAATGAATCAAATTTACATTGAGACGCTCGTAGCGTAATGGTTAATCTCGTAGAAAATAGAATTAGCAACCCGAGGTCAAATCCTGAACGAGGCTGGGTATTTAACCGACGCCCTCCACCATGCCGGAATATGACACTAGGCCGTTTTATTGTGGTATCTATTTTATTCTATTGTGGCGAAAATTCTTGGCCCTATCGGCATTCTCCAAATGAGGCTCTTCAGGTACCAAGCAATAAACCTGGTCCTGCAAAGCAAGTAAAACCTGGGGAGATGTCCCCCTGAGACCAAAGATTTGTCGATCTCGGCCACCCGGCACGAATGCCATGTGGCTAAGATCGAAGGTGGGCTTTCCAACCACCCTTGCAAGGAAAAATAACAAATTTATCATAACGCTAATATCCTTTGGAAACTACTCTTCCCGATGAGTAAATAATAAGGCAGACTGTACTCTTTAATCTTGGTATGACAACCGGTCTAGACGGAAAACTCAATTGAACTCAAACCGCTTAAGAAATGGACATTATGTCGCATCCTGCTCAACTTGGAGGCTTTTATCAAATACATGCAAATGAATAAAATTTCCGTATAAAATAACCCCTGAGTTGATTAAACAAATAAACAAAAAAAAACAAAAAACAATGATAGATATATAGCAAAATCACGAGTCAATTTGATATGAATAAAATATTTTGTCAAGAAAGAAACACTTGAAACCTTTGCCTCACTCTAATATGTACCCTTAGATGTACACACGCACATCCACTGTGTTGTGAGAGTGCAGATTCATATAATTAAAAGATCAATTTAGTACTAATTAGAAATTAATATGAAATCTCAGAACGTGCTAATTTTTAATTAACTATTTTGTACAATTCAAATCACGCGCCAAAAATTCTAAATTCCTTATAATTCATTTAAAAAAATGTCTTCTCATATTTCTTTTATTTTCTAATTGTAGTAACTGGCTTTTGTTTTTCGCATTTTATTTACTTTTTTAACAAACTTCATTTTGTTGTTAACTTTTAATTTATATTAGGTTTGAAAATTTTGAAACAATTTTATCACATAAGTTGAAAGATAGAAACAGACTGGGATAGATAGATAGATAGAGAGAGAGAGAGAGAGAGAGAGAGAGAGAGAGAGTCTGAAAAAATCTACCTAGGTTTCACCTCATCGGATCATCAGGTCGATTCTAAACAAAGACGGGTTGGACCAAAACTACATTTTACTGATAAAGAGAACGTTAGAAAGAATCAAATTAGCATTAGAAAATTAATTCGTACCTTATCTACCAAGAAATCAACTTTTTTTATACCTACAAACATTAGATCTTTCTGACCTTTGATTAAGTAATTCACTGAGATTATTATAGGAAGGTATAGCAAGTTTCTTCACATACATAAATTACAATATTTATCCCCCGTTTTATATTTACAGCATCTTTTTCTATCTCCGATTTTAATATAGGATCTGTACTAAGATTCTTCTTAATTTCCCGCACATAATTAGATAAATTAGTTCTGTGTCAATAGTTTTTGTGTGCAAAACTATTTATATGATTGTAATATCGTTGACCGTGGTGTAGTCGTTATTGTCGTAGGAAATGGACACGGCAACACGAGTTCAAATCCTGGACGAGACTGATTGCATTTCACACAGCACTAATACCCTTGGGAAAGGTATGAATCCAATTATTCTCCCTCCAGTTATGGGTAAATAGTAGGGCAGACTGGGTTCTTTAGCCTTGGTGAGGCAACTAGTCTAGGAGAAGGAAAACTCTGAATTCACACCAGTTAAACTCCGCTAAAAAATTGACCTTGTGTCATATCCTGCTCGAGCGGAGGGGTTGGTAAACAGAGTAATATCGCTTTTTGAAATATCTCTGCGTAGAACCTACTTATGCTTTTTTATCATTTCTACTAACGTTACTATTATTACGTTAACAACTCTGTACCTTTACCACATACACTATACACTCAAACTGATTGATAGATAGATAGATAGATAGGCATTACTGAAGTCCTAGGTGTGACCATGGCGCAATACTTCGATATTTTCTGACCTTGCACAACTTTTCCAAGCCATTAATCGAGCTAAAAGCCTAATCGTCCCCAGATTCTCAAATAGTGATATGCTGTGATAACTCAGCTTAGTCATAAAGACAATAGTTAACAAGTTAGTCATACAGGAGAAATGATTAATTAGTCCTTAGCCTAACCCGGTTATAATTAGGTTTGATTAGGCTTGCTTTATGGCATATCTACCAATGTTGGTTATTTAATGCCAAATCCTGTTTTCCATATATATTAAATATATATGATTTGGTTTGGTTGGGTTTGTTTTAGTTTCTTTATTTGAAGTCATATCAGCCTTCGTAAGTTGGTTGGTTGGTTTGTTGGGTTTTTATGGCATATCAACCTTTGTAGGTTATCTATTGCAAAATCCATTTTTATGCAAATAGTTAATTTTCAAACAGTTCAGTTTAGCATGAGTACACAGTTTAATTGTCAAAACATTCCTATTTCAAGCTATTTAGTTTATTCAAACAATTCTAATTCAGCTAATTCAATTTAGTATAAGTATAGATTTTGTTTACACACAGTTAAATGTCAAAACAGTTCTATATTAAACAATTCAGTTTAGTGAAAGTAGAGTTTCAATGTCAAAAACAGTTCCATTTCAAACAATTCGATTTAGCATGAGCACTCAGTTTGAATGTAAATACACAGTTTAATTGTCAAAAGCATTTCTATTTCAAGCTATTCAATTTAGTCAAACAGTTCTAATTCAAACAATTCAGTTTAGCATATGTATGCAGTTAGTTCTATTCAAACCATAGATAGGGCCCTGTCAGGTGCTACCATTCCGAGCCAGAGTGGACCTAGGAGCAATGGCAATGATAGGGTCCTATCTATGGGTTGAATAGAACTAAACAGTGTACTTATGCTGAACTGAATTGTTTAAAATGGAACTATTTTGACATTTAAACTGTGTACTTATGTTAAACTGAATTGTTTGAAATACAACTGTTTATATGTATAAAATGGATTTGGCATTAAATAACCTACAATGGTTGATATACCATAAAACCGAACTAAACCAAACCAAACCTTCTTGAATATGGTGAATTATATAACGAAAATTTGTTTTATAGTTCTTGAGTATAATACGCACCCCTAACTTTTGGGCAGAAAAATCTGAAAACATTGTGCGTCTTATACACGAATAATTACTTTATTAAGTAAGTATTCGGCATTTGACCAAAATGCTTAACTGAATTATTCAAATGACAAATGGATACATTAAATATATTAGTTAGAAAACTACAGTGATTGGAAAATAGAAAAAAAATTCTCTTCAAATAAATAATGATGCAAAATGTTTTTCTCTCTTGTCCAAGACATTTGAGAATTAATGGTTGTTATAGCATACTATTTTCAAATCTGAAACAAAAAAGAATACAACATTATTATTAGTAGAGTTATTAGCAGTCACAGATACACAAAACAAAATCTCTTTAAGCTTAGGAGCGGAAGTTTTAAAATTCATCTGATCCAGGTGCAAAGTCCTACAGCCTCTATGGATTCCCAGACACGTGATCCTTAGCCGCTATCTCTACACTTTCAAACCAGCATCAATGGTATACGTGTTCATACATGACATCACCTGCACGTGAGGAATACGCCTACTTAAAAATTTCTTTAGCAGACAATAAATCTTGCCCTCTCCAACACAGAAGTACCTAATTCCTTGATAATTTCCGGTCGAAAGTGCCCGTAATCAAACGACACGAGCAGACTTCGGACAGTTTTTAAACTGCAAACAACCACAGTTGGGACATCACTTAACCCTGCAAAGCAGAAAAGCTAAACACTTAATCCTTATCTGTCATTTTCAATTATACATATATATATGTGTGTGTGTGTGTGTGTGTGTGTGTGTGTGTGTGTGTGTGTGTGTGTGTGTGTGTGTTTATTAGCATGGCTGCTTCTCTGCGACCACTGGTTTCATGCCGTCTTTAAACGACAATGATTAGGCAGAAAAAGAAAGATTTGGGAGAAATCGAAAGTATCGAAAAGATAAAGTCAAAAGAATGTTTACGTTAGAATTGCTATAAGTCTTTGTGTGTGAGGGGGTTATATTTGCGTATTGTTGCGTGTGGTCGTATATGTGATTGCTAGTATGTGTGTCTATGTGATGATACATGCGTCGCGTGGCAGATTTGACCATGTCTCATGAATATATGTGTAGCGATGTGTAGCAAAAGGTGTCGGAAGTCGAGAGACATTGGGGATAATTTTTTTTTTCTATTTTGTGTTGTGATGATTTTAGCAAAGGGTCAAAGTTATCATCATCATTGCATTATGAAAAGAATGTTTTACGTCTTAAAACGCAGAATTCATTTCGTTTATCATACTTACATCAAAAAATTTTTTTTTTCATGATGCCATGATGAGGTGTGAATATCATGGTGTTGAGAGACATATGATATATTGTTATATACTATGGAGTATTATGCAATAATTTCTATGTTGTCCCGTGTTAAATTACAATATGTACGCTATAGTAGTTTATTCTAGTTACCTATGTCATGTTAATGTTATATATACGTTATTGTAATATATAATGATGGCATGTTTGTATTCATTACGTTCTCCTTTTAGTTATGGGTACATAGTAAGGCATACTGGTATTATTTATTTTTCTATGATAACCGAGAAAGAAAACTCTTAATTCAAACTTGCACAACTCCGCTAAAAAACTAAATTTGTGTTAAATCCTACTCGTGAAGAAAGGTTGGTTAAGACATGCACTCACACACACACACACACACACACATACATATATATATATATATATATATATATATATATATATATATGATGTCTCAACATACATGAGACCCATGTGACTGCTAATAACTCTACTAATAATAATTTTGTATTCTTTTTTGTTTCAGATTTGAAAATAGTATACTATAACAGCTATCAATCATTCCAAATTGTGCAAGCAAAATTTTACAGGAAGTTTAACTTAACAATTATCTTAAGAAAAGCCAAATTTATTGTTGGATACTCAAATTGCAAGCTACAGGGTCAGTAAACAACCTTAACAAGAAGGCAGAAAATCCTAGAGCTGGTAGGAAATTAACTGCAAGATGTCCTGACAATGTGGATCCAATGAAAGATTCTGTCGGAAGGAGTCAAAAAAAGTCCCTCCAGAGATGTTCCCAAGAACTTTGTCTCTGATGTGCACTGTAGAATAAATTCAATCAATTTCTGCTCTTGTCATCTGATTTGACCTTTCTGAAGTGATATGATTGCTTTTTAAGACACAGATGAAAGATGACTTAATGCAATACGAATTAGTTGCATCTATTATAATATATAAGAGGATCATTAAATAAGTTTCCAGACTTTTTTCGTATGGGCACTTTTATTGATAGTACACACATGAAACTCTAGTCCTCTTAGAAGTAGTCTCCTCCGGCTGCAATGCACTTTTTGTACCGTTCCAACAACTTCTGGGAGGCCCCATGGAAGTCCTCTTGTGCGAACGTGTCAATGACCTTCATCACAGCCTCTTTCATCTCCTCAATTGTCTCATAACGACAGCCTCTGAGCTTAGGGAATAACCAAAAGTCACAGGGAGCAAGGTCTGGACTATAAGGAAGGTGAGGAACTGTCTTGATGCTCATCTTGGTCAAATAGTCTGTGATAAGGATGGAGTTGTGGACTGGTGCATTGTCCAGGTGGAAATGCCACTGACCCGATTTGAAGAGTGCAGGCCTCTTCCGACCGAATCTCTTCCTGAACTCCCTTAAAACCTCAACATAGTAACCCTAACCCTAACCCTTTGGCCAATCAACTTTGGTGTATTGACTTCCTTACTTCTCCCACACCTCTCATCATCCCTCACAGACTGCCTGCCTTCCTTGAATCTCTTATGCCACTCAAAAACTGATGCTCGATTTATGCAAGATGCTCCAAAAGCAGTCAAAAACATTCCATACGTTTTTGTGGCATTTTGTCCAAGTTTAAAACAGAATTTTATTGCATATCGTTCTTCTAAAGTGTCCTCGCGTCCAGATTGCATTTTTGAAATTCACCCACAGTGACAATCAGGCTTTAGTAGGGTGTATTCCAATTCCTGTTGTAGCTGTTCATTTAAACCTGAAATCATAAAAATTGGTTAGTCATCTCATAAGATGCATAGCAATATCATACTGAAATTTCAAGAGTCTACGACAATTTTAAATGCCTGTACAAAAAAGTCTGGAAACTTATTGAATGTACCACGTATTATAACCCTATAATACTTGATACCTTCAGTTCACCAAGGCCCACAGACCAAAATATTAGCAGTAAGCATCACAACTGCACAATGTCCGTTCCCTAGACGAAAAAAGCACCAACCAATTAAGACAAAAAAGCACCAACCATTTAAGACAAGTTAGTCAAATATCCACAATTGAACAAAACAACAATTAATAGAAATACAAAACCATCCCATTGCACATATAAACCAAGACTAATTCTTCAACACTTAAATGGAAATGGTATACTTAAGGCACAATACCCATCATTAATCCTATGCGATCAAAGACCACTTTTGGCAATGCTTTCCTCGTAAGGCCTGCCACCATCTGATCTGATGGGCAGTAGAAACCAAAATGTTATCATTCTGAACTCGCTCACAACAAGAATGAAAATAAATGTCGATGTGCTCGGTGTGATCGTGAAACTTTGGTTTCCTCAACAAATCAATTACCCCGCGGTTGTTTTCAAATAAACGATTTCTTTTGGAAACCAATTCCAATAAGTAAACAACGAAGCTATTGCTCCATTCAGAGCTCAGAGCTATGTACTCTGCTTCAGTTGAGGACTTCGCCACTGTTGACTGTTGCTTGCTACACCAACTAACGCAACACGATCCCAACAAAAAATAACCAGATATGAACTTGCGAGTATCTAAATCACCAACATAATCCCCATTAGCATAACCACTCAATATGTCTTCATTTCAAGACCCATCAAAGAATAGACTATAATCAAGGGTGCCCTTCAATTTTTGCAAAATCTGTCTGACACCTTGCCAACGCTCAGTATTAGAGTTTAACATAAACCTACTCAGAATACCAATAGCAGATGCTAAATCTATTCGTATTGCAGTCATAGCATATAAAGGCATCCAATGGCTGCTTGGTAAAATTGAATTACCTCGCAAAACATGAAAGATTAAAACCCAAAATAATTTTTAAAAATCTTTTCCTTCCAAAATACATTTTTAACCAACAAGAGTCATAAATTAATCTACTTTTAATAATTTAGAGCCTTTCAAAATCTTATAAATAAAGCTGTAAAATAGACTAAGCTCTAGAATGCAATAATGCCTCGTTTCTACGCAATTCATTTTCGTCTTTATTTCTTTTTTGAGTGAAAATTCAAGAATGCATCAACATCGCTTAATTATTTGTTGCGAGCGAAAATCGTTCTTCTTGATTACTCAGTACAACAGCAAAGCTAATGAAAACATGATATTCCCTACTGCCGATTATTTAAGTGTAGCATAGCATATACATATTAGCCTATAAATACACTTTGCTTCTTCAGAATAATATGGCATACACAAAGATTTTGTAGACACATAAAATATATGATCAGGATGAAAAGAATGCAAACTTCTTGTTAATACTATATTCGGGGATATTGAACGTCTATCAATTATTGCCTTTTCTTACAAGAAAAGACACAGTAACTTTTATTGTTTATCAATATACTTTTCACTTAAATTAAAGAAATAAAAGTTATTGAATTTGTTGAACTGTATTTCATTTAATCATTTACATATTTTTCAAATACATCCACACACGCATACATACACACACACACACACACATATATATGTATATATATATATAATTTCCCGGCAGATAAAATCTAAAATGCTGAGTTCAAATTCAAGGGGGAGCAAGTGTGTCATAATAATTAAAATGCATGACTCCAACTTTGAAGTGAGCGAGTTCGATCTCCAGGCGTACTCTTACACTCACTTTCAGAATAGTACATTTGGGAAAGGTAAGAAACCCCTTAATCTCCCAGCTATGGGTTAAAGAACTTCACTACTGTTCTTCTACAACGATGGCTTTGGCATTAGGTAACCCGCAAAGGTTAATATGCCATTAAACAAAAAAAAAACAAACCAAACCAATCAGATTCTGGACGGGACTTTTCTCGTTTAATTTCGAAACTTGGAAATCTGTCTCTTCTCCGGCTATCAATAAAATAGGAGAGCAGACTATCTTCTCTTGCCTTGGTAAGCAACCAGTCTAGGAGGCAGAAAAACTGAATTCAAAAACTGAACGCTGTTGTTCGGAGACTATGTGGCAAACTGGTGCAAAATTCTTCTGTTATCAGCTCATCCTAAAAGTGTGACTGGTTCTGCAGGAGTATTCACCTCTATAAACAAATCTGTGAAGGTCGTCCAACAATTCACATCTCTCACTGAACTGTTGGGCCCTTATAGGTCGAGATCGACAGAAGAGTTTAGCATCCGATATATATATATACATATATATATATATATTGGGAAAAAATTTATTCGGTCAAATCTTGTTTACTGACGACTTTGCTACACTTCGCTGGGAGACAAGGCACCTCGGATAGTGTAATGGTTAGCAAGGTTGACGAGCAAACCTACAAAAGTCAGTTCGAGTCTCATTGGGTGCCTCATTCATTCTGCCTTGTGCCACATCTAAGCAAAAAGCTTAGTAAATTACTATATCCAAGAGACAAACCTCAATTCTGCTGCGAGACACACACACACACACACACACACAAAATCTCCAATACGACCACATACAGTAATACGCAAATTTAACACAAGCACATACACACATACACACAAAAAAATGAGTCATACAAATCTCTATGTAAACATTCACCTGGCTGTATTTTTCAATTTTTTCGATTTCTCAAATATTTTTCTTTCTCTGCCTGATGATCGTCGAAATAAGACAGCATGCAACCGTTAGTTGCAGAGAAGCACTCATGCTATTAAATACAAATAAAAACTGATATATATATATACTTATTTATTATATATATATATATATATATATATATATATACAATGAGCATACAATAAATAAGGAGAATTTTTAGAAAAAAGCCAAATTCTTTCTTTACATCAATGTAAATTCTGAATTGTTTGAAATTGGTTTGTTACAAAAATAATTTTAATCTCGCAAAAATATTTGTTTTTAGGCTATTCAAAATAACAACAAATAAAACGGAATGTTGAAGGCTTGAACAGAGATCTGTCATTAAAAAATTTTGATTGTTGAGAGGTACAAACCATGTAAAATTTACAAAAGAATATCTAATGTGTACAGACAAAAATTTTTACAACTACTGGGTTTGTCACCACGATCCTGAGTCGAAAAGACAATCCATGTAGTGAAAACAGTTTCTCCGGTAAAGAAAAAGTTCCGTGCGCTGCGGTCAAAAAGGGTCATGCTGATGGAACATGAGAAGACACATCATAATTGATTTCCTGGAAAAAGGTGCGACTGTAAACCGAGTTTCCTATTGTCAACTCTTTAATCAATAATTCACCTTATTTATTGAATAACCCACGTATATACATATACAGTATTGCACAGCGTGTACAGATACACTGATTCTTGTCAGAAGTAAAGTTAGAGACCTTTTCTATAGCTACCACACCGAGGTGTAGAGGAAGACGCTACTCCTTTCCCTTGATTGCTCCACTTACCCTTGATACTGACCTTGTAATGCGGATCGTTAAGCAAGGAGGCATCAAGCACCATTTTTGAATGTTTGGTATGATTTGATCTAAAATTAAACCCGGATCTCCCGGAACATTAGAGAACACCCTACCCGTTAGGTCAATGGACCTGTTAGTCCGAAGTTTAGTTAATATCTATGAACAGGACCTTCTACTGATATAACATGAGGAGAATTAATCGGTAGAGAGAAAAGTTTTGCAATATTTTAGTTCGTGCAAGTTTGAAGTACATACATTACGTGATCTAGGTCGTTCAAGTCGTGAAAAGTACCTACTTGGGCTGTTGGTTGGTGTGCTGTCACCTTGTGCATTGCATCCAATTCATGTGTGATTTGAAAGTTGCACAAATGAACATGCAATTAGTCTAATTCGGGAGTTTAAACAGGGTCATAACGCCGCTGAAACAATTTAAAACATTTGTTGTCCGAAATGTTACGACACAGTAGATCATAGTACAGTAACCAGATGGCTGAAGAAATTTCACTTGGGTTTCAAGGACCTCGAAGGTCAAGTGAGGTCAGTTCGGCCTAAAACCGTGGATTCCGAGGCCGTGCTCCAAGCCAATGAGTTGCACTTGGAGTGTATCTGGCGAGCTTGGCATCTCACAGTTTAGTATGGTGCGTCACCTTCACGACCTCAGCAAAAGAATACGGAGTTAGCGAAATGTCTCTCACGTTACCAAAATATTATAAAACGTTTGACTCTCCTAATTAACTTGGTTACCAAGTAGACAAAGTGCACCCCCTCATTAGACTCCGGATATTTCAAGAGACTGTGGAGACATAATCGACATGATCACATTTACGCAATATTTTGTTAATAGAAATATCAAATAATAATAATGACAATAATAATAAATTTTTTTCAAAAATCAATTTATAATTAATTAGGAATTAATATGAAGTCTCATTGCGAACCAATTTTCTATTAACTATTTTGTACGATTCAAATCACGCGCCAAACTTCCAAAATCTCACAGTGACACAGCATACCCACTTCCCGCCCCCTACAGAGCAGCCAGAAGCGAAAGCGTCCATTTTGATGATCGTTTGGTTGTCAAGAATTTCAGCAGTTGCAATGTCTTTTCACTCGATAAACTCAACTCGTATTGTTAATATTTCATTTGCTATACAATGTACTTTGAATGAATTTCAGTCACACGCACAGTTATTGAATTATATTAGTAAAATGGGTAAAATTTTCTTGAAACTTTTCGAATGATATGCAGATTAATATTAGTACAATTTTTTGATAATAATAATAATAATAATAATAATAATAATAATAATAATATGAAGGTGACGATTATACCAATTGTGACTGGTGCTTTTGGTACTGTAACTAAAGGATTATTAAAGGGACTGGATGACTTGGAAATTGGCAGACGAGTGGGGACCATCCAAACGACAGCATTATTGAGATCGGGCAGAATACTGAGAAGAGTCCTGGAGACGTGAGGAGACTTGCTGTCACTCAAACTCCAGTAAAAGACCATCGGCGTTAGCTGATGTGAAAAACTCTGATGAGTAAATAATAATAAATCATATATAAAGCGACTTATTCTATCAGGGGAAACTTTATAGCTTTTTCTCTTAATGGCCCAGTCACCTTGAATGAATGAATCAATAAAGAAGTAAAAACTAAAAGGTAAAGGGTGATTTATAAAAGGTATTTAATACCAGTTGAGGATGCGAATATGACAGAAAGTAATATGCAAAATGTAAAATTCACCCGGTAAAAGTTAAAAGGTACCAGATAAGAATTTAACGATAAGAGGAAATAGTTATAATAGGCAGTACGCATTACGCAATATATGATTCGAATCTGCATTAATGTAATTGTTGATATGTATTTAATCGAAGATTATATGCAAGATGTTAGATCTAAGTGGTCTTAAGTAAAAGAATGAATTACGGGTTACAGGTAAAATCTGTCCGACGCAAACCAAACGAACAAGCCTTAGTAATGCAAACCTTTCTGAGAGCCTTGAATGCAGAAAATATAGAAAAAATTTAAACAAATTCTCGGCATATCTTTACATATTCAATTATACATAATGATATTTCATTTTAGTGTATAGTGAGGTTGTGAACATAGTACTCAAATATGTGTGTGTAGTATAACTGTTGCGAAGCGACGAAGATACCTACAGGGCCTTACACAATGATGCACTATGCGCACCGAATTCGCTAGTAATAATGATTATAATAATAACAATAATAATAATGATAATAACTGATGACAGTTATAATCAAGAGTTGACATAGACTGACAAAGAAAAAGAGAGCTTGACAGCATTGGGATTACATCGATGCAACAATCAAGGAATATACAATAAAGAATATACAATAAAGAAAGACTGATTACAGAAACTTTGTAACATCAATTCCGATCGAAATAACTTAAGGACAAACATCGATGCAACAATCAAGGAATATACAATAAAGAATATACAATAAAGAAAGACTGATTACAGAAACTTTGTAACATCAATTCCAATCGAAATAACTTAAGGACAAACAGAAAAAAAAACAATAAAAAAATCTAGAAAACAAAAATGGGTAGAAAAATAACTGTATGGATTCTTCGTGCGACAAACTAAAGAACCTATACGCGTGATAACCTGTAGATGGCAAAGTAAACGACACCTTAAGAGAGAAACTGAATCTCTTTTAATAGAAAAGCAGAAAATGATACAATTAGAACTAATTATGTCAAAGCAGAAATCGTTAATTCGCAATTGAATCACAAGTGTAAATTCTGTTTGCTTTGGTTGGGTTTGGTTTTATGGCACATCAACAATTGTAGGTTATTTAATGCCAAATCTGTTTTTATACATATAAACAGTTTTTTTCAAACAATTCGATGTAGCATAAGTACATTTTTTTTACACACAGTTAAATGTAAAAACTGTTCTATTTCAAACAATTCAGTTCAGCATAAGTGCGCAGTTTAGTTCTATTTGACACTTTGATAGGACTCTGTCAGGTGATACCACTCCGGGTCAAATTGGAGCTGAGAGTGATGGCCAACAAGGAGTATTCTGCATTCCTCAAAGCTCCAGCATTACTGAAGCCTCACCATCAGATTGTTTAGTTTCATATCCAGGACACTCATTGGGAGTGGTCTGACCCCTCTGCAGAGATACAGTCGGTGTACTCTGAAGCCTCAGCCGACTGGGCCATCGGACACTCGTTGGGAGGGTCTTACCCCTATGCAGAGATGCAGTCAGTGTATTCTACAACCTCAGCCGACTGGGCCATCGGACACTCGTTTGGCGGGTCTTACCCCTTTGCAGAGATGCAGTCAGTGTATTCTACAACCTCAGCCGACTGGGCCATCGGACACTCGTTTGGCGGGTCTTACCCCTTTGCAGAGATGCAGTATATTCTACAGCCTCAGCCGACTGAGTGATGGAGATGAAACGATTAATCACATAAAAAGCGAATGCATCAAAAACCAGAATCCGTAACTTTTCATCTCGTGAGTTTTGTCGTTTCGACAAACCACAAATTGAAAATAAAAGAAAGTGAAAAGATAAGCAAACACTTAGACTTTGCTAGAGAACTAAAAAAAAAAGCAGTGGAACATGAGGGTGATGGTGATACCAATTGTGCTTGGCACACTTGGAACAATCTTCAAAAGCTTGAAAGAAAGGCTGGAGAATTGGAAATCAGAGAAAAAATCGATACCATCCAGTTTATAGTATTGTTAAGATCGGCTAGAATAATCATAAGAGTTCTGGAAACCTGAAGAAACTTGTTGTCAATCAAACTCCAGGGAAAGACCGTACAAAACAAGATACAACTGGATGGGGAAGGGGATCCACAGGAAATTGTGCAAGCATATGAAATTTGACTATACTACCAAATGGTATATACACAAACCAGAATCAGTCCGGGAAAATGAGACACAAAATTCTCAGGGATTATGAGATACCAACAGATCCTCAAATCCCGGCCAGAAGACCAGACCTAGTTATAATTAACAAAAAAAAAAGAACCTGCTGAATAGAGGACTTTGCCGTCCCGGTGGATCATAAAGTGAAAATCAAAGAAAACGAAAAAAGAGACAAGTACTAGGACTTTGCCGGAGAACTACAAAAGCTATGGAAGATGAAGGTGTCAGTGATACCAATCATAATTGTTCCACTCGAAACGGTTCTCAAAGATTTGGTAAGAGGACATGAAGAGTTGAAAATCGAAGGACGAGCCGAGACCATCCAAACTACAGCATTGATGAGATCAGCCAGAATACTAAGAAGACTTCTGGAGACTTGAGAAGACTTGGTGTCACTCAGACTCCAATGAAAGGCCCTCAGCTCACGTTTGGATGAAAAACTCGCGAGGGGCAATTCAATAATAATAATAATCTCGAAGTATTAAGAAATGGTTTCACATTATAAAAAAGGCGAGAAGTAAGAGATATCCTGCAGAAACTATTACTGATGCAAACTTTGCAGATGATCAAGCGCTTCTTACATATATACCTACTCAACCTAAATCTCTGCTGCATAGCCTAGAGCAGGCAGGAAGAAGTATTGGCCTCTACTTGAACCGATAAAATAGAGATCATTTGTTTTAAGATGGTGTAATCTTTTTATTAAATGACAAGCCTCTGAAATTAGTAGAGCAGTTTATATACTTCGGTAGCAATATCTCATTTACTGAAAGCTATGTCAACACACACATAGATATAGCATGGACTTCTATTGACCCTATAAAAATCTTATTACTCGGATAAAATAAAACAGAAATTCTTTCAAGCTGTAGCTGTGTCAGTACTACTCACCTTTTGGATTTTAACAAAACCTCTGAAGAGAAAATTAGATGGGAAATTAGCAAGGGTGTTGCGTGCTGTTTTGAACAAATCCTTGAAGCAGCATCCCACATATAACATTGTCAGTTTCTCGCCTGCGCAAACATCAGACTAAATGGTCATCTTTTATTACTGCTGTAGTGTCGGGCATGATGGGAAGGATAATCTACTTTGAAGGGGATTCTGATAAGTTCGGTCTTCCGATCTGTAAATCTATTTATCCGTTGTCGGGTAGCAAAGACATTTACGTATGCATGAGATTTACTCTGTTATGCATAATCTATCATTTTTGGCGTTTTTACCTATTATTTTAGTTGTTGTTATTATTATTACTATCATTGTTATTATCATTATTATTCATTAGAGTTTTTCACATCAGCTTAAACTGACGGCCTTTCACTGGAGAATTGAGTGACAGCAAGTCTCCTCGAGTCTCCAGGACTCTTCTCAGTATTCTGGCAGTTTTCAATAATGCTGTTGTTTGGATGGTCTCCACTTGGTCGCCAACTTCTATATCTCCCAGGCCCTTTAATAATCCTTTAGTTACTGTGCCAAAAGCAACAATCACAATTGGTATAATTGTCACCTTCATGTTCCATAGTTTTTTCAATTCTCTAGCCAAGTCGAGGTACTTATCTCTCTTTTCACGTTCTTTCAGTTTTATTCTATGATCAGCCGGGATAGCAAAGTCAACAATTTTGCAGATTTTCTTCTTTTTTTTTTTAATTATTATTATTATCTCATTAGAGCTTTTCACATCAGCGTTAGCCGATGGTTTTTCACTGGAGTCTGAGTGACAGCATGTCTCCTCAAGTCTCCAGGACTCTTATTATTATTATTATTATTATTATTATTATTATTATTATTCCTTGCAAGTTTTTCCCGCTAGTCAGCTGGAGTCTAAGTGATAGCAATTCTTCTCACGTCGCTAGGACTCTTCTCAGCATTCTGGCCGATCTCAACAATGCTGTAGTCTGGATGATCTCAATTTTTCCTCTGATTTCCAATTCTTCTGGTCCCTTTTCCAAAACTTTGGGGAGGAATCTGAGTCCACCAATTACTCTCATGCTCTCCAGCTGTCTTAGTTCTCTGACTATGTCCATGGATTTGTCTGATTATTATTATTAGTAGTAGTAGTAGTAGTAGTAGTATTACAGGCACTTACTCCTCGTCTCAAAAACCACCCAAGAGGAGTAAAGCATGGTAAAGTAAGGACGAACTCAAAAGTGACGTTCTCCGATGGACTCTTACACATGGACACACCAGTGCTTGCCGACCAACAAAAACTTACATTCATCAAGTCTGTGCGGATACTGGATACCGTCCCGAACACTTATCAAGAGCGATGACTAAAAGGGACGGGTGGAAAGAGAGAGTCTAGGCAGTCTATGCTGGCAGCACGCCTTGATATTGTTGATGATGATGAAATAAATTTTATTTATTTTCCTCGCTTTGAGATTTTTTTTTTTTTTTTTTTTTTTTTTGAGACAGTACTTAACATTTCGATCGTCTTCAAACGTTTGTATTATCTTCGAGCCTTTTTTTTTAATCGAAATAAACTTATTGCTTTTGATAAATTTATATCTTCCTTCGTTAATTAATCACCTTCTAGAAATATTCTATTTCCGGGCGGGCGGTGGTGGTAATTACGGATACTTAAGTGGAAAATTGCCTCTTTTCCGTTGTCGGGTAGCAAGGACATTTACGTATGCGTGGGATTTAACTTCTCTTCTCGTCAGAAAGGCTGGACACAAAACGTTTATCACTAAAGAGCACCGAGAAAAAATGTCCCCACGTCAAACGGTGCTTGCATATTAATAATGGTAAGCAGAATAATGATTATCGCATGGTTATATTTACAAGACTGGAAACGAAACGAAAGAAAAAATTATATAGAATTAAGTGCCTGGCTGATCAAAAAACAAAATTGGGTAGCAGCAAAAGGAAAGGCGAGAAAAGAAAAGGTGGCGAAGACGGGGGATCGAATCAGGTAAACAAATTGATGCAAATAGAGTTTGAGAAGATAAATCAGTATCAACCTTCATTAACATCATTGGATTCTCCCCTTTGCATCGAATGCGAGTGAAAGGAAGGAAAAAAGGAAGGAAGGAAGGACGATCGGTTTTTTCAAGAGAAAGCTCTCAAGCAGAATATGTCAGTGACTAAAAGAGACGAGATGTCCTTACGGCAATTTCATTTTCTTCGAATGGGAGAGACGAATGACACGAAGTTGCCACCCGACAAATTTACGATTGTGAGTAGAGTCGATAATGGATTCCGACACACAAACACACAGTCTCTCTCTCTCTCTCTCTCTCTCTCTCTCTCTCTCTCTCTCTCTGATTAATCGTTTGATACGAACATTGTTCCGAATAACATCAACCCTCCTCTCTCTCTCTCTCTCTCTCTCCATGTGATTAATTGCTGAAACGAAAATTATTCCGAATTACATCAACCTCTCTCTCTCTCTCTCTCTCTCTCTCTCTCTCTCTCTCTCTCTTAATTGTTCGAAACGAACATTCAACCCCTGATAACCAGAAATCTCAAAGAACCATAGATAAATCTAGGAGGCTCTGATCGACTTTCGCAAGGCAAGGCGATACTTTGCCAAAAATCTTGCGGGAGACTTCACTGATCTATTTACCTCGGACATTGTGAACAAGGAGATTAGACAGTACCATGACATCTCATAGCTGTCTATGAAATCTCAAGAGAAGGTGTATATTCATGCATGCACAGTAATTAGTTGTCAAATTATATCAAGAAGGTACAACCAGTTCCCAAGATATTCCTCATGGTCAGATACTTTTTAGACAGATCTCAAACACAATTATGGAAAATCAACTGATTTCCTTACTCAAGAAAGTGTTCATTTTTTAACCGAAATAGGTTGGAGAAGCTTTTATTTTTCCGTTTATTGACCAATCTGTACCTTCGTTTGAGACGCCGCCTTTTTTAATTTCTTTGAAATGAAACCTTCAGTAGATATAGATTATTTTCTATTCCACACAAAATTTTCGTCTTTTTTTTCTCTTGAAGAAATTGCCCTCATTTTCCAGCATTCAAAAAGTCCATTCGTCGGAATTGGTCTGGGGTTGATATTGCTAAACTAATTTGACAAAAATATTAACCTTTTGTTTGTTGGCATTTTTGTGTTGGAAATATTTGTACCAATATAAAAAAAAACTCTTCACCAGCCGATTTTTTATTGTCTCGCATATAAACTGACATTAGTGTTATAAACGTCATTTTTGCACAACAATAACATACACATTGGAAGACCACTTACACAAAATAATGTGTTCAAGGTTAAACAAAACTGCTACAATGAATGCATGATTTTTTCTTTCACGTAATGTACATATTGGGGCATATTTATGCTCAAATTAATATTACATTTTCTTATTATGACTTTTGTTTTTCAACAAGCTTTTTACTCATTTTAAAGAGATTGAAATTTTTGGATTCGTAGAACTGTGTTTTATACAATAATTTACAGACTTTTTTCGCTACAAACCTCAAGGGCAACTTATTCGGTGTAATTGTTCGCAGACCATTCCTAGTGAGTTCGATTTGTCCTAAGTGCCCACTACTTCTGGTTTTATGCCAGACTAAGTTAACTTTAATGAATAGCGATTGATCTATAGATAGATAGATAGATAGATCAATATATATATATACCACTGTAACTACCCGCATACCTTCGTCCTTATGGTATTAGTGTATGTCACCTTAAGATGGAAGATAGGCAGGGCTCATACGTTTTTATTACACGAATCAGACGAACCAGATTATGAAATTGAATTTTAACACATTAGCTTTGACCGTGTTGACTTCGTCGCGACACTTATCTCAGCTAACTGCTTTCCAACACGTTCACTCGCTTTTGCCGAAATACTACAGCAGTGTAATAAACAAATGTTTTAGTATTTTTATTTCCTAAAATTTAACTCTACTTAAAAAGCAAACATGAATGCATAAAATTCCCTCTACCATATATATTCATGCAGTCAAAAAGTATGGAATGCAGTGGTTGTTAATAAATATCAACACTTTTCTCTCTGATTAGATAAAACAGTAATTCTTCCAAGTTATAACCGTTCAGTACTACTGTATGGATGCACCATTTGGATTATAACGAAATGCTTCGAGAAAAAGCAAGACGGGAGCTACATAAGGATGTTATATGCTATTTTAAACAAATCCAGGAAGCAGCACCACACAAAACAACAGCAGTAAGTTCACTTACCTCTCATCTCACAAACCATCCAAGTAAGAGAAGTAAGTACATGTTGATCACTGCCTGTGAAGTAAGCGATGTTCTCCTATGGATTCCACACACCAGTGTTGGCCAACCAGAAAAAACCTAGATTCATCTGCTTTGTGTGGACATTGGATACCGTCTCAAGGATTTGCCGTGTGCGATGACCGATAGGAACAGCTGGCGAGTGGGAGACTCAAGAGAATCCATGTTGTCAGCACACTTAGGTTTGGTTTGGTTTCTTTGTTTTTAATGGCATATCAACCTTTGTAGGTTATTTAATGCCAAAGCCATTCTCCTAGAAGAACAGTAGTGGTACTATTTAACCCATAGCTGGGAGGATAAGGGGGTTCATACCTTTCCCAAGGGTATTTGCCCGAAAGTGAACGTAATAGCACGACTGGAGTACGAACTCGCGTACTACGATTCCGCAGTCTATCGCTTTAACCATTACACCACGAGGACACCTAGTGCACACTTAGATGTTGATGATGATTGTTTAAATTATAAAAATAATTTCATATATTATCTTAATATTAAACTGGATTTTGTTTATTAAACTTTGCTTCATCTGTCACATATGACTCAGTTTGCTTACATTGATTACTGTTACTAAGTGGTAACTTATCTCAGAACTGAACGGGTTTATGTTTGATTAATTTCGGTGATCTGATAACATTAAACTGAATTCTGGAAGACATTATTATAAAGTAAAGCGATAAGATTTTTTTTTAAATCAATTAAAAATTGGTTTTAAAAATCAGTAAAGTAAGTCTTATCTTATCTTCTGCAAGAAAATGCCGTATCTACTCGCGTATTATGTGACTTTCTGAGACCTAAATTTTAACCTAATATGAGGGTGTCGCACCATACGCGAGATAAAAACTTCGTGTGTGTGTGTGTGTGTGTGTGTGTGTGTGTGTGTGTGTGTGTGTGTGTGTGTGAATAACCATCCAAGACTAGGCCTTGGCCAACTGGTCTGCCTACAATTTCCTGCTGCAAAAGTCAATAAATGGTCCAATTTCATATAACATAGAGATAATTTTATTACAAATATTGTTTTACTGACTGCATCCCATTATATGATTGGTCGTTTTGTTTTCTTATTGCCAAATTAGATTACTAATTGTTTTAAAAGGCTCTCGGCATAAAATAACCTGCCCGAGCCGTCGTTGAGCAAAGCTGAATGTCAACTAAACATTCGTCCTTCAATGTATTTACATTGCCAAAAGTGTGGTATCTTCCTTAAAATGTTTCAAAAAATACGGAGAATCAAGGAAATTGAAAATGTAAATATATTTCCATGAACATATTAGAACCTTAGCTTAGCCATCCCAAAAGGGAACGGGATATATCATGAAATCAACTTTTGGAGATGAAATTTGAGGTGTCACATGATACACGAGATTGGTTGATATTCGACTATTTACGATATCTTTCTCCGAACTTGATAATTTTAACTTAGTCTAGCAAATCGCGGCTCAGGATCTGTTACAATTAAATGGCCCCCATCTAAGTACAGAGCGGGTTCCTTGCTACTTAACTTCGGTGTTCTAGCTGGAAGCGGTGCTTGAAACGGTAATTGTCATGCACAAAGCGGTCCTTTGTTGTGCACTAAGCTCAAGTTGCTTACAGTTCAGCGTTGTCTCCCCTGGGTGCCCCAATACTTTCAACATTGGGCCACAACAAATTAAAACTTAGAAAATTACTACAGTACTTGTCGTTACTTACTTATGTTCGATGATTCGATGGTGCTAAAGATTTATTAGGGGAATGGTACTTTTTTTTGGTTTTTGTTTGTTTTTTTAATTAGAAAATAAGAATGCCAGAAAATATGAATGACTCAAAATTCAACTGGAAAAGGTCAGAATGTTTGCTGGTGTTGCAAAAAAAAACTTGCAAGAATTGTTTTGAAATTCCCTTCATTTGTATCAAAGGATACTGCTAAAACTCAACTTATAAGAAATTTCTTTTGAAACTAATTTCATGCCAAAGAAACATTTTTATTCAGTAAAAAGTTGCACTGGAATTAAAATGTCCGATCTATTGAAACTCCTCCCAAAAGCGAGGAACCTTAATTAGCCAAGCCCCAATTATGTAGCTTGAGTTTGTAACTAATTAGAATCTGCCACGTGAGAGGGAGCCCTTCCTACAGGTGGATTGAAATTGTGATTGATTAACCAATCAAAAGTGTTTGTTTCCGGAGGAACCCTCTATAAAATGTTTTACGCGCCAGAGAAAAGACGAAAGACGAAAGAATTCTCCCCAAGACGCTAAAACGACTCCCGCGGAAAACCAAAAATCTTAACGTTCCTGAATTCAACCATCATCACTGATAGCTAGAAAAGAAAATCGCACCAGTCGAATAACTAGTGTTTTCTCTCCCCAAAAACAAAACTAATTTTTTGTTGCACAATTGTGTTTCAATAAATATTTCTTGTTATCAACGAAGAAGTTTTCTTGTCTTTTGAGTTGCCAACACCCGGCAACATGTTCCAACCAACAGCTGACTAATCCAACAAGAAAACTCCGACGAAGTTGCGTCAAATCCAGGTTCTTTAGATCTTTGAAAACACAAAGTAGGTACAGAACCATTGGCCGAGCAACTGGCCGGAGACACATGAGGTAGTCACGGAACTAAATCATCTCATTAAGTACCGTGACTAGCATAGGACCACGCTAAAAGGTCACCAATCTAATTACTGAGCTAGTTTATCGCTGATTAAATTCTGTTTTTAAAGAAGAAAATTTAATCTTTCGTACTGTATGTCAACAGCCCGTCTTTCTGTAAAGGGGTGTCCGTCCAACAGCTCTTACTCACTCTCTTCGAGAACTAGTTAGCTGTCTTCCTTCCTTTCGGCACTTAGACCCTCTCAGTTGAAACCAGATGTAGGACAGCTTAAAGGAAATCAATTCAATCTCGGCAGTCACTAAAAAATTCTTGGTTTTTAAAAAGAAGATAAAGTTTAACTTCCAAGTTAGAAAAATAATAGACGGAGAGATCTATTCGATAGAGTTATAAATTTTAGGGATTTTTGGAGGTATCAGATCTCTGAATGAATCCAAAACCGTTATTGGGTTGGTTGGTTGGTTGGCTGGTGCTAAGAAGGACATCTAATCGCGTCCCCACTCACAAAGATCCATAAGTATATCATTGGATATACAAGCACTGAATAAACGGAAGGAAAGACCAGATAAGCTCATACACGGAGAAACTTTGAATACAGTCATAATATATATATATATATATATATATATATATATATATATATATATATATATATATATATATAAGAAGTATTGACAAGAGTACACAAACATGTGCCAAAAGATGAACTTTGAACAAGCAGCTATGGAAGAGAGTCAAAAACGGAAAAAATTCTTTAATTTTTGGTAGTTATAGCCATGAAGGATTTACTTTCCAATGATGAGTTTACAATCAACGTCCATTGCCGTTAGAGGAGACAAAGTATCTATGGTTCAAGGAATGGAGATAAAAAGTTATCTAAACTGTTCAAGGAATAGAGACAAAGAGACTAAATTCTCATGTGACCCTAATGGGTTCAAAGGACACACCCGAATCTAAAGGAGATAATTATTTATTGTCTCCCTGCACCGTCTTCTGTAAATTATCCAAAACAATAATAAAATCGACATTACGTCCTTTATTTTTAATGATGACCATCATACCGTCAGTGTGTAATAAGAATAATTAATGCTAGTTCAAAGTTATTGACAAAAAAGTTTTAATGAAATCAAAGTCTCTAGAAGTATATTCAAAACAATTAAGAACATTATCAATAAACTAGAAAACAAAACTACATGAGTTACAGATATCTAATACTGCCCCTGGGGATGTCTCGATGGCGTATTGGTAAACGTGCTGGACTGCAACAACGTAGTAAGCGAATTTGCGCACCAGTCACTTTCAAATTCCAGTTCACTTACGGACAAATACTCTTAAGAAAGGTATAAGCCTCCTTATCCCCGACCATAGGTTGAAAAGTACCACTACTTTTCTTCTACAAGGATGTCTTTGATATTGAATAACCCAAGAAGGTTGAAATGCCTTTAAAACAAAGACATCCCTTCGCATTAACAGATGTGACACAAGGTCATTTTTTAAGCAAAGTTTACCAGGTCTAAACTCAGAGTTTTCCTTCTCCTTGACTAGTTGCCATACCAAGGTTAAAGAGTTCAGTCTTCCCTACTATTCCCCCAAACTGGAAAGAGAATGATTGGATTGATATATTTAGCAAGGGTATTAGCATTATATGCAAATCAAACAGCTTCTTTCAGAATTTGAACTCCGCTCGCCGTATCCACTTACGACAACGATAATCATTACACCACAAGCGCCTCATATATATGTACATATTGAGAAAGAGAAGGGAATTTTAAGGGTATTCTTAATCAATAAATTCAGATAATGTGGCAAAGTTTTTCGTGTTTATAGCTATGTTAAGTGAAATGCTACTAATGGACTCTGAGAGCCATTGCCGTTTAACAGATTTTGCCCAGGGACACACCAAGACTCCAAAATTGGCTTATGTGTTGGCATCAAACCAAACTTTCGCTTCCTAGCAGTCACTGTTACAATGTTCCGTCATGATGGATGCGAACCCCGAACAGGAGGAACGGTGCTGAAAGATGGGGCTTGATGAGGTATCTACAGGGTGGGTGGTTCAGGTCTAATTTCGCTGATGTCATTCGGCAGTGGCAGACTGTGTCGGCATAAGTAAGGGGCAGGAATTATTTCGATGGACGATGCCAGGGTAAATGCGGGGAGGCGTTGATGCGGTCGGGGCGAAGAGCTAGGCTTGCATCATCTGATGTTAGATACGTAAATGTAGCGAAGACTTAAAATGTTAGTGATGGCCGCTTGCATGGGTAATTGTATAAGGTGGAGATGTTCACAAATAGATAGATAGATAGAAACAGACCCAGCAGGATAGATAGACAGAAATAGACTAAGATAGGTAGATATATAGATAAGCAGATTATTTTTTCCTTTTTACTCTTTAAAGGGTTTTTCACACCAGCGCTAACTGTGGGTTTTCCCGGGAGTTTAAGTGACAACAAATCTAAAGTCTTCAGGACTCTGCTCAGTATTCTGACCGATCTTAATAATGCTATAGCTTGAATGGTCTCCACTCATCCTCTTATTTCTAAGTCCTCCAGTCTCTATACCAATCCTTTGGTGACTGTAATGAGTGCACCAATTACAATTGGCATCACCGTCACTTTTATGTTCCCCCAGTTTTTCAGATCTCTGTCAAGGTCTAAGTATTTATCTCTCTTTTCGCTTTCTTTCAGTTTTACCTAGAGATCAACAGGAACAACAAGGTCGACTTTTCGGCAGGTTCTCCTTTTTTCATTTTTGCTTTTTGTTTTTTGTTGACTATCACTGGGTCTAGTCGTCTGGCCTAGATTAGATGAACTGTTTGTTTGACAAAATCTCAGAGAATTTTGTGCGTCTCATTATTATTATTATTATTATCATTATTATTATTATCCATTTTGACGATTATTCCATTTCATCTTCCGAATTACATTTGATTTTTGCAAATCACTCTGATCTTCCTTTATTAAGGATAACACAAGTCAAATAAATAAGTAAAAGTAAAGTTGGCTACCGTAATCGAGGGTGACCCTAAGGCTCCCTTTTCATTAGATACTACACCGAGTTGTATGGTTGGGCGCTGCTCCATTCCTTGGATTGCTCCGCCTAACACTTGATCCTTATCTAATAATACTGAGTGTTAAGCAAGGCGGTATCAAGTAACATTTTTTGAGTCTTTGGTACGACACGACCTGGGATTGAAACCTAGTCTCCTGGGCTATTGCCAAACACTCTACTCAATAATAATAATAATAATAATAATAATAATAATAATAATAATAAAAGATAGATAGATAGATAGATAAGTTATTCTGTGAACTTGTAAAATGTAATGTCTCATAAGAGAGTAAGCGATTCCAAACTGGAGATTCTGTATTAATACGCTATCTTAGGCACGTCCAACAATTTGCTTCCATATTATTTCCCGCATGGAAATATTCATGCTTGCCTTTAAGCTATAGGAAACTTCTGTTTGCCAAAATTGCTTCATAAAAACAGTTTTTTTTTCCAAGCATTAGATGTATAGACATGGAAATCTAGTTGCTCTAACGATTTATAGAACGTAAAAAAGAAGCGGTAGTCTTCGTTCAAATTCCAACTGGGTTAGTCTGAAATATAGTAATTCACACCTTTATAAATAGGGAAGATCAGGTATTACAACCAATCATAAATGGAGAAGATAGATTTAGCTGAAAGTCGTTTACGATTAAATAAAAACAGGAAAAAGGTATTTTATTTTCTGCCAATTATTATTATCATTATTTTAGTCTTTGTGAGTTTTTCTCATCATTTTTAATTGGAGGTCTTTCAGTGGAGTCTGGGTGAAGCATGTCTTCTCGGGTTTCCAGGACTCTTCTTAGTATTCTGACCGATATCAACAATACTGTAGTCTGGACGGTCTCGTATCTTCCTCTGATTTATATATTCTTCCAGTCTTTCTTACAGTCGGCTGGGGTTGTTGAATACACCGACTGCTTCTGTGCAAAGGGAGCAAGACCACCCTCCAACGAGTGTCCTGGATATTGACAATAAACAATCTAATGGTGAGGTTCCAGTTATGCAGGCGCTTTGAGGAATGCGGAGTAGTACCCCTTCATTGCCATCACTCCCAGGTCCACTCAGGCCCGGAGTGGTAGCACCTGATAGGTCCTATCTATGGGTCAAATAGTACTGAACTATGTACTTGTGCTTAACTGAATAGCTCGAAATCGAACTGTTTTGTCATTTAAACTGCGTACTTATGCTAAACTGAATTGTTTGAAATGGAACTGTTTTTGTATACTAAGCTGAATTGTTTGAAATAGAACTATTTTTGACCATGAAACTGTACTTACGCTATACTGAATTGTTTGAAATAGAACTCTTTTTGAAATTTAACAGTGTGTAAAGAAAAAACTATACTCATGATAAATTGAATTGTTTGAAATAAAACTGACAAAACTGAATAGCTTGAAATAGAAATGTTTTGACAATTAAACTGTACTTATGCTAAACTAAATTGTTTGAAATAGAACTGTTTCTTTGTAAAATGAATTTGGCATTAAATAATCCACAAATGTTGATATGTCATAAAACCCAAACAAACAAACAATCTTTCTTTCAAGCCTTTGGAGACTATTCCAAGTGCACCAATTACAATTGGCATCACTATCACTCTCATGTTTCACAGCTTTTTAGTTCTTGGGCATAGTTTAAGAATTTGTTTATCTTTTCACTTTCTCTAATTTTTTGCCCTGTGGTAAGCCGGAACGTCAAAGTCCACTCTTTTTTTTTTTTTGTTAATCAGCACTAAATCTCTAGGACTCTCCTCAGTATTCTAGCCGATTTTAATAATATATTAAAATAATAGTTTGTATAGTCTCTCCTGTTCTCTTTTTTCTAAATCCTTTAGTCTCTGTATCAATCTTTTGGTGACTGTACAAACAGCACCAATTACAACTTGTATAAACGTCACTTTCATGTTCCACAGTTTGTTTTCACTTCTCTAGTAAGGTCCAGGTACTTAACTTTCTTTCCATGTTCTTCATTTTTTTTTTCTCTGTGGTCAGCTCTATGGTCCACAATTTTGCAAGTTCTCTTTTTCTTGTTGATTATTACGAGATCTGATCACCTGCCCGAGATTAGGTGATCCGTTTGTATCTCAAAAGCACAGAGAATTTTGAGCGTCTGGATATATTCTGGGTCGTGCATATACGTTTTGTTTGTATGGCCTTCAATTTCTTGCACAATTCCTAGTGGATTACCTTTCCCATACAGTAGTGTCTAGTCTTATATTCTTTCTGTGCTAGTTTGCTGCATTCGCTTATTATGTGATTGATCTTTTCGTTTCTATCACCACAAAATCTACATCTGTTGTTTTCTTGCGTCTTATCTATTCTTGCTTTGATATGATTGGTCATTGTGACGTTGTTTTGTGCTGCTATTTGAATAGATTCAGTTTCTCACTAAAGGCTTCCCTTTCTTAGCCATGTCCGCGTTTTCTCGTGTGAGATATCGCCTGTTAGTCGCTTAAAACGTCAACAGAGTTGTTTTTCTTTGCATTTTTGTTTTCTGGTTACGTTTTTCCTGTTGATTCTCGTGTCGTCAGTCTAGTTCCTGGTGGTATTATCATTATTATCATCAATTTTTACTATTATTATTCCTCATCTTCCCAATTCTACTTGCTTTTCGCAAATCCCTCTGATCCCTCTGATCTTCCATGATTAAGAAGAAAGCTAATACTAGTAAAATAGATAAATGAATGAATGAATGAATGAATAATAATGAGAAGCCAGAATAGATAAGGAACCTATCATATCAAAGCAAGAATAGATACGACGCAACAAAACAGCAAATGTAAGTTATGTGGTGATAGAGACGAAACGATCAATCACATAATAAGCGAATGCAGCAAATTACCACAGAAAGAATATAAGAGTAAATCCACTGAGAATTGTGCAAGAAATTGAAATTTGACCATACAAACAAATTGTATATGCACAACCTGTCCTGGAAAATGACCCACACAAACTTCTCTAAGTTTTTAACATACAAACAGATCAGCTAATCTTGGTCAGATGACCAGATCTAATAATAATCAACCACAAAAAAGAGAACTCGCGAAGTTGTGGACTTTGCTGTCTCGGCTGACCACAGAGTAAAATTGATGATTTGGTTTCTTTGTTTAATGGCTTATCAACCTTTGTAGGTTTTTTTTAACGCCAGAGCCACTCTCCTAGAAGAATAGTAGTGGTACTATTTAACCCATAGCTGGGAGGATAAGGGGGTTCATACCTTTCCCAAGGGTATTTCCCCGAAAGTAAACATAATAGCGCGACTGGAGTACGAACTCGCTTTCTACGATTCCGCCGCTCAGAGTAAAATTGAAAGAAAGGGAAAAGAAGAACAAATACTTTGATCTTGCCATGGAATTAAAAAAAAACTGTGGAACATAAAAGTGACGTTTATACCAATTGTTATTGGTACTCTTGCTACAATCACCAAAGGGTTATTAAAGAGATAGAAGGACTTGGAAATAATAGGACGAGAGGAGACCATCCAAACTACTGTATTATTGAGATCGGACAGAACACTGAGAACAGTCCTGGAGACTTCAGGAGATTTGCTGCCACTCAAACTCCAGTGAAAGACTCTCAAGGAGTATTATTAATAATAATAATAATAATAATAATAATAATAAACAACTCAGTAGCAGAGCTTTCATCAAAGGAATAAATAACTGAGCAGTTTCCTTTTTAGACACTCGATCATTCTTAAAATAAATAAGAGTGTAACTTCGACAGGTAAACCAAAGAACAAGGAAACTGATAACTATCCACAAGGCATTACACACAAGAGATGACATAGATTCTACGTCAATAAATGAAGGAAGAAAAAGGACTCGCTAGTATTGAGGTAAGCGTAGATGAGTCAACACAAGGTCTCGAGAACATTAAAAAAAAACACATGAAAATAAAAACAACTGTATGGATATTCCAAGCGACAAAATGGCGAGATTGCACACGAGATAACCAAGAGGTGGCAAACAAAGGGAAATCTAAAGAGAAACGAAATCTCTTCTAATTGCCGCGCAATATGACGCAATAGGCACCTATTATATTAAAGCAAAAATTTTTAATACGCTATAGTTAAGCAATTGTAGATTATTTGGAGAAAAAAGGGATGAAATGGTAAATCACATAATAAGTGAGTACCGCTAACAAGCAAACTAGGATTGCAAGACTAGATATAACTAATAATAACATCCTGTAAAATTAGATAATTGAATGCCTGAAAATGTTCAGAACTCAAAGGAAGACAAACTTCATGACGAGAGCGATGGAAAAACTAAAAAGTGGAACTAACGGCAGAAAGACAAACTCTTATAGAAGGAAACATTCAAGAAGACGTCTTCTAAGGAGATACACTCTTGCATCAATTACAGAGAGACTAACAGCAAAAAGACAAACCCTAGTAGAAGGAAACATCCAAAGAGACGTCTTCCACGGAGATTCGCTTTCACAACTATTAAACTTTGGAACTAGGGACAGGAAGACAAAACCTAGTAGAAGGAAACATCAAAAGAGACGTCTCTTTTGGACGACTGTGGTATATGGTCAAGGGGAGACTCGTTTACCTTTGGATCCATTGTTAGATGAATGGGACGGAGTTTATGATGATGTTGGTCCATGAATGGATAGGAAATGTTGTGGAAATCGGACATGTTGTTGATGTCTCCCAAGAATGGGATCGAAATTTTTGGGGAGAGGTAAGAGGACAGACCAGGTTTTGTGAAGATCCCCGAGAATGGGCTAGAAATTTTTGTGTGTTGATAAAAGGCCAGACTATTTTTTAGTTGAAGTTGAAATGCCATGTGTTGGAGGAAATAAAAATATGGGATGAGAATTAAGGTGCGCGTGTGCCAAATCTTGATGTCTCGTTGTGTACTGGGATATTTCGGACTCTGTTTCGAATCGAGCTTGAGGGAGAAATATAGATGAATAAATAGATAAATAAATACTGTACACGTGTTAATTACTGAAAAAGAGAAAAAAGATAGACCGACGGGCAGTGGAAAAAGAAATGAAAAAAAGGGTCGATGGACACAGGAGCAATTTGTGTTGTTTTGGAAAAGAATCCGCAGAAAATTTTTCTCAACTTTGGTGGTTAGCGAAGGTCAACTTTGTTGTTTTGGTCGGAATAGGAAAAGGGGGAAGAAATGATGGCTGGATACGAGCCATGCATTTTGTGGAGATACGGGTTTTTAAAAAAATGGAAAAGGGCGCACCCGAATCTATGTTAGCGTGGATTAAGGGAAGGTGAAGACATACATAGAAAGAAGACAGAAATTGGGAGAGATGTATACAGAGAATGAACAATTGTACAGAGAAAAAATGTATGTGTGTGTGTGTGTGTGTGTGTGTTTATATATATGAAAATTGCAAGAGGGAAAAAGAGAATAACTACTTCGACTTTGAAAACAAAGAAATTAAAAACAAAAAACGTAAAAAGAAAAATGAAATGGGCTAAAAGAAGAGAAAGGAAAAAGAAAATTACAGAATTTTTACGAGTTCTGGAAGTTGAAAGGAAGCGAAAGGGTTACTCAGCATTGAAGAAAGTAACGTGTGTAGGATTTGAAAAAAAAAAAAAAAAATCCGAAGGGCGGCTAGCGAGTGCCCGGAGAGGGTTGAGCCAAGTAGTCAAGAGTCCCCCGGGTGGAACTCAGTTGAGAATCTCTCGTCAAGGAAGCAAAGACGTAAGGTTCTGAATATGGAATCACACCATGGGTAAGAAAAGGTCAATATAGCAATCCTTCACCAGTCAGCGTCCGTCTCCCTGTCCCTGTCCCTCACACTTACAGTTAATTTTGGACCTTTCGAGAAGTAATAAAGACAGGTATATATTTTTATATAAAAGTGTTATGCCTCTTCATTATATTACAAACATCCGGAGACGTCTTTCGGTGACACTCACTCTTGCAACTACTAAACAGTGAAAATAATGGCAAAAAGACAAACGCTCATCGATTTAAACACCCAATTAGACGTCTTCTAATGAAACTCACTCGGGAAACTACTAAACAGTTGAACTAATAGCTAAAAAACAAACCCTAATAGATGCAAATATCCAAAGAGACGTCTTCCAAGGATATTCACTCTTGCAACTATTAAACAGTGCAACAAACGGCAAAAAGACAAACCGTAGTAGACGTAAACATCTAAAGAGACATCTTCCAGAGATACTAACTTTAGTAACAACTATTTGTGATAGCAATGGTGCCATTGAAATTCTAATAAAGAAAATGCACAGAAACTACAAATTTACAAACCCGCCGGAAAAGAGAAACCACCTTATGCATGTAGATAATATTAAGATACTTGCCAAAAATGAAAAAGAACAAGAAAACCTTATATAAACTATTATAATCAACAAGTACGACATAGAAATGGAATATGGCATTTGAAAATAGAACACTTGGTGAAAATGAAAAACTTCAAATACCTAGGAATATAAGAAATAAAAGAAAAAATAATAATGGATTACCCGAGAAGAACAAGAAAACTTCCTGAAATCAAAATGATCACGATCCAGCCAACTGGGGTTGTAAAATACTCCAACTGCATATCTGCAGAGGGGTATGACCTTATCCCAACAAGTGCCCTGGATAAGAGACTAAAACGTCTGATCGGGAGACTCCAGTCCTTGAGCTCTGAAAAATGTGCAGTACTCCTTCAATGCTATTACTCCCAGGCCCACTTTGACCCAGAGGGGTAGTACTTGACAGGGTCTCATCTATGGGTCAAATAGAACTGTTTGACCATTTAAATGTGCAAACAAATGACTGATGTTAAATTTAATTATTAGTGTTATATAGCTATACGTCGACCCATTTCACTGTGTGCAAACAAATGAGTAATGTTGAATAGAATTGTAAGTGTTGAATAACAATACTTAAAAACCTTTAACGGTGAACAAAAATTTAATAATTGATAATACACAGAAATTTCTGGAATCATTTGACTGTGTGTAAATGAAGGAATAGAGTTGGACAGAATTATTGCTGTTGAATAGGAATACTTGTAACCACTTCACTATGAGGAAACAAATGATTAATATCAAATAGAATTATAGCAAACCTATAACACTAGAAATATCTAATTGTGGACAAACAAATTAGCTCTAACTTTTAAAAAATAAGATTATCTACAAACTATTCATTTACAAATTATGTATGTATAACCATAATAGTGTAATGAGAGATTAAATTGTTAATTTTACATTACAATATTTATAACCTTTTAACGATATGCAAATAAATGAGCTCTGGCTCGTTTAAAATCATTATTTACAAACTATGCGTTTACAAATCATATATATATATATGTGTGTGTGTGTGTGTGTGTGTAAACAGGATTTTACATTCATATTACCATCAAGGTTTTATATACTATAAAAACCAACCAACAAAACAAACAAACAAACAAACCAAAGTCTGTTGTAGAAATCTGATCATAGGATTATTAATACCCGAGTTGTCCCCCACGTAAGATACTCTGGATGCCTACGTATTCATATTTTTGTTCACAGTTCAATGCAGTAGAATTTGGTATAAATAATACCTAATAATATCCGTTTTGACTATATACAGTTCTACTAAAAATTATTAAAAAAAAACTTTCATTTAGAAAATATATTGTTAGGGTGAACTTATTTATGGGCGGTATTCTTTCTGTCTAAATATAACACTTTCTGAGTAAATCTTTCATTAAATCTTAGTGTTTAAATCATTTCATAAGCGGGTAGTCTTCGTAGCGTAATGGCTTAAGTGCTGGTCTGCGGCCTCTAATTAAGAGAGTTCGAATTAAGCGAGATAGATAGGGAGATAAACAGACTGTGATGTTGTTACGTTCACTTACGGAATAATACCCTTGAGAAAGGCATGAACCCCCTTATCCCTCCAGCCATAGGTTAAATAGTTCCATTGCAGTTCTTCTACAAGGATGTATTTGACATTTAATAAGCCATTTAATAATGACAGTTATAATTATTTTAAACCATATAATTATTTAAACCATACAATTGTTTATAAATTATTCGTATTATATTGGAATATTTCATACCATATAAATCATTAGTATTTGGTTGGAATACTTAAAATGTTAAAAATTCAACTGTGTTTATATTATTTCTATTAGATAAGAATACTTGATATCAAATAACTGCGTGCAAACAAAGGATTTGAGACAACTACAAAATGGCCAAGTCAACTGGGGCTGCAGAATACAGATTGCGTCTCTGCAACGAGTGTCCTGTTTATGACTCTAAACAATCGGATAGTGAGGTTTCAGTCAAACTGGAGCTTTGGGGAATGCGGAGTACCCCTTCATTGCCGTCACTCCGAGGTCCACTCTGGCCTGGAGTGGTAGCAGCAGATAGAGTCCTATGTATGGGTCAAATAGAACTAAACTGTGTAATTACGCTGAACTGAATTGTTTGAAATTAACTGTTTTAACTTTTAACTGTGTGTAAAGAGAAAACTATACTTATGCTAAACTGCATTGATTGAAACTTTTATCAAAATGATTTGATTCGGTATTAAATGACCCGAGGCGGAGGTTAATACGCTGTAAAACAAAAGAAACAAACAAACAATATCTACAAAAGGATATTCTTTAATTGCAATGGAACATTGAAAATACACTTATTGTTACATCAAATATTTACAGAGTTATCAAATTTTGGCATTAAATAACACGTAAGGAGTTGATATGACATTAAAAAATCAACCAAGCCAAACCTAATTACGTCTAAAACTTTCAACAAAATATAGAACACGAATTGAAGACTTTTGAACCGCTAATTGTGGTGATTATTTGTGCTGATGTCTGCGTTTTATACCATGTCAACCTTTGTAGGTTATTTAATGCCAAATCCATTTTTATTCAAATAAACAGTTCTATTCCAAACAGTTCAGTTTAGCATAAAAATACAATTTAGTTGTAAAAAAAACATTTCTATTTCAAGCTATTCAGTTAAGTCAAAAACTGTTCCATTTCAAAAATTCAGTTTAGCATACAAAAATAGTTCTATTTCAAACAATTCAGTTTAGCATGTGTGCGCCGTTTTAATGTCAAAACAGTTCTATTTTAAACAATTCAGTTTAACATAAGTACACAGTTTAAATGAAGTACGCAGTTTGAATGCCAAAACAGTTATATTTCAGTTAACCATAAGTACACAGTTTAGTTCTATTTGACCCATAGATAGGGCCCTATCAAGTACTACTACTCTGGGCCAGAGCTCCAGCATTACTGGAACCTCACTATCTAATTGTTTTGTGTCATATCAGGACACTCGTTAGGAGGGGGTCTTACCCCTCAGCAAAGAAGTAGTCAGTGTATTCTACAGCCCCAGCCGACTGGGCAAGATTTGCGCTGAAGCCACAAACTTTCTTTATTCAACACTATCATTGTGTTCTTGACGTTTTCCGTTTCTCTTAGTTTAGGGCTTAAAACAAAAGAAATTCTTTGAGGCGGAATTCTTGTCAATGAGCCTTACAGCTTGCTAAATTTAGTTTATTCATTCTATTCGTAAGTATTTCCATTATTCAATAAATAACTAAAGTCTGTGAATCTGTTTACTTCCAAAGTGTAAATGAAAACGCCTATTAGCTTTTATCTTTGCTTTTACTATTCTTATAAGTATTCACCTGTATTGACTCTTCGTTATTCCTGCTCTACGAAAGGCCGTGCAAAGACACAGCTGCGTGTCCAACTTGACTTGCTACAAGAGGAGGTCAGCACACTCGACAACAAGATGTGCGATTGCAAACACTGTGATTTCAAAACAATAGTTACAAAATTAGCATCACTCCCTTAATGAGTAATCTAAGTGAAATCAGTTGATTCATCGTATTAACTCTTCTTTGTATGAAGAAAAGCAATGAAGAGATATATTTATTCACTTGTATATATATACATACATATATATATATATATATATATATATATATATATATATATATATATATATATATATATATATATATATATATATATATATATTACAACAGTATATGGTTGTCACTATCTCACTTGTGGGTCAGTGGCAAACCAAATGCGGTTAAATTTGGAGAGTGCTAAATATATTTGATAGGGCTATAATATATAATATATAATTAATTGATACATATTAATTTCTATATGTATTTAATAGGATGGATACTTATCTGAGACCACTGGTTCTATGCCGTCTTTATACGACGATCATCAGGCAGATGATTTCAACTTGATGATTTTATATATATATATATATATATATATATATATATATATATATATATATATATATATATATTAACAGAATAAGATTGCAACACTTTGAACATGTTTACGAAGGAGTTCGTCCGGATTTAGTTTGAAATAAATTTGCATTATCATAATTACTTCTTCCTACGTCAGACAATGTATATCTACTCCCCAACCACAGGCAGAATATGTCATAAGGACAATTTATTTGGCTGCTCCATTTGAAGAAGTGCAAAAATTTCCTCGGTCTTCATCTTTCTGCTTGCTGTGGAGGCCTCTACAGCCCAAAAAATAGTCTTTAGTCACATCCTGCCAGCTCGCGAGAAGGTCATGTTTGATAGCAATATTAGAGCAGCCCGGAATAATTATTAAAGCTATCAATATACGAATCAATTCTTTAAAAAATTTAATCATTAAAAATTGGTCTAATGCGTAGTGTTCGCCAATGGCTCGGGAGACCAGGTTTCAATCCCAGGTCGTGTCATACGAAAGACTCAAAAAAAGGTACCCCCTTGCCTAACACTCAAAATTATAAGATAAGGATCAAGGGTAAAATGGAACAATCCAGGAATGGAGTAGCGCCCTCCCCTACACCTCAGTGCAGTAGCTATTGAAAAGGAAGCCTTCAGGTCACCTTCGACTATGGTCACCAACTTCACTTTTTCTTATTTAATAATCTATTTTCTATTTTTTCATCAGCGATTTTTAAAGCAATATATGGAATTCACCTCACCACATTAAGAAAAAAATCGCTACCTTTGTTATGTAGGAGGCTACTTAGGAACTTGAGGTCGGAATGCACCTCTCCCCTTACCTATATTTTGAAGTGATTAGTTTCCTCTTGGCAGGACTTGCTACAAGTCTAACATAGTATTATCAACCTTGAGCTTCTCGCGAACCAGCCTTAATGTAAATCAAACAACCCTTACCTAACAAATTAACTACGAAATTCAACCCAAATAGTAAAAGACAAAGAAAGTAATTGCTTTACTTAAGCTTTTATCATTGTAACTTTACTGTGATGCAGTTAAGGTGAAGATTCTTCGGTATTTATAGTGAACTGCTCTGGGAGGTAGACAACTTTACTACGCCTAGTTTACTCACCAGTTTTCCCTTCAACCGTCTCTCCTCTTTCATAGCTATTCGAAAACTTCTTTAAAGAAGTCTTTAACAACCAAACAGCAGTAGCAGCTCAAAACGTCTTCAAAGATTTCACCGATTTCAAAACTTCAAAATTCTATGCTAACAGAATAATTAGACTTGTCTATTCTTGGCAACAATTCACAGATTCAAATGGTTCTTATTTCTATTAATAATTTGTATTCTATGTCGCGATAAACAGCTTTAGATTTGATGTTTTAAAATGGCAAACAAGAAAATAATTTAATTGATATTTTTCTATATCTTCCGATTGATTATTTACTTTGATTTTTTTTTTTATCCCAGTTTTTCAATCTTTATTTGATTTTTTTCTTGATTAAGTCTGATAATTTAGTAGATTGGTCTTAAATTTTAAAACTGTTATTTAGTAATGCTATACGATATACTAACTGTTTTTTTCTTTGGTGTTACTTGACGTTCCTTAAAATTCCTTCTTTGAATATGTGGCCACGTATGTAAAAACTGACCTGGCTCACCGCTGTTTAAGTTCTATGACCTAACAGGTATTTTAAGCGTGATTTGTAATTTTCCTTTCTTGAGAAATAGGACAAAAGAGTACCTTTTAAAATAAAATCATTCACCCCTTAAAGAGCTTAAATCTTTTGTTTCATTTTACAGTATTTCTACAAGTCATATTGAAAGCACTAGTTTCTTTGAGATGACTGAAGTTAAGAAACTTTAATCTTGTTCGTATTTAGATGGGTAACTACTAGAGAACAGTCGTTATTGTAAGCAGGCGAGGACCTATGTATCAGACTAAGCAAAGCTTAGTAAATAACAAGGAGTTACGTTCAAATCATACTTAAAACACTTGTTCCAATTAGATATCTGAAGTTAAGAAATGATAAGCCTCCCAGTATTTATATGGGGGACTACTTGTGAAAGCAGATAACGTAAGGAACCAGAAAGCCAAAGAAATAACAATCAAATAGATACTTTTTATTAATTAAGTTTGAGTAGGCATCTCTATTTTCAGTTTCGGTGGGGGGGACCAAAATAATATTATTTATTTATTGTTTTTTATATTTCTTTATTTTGGGAGGATTATTACTCTACCACCCCACAAATTTTAGTTATGAGTAAAAGAGAGAGTGAATGAAAAAAAATCAATATTGGCCATTGATTTCTAATGATCTTTGTATTGAAAAATTGTATCTGTGTGAATTTTGTTGCATTAATATTTCTATTGTGTTCGAGGAAAAAATATAAAACGAACGTAAATTACTTTGTTAAAATCGAACGAAATACAAGCTTCATTTTGAACGCAGTTGATTGTTTCCTTTGGGTGTACCAACATGAATTGAAAAAGTACAAACCTGAAAACCATAAATACATATGCTCCTATATGCACTAAAATCTATATGAATAAGTAAAATCAAGTTGGCGACCATAGTCGAGGGGGAGCAAAGGCTCCCTTTTCAATAGCTACTACACCGAGGTGTAAGGAAAGGCGCTACTCCTTTCCCTGGATTAGCTTCCCTTTACCCTTGATCCATTCCTTATAATGTTGAGTGTTAAGCAAGCAGTCACCGTGTACTATCTTTTGAGTCTTTGGTATGACTCGACCAGGAGATTGAATGCCGGTCTCCCAGGTCTTTCGCGAACACTCTAACCACTAGGCCAATGGACCGTTTTATAAGGATATAAATACATATCTGTATATATGCTGAAAACCATGTAAATGCTGACGTGCTAATGTATTCTGAAACTATTTATTAAGATATGTATGCCTGTAAAAGAATTTATCTAAAACAAAAGCAATGACTTCCTCAATAGAAATTGTGACCTTCATAGTGATTATACAATTGAGCTAAAATGAATGAGCTTGGCCAGACATGCCAAAGAGAACACCTTATTCAAATTTAGATTCAAATGATTTCTAATTTGCATATAATTAAAAGAAATTGTTTGAATTTGAATTGAAGAAAGAAGTGCGGTATTTGTATTCGGCAAATTTAGCGACTTCGAATGCAAAAGAAAACGAAATCGTCAAGTTGAGACATTATACATATCGCTTACTCAGTTTTTGCGTGTTCGGATTTTCATTTAATCAAATCACAAAAATCCATTCGACATGGTGAAAAGTAAGGAAATTAGTTCGCTACAATCAGAATTGTTTCCATTTTGTACTCGAGATTATTTCAACAAGGAATAAAATATTTTTGTCTGAATTTCTTCAGTGAAGAATAATCATTATTATATACTAATATACTCGGACTAGTATCTTTATCTTGATTGTTATAGTCACGTGGGTTGATCAATTTTAGAATTGGAGTCTTGGAAAACTCCAGATAGTTGTGGTTTTATTTGATAAGAATTGACCCTAAAATTTAGAATTCTTAGCTTTTATCTTTTTTTGAGTAAACATAATTAAAAGGGAGGAGTCCCCGTGGGGTAGTGGCTAAAGTGCTTGACTGCAACATCGCAGTGAGCGAATTCGAACTGCAGTCGAGCTATTACATTCACTTTCAGATTGATGCTCTCGGGAAAGCAATAAACCCTCTTATGGGTTAACCAGTACCAGTACTGTTCTTCAGTAAAGATGACTTTGGCATTAAAAAAAACATTAAAATAAAAATTTAATTCGTCAGCTAAAATTGATTATTTAAGAACTTCATCTTTGCAAGATTTGGTCCAAAATGATGTCATTTAGCTGCAAATCCAGAAAAGGATGCAGTTTTATTACAAAATACATAAATCCATACCAAATAATTTCAAAATCTTCTCATTCACAAAAACATTCATGAAAAAAGAAGACTTTTCTTTACTTCTATCATTTTCTTAATATTTTGGGCTGAAAGTACCACTTACGTCCTATTACAAGAATAGCTTTGGTATTAGATGACCCACGAAGGTTGATATGCCATTATACAAAGACACCAAAGAAACCAAACTAAGATCAAGAATAAACGTAAGTGGGCTTTTGTTAGAACGTATCTGCCTGTTCTTTTACCACTGATATAATATGACTCACGATAAATCTAATGATTTTATTACTTATCAAATATATGTTGTCGTTAGTGTCGTCGTAATCACAACGTTTCTCTACCGTCATTTCTCACCTCTTGACACCTTGATGATTCTTCGACCAATAACGTTTCTCGTTCTCGATTTCTAGTTCTCTATTAAGATTTACTGAATTGCTAATAACATATATACCAAGCAATAATCAATGAACTATAACATAACAAAACCTTGAATAGAACGACTAAATATTCTGTTTTCTGAAGCACCTCACTTTTATTACATGAATATATCTATTTTTAGAAACTTGTTAACTTTTTAAATAAACAATTCGATTTACAAGGCTAATGTTGCCTGTTAGTGAGATCAAGTTTAATAATAATAATAATAATAATAATAATACCGACAACACAATGATCGGAAATAACCAGAAAAAATGGGAAGAAAAAAACTCTTTTGACGTTTTGAGCGGCTAACAAGCGAAATCTCACTCGAGAAAACGTGGATGTGACTAAGAAAGGGAAACCTTTAGAGAGAAACTGAATCCTTTCTGATAACAGCACAGAACAACGCCATAAGGACTGACTATGTCAAAGCAAAAATAGACAAGACACAACAAAACAGCAGATATAGATTATGTGGTGATAGAGACGAAACGATCAATGCAGTAAATTAGCACAGAAAGAGTGTAAGACTAGACACAACTGAGTCGGTAAGGTGATTCACTTGGAATTGTGCAAGAAATTGAAATTTGACCGTACGAACAAATCGTATGTGCACAACCCAACATCTGTCCTGGAAAATGAGACGCACAAATTCCTCTGGGATTTTGACATATAAACGGATCACTTAAGGTCGGTCAGACAACCAGACCTAATAATAATTAACAAAAAAAAAGAGAACTTGCCGAATTGTGGACTTTGCTGTCCCGGCTGACCACAGAGTAAAATTAAAAGAAGGATAAGAAGGATAAGTATCTCGCCCTTGCAAGCGAATTGAAAAACTGTAGAACATGAAAGTGATATATACCAATTGTAATTTGTGCTCTGGGTACAATCACCGAAGGATTGGTAAAGGAACTGGAAATAAGAGGTCGAGTGGAAACAATCCAAACTACAGCATTATTGAGATCGGCCAGAATACTGAGAAGAGTCCTGGAGACTTGAGGAGACTTGCTGTCACTCAAATTCCAGTGAATGACTATGAGCTAGCACTGATGTGAAAAATTCCTAAGGAGTAAATAATAATGCAGCCGAGAATAATTACGAAAGATGGTGAGCCTGTCTGTTTGTCTGGGTTCGAATTTTAATGGTCACAATATATCGATGTCCTCGTAGAAAAGAGCGTCGTTTAAGCATATCTAATTACGTAGTTATCAATCTCTGGGTTGAGTAGTGCGAAATAGTCATATATACTCTGTTTCTGATGGAAAAACAGACAAGGGACATCGCTCGGACGGATTAATTAAGAAGAGTTAACTGATATGAGATATCCTCTAAACTTGAACAGCAGAATAAGAGTCTAACCTTGTTGATTGAAGAAAGGATTCGGCTCAAAATTCTCTGAGTGCCAGGACTACAGTAGATACCTAAAGAATACGGAAACGTTGTGATTAAGAGGACACTGACATTAAGGTATATTAGAATTTAATAAGTAATAAAATCATTAAATCTATGGTCAGTTTTTGTCATTGCTAATAGCAATACTATGTTGCAAGTTATTAAGTTTAGCTTAGTTTAAATTAAGTCCGGAAGTATGTTATACCCATTGATAATCAAACTCACTATGAACAGCTACCCTAACACGTTAACAATTACACAGAGGGTTGTTTGTTTGTTTATTTGGTTGGTTGGTTGGTTGGTTGGTTGGTTGGTTGATTGGTTGGTTGGTTGGTTGGTTGGTTGGTTGGTTGGTTTTATGGCATATCAACCCTTTTCGTGTGTCATATCCTGCCCGAGCGGAGGGGTTGGTAAATATGATCAACCCTTGTCGGTTATGTAATGTACATATATACATTAAATATATACGGTTTGTAGGTAATGCTTTTAAACAAGCCTAAGCTTGGCACACAGTTCAATGGTTTCAAGTATTGCGATCAAACGCTAATAGTTTTATTTGCACACGAATGGTTTCAAGTATTGCCATGTAACACTAGCAATTCAATTTAACATCAATCATTTGTTTGCGCACAGTTAAATTGTTAAACAGTACTATTTGACCCGAACGGATACTACCACTTCTGGTCAGAATGAACCTGGGAGTAATGGCAATGAGTGGGTACTCTGCATTCCCTAAAACTCCAGGACTGAAGCCTCACCACCAGATGGTTTGGTGTCATATACCAGGACGCTCATTATAAAGCAGTTTGAAAATCAGACAAATAATTTCATTTTTTTTAAATAACTTTTTCTTTCACACACACACGGAGATATAGTGTTTAGATGTGTTCATGAAATAAGTTTTAGTTTCTTTTCGTTTATTTTCTAACGGCATATCAAATCCTTATAAGTTACTTAATGCAGAAATTTGATTCATTTTTAAATTGTTCGACCTGGTTATTTTGTTTTATGGCATAACAACCTTCATGAGTTACTTAAAGTCAAAACAATAATCGAAGAACAGTAGCGGTACAGTTAAACGTCTAAATAGTTCCATTTCAAACAATTAAGTTTAGCGTAAGTACAGTTTCAATGTCAAAAAGAGTTCTATTTCAAACAATGCAGTTTAGCACACAAAAACAGTTCCTTTTCAAACAATTCAGCTTAGCATAAGTAAACAGTTCAGTTCTATTTGACCCATTAATAGGACCCTATCAGGTGCTACCACTCTGGCCCAGAGTGGATCTGTGAGCAATGCCAATAAAGGGATACTCTGCATTCCCCAAAGCTCCAACATTACTGGAACCTCACCATCAGATTGTTTAGTGTCATATCTAGGACACTCGTTGGTGGGGGTCTTACCCCTCTGCAGTGATGCAATCGGTGTATTCTACAGCCCCATCCGACAAGGCAATGTATGGTTTCAAGTATTCCTAACAACTACTAATAATTTATACAATTTATATTCAATATGTTTTAAAGTAACTATTTTTATTACAAATAATCATTTTTTTAATGCAATTATATCATTTTGTGTAACTAATAATGATAATCTTCAGGAAAAAAGTATAACTTCTAATAACTATTCTTAATGCAATTAATTCGTAAACAGATTACTTCAAGTATTTTATCCGACATCTAATAATTCATTTTAATAATCATCATCATTAGTTTGCATGTAGTGATATGGTATCAGTTGTTCTTATATAATACTAATAATTTGCACACTGTTATATGGTATCAAGAATTCCTATCTAACACTAATGATCTATACACTCTTGAGTGGTTTAAAGAAACTCTTTCCATTCAATACTAATCATTTATTTCCACACAGTAATATGGCATCAACTATTCCTATCTAATATTTAAAATTTTCAAACAGATTTATTTAACCCATAGATGGGACTTTAACAAATACTACCACTCCGGGTCAGAGAGGCCCGGGGAGTAATGGAAATAAAGGTATATTCCACACTTCTGAGATCTCTAGAACTTGAGTCTTACAACCGGATATAGATTATTTCCATACTCAGAACACCTTGTTTGGGGGGGGTTACTCCTCTGCAATAGGGCAAAATAAACTTGTGAGTAGAGATCTTTAAAAAACGAAAATCCTTACGATAAATTCTAATTTGAGAAGTTGCTTGTTAGATGTGCATAGAAGAGAAATGCGACAATAACATCATATTTCGACAAACTCAAATACTTAATTGACTTTTTTGTCCGTTTTCCTTCAATTACTCGTCAAATATTAAGGTTGGATTTCCAACCGACGTCTTATGGAAAAGGAGAATGAAGTATTTTACCTGCAAAACGATTGTGAATAGAATTTAATCAAAGACAAGTTTAAGAGAATTTGTTCGTAAGCAATCAAATTCTTCAAAATGTTTGAGTCGTTGAATTTGTTTCACAGAATATTGAATGGGTAGTAAAGCTAAATTATATTTCTTTCTCCTTTAATTTTAATATAATTTTGGCTATGTATTTTATTTCGGTTTTAATCAAAAATATGAATATATACCAGTCCAAAAATTAGCAAATTCCTTATATGAATTTATGCAATTTTATTTTTTGTTGTAGAATGCTCAAAGCATTATCATCGTTATCATCGTCATTATCATCATTATCATCGTTATCAGCATTATCATCGTCATCATCGTCATTATCATCATTATCCTCATTATCATCATCAAGTCGTGCTGATAATACAGCTCTCTCTCTCTCTCTCTCTATATATATATATATATATATATATATATATATATATATATATATATATATATCCTATCGTCCACTGCTCCTGGCAGTTTCTCTATACTGCAACAAGTATCCGCACAGAACTAATGTCTGTAAGTCTTTGCTGGTTGACCAATACTAGTGTGTCCAAGTGTAGGAGTCCACAAGAGAACGTCACTTATGAATTCGTCCTTACTTCCCCAGCAGTGCCCAACATCTCTTACTTGGGTGGTTTGTGAGTTGGGAGATAAGTAACCGCACAGCTGCTTTCAGGATTTGTTTAAAACCTTACGTAAAGTTCTGCTGTATCTCCTATAGAGCTTTTTTCTTCATACTTTTCGAAAGAGTCTAGATAGTGCATCCATACAGTAGTACTGACACAGGCACAGATCAGTGATGGCTCTATCATAGACGTTGCTTGGGTACAGACCCTTTTCCAAATGAAAAAAATGAATAATGTATCTCTGTTATCAAAGTGTTGTGTCAAACTAAAAATTGGGATTCTAAACTTAACTAACTTTTAAATATACGTAATGTGGCAAAATAAATACAAAATCAGGTAAATAATAATTGATTAGAAGTTATTAACGTTAATTTTGAGATTGCGAAATGTGTTGCCTTTCACGTATTGTGAGTTACGAGAAGCATTGTGCTTCTCAGCTATTTATCGAGATGGACATTCTAGCAAAAAAGGAGCCTCAAATTTATGTAAAACTCGATTTGATCAGTTAAATGTTATTGCCATTGATAAGTGGGAGGGCGTTAAAACATATGAATCAGAAACCATCTATTTATTATTATCTTTTACGTCACTGTAAATGTTATGATACACTGCAGAATATCTTAGATATAAGGCTTCAATCTTTGCTGCTCAGAAATGAGTTGGGTTTCTTTACCTTAACTTTCATTTTAGTAAATGTTTATTAAAAAAATGCATTTTTTTTTTCATTCCAATAAGCCAAACAAATTATACAATAATTCTTTATTTTATTTACTACTTTAAATATAACCGATTTTTTGAATACCTTATTTTAAAAGCGTAATTAAAAATCTAAAAAGTTCGTTTTTGAAGTTGTTCTTAGTTCTGACAGTTAGAAAATATCAAAAGAAATATAATTTAAAAAGTATAAATTATGAATTATACCTAATTTCGTCCAATAAGTAGTTTTATTTTACATTCAATTTCTTCAATTTTTCAAATATTACTTCTATTCATATGTTATATAGTCACATATGCAGATTCACATCGACATACGTGCACATATATATGTAGAATAATTCACAACGACACAACGATAATTAAGACAGACGCAGGAAGGAAAACGCAGGAAGACTTCTTTACAAATATATTTTACCTCTCACTTTATTGCAAGGGTTCGAAAGGGTTGTTCAAGGGTTTGCGTGTGAGAGGGAGCTGGAGACCGAACATAAACTGTAATTTCTTGACCCCACTGTTATGACCGTCACGTTGTGTATTTCTTGTTCTCTTGATGCTGGGGTTCACTCCATCGGGCTTTCCCTACCACAACTCGTCTCCAACAGTCTGGAATTCCACTGGCAACTGCTTCTTGGACTCGAACTCAACTGAGTTAAATAATAATTCAACACTCACACGATCGCCCACTGGATCTTTGAAATCGAATGTTTAATCGTCATCAAGCGGAAATAACTGTCATGCAGTTCAGAGGTTACTCTCTTCCGGTGCATCAGTCTGTATTGGCATAGTGGGACCTTCACCCTGTCCCATATTATAAGCCTTAATCCGTCCACGCGATCTCTTTCGATTACTGGCCATTGGAATGTGTCACTTCCTTCCGGTGCATCACCTTGGAATAGCATTTTTTGGGGCCGGGTCGAAGGTCAAAACATAACACATATTGTTATGCTTTTTTTTTAAATCTATATAAAAATCAATTTATTCAAATGTTTGTGGTTCAAATCCATAAAAAATTGACCAGGATAGGAGTCATATTTTTTTCTTATTTCTTCAAAATTGTGATCCATATAGAACCCTGGGTTGGGGATGAATCAAATTTTGATATAGTGAATAAAAGCTTCGGGGTCTTCAAATAGGAGGATATCTATTATTCACTATGGGTCGCTATAAACTACACTTCCTTAAAATTGGGTACAAAAAAAATGTACAAAAACTCGCTATTGCTAAAGCAACTTTTTAAAAAAATGTCCCCATGATTATTGGATTTTAATTAAAAAAAATTTGTATTTAAATCAATAAAACTTCGGTTTCTCTTAAAAGAAAATTTTCCTCAAAATTGTAAAGACAACTTGCTATTGTTTTTATGGTTTTGTTGTCATTCGTCACCACAACATTTATTCAATTATTTTTCATTTTGTCCAATTTAATATTCTTTTAATATTTACACACACACACAAAAAGCAATCCAATCGATAATTTCATGTAGATATAAAATTTTATGTAGAAATCAATTAAAATAAAGTAAGTGTAATCTTTCTAAATACGTTCTTCTTTTTTTAGTTTTGTTTGTCTTTTTGATTTAATATAATATTTTATTTAATAAAAACTTAAATACCTGCGCCCAGAGGACACACATTTTGCTGGCATTTATAATGAAGCTATTATTTAATGAAATTATTTGTCTAATTTTTTAACCCTATGCGTAATTTCCCAAGCTGCAGCTTCCTCATTTGATGTTGTCTAGAGCCGCCATTGCTTATGATATTTGTTTTTAATGTATAATTTTCTACGAGAAATGATAAAATTCTGGTATGTTAGGTATAGATGAAAACTAACCTTTTCATAAAAAGATTTTTGAAGAGTACGTATGAGCAGTACTTTTGCTCAAAATAAATCCAGTAATTTTAATCAACTTTCTCAGAACAAACACTGAATGTTGAAAAAAATGGAACATTATGAAATCACCAACAAAAAAATAATCACTATTTCTTGTTCCTCTTTTTATTATAGACTGAATTGTTCACGAATGAAGAACTACAACCCCAGGCAAAAATTATGAAACGTTCTGGATTCATAAAATATTCCTTAAACAAACTAGATTGAATTATTTAAATTAATGCAATACCGAACTTTTATAAGAACGTTCATTTTTTGCCGGCATAGATTATACTAACGGAAAGAAATATTCTTCATGAAAGTAGTTCCAACTTTCTCAATGGCAGTAAATAGATTTTCTTTAGAGGATGGAACCTTTTCATGGACCATTTATGAATTTCCACCATGAATTTTCTTTTGGGTTTAGATCTCACCATTAATTGATTTTATACGCCTTTCCAGCTGAAAGATTTTTAAACCTCTGTGTTCTATGACAAGAATCATTATCCTCCAAAAAAAAATAACTTTATCATCACCAAATCCCATTTTTAATCGATGGAATGTGAAAACTATCTAGGATCTCAATATGACTTATGCATTGATTGCTGAAGTAATCGTTACCCTATCTTCTGATTCTTTAAATGGCATATGTTTCATTTAAATGGCACCAGAAAAAAAATCCAACATCATCACATTGACCCACGTAGACTTTTTATTTAACTCTGAATATCACTTTCATCCAGTTGTCCACACGCCATGGATGTATCTCTTTAGCCGACTTTAACTTCATTTTCATCTGTTTGTGTGTTAGTGCTTGCTTTCTTTTGGCTTTTCCCTATGTAAATCCAATTTTATTCAACTGATTTACAGTTCTATCACAAACACTGACATCGGTTTCGATCAATTTGTTTTTAATTTGTTTGGGTTTTTTTGTACTTTTTTTTTCGAGACATATTGGCGGCGGTTTTCTGTGATGACGCTTTTCGTGGTCTGTCAGTATGATTTCGTTTTTTAACAACCCCATTTCTTTTATTCCGGTCCTTCTAGATTTGTTGCCATAGCAAGGCCAGAGAACCCAGTCTTCCCTACAATTTTGCCCCTAGTTAGTGGGGAGAAGAAATGGATTCATGCCTTTCTCAAAGAGATTTATGCAAAGTGAACATAAACAGCATCAGTCGAAATCTAGCCGATTCCATTTTCCCCGTCGATATTACTTACGTCCTCACAAGCACATTTCTTTCATTATTTTTTCTTTATTTTTCCCCTCAGCCAACCACTTACTTTATTCCTCCTGTCTTCACATTGCCCTATATATGTATCCAGTTTAATTCGTCTCTGAAAATCTCTATCCAGTTAGAAGATTGTGTTATTACTTTTTGCCACTTAAAAGTCGCAGATCGGAGAGATATTAGCGTTATCAATTTTTAGTATTTATAATCTAACGCTAAAAGCGTTTTTTAATGAGTAAAATTCAGTGCTCTATGGAAAAAAATGCAGAACAATATCAGATATTTTCAACAATGAAATAGAATAAAAACAGGATTTTAAAAAAACATGACTGAGTAATCTAATATCAACGACTTCACATATGGATTGGCAACATGAAACACAAAGTCGTGGGATTTTATACCATTGATTTAATTTGTTTTGTTTGTTTCTTTTTTGTTTGTTTGTTTTTGTTTTTTTTTTGTTTTGTTTTTTTTTGTTTTTGTTTTTTGTTTAATCACATATCAACTCTCGTGGAATATTTAATGCCAAAACCTTCCTTGTAGAAGAACAACATTGATACTATTTAACCCCTAGCTGGGAGATAAAGGGGTTCCCAAGGGTATTAGTCCAAAAGTGAACGCACTAACGCGACTGGATTTCGAACTCGCTTTCCTCGAGGCCGCAGTTCAGCACTTCACAAGGATTCCCCTCCACTATTTCATTATCGAATAAACGTTTTTATATATAATTACAAAAACAATTTCTTTTTAACAGATTTTTACTTCTACATCTATCGTTTTATAAGATTTTATTAGTTCGATTCAGCTTGAGTAATGTCGGTTTCGGACCTTTGCAACCACTTCCCCACAGAAGTCCACTCACGTGCACACGTCATTTCTTCCTTTTGGAATGGATTGCAAACATCCAATCATACTAACTAGAAACACGACCTACGGCTAGGATTTCCATCGAGGAAAAATAATCAGCTTAAAATGATTTTATCAGTAAAATTTAATGAAAGATTAACAAGCAATTTCTGCAATTTCAATCTTACATTAAACAGAGAGTGGTATTGGTCTAATGAGTAGAGTGTTCGCCAATGGTCCGCGAGACCGTCGTTCAATCCCAGGTCGAGTCATACCAAAGACTTCATGCCACCTTGCTTAACACTCAATATTGTAAGGATCAAAGGTAAAGTGGAGCAATCAAGGGAATGGAGTAGCGCCCTCACCAACACCTCGGTGTTGTAGCTATTGAAAATCGAGTCTTCGGGTCACCCTCGACTAAGGTCGCCAACAACAACTTAGATAAATGCAATACCACCTATCAATAAGTATGTCCCGCACAATTTTTTCGAAATAAAAAGTTAATTTTCATCTAAAATTCAGTACTAGGATATTGTTATTGCTAGTGGCATATTATACAATCAAAACGGATATCATTAGGTATTATTTTTGGCCAAATGATTGATATTCTCTAACCAAAATATAAATAACGGTAGTCAATTTTTTTTGCCGGTTACAGATGGTTTGAATTGAAAGTTTTCCTTTACTTTCTCCTAGACGTGTTGCCCAACTACTAACCCTTAACTGGGGGATAGAACTGATAGATTCATGCCTTTCTCAAGGGCATTAACGCGAATTGAAGCACAAAGAAACACGTTCAAGATTTGAGCTCGGGTTGCTGATTCCATTGCCTACGATGATAACCGTTACGCTAAGCATATCAGTTTCATGACAATTGTACATCTTATATATATGATGTCTCAATATACATGGGACCCATGTGACTGCTAAAAACTCTACAAATAATAATTTTGTTTCAGATTTGAAAATTGTACACTATAACAACTATTAATCCTCGATCACAAGAGGGGGAAATATTTTGCGTCACTACTTATTTTGAGACAAAATTAGTCCAAAACTGTCTCAAAATAGACGCAACCTATTAATATGATAATGATTCATGATTGAGACAAAAAGAACTATAAAAAAAATATTCAATGTCCTGGAAGCTGATATAATAACAATTAAAAAAAAGCTCAAAGGATGCATCTACAGGACGTGTTCCAAATGACCGCCATTGCGCTTGTCTGAGTGATAGATCATTAGCAAATTAATGAGTTGAATCTATTTTGTGACACCCTATATATCTGTTTAATTTTATTTTTGGTTACAGAATTTCAATGCTGCGAAATTCTTGTACGAATGGTAGAAAAATCGCTTGATAGCCGTGGGCTATTTTATGCGGAACAGAAAGGATCCCGAACGAATGACCTATTATATTGAGGGCAGCACATTCAAAAGAAGAAAAAAACAAGGAGAAAAAATCTAGCCCTTTGACTTGATACTACAAATATGGATAGAATGTTTGAATATGTTCACTATCTCGGAGCAAATAGTCAACTTCATCACGAGAGCAATGGGAAACTCTAAGGTAGAACGAATAACCGGAGGACAAAGCCAACCAAAAGTCAAAATACAAGAAGACATCTTCCAGAGAAATTTATTGTCCCAACAACTTTTTGTTACAGCGATGATACCACTAAACTATATACAAAGAGAGTGTAAAGGAGGCCACATATTTACAAAGTCACAAGAAAAGATAAACCATTTTATATGTAGCCCAATCAGTTGGGGCTGCAGAATACACTGACTGCCTCTCGGCAGAGGTGTAAACGAGTGTCCTAGATATGAGACTAAAAACTCTGTTGGTGAGCCTCCAGTAATTCTGGAGCTTTGGGGAATGCAGAGTACCACTTTATTGCCATCGCTCCCAGGTCCACTCAGGCTCAGAGTGGTAGCTCCTGATTGGGTCCTATCTATGGGTTAAATAGAACTGTTTTATATTCTAAATAGTGTACTTATACTAAACTGAATTACTTGAAATAGAACTGTTTTTACATTTAACTGTGTGTAAGCAAGTGACTGATGTTTAATTATTAGTTATACTAAGTAATACTTGGAACTATTTAACTTTGATATGCTAAACTGAATTCTTTGATATAGAATAGTTTTTACATTTAACTGTGCATAAACAAAAACTGTATTCAAACAAACAATTGTGTGTAAACAAAAAACTGAATTGTTTGAAATTAAGTCAAACTGTACTATAGGTAAATACGGCTATTTGCGAAATGTACATGGGACGTTCATTACATATATACATAACGTAGAACACATAAAGAACATAGGAATCTCGAAATTACGAAAAACATGTAACGACTTCTTGTTCAGGTACGAAACCTTTTTATTACTTTTGAGTTAAAGGCTTCGACATAAGAAGAGAGACACAATCTTCTATGCCGTCTTATTCATCTGGCCCCCACCTCGTGCGGCACCCATAGGGCGCAAATTCGCCTCGCGTCTGCGAGCTCCAAAAGTCGATCCTCCTCGTTTGGCGTCTAGTATTCAACTCTCTAACTTTCTTGCAATTCTCCACAAACCTCTGCGCGCTTCCGGTGCATGACGTCACTCGCACTCCGTCACCCGTTTCGTCTCGGACTACTGTGACATCGGAGTGACACCTTCGTCCGCCCGCGCGTGCCCGCATTAACACCTGCATCAATGTTTGCACCTAACTAACCCATGTGCTGAGCCGAAAGGTTCTCAGCCTAACTAAACTCAAAGGCATGAACCGAAATCCCTTGGCCATTACCTTACAAAACCATGTATCTGTGTGCAAAAAATGGGCTAAGGCTTGTTAAAAGATGTTATCTACAAAATGTGTATAGAAATCATATATTTAAGATAAATGTATTTAAAGGATTTTGGCATTAAATGACCAACAATGGTGAGGCTCAAGTAATGCTGGAGTTTTGGGGAATGCATAGTACACTTTTAATGCAATCGCTCCCAGGTCCACTCTAGCCCGGAGTGGTAGTACCTGATAGGGTTCTATCGAGGAGTCAAATAAAACTGTTTGACACTTAAACAGATATACCATAAAACCAACAAAACCAAACCATTTCATGAATATTTATGATGCCTAGTGGGTAGAGTGTTCGCCAATGGTCCAGGAAACCAGGGTTCAATGCCAGGTCGAGTCATACCAAAGACTTTTAAAATGGTACTTGATACCTCCTTGCTTAACACTCAGCAATATAAGGTACGTATTAAGGGTAAAGTGGAACAATCCAGGGAAAAGAGTAGCGCCCTTCCCTACACCTCGGTGTAGTAGCTATTGAAAAGGGACCCTTCTGGTCGCCCTCGTCAACGGTCGCCAACTTTACTTACTTAATGATATCAAGATTTTTGCTATGAATAAAGATAAATTAAAAAGCCTTGTGTAATATAGTAGCTGTCTCCCTAAGCAGCGACTCTGGTATGGGGTATGTGACTGACAGCAAACGGTCAATCACGAGAACTCTCATTGTTGAGACTAGAAGTGGTAAGACACGAGATTGGGGATTTTAGAAAAGGGAGAATAAGTTAATTACTGGATGAGGAACAAGTCAAAACCTGAATTTTGAAAATAAGTTAAATCTCCTCTTCCATTGGAGGACGAGGGTGCTATGATTTATAAAAGAATTATTTTTTCTTTGATCGACTGAACAACAAACCATTTTACTGCTTCTTGTTTATGAGACCGGGAAAAAAAATTAACTTGACGTTTGTGTAACGTTATTTTAACTATGTGTCTGTCTTTTCTTTTCCTGCTATGGAGACTTACTTCATCTATATGGCTCCTCAGTTTTCTCCTGCCAGTCGGCTGGGGCTGTAGAATACACCGACTGCTCCTCTGCAGAGGGTTAAGACTTCTCCAACGAGTGTCCTGGATATGACACTAAGCAGTCTGATGCTGAAGCGCCAGACTTGGAGCTTTGGAAAATGTAGAGTACCCTTTCATTGCTATTACTCCCAGGTCCACTCTACTCCAAAGTGCAAAGATCTATTCGGGTCTCATCTATGGGTCAAACAGAACTGTTTAATCATTGACTATACTTGAAACCATTTGTGTGAAAACTAATGATGGATATTAAATTGAATTATTAGTACTGGATACCAATACTTGAAACTATTAAACAGAGAAAATAGAACTTTTTTGTGTCAGATAGAAATACTTGAACCCATTTAACTGTGCAAACAATAAATTACTATTCTTGAAAACATTTAATTGTGTCCATATGAATGAGCTCCGGATCGTTTAAAAGTGTTACCTATAGACTATTCGTTTATAAATCAAGTATATATATATATATATATATATATATATATATATATATATATATATATATATATATATATAAAGAGGATATTTGGCATTAAATAATCCACAAGGCTAAATATTTCATAAAGCTCAACCATGCAAACAAACAAAATCAACTTTCTCCAAGAACCTTTTCTTCAAAAAGTCCACTACACAACACAAATACAAACAATAAGAATAAACGCAAGTAGGATCAGTTACTGATTCTGAATGCTTTGCATACTTTTGACTTTTCCACAAATTCCCTCCGTATTTTTCTTAAAGTGTCTAATTATATTAGTGTTAAAAGATTACAGCAAATTGAATTTTTTGTATCAGGGGAACCGATTTTCAAAGGCAAACGTCTGCTTATAAGTCTCAAGTTTTCATTATTTTCAAGTTTTTATTGATGTTCACTGTGATACAATTCAAATGATTAAGTTAAACTTAAGGAATAAGAATCTTCTTAATTTTGAGCGGAATGTTTCTAATCGGTGATGTATTTACCCAACCCCTCCACCACGAGAAGGATGTGACATAAGGTCAGCTTTCAAGCTCTGCAAAGCTGGCTTAAATTCAGAATTATCCTTCTCATAGACTGACTGCTGGACCAAGGCTAAAGAAATCAGCCTATCTTACTATTTACCCAAAATTGAAGGGAGAAAAATGTCTTTCCAAAGAGCATTAGTGCGAAGTGAAATGCAAACAGCCTCATCCAGGAATCGAACTTGAATCACTGATTCCATTTACAGTGACGATAACCATCACGTCAAGCGATGCATACCTTGCTTCTTATCGGATACATACCACTGGTTGGTCCAGTTGTCTGGGGCTGCAGAATACACCAACTGCATCTCTGCAGAATGGTAAGACTCCCCAACGAGTGTCCTGGATATGACACTAAACAATCTGATACTGAGACTTTAGTAATGCTGGAGCTTTGGGGAATGCGGAGTACCTATTCACTGACATCGCTCCCAGGTCCGGTCTAACCTGGAGTGGTAGTACCTAATAGGGTAATATCTATGGATCAAATAGAACTAAACTGTGTACTTAAGCTGAACTGAACTCTTTGAAATAGAACTATATATATATAAAAGAATTTGGCAATTAATAACCTACAATGGTTGATATGCCATAAAACCAAATCAAACCAAACTATAAATTCCACTGGTCGAGAATTTCAGATTCTTTTAACATAGCCAAAAATAATTAATTATAAAAGTTGCTTTTTTTTTTTGTTTTGTTTTGCTGTGTGTGTGTGTGTGTTTTGACTGATAATAATTCTTGATAATTGTATTCTTTATAAATTTAATCTTAGCTACATTTGAACGATTTCTTATTCCGTCTCTAAAAATGAAGAAACACTTTTCAAAACTAATATAATAATTCGTTTGAATCTCTTTCTTTGATTTTATCACAACGTTTTCACCTCAATGTCCTTTGTTCTTCTTCAAATCTCTATCGCAATTCGAGAGCCTTTCACTAATGTCGAACGGAACCCATTTCTTGGCACACGGAAGATATTTTCTTTATTTCTATAACTGTCATGTCCAATAACTTTCCAAAGAAATTTCTGGTTTCCTCCCTACAGGATTTCATCCAGTCGATAAAAGCGGGAGTTCAATCCATGGGCCAGGTAGCGTTAAAAAATACACCGGGTTAATGGAGAGGCGAATCAGCGTGAAAAGAAAAGAAATAATGGTCATGTATTCTGAAATTCTTTACTGGACCTGAGAGGTAGAAGAATGAGAACAAAATACGTCAGAGAGCAGATAAAAGGTAATGGGTTCCGTTTGACATTCTCGTAAACGATTAAACGCAAAAGACACCCGAAGAAGGACGGAGATTAGAGCGATCGAAGCATGTTAGATGAGAACCAGACCAGACAGATTTGGAAGTAAAAACAATATGCACACACTCGTTCATGCATCGAAGGAAATAGGCATAGCGATCCAAGTTCAAATCCTGGACTATGCTATATGCGCTTCACTTTGCTCTAATAATCTACTCCCACATCATCATCATGATGTCGTGCTGCAAGCACGGATTTTCCCCTCTCTCTCTCTTTCTCTCTCTCTTATCCATCACTTCAAGCAGGTCTTCTAGACTATATTCTGTGTCCGTACAAACCTGTTGTAAATACATAAGTTCTTGTTGGTCGTCCAACACTGGTACATCCATGTGCAGGGGTCCATAGGAAAACGTCGCCTATCAGTTTGTCCCGCATGTCTTACTTATCTTATTTGGAATGTTTTAAAGATGGGAGGTGGGTGGCCGTATAGCTGCTGTTTTGTGGAATATTGTCAACAGGATTTGTTCAATATAGCTCGTAGCATTCTTGCGTCATTCCGGTCTAGTTTTTTCTTTATACACTTAGTCTGTGTCTTTGTAAAGCATCCAATTGACACAACCGCTGCTTGAAAGAAATTGCATTTTATTTTATTTATTCCGATTTTTAATGTAGGGAATCACCCATAAATAAGTACACACCAAATAATTATTTTTTGTGAAAATAAAACAAAATAAAACAAAACCACAATTTCCTCTCCTCCAACTCAGCTATGAATAAATAGTACGGCAGACTAAGTTCTCTTGCCTTAGTAGAGTAACTAATCTAGGAGAAGGAAAATCTTTGAATTCAAAACCAAGAGATGCCAAGTTATAAAGCACGATGAATTTCCTTGGAACCAATATCGGGGTCGAAAAGAGGGGAGACGTGTCGCATCGGCAACAGTTAGTCTTCCTTACAACCTTGCTTAAGACTGTACCGATAGTCTTACAGGACTGACGGATGTCATAACATGACATCGTGTCTTAACATAGTCGTTTTTATAGAAACAATCCTTCAGACGTTATACTTCAGGTCTTCCTCTGATTTCTACCAACGTCGGGAACCTCCGGAGGATTTCGAAAGACTTTCTCATTTTGTTCGCTTTTCTGATGTTAGTTGTTTTTCTATTTCTGAACGACTCAAATCAGGAACCTACGACCAACCACATATGCATAACCATCACTTTTATCCACTAGGGCAATCAAGATTTGGTTTTATATCAATCTTTACGGATTATCTTATGCCAAAACCATCATTGTTGAAGAATAGTGGTAGTGCTAGCAGAGCTGGATGCGGGGTATAAGAGGTTTCATGCCTTTCCCTAAGGTATTCATATTTACCAACCCCTCCGCTCGGGCAGGATATGACACAAGGTCAATTTTTTAAGCGGAGTTTAACAGGTTTGAATTCAGAGTTTTCATTCTCCTAGACTAGTTGCCTCTCCAAGGCTGAAGAACTTAGTCTGCCCTGCTATTTACCCATAGCTGGAGGGAGAATAATTGGATTCATACCTTTCCCGAGGGTATTAGTGCTATGTGAAATGCAATCCGTCTCGTCCAGGATTTGAACTCGTGTCGCCATGTCCATTTCCTACGACGATAACCATTACACCACGAGCACCTCCTTCCCTGATATGTTAATCGAATAGTGAACATAATAGCGCCACTGGCGTTCGAACTCGCTTTCTCCGATATCGCAGTCCAGCACATTAGCCACTAAGCTACAAGGACTCCCTCCCCACACCTAGGACAATCCAATGGGGTTCAATTGGATCTTTAAACCCAGTGTCACGTGTCTAATTGTGAGTTGTACAAAAAAGTGAGTGAAAAAGCTAGACTAAAGATAAAAATGAATTAACAAGTTAATTGTTGCTTGATTTACGTCATTTCGACTCTTGTTGGGTTATTTGATGCCGAAGTCAGCGAAAAAGGAAGAATCACTAATATAATTTCAAGTAATTACAATCATTTATAAGCAACTATAGTCTCAGGTATTTATTCTTATAACAAATAAGTTACACACAATCGTATTGTTTCAAGAATTCCTATCGAATACTAATAATTTGTACAGTTATATGGTTATAAGTATTCTCTCCTAAAAAAATAATTTACAAATAATTATATGGCTTCTAATATCTACACTAAGTATATAGTTTCAGGTAAATCTCGGCTAATCTCAGCCAGACGGCCATACCTAGGGATAGTCAACAAAATAAAGAGAACCTGCCGAATAGTGGACTTTGCGTTCCGAATGACCACAGAGTGAAACTGAAAGAAAGCAAAAAGAGAGATAAGTACTAAGACCTTGCTAGAGAACTGAAAAACAAAGGAACATGAAAGTGACAGTGATACCAATTGTTATTAGTACGCACGGTACTATCACCAGAGGATTGTTACAGGGACTGGAAGACTTGGAAATAAGAAATTGAGTAGAGACCGTCCAAACTACCGCAGTATTAAGATCGGCCAGAATACAAAGAAGAGTCCTGAAGACTAGAGGAGATTTGTTATCATTCAAACTCCAGTAAGAAAATATCAGACTCCATTGGTGTGAAAAACTCTCAAAGGAGTAAATAATAATATTTTCTTAACAATTATAGCTTTAAGTGGCTATTCTTAATCAAATAATATTCATACAGTTATATGATTTCTAGTATTCCCTTTTAATACTAGTAATTTTAAACAAACATTTGACTCGAACTAATTATTCATATGATTATATATATATATATATATATATATATAATCAAGGCGTATTGACAGTAAGGATTCTCTTGGTTCTCTATAGTAGTCTATTGAAAAACATTGCTTCTCCAGCGGTTCCTAGCATGGTTTGCACGTCTTACTTAGATAGTCTGTGAGATGGGAGGTAAGTGACTTTATAGCAACTTTTTTATCGGGAGCTGCTTCCATTTTTGTTCAAAATAGCATTCTTGTGTAGTTTCCATCGTTATTACTTTTGTTTCAGATGTTCTAATCGCAGATCCGTGTATGGGATATGAACTGATTTCCATACTAAAAAGACATGGTAATTTTTGTACAAAAAATCGGTTCCAGTAGCTATAATTTTATTCTTGCATTTATTGACCAATTCACGCCTTCACGTTCGTTTTTAAATTCCTTTGAGATACTTCAAGATGACATTATTTGACGTAAATCAAAACCCAAAATCATTTAAGAAACCTTCCCCCACTTGATCACTAAAAATACACTTTAACCAATTACAAAAATAGATAAATCATTAATTATTTTATCTAATTTCGAGCCGGCCTCAGTCTTATAAAGAGCGAAGAAATTAATATTTTCTTCTGTTAGTATGGAATTGTTCTGTATCTACTCAACTTTTGGTTTATTTCTTTGAGTAAAAATTTAACATTCTTTTCCTTGAAGATTGCGTTTAATTTCAACTACCTTAGATTGAACAAATATGCTATCGGTTACATAGATTTATTAATATTACTAGTACTACCTAAGCTTGATGATGAAAATTTCAGTTGAAGCAGCGTACATGCTGGATGCATAAATACATTTTTCTCTCTACATCGTGACGCTCTCACACAAAGATCTTTTATACACACAAAACATGTCCATTTAGTTTTAAGCATACAATAACTGCTATATTTCTGCTTAATTATTCACTTTCTCTCTTAAAATATTTACGCTCTGACTAATATTATCTTTTCTTACAAGAAAAAAACTTTATAACTTCTGTTTTTCAAAAAACGTTTCACTCAATTTAAAGAAATAAAAATCTATCAATTTGTAGATCGGTGTTTTAAATCAATCATTTACTCCTTTATCCGCTAAAGTGTATTGGGATTCTGAAAATTTTAAGCCGTTATTTTAAACTGTGCTTCAAAGACACTAAATCTACTTGCAGAATTCGAGAAGGAGAATAAAATAAAAGACTATTTATCCATACGATCCAAAATAGTTTTAATATTTTCAAGGCAGATTGTTGCATTTTGTTTCTCTTGCAAAGTTGTCGAAGAAACAAAGAGGAACTGGTGAAGTTTACCAAGAGGTAAACTTGATCCCGGTGATGAAAGTAATTAGCCAACACGTTGTTACAAAACTCCACTCCAATTTATTCTAGATGATATAATTTCCTTATGGGCCAGTCTCAAAAACAGAAAGAAACGAGGCGGTTTCTGTTCAGTCTATAGAGGAAAGATTCATTTTTTCATAAAATGTCCCTCCTTAACCCAGCAGTCGGGATGAGAGGTCTCATTTCAGCCTAAAAATATACGTCTTTTCGACCTGAACTTTTTAAATTCAACTCTTTATTTCTTTTAATCTGACTCTTTAGATTATGTACGTGACTACAGAAATGACCAGAAAGATCCAAATAACTTTCATGTTGTTTCTCGCGAACCAGCCATCGGCCGATCACGACTATAAAACTGCAATCTTCATCAGCTGTCAATTATAATGCTTTAAAACCTAAGATAGTGGATAACCTAGCAACCAACACCGAAAAATTTTCAAAAGAACCAGTATAACCAAAAGATACCATAATCAGAGAATTACATAGACTTTAAAACCTTTTACAAGAGCCAGCATTACCGAAAAATACTTAGGAAATCCCACGTGGTGTAGTGGTTAACGTGCTGGGTTGCAACATAGCAGTAAATGAGTTCGGACTCCTCCCACTATTACATTTACTTTAGCTACTACTCCACAAGATTTCTCCTTAGAAGAAATACACTAAATGTGGCGCATTGTATAAGCACCAAAATTACACAGAGCTCTTTGTTGATTGAAAAATACTTTTGATACCCTTTCTTATTCTGTGTTCGTATACTAGAATCTTTAAAAGTACTTCAATTTTCTTTGAAGGACACTGGACGTAACAGATCTAAGGATGAGAATAACCCAACAGTCAAAGGCGTCAAGTTCGACATTCCCAAAAGGTTAACAACTGTGATAGACACCTGGGGAAGTCCGGTGGGTGCATCTGTCAAAGCGTAATAAAGACTAGAACCGGACGTGACAGGTAAAATGTGAACAACGTAACCCCGAGTATGAAATGTCAGGTTCTGTTTGACATTACTTGAAAGTAACCGAAGGCAATACACACCTGAAGAAGACTTGCGAAGCCACAGTAGTCGAAACAGAAAAGCCGTTGAAACTAATCTGAAAGCATTAATTAGTATTTAATTTGTTTTGTCTGGAAGCGAGGATCTTAGAAAGAGCTTTACAAATGCTTCAAAAAGCTGAATTTTTCGGGGATCCTTGATCTTCTAGATGTTTTTGAAATTCATATTAAGTATCAATTGTCAGCATTATCATATTTTAACCTCTTGCGTTAAAATCAATCCCTACTTTTCCTTATTGTCACCATTTAAGTGGTATTTCCTGGAGTATGACACCTGTGGTCAGTCTCTAGTCCTGGGAGTTCAAAGGCCTTAATAATTATTATTGTTATTACTCTCAGCTCCACTTTCTAACCCCTTTACTAAACCTTTGAGAATTGTTCCAAGCGCACCAATTACAATTGCTATCACCGTTACCTTCATATTCAATAGCTTTTTTAGTTCTTTGGTAAGGTCAAAGTATTGTCTCTCTTTTTGTTGGCTTTGATTTTCACTCTGTGATCCGCAGAGAGTGCAAAGTCTATTATTCTGCAGGTTCTCTATTTTTTATAAACTATCACAAGGTCTGGTCTTCTGGCCAGGATTAGATGATCTATTCCTACCTAAAAAATCTCAGAGCATTTTGTCTTTCTTATTCTCCAGGATGGATTCTGGTTTGTACATATACTATTTGATAGTATGATCAAATTTTAATTTTTTACACAATTCCGGATGTATCACTTTTCCCTCCCAGTTGTGTCTTGTCTTATATCCTTTTTGCGCTAATTTGCAGCATTCGCTTATTATGTAATTAATGGTTTCGTCTCTATCACTAAATTATCATTATCATTATTACTCCTTTGAGAGTTTTTCATACCAGCGTTAGCCGATAGTCTTCCGCTGGAATCTGAGTGACAGCAAGTCCCTTAAATCTCCGGGACTTTTCTCAATATTCTTGCCGATCTTAATAATTCTTTCGTTTGGATGGTTTCCACTCGTCCTCTTATTTCCAAGTCCTCCCGTCCAATTATCAATCCTTTAGTAACTGTAAAAAATGCACCATTTACAATTGGTATCTCCGTCACTTTTATGTTCCATATTTTTTAGCTCTCTAGCAAGGTCTAGGTACTCTTTTCATTTTCCTTCAGTTTTACTCAGTGGTCAGTCGGAACGGCAAAGTCCACAACTCAGCATGTTCTCTTTTTTTTTTCTTTTTTTTTTACTATCACTTGGTCATGTCGTCTGGCCAAGATTAGGTGATTCGTTTGTATCTCAACATTCCAGAGGAGTTTGTGCGTCTCATTTTCCAGGACGGATTCTAGGTTGTGTCTATACCATTAATGTGTTTCACTCCTTGCAAGTTTTTTACTGAATTCTGTGTGACAACAAGTCTACTCAAGTTTCTAGGACTCTTTTAGGTATTCTAACTGATCTTAACAGTGCTATGAGTTGGATAATTTAAATTCGTTTTCCTTCTCTGAACCTGGTTGCAGTACCAAATGTAAAGATTTCAGTCTTTCTATAGCAAGGAGAGAAAAGAGGAAGTGGATTAGTACCATTTCCAGGAGCATTAAATCAGATGAAACACAAACTGCTTCGTCCAGGATTTGAACATGAGTCCATTTTTTACGTCGATAACCGTTACATAAAGCCCGTAAATCTTTCCATTTTTTATAGCCCAACTGTAGATAGTAAGCTGTGTAGATTTAGTATGTAAAAAAATTGTAGTCAGTCTAAAATGTTTTCCAAAGGTCAAAACGTCTGTTGTCAAATGAGCTTAAGCCGGAGATGCTTACTCCAAAGTAAAAGTCGCCAAAACGTTCATGCTCGAACGCCGACGCTTTATCAGTCACACCAGATCGTTACATTTGGACAGAGCACATCGTTTTTACCAAGTGTCTCAGAACAGGATTCTTATCGTTATTCTGTTCACTCTATTTACTGCAATTTTCATCAGTTCTACGAATTCGTGTCTGTTCCACTGTTTTCACGTAAGATTTGTACTTTACTAAACTCTCTGGCGCCAAATTTCTATATCGGATCGTTTATTTATAATAATAAAAAACTGTGTGACAGCTTCGTTACATCGAGATGACGTGCAACACGTATTTTCTTTCTCTTGATTGTAAATATATGTTTGTTTGTTTCTAAACAAACAAATCAACAAACAATCCTTTCGTTGTAGCGATATAAAATTGCTTAGAAATGTTTAAAGAACGGCATTATTTGGATAAAACGGAGAATCGTTCATGTCTGTTGCTTTTTTCAAAACATTCGAAAACCAGAAATAATTCTGATTGACATTGAAAGACAAACATGAAGCTGTACTTAAAATTTAAACTTTTAAACAATATATGCGTGTATGTACTTACGTGTGTGTCCGTATTATATGTTCTTTTCAGGCTAACGCCAGACAATTCAAATAACGACGAAATTATAGAAGTAATGACTCTATTCTGTCAGTATCGCTTGCATTAATTCCTAACATTCCAGACTTTCTTCTACAGTAAAATTATTTATCATGATTCTCAGTATAGTTACTTATAACGCATTTCTCTAATACAATTCTTACCTGTAGAATTAAGTTATATATATATATATGTGTGTGTGTGTGTGTGTGTGTGTGTGTGTGTGTGTGTGTGTGTGTGTGTGTGTGTGTAAGACTCAATTGAAAGCCACTAATGACTGATGAGGAAAAACTCGCAAGAAGTTTAAAATGTTCCTCCACCAAAGGCTTCTCCATCTTTAGCCTGATTTCAATCAAACTTCCAGGTATTGTTAAAGTCATGCCTAAAAAGATCTTAAACTGCATTCAGCCAGGATTTTATTTTCTTATTTTTTATTTACCTAGATTTTTTTCTCAAATATGAAAATGCTTCTATGACCTTAACTTGTACCGTAGATTTTAAAAGTCTTTAGTGTACTTTTTTATCATTAAGGGTTTTCGGACTATTGTCTTCATCTTTATTGTCATTTCCACAACGTTTCGGCCGATATGTCCTCCGGCCTTCTTCAGGTGTTTGTCGAACTCGGGAACCTTCACGGAACTTCGAACTACGTCCCTTATTGAAACCACGGGGATCGCCTGTTCTGGTTCCGTTAGCCATAACCGTGTACAAGTGTTAAGTATCCCTGTATTGTTACTCGCCTGTAGTGAGGATTGAACCAGCAACCTCCAAATGATTATCTCCTTAGAAGCTTAGGGAACCAACGCCTATAACCGTTACGCCATGTGTCCTTTAAGAAGTTGAAGTTTTGATTGAAGTCTTGCATGATTAAGAAATGTACTGTTCTATGTTGGCGTGTTCAATGTGATATAGGGTATTATTGGAGACCAAAAGCCTTTTGTCCCGTTGGGATCAGTGTCTGCTTTGTTCAAAGGATGGTGCGCGTAGTAAAATTCGCCAATTCGCCGTCGAGAGAGAAAAAGGCTTTGACTTCAGCGCGCCTTTTATACTTTGTGACCATATCACCAAGCGGTCAACAGTAGAACTTTTAGACAGATAAGGAAGGTAATCCCTACAAGCTTTTATTGTTATTCACCAAATAAATTAACAACTTTTAGCAATATATAAACAAAACAAGAATAAAGAAATCTTAGGAAAGGCGTTCATCCATCTTGAACCTGTCCCAATTTTGACTTGATTAAAGAACAAACTCACGAATGCGGCCACACATATCACGCATAACCTCGAGTTAACCAATACATGCACATTTACTGTCACGCAAACACAGAAAAAGGATACACACTCGTGTGTTCCGGGGATTACACAAAACTGCAGCTGGTCATACATTCTGGAGCTCCTGGAGAACGTGAGGTACTTCTTCATTGCCATTATTCTAAGGTCCACGTTGACCTGGAGTGGTAATACTTGTTAAGATCACGTCTATTGATTAAATATATCTGCTTAAAAATCATTAGTATTGGATAGAAATGCTAGAAACCATATAACTGTCTGCAAACAAATTATTACTATTATTATTATTATTATTATTATTATTATTATTATTATTATTAAATAGGAAAAGTTGCTTAAAACCATATACTTGTGTATAAGTTATTTGGTTTGGTTAGGTTTGGCTTCTTTGTTTAATGGCATATTTGTGGGTTATTTAATGGCATATTCATGGGTTATTTAATGGTATATTCGTGAGTTATTTAATGGTATATTCATGGGTTATTTAATGGTATATTCGTGGATTATTTAATGGCAAAGTCATCCTTGCAGAAGAACAGCATTGAAGCTCTCTAACCCATAACTGGGAAGATAAGGGGTGCATACCTTTCCCAAGAGTATTAGTCCAAAAGTGAATGTTATGGTGCAACTGGTGCTCGAACTGACATGCTTCAAGGCCGCAGTCAATTTTAGCCATTATACCACAGGGACTCCCCCAATAAATTGTTAGTTTTTGATAGGAATACTTGAAATCATATAACTGCGTTCAAATTATTTGTATTAGGAATACTTGATATCATATAACTGTGTAAATAAATGATTAGTATAATAGATAAGTATGACATAATCCACACGGTGGGTTTGATTTGGTTGTTTAATCGTCTAGTGGTGTGAACCCTGTGATTGCTTCTCACGCCTGGCCGAGTGGGCATTTCACAAGTTGAACAAAAATTAATAACAAAATAACAGAATTATCTGAAATAAAACTGTTTTTGACTTAGAAACTGTACTTACGTTAAACTGAATTGTTTGAATCAGAACTATTTGACAAAACCAAATAGCTAGAAATAGAAATGTTTTTGACAATTAAACAGTGTACTTACATTTAAACTGCGTACTTATGTTGAACTGATTTTTTTTAGATAGAACTGTTTTGACATTTAACTGTGTAAACAAAATTTATACTTATACTAAATTGATTTGATTGAATTAGAACTGTTTGACTAAACTGAATAGCTTGAAATAGAAATCTTTTTGACAATTAAATTATGTACTCATGCTAAACTGATACGTTTTAAATAGAACTGATTATTTGTATAAAAATGGATTTGGCATTAAATAACCTACAAAGGTTGATATGCTATAAAATCCAAATAACCAACCAACACATAAGGAGATAATATACCGTTAAGTGAACCAAACCAGACCAGACCAGACCGGACCCACACTTGCGGACACACTGTCCTATAAAGACACACATATGCGTGTTATAACGGTTTTCGACGAGACAACTTCAAATTCTTGGTAAGGCAGTTTGCCTTTCACCCGGCGTTAAACTTTTGGAAAGACATGAATCTCTTCATCCCTTAGGTACGGGTAAATAGTGGGCAATATTGTGCTCTTTAGCCTTTGTATAGCAACAAGCCTGGGAGAAAGAAAACTCGGATTTAACCGCTTGAACGGTAAATTATCATTATTTTTCTCTTTTGAGAGTTTTTAACACCAGCGTTAGCCGATGGCTTCTCACAGGAGTTTGATTGACAGCAAGTCTCCTCAAGTCTCTAACACTCTTCTCAGTATTCTGGCCGATCTTGATAATGCTATAGTTTGAAAGCTCTCCACTCGTCCTCTTATTTCCAAGTCCTCTAGTCCTTTTACCAATCCTTTGGTAACTGTACGAAGAGCAACAATTACAATTGATATCACCGTGACTTTTATGTTCCATAGTCATTTAAATTCTCTTGCAAGGTCGAGGCACTTTTTTTTTTTTTTTTCACTTTCTTGCAATTTTACTCAGTGGTCAGCCGGGACAGCAAAGTCCACAATTTGGCAAGTTCTCGTTTTTTTCTTTTTTTTCTTTTTTTCTTTTTTTTTTTGTTTTTTTTTGTTGACTATTACTAGATCTGATCGTCTGGTCAAGCATTCCTTGCAGGTTTTTCATACCAGCATTTACTGGGGGCTGAGTAACAACAAATCTCCCTAGATCTCTCGGAATCTTCAGAATATTCTAGCTGATCTTAATGTTTCCGTGGTCTGCATGTTCTCGATTGTTCCTCTTATTTCCAACTCCGTCAGTTTTTTTTTTTTTTTTTCAAGGTCTTCCAAGCACACCAACAACAATTTGCATTACTTTCATCTTCATGTTCTACAGCTTTTCGAACTCTCTAGCAAGGTCCAAATATATGTTTATCTTTTAGTTTTCTTTCATTTTCCTTTTGTGAACCGTCAGACGGAAAAATACCACAGATAACATATTCTTTTCTTTTTCTTCTTGTTTATTAACACGAGGTCTGGTCGTCTGGCCGAGATTAGATGATCTGTTTGTATCTCAAAGTCCCAGAGAATTTTATGCGTTTCATTTTCTTGGAAGAATTCTGGTTTGTATATATAACATTTGGTATGGTTATTATTCTTTGTAAGTTGTGTACACCAGCATTAGATGGGGATCTTTCACAGGAGTTTGAATGACGGCGAGTCTTCTCAAGTCTTTAAGATTCTTCTCTCAGTATTCTGGCCCATCTCAGTAATGTAGTTTGGATGGTCTCTGCTCGTCCTCCGATACCAACTCCTCCAACACCCTTATCAAATCATTTGGGACCGTTCTGATCACACCAATTACAATTGGTATCACCGTCACTTTCATGTTCCATAGCTTTTTTAGTTCTCTGGCAAGGTGTAAGTACTTGTCTCGCTTTTCGTTTTCTTTGATTTTTCACTCTGTGGTCCACAAGAGACAGCGAAGTCCACTATTCGGTTGGTTTTCTCTCTCTCTCTCTCTCCTCTCTCTCTCTCTCTCTCTCTCTCTCTCTCTCTCTGGTCAACTATCACTGGGTCTGGTCTTCTGGTTAAAATTAGGTGATCTATTTGTATCTCAAAGTCCCAGAGAATTTCGTTTCATTCTTCTGGGCAGATTCAGGTTGATGCATATTCCATTTGGTAGAATGGCCAAATTTCAATATTCTTGCACAATTCCTAGTGGATCACCTTCCCCACCCACTCATGTCTTATATTCTTTTTTTGCGCAAGTTTGCTACATCTGTTTATTATACGATTAATGGTTTCGTTTCTTTCACTACATACTCTATACTTTCTACTCTATGGTTGGTTGGGTTGGGTTTTATGGCATATCAACCATTGTAGGTTATTTAATGCCAAATCCATTTTTATGTAAATAATCTGTTCTATTTAAAACAATTCAGTTTAGCATAAGTACACAGTTTAATTGTCAAAAACATTTCCATTTCAAACTATTCAAGCAGTTATATGTAACAATTCAGTTAAGTGCAATACAGTTTTAATGTCAAAAACAGTTCCATTTCAAATAATTCAGTTAAGCATAAGCACGCAGTTTAAATGTAAGTCCGGTTTAATTGTCAAAATCATTTCTATTTCAAGCTATTCAGTTTACTCAAACAATTCATTTTAGCATAAGTATGCTGTTAGTTCTATTCAACCCATAGATAGGGCCCTATCAGGTGCTACCACTCCGGGTCAGAGTGGACCTGGGAGCGATTGCAATGAAGGGGTACTCCACATTACCCAAAGCTCCAGCACTGCTGGAACCTCACCATCAGATTGTTTAGTGTCATATCCTGAACACTCGTTAGGGGGTGGGGTCTTACGCCTCTGCAGAGAAGCAGTCGGTGTATTCTACAGCCCCAGCCGACTGGGCAACTTTCTACTCTATTGCGTCTGATCTATTTTCGCTTTGACATTATCATTATTATTATGAATTGTCTATGTAATTTGTGATATCATTCATAGGACTTATTAAACGAATGAACATTTATAATACCACTTTAAGCCAGAGCCATATCAATAAATCTTGTCAAGTGTTAAAGATTTGTCTTTAGGATTTTTTCCTAGACGGAATTTAATATTTTACCGTATTTTATCGTATTCGCGAGTTATAAATAATCTTAGGATAATTTGATATCGCTGAACACAAATGTTATCGGCAAGAGCATATGCTTAAGATAATGACCAAGAAATGACCCCAGTGTCAAATTCTTGTTAAGGAAGTGCAAGTGTTGATCGAAGATACCTGGATAAGCATTTTTGATCAACATGTATTACATGAAGGGCCAACAAAGTCAATATGTATCACATGTAGGGTAAATAGACTTAACATGTATAAACACTGGCAATAGGTGTCGGATAGAGAGACTGGCGGACCGACTGAGACGGTGGGTATCAGCGTGCTACTCAGGAAAGAATGGAATCAAAGATACAAGAAGAAATACATTTTGAGTGGTTGTAGAATTGCGAATTAACTGAGATTTCTTCTCGCCCACACTACTGGTCTGAATACCCACAACCGGTCCCTGAAAATGGTAAGTTCTGTTGTTTTGAAGACTTGATGTCAATTTTTCTTTCTTACCAAGAGACAATAATTGATCATTTGAAAAGGATCACCCTCATTATTCCTAACCCGCATCCCCAACTTTAGAGATACTACCCCTGGCAAAAACTATGAAATCAGCACACTTGGTGGATGTTTACTTCGGGGTTTTGTTTGAAATTAAAGGAACTGATAATAAATAAAGCGCAAAATATTTCAAATTAATAACTGAATATTCCGGTTTCATAGAATATACCTGAAACAAACTAGATTTTAATTAAAAGTATAATTTTTTAAGCCATGCAGAGGAAAATACAGTGGAATACCCCAATACCGAGGAAAAAATTCTGGAATGATCTTGTAATTTATATTCCTAAAAGAAATGTTAGCTGAAGATGAGATATGTAAATCAGTCTACAGTTAAACGACAGTTCTTACCGACCTCAACAAACGGTTGGTTGGTTGGTTGGTTGGGTTTTATGGCATATCTACCTTTGTAGGAGTATTTAATGCCAAAACCATTTTTATACAAATAATCAGTTCTATTTCAAACAAATCAGTTTAGCATGAGTACATAGTTTAATTGTCAAAAACATTTCTATTTGAAGCTATTCAGTTTAGTCAAACAGAGTAAGAGAGAAAGACTCCCACTCAACGAGTGTCCTTTGGCCCAGTAGGCTCGGGCTGCAAAATACACCGACTGCATTTCTGCTGAGGGGTAAGTCCCCACTTCCCAACAAGTGTCCTGGATATGGCACTAAACAATCTGACCTTGAGGTTCCAGTAATGCTGGAGCTTTGGAGAATGCGGAGTACCCCTTGATTGCCATCGCTCTCAGGTCCACTCTGACTCGGAGTGGTAGCAACTGGTATGGTCCTATCTATGGGTCAAATATAACTAAACCGTGGTTTCGAGTCTTTATTGCTTTTTTTTACATTTAAACTGCGTATTTACGCTAAACTGAAAAATTTGATATAGAACTGTTTTGATATCTTATGCTAAACTAAATTATTTGAATTATAACTGTTTGACTAAACTGAATCGCTTGAAAAATTGTAAACAGTATTTGCAATCATTCTAAAACAGGTTTTAAGTTCGCAAAAGTACTTTTCTTTTTTTTTTACGACTATCTTCAATTAAATTTTTTTAATTAAAAAGTCGATGTAAAAAATAAAACTTCAAAGTAGAAATTCAAATTTGCAACACGCTTAAAAAAGTAATGTCAGAATTTGGGTTATGTTTGGCTGTTTATTTTAATTCTGATATCTTCGAGGATTTTTAGGTGTTTTTGTTGTTATTTGTATATATGTTTGAGTGTTTTTGGTGAGGATTTTCGCTCTTTAGCAGATTTGAATTTATCTGTATTATTACTATGTGTTATAGTTATATGTTGTTTGATGGCACTAGTATCACAGAAGTGGTGTATGTAAGACCTCGAGACGGGGTGGTGGTTATATAAGTTGACTAAATGATCCAATCTGCCCTACTATTTACCTATAATTAGGAGGATAACAGATGGATTAATGCCTTTTCCAAGAGGATTAGCATAAAGAGAAATACAAAGAGGCACGTCCAGAATTTGAACTCGGGTCGTTCATAACATTTCCTACGATGATAACCGTTACTCTAAACGCGCCTCCTTTGATGTATGGGTCTGACAACAAGAAAACGAACTTCCTAAAATTAACTTGACATCTCATTCTGAGAAAATTAGTCAATTCAATGTTTAATTAACTGGATTGTAACAAATATTACTTTTTACTTAAAATACTAAAAAAAAAAAATACGTTTTTAATAAAGAGGTCTTTTTTCCCGTCAATACGAGTCACAAGTCAATATTCCTCCTTCTGTTGCATGCAACTTTACAGGCTGATTTATTTAAATTACGGAAGAAGAAAAGTGACAAGATTTCAGAAACCTGTTTCCTGATGTGTCGACTAACAAGCTAGTAAACATAGTTTATTTTTATTTCTTTGCTTTTTTTATAAAAACGATTGATCTTTTGCTAATTTGAAATAAATTAACAACTTTACTCTGACAGTAATCTATTCAATTATCAAGTATATTATTCTCTTATCTATATCTATTCTATTATTAAGTTGTAGGGGAACATGTTATTTGGTAGATATGTTTGGTCCCCCAAAATTTATGTTGGTTTGGTATATGTTTGCTTGGCAGGTAAGTTGTTGGTGTTTATGTTTGGAAAAGGCACATGGAGGCAACTGTAGTAAAGAAGTAATGATATGGAAGATGTGTAAAGGATTTGAAACGGCGCGGACAAAAGGAACATTCAAAACAAGCGGTATAAACAAAACAAATTTATATCTTAACAATACATACAATGAAAACATTTAAAACATTACTATGGCTCTATTACTGTTCGTGAAATAATCCTCTGTGTGTGTGTGTGTGTAACTAACACAACTAAAACTACAAAAAGGACTAAATAACAAAAGTGTCCTATGCATGTTGACTTCGTATTTCTAAATGTTTGTTTCTTTCTGTGGTTCGACGAAATTTCTGTTTTCGAGGCTGGAAAAAGTCTCACCGACAAAGTATAATGAGGAAAAGAATGTTTGCATGGCGTATACATTTTGTGGTGGTTGACGGCTGTTAGTTGAAATGAGAGAGTGATAGTATTCTCTCTGGAAGTCACACTGGAGAGAGTGTGTTGGAGCTGTAAGTGAAATGTGAAAAAGAGAAAGAGTGTTGGAAGACGAAGTATTTATAGAAAATACGTGTCATGAAGTTGGCTCCAAAAATGCGGGATGAAATTCAAATGAGGAGGTAGTTTTAAGCACTGACCACGTGGTTCTCCTGGCCAATGGTTTCCCGAGACTGAATATTTACGTGCATCCGCTATATTTGCTTCGGGAACAAGTGGTATAACGCCCATTTTAAATTATAGGAGTCTAAGTCCTATAATGTATATTATTCTCTTATCTATATATATTCTATTATTAAGTTTATTATTCTCTTATCTATATCTATTCTATTATCAAGTATATTATTCTCTTATCTATATATATTCTATTATTAAGTATATTATCCTCTTATCCTTATCTATTCTATAATCAAGTATATCATTCTCTTATCTATATCTATTCTATTATCAAATATATTTTCTATTGTTACCCAAACCCTCAACTGCAGGCAGAATGTGACAAAGGGTCAATTTTGAAGCGTAATACATCTGGTTTGCATTCAGAGATTTCCTTCTCCTTGACTAATTGACATAACAAAGCAAAAAAAGCCTTCACTACCCTACTAATTTCTCATAGCTAGAAAAAAAAGAAATGTATTCATACCTTTCCCAAGGAAATTTAACCGAAGTGAAACGCAAATATCCTTGTCCAGGGTTTGAATATACCATATACCGTTTCTATTATCAAGTAAGCGTATCGAAAATTTAATTGGAATAAGCTGATTGGCACCTACACATTAAAAAAATTGATAACAAAACATCTTCATTAAAAAAACAGTTACTTCGAAGTTTTCAAAATTCAGCAAAGGCTGAAACAAATAAAACTGCTAGAAAAAAAGGACTTCTAAAATCTACGGTACCTTATTACGTAACATGATGAATGACAACACAAGATCTATTATTCTTTTTTCTTTTTTTTTTTTTTGAGAGGTATTTCTTCTGCTGATGTCAGATGACGACAGTTGAAGATGTTTTCCATTCCGTAGCACAATTGTCCAAACAAATATAAAAGTAACAATACACAATTATCTGTCACCATAGAATACTTATCCCGAGCAAAGTGAAATCGTCAAGAGACATTTTAACAGTCATTATAACTGTGACAGTGTGGGCCTGAGGTGATTAAAGTCGATAATTTAGAAGTAGGCGAAGAGAGTCAAGACTGGGAATTCTCAAAAGTAGATATGAGGCATAAAAGTAATGGTTGCCTTTTCCTTTTAAGTATCAAGGTATAAAAAGTAAATGGATTAAGATGAGTCCTTGTAGAGAAGCAGATATTATGAAAAGAAGATATTCTGAGAAGATAAAGCTATTAAGCAAACATCCTATTTCCTAGGTTCCAAAAAAGATAGGGCATTTGGTTTACATCAGGCGATAAAAAATACTGTGTCGGAAAACCACCGATAAAAAAGAAACGAACCATAAACTTCTGAGAACTTCCTTTTGGCCCACGCATTTTAAAGACAGTTGGAACAACCCAAACAAAGGGGACAGATAGGAAATAAAGAGATTGAGAGATATACATGCACCCTAAGATACTACTCTGCTGAGTAAAGGTTAGACGTATAGAGTATAGTAATTTAGAGTTAAGAAGGTTGAACTAACCTTCTGACTACAAAAACGGTTGACCAATCCCCATATATCAAAGTTGTGGACTTTTGAAGAAAATGAAATTCATGTCATTAAAATAGATTGCCAATTTTGAGTGGGGGAAATCTATTAGCTTTGTCCCTAATAGGTTCCGCCCTGGTTTGAAGCCTTCTTCTATATAAGCAAAGGATTCAGGTTGCTTGAGAGAGTCACTTTTTAGCTGATACTGAACTCTGTCATTTAAGAATGCCTCTGGAACCCATACCCTGAGCCAGACTTACAGGCCGGGAATTTCCAAATTACTTCGATAAGGAAACCCACAAGTCCAATATCAAGAAGGATAGCAACATTGGAAAGGAATTTAAATAACTGCATTCTATAACTGACTCGTATAAACTTTAAAATTATTTTATATATTTATTGAAGACGAGTTCTTCTTTTCGTATATGCATTCTTTTTAAGAATTCTATGAATGATGGTGCAACCACCAACCGACAGCCATACATCACCCAGCATTACCAATAACGATCCACACGTAGGTAGAGGAGTTAATGGTCGTGAATGCTACAGAATTTGTCTTTACCAACTCAACACTCACCAACACCTTAGACCTGTCCCTGAGCGACCGAAGTGGATAGAACTCACTCTTACGGCCAGGATCTATAAAGTATTTCGGAGAGGCATGTATCTTTGTTGTTTATATTGGTACCAACATATTTGTTTATATTTACTGCCATACATTTTTGTTGGTACTAGGTGCTGTGCACGATAGTTTATATGAATACCTACAAATCTATGAAGTGTTTACTTGTTATTATTTCATCAATACTTTGGACGTTAAAACAATTTTTTTGCAACTATATATATTTATATATATATATATATATATATATACCTAACCGCTCCGGCTAGGGCAGGATGTAATACATGGTCATTTTCTAAGCAGAATACTGTTGGTATACTCAGGGGTTTTCTTCTTAATTGGTTGCCTCACTAAGACTAAAAAGCCCAGTCTTTCCGACTATTCACCTCTTGCTGTATTAGGAAAGGGTTTACTTCATGCCTTTCTCAATGGTATTAACGCCAAATGAAAGACAAAAACTTTCTTCCAGAATTTGAATTCGGTTCGCCGATTCCATTTCTTACGACGATAAGTGTTACGCTTAAATAATTGACATTCCAATTGTGAGCATACCCAGAAAACATAAACTTTGTTGGAGGAAAATCTAACGACTATATTTAAAAGATAAATTAAAAATATAAAAATGGGCTAATTCTTTTTTCCTTAAAAGAAATGATCCCAAATTCCTGTACAAGAAAAAGAAAAATCTTCTTTCATCTATTATAAAGACAATTGTTGCCGTTAATTAATTGGTTACTGTGTTTTATTTACATCACTTCGACAATCTATGGCCCACTACTAAATATGGTGACCAAAAGAGTATTGATTATTTGTGCTTTTTGAATTTATGTCTGAGTTTTATGCTCCTTAAATAGTGTGTCTTCTAAATTAAACTCGAAAAGGAAAGTTTGAAAAAAAAAAGAAAAGAAAGAAAAAAAGATTGAGGCCAGACAATTGTTTCATAGCTGATAAAAAAATTCAAACATTTGATTATCAAAAGGATTGTTCCCAGTAAATGGTATATTTATTACGTTGACATCCATACCAAAAATATCGTCCACATGCAAAAAATCATATAGACTCTGTATACTTTTTTACCATATCTGTCTCCTTCATTTATTTAGTATTTTTACTTTAAATAAAATTCCAGTCAGTGACAATGAATAAGCGAATCTGATTTATAGTCGTTAATTTTATAAACATTTAAAAAATAAATTAAGGTGAATATCTTTTATTTTTTACTAATCGTATTCCTGAAAATTAAGCTAACAAATAAATTTTAAAATGTGTAAAATAGTTTTATTGTATTGCTTTTAAACTGCCAAAAAAGTAAAACATCTATACAAACTCTTTGTCATTCCTCAAAAAAAGTAAACAAAATATATTTCTCGATGGAATTATCTTTTGGAAAATGTAAAAAAAAAATCATTCAATTGCAACTTCATTAACTAAAGTAAATTAACTAATTGAAGGTGAGGTTGACGTATGGCAATAAAGCAAACAAACAAACAAATAAACATGTAGTCTTCAGAATTTCGAGAAAAATCATTTTTTTTTTAAATCTTATCTTTTGTTATTTGAGTGTCGAAAAAAAATTTTAATTCGATAATTAGCCGATTTTTAGAGAATTTTTTTTTAAACGTCACTTTTAACGAGTTCATATTTTTGAACACGCCTCCAACTAATTATCAAGTGTTTACTGTTTGAAATCATTATGAACTTTATTAATACTTTGCTTCTTAAAACATTTATATAGTAATATGGTATGAAGTTATAACACATATCAACACGCTATCCTTACATATTTCATCATCCTTGTAATAGTCTTAATATCCACATTTAATTTGTTAAATAAGGACAGGTATATGTGTATGTGATACCCCTTTTTTAACTTCTGCTGTCTTGATTCCGATGGAGTTTTATGTCAGGACGCTAGAATTGACTGTTTACAATATTTGTAAAATAATTAGGAATTTTTGTAAATTATTTTAGCAATAAGTTGTTTTCTAGCTCGAATTTGAATTCAAAGTTGCGGCGTTTCGTTTTGCAAAGGTCAAAGCCTTGTTTTGCGTAAACACGTCATAATAAGATCAACAAGTTTATTTTAGAATCAGCTGTAAGTAAAATATATTAAGATAAACAATTATGAAGATATTAACTGATATTTAGCAATGACGTGTCACTAAAGGGAGTGATGACGTGTGGTTAAGGAATGATTTTTATATAAGAGTTTCGAAGACGCCATGTCAGTCAAAGAAAAAAAGCAGAAGGCAGAGACCAGACGGGATCCTGAGAAGTCACGCACACAAAACAGCTTAATCGGCCAGGTCAGCGAAGGAAAGACTAAGTTCCTGTTTACCGAGCTCTCTGTCGATCGAAACAGTTGATGCATATTTGCTATTCTATCTCTCTCTTTTCGCTGAGTGCTTTAAACCTTCCAGACCCAAATAAACTTTCGTATCCTGCAACCAACAGAGTCGTTTCGTGTTGAGTTTAAAGGTTAACGTTAGACCTATATTCTATTTAATGACAATCTAATAAATTGTCATAATCTCGGTATTACAATGTGACCTCTAGTAGATGATATCTCTCTCTCTCTCTCTCTCTCTCTCTCTCTCTCTCTCTCTCTCTCTCTCTCTCTCTCTCACTCTCTTGTTCTACTTGAACAACCAGATTGGTTAGTTGGTTGGATTTAATGGCATATCAACCTCAACAGGTTATTTAATGCCAGAGCCTTTTTACACATATATTATATATGATTCGTAAACGCATATTTTTAGGTTGGTGATGGTTGGGTTTTATGGCAAATTAACCTCTTAAGGGTTACTGAGTGTCAAATTCTGATATGTATATATATATATATATATATATATATAAATGAATATTAATTGTAAATAAATAGTCCAGAATAAGTGTTTTAAAATAGGTCAAAGCTTTTTGCTTGTATAAACTTGATGGTCGAAGGTGCTAGCATCATAGTCTATATCTTTAATAGGAGGCCAATCGTTTTTAAGAACAACCAGAGGCAAACACAAGTATTTGCATCTCCCGATAGGAGGGGGTTCTTGCCCCAACAAACCTTATGTCTTACTATGTACGGTATCACGCTTTGAAGTAAGTCTTCACACAACAACTTCCATTCTATGAACGATTCTTTTAATACCTACATATAATACGTTGGGTAAGGACAGGTATATGTGTATGTAAGATTCCTTTTTTAACTTTTCATCTCTTGATGCCTATGCAATTTTATATCAGAACGCTAAAACTAACTGTTTACCATATTTACGACAATACAGTAAATTATCACAATCCAGGTAACATCTTGTGGATGAGCATTTTTGAGTTGTGTCCTTCCACAAGAAAAATTAATTCCTCAAGGAGTCGTGGTAAGCTTATCTTAAGATTTCCCAAGTGCTCATACTCAAAAAGTATCCATAAATCGGCTTGCGGCAGCCGAATTAACTCAAAACCAATTTCATTTTCATCGCCAGTTAAATCTAGAAGTGCGTTTATCATAGAAAAGTTAAAGCTAAAATGTGTTAGAATACTACCGGGAGAGATTACCTCACTTCCAAGTATTACTTTTGATGACCGCTTAGTGGCGTGACCAAAGTATTATATAAAAAGGCACATCAAAGTCAAACTCTCTCTCTCTCTCTCTCTCTCTCTCTCCATCTGTCTATCTATCTATCAACCCAACAAACACCGTGTCGTACCACGTACGGTACCATACCTTGACGGAAGACTTCACACAACTTCCATTCTATTAAGGACTCTTAACTTTTACCAAAAGACTCTTCTACTTTTAGATTGGACTTTTTTTCTGGAATAACCCATGTTTAGTATTTCATGTCATTCTTGCATTCATTCTATTACGTTTACTCAGGCAATAAATAGGTTGTTGTTGTTATCAATTCGTCATAAATTTGTTTTACATTGTTTAACATAGGGAAATACTAAACTGTAATACATTTCCTCTGTTGCAAGTGTTGGAATTGTGTTCCGCACACTCAGATAATTGGCGGTGAGTTATGGTACTCAGATACGACAAATATACAAGACAAAACTTCAAAGTATCAATCACCAAATGTTCAGTTACAGAGTAATTTAATATAGATACACATATGTGTGTGTGCTATCTTTATATATATATATATATATATAAAGATAGCACACACACATATGTGTATCTATATTAAATATATATATGTATGTATATTAAATATATATATATATATATATATGTATGTATATATATATAATATTTCCTTAAAGTGGACACATACGCTTTAGCTCCAATATCCCAAGGGAACCTGGACAGCAAAGTAAAATGCCACATCAAACAGGAATAGATACAAATCAGCAACTTAGACGCCTCACCTTTCAAACACAAACCAGGCAGTAACACAGGACGATTCAACGCGGACTTACTTCCTGTTGACAGCATCACACCGATTTCTTGGTCATTTTTGGATCGTTAGAAGAAGGGGAAAGATTTCCCCGAAATATCATGAACAAATACATATCATTATTTTATTCTTATCTTTATTTGTACATGCTTTCACTCCAAGGAACTTACATGAAAAATACTGTGTTGTATTTTTCAACGTTTTCTTTAAGATATTAAAGATTATTTTTATAGGCCACGTCACCTTAACCCCCCTACACACAAAAAAACGTAAATTTGATGTTATAATATTTGCCAAATGATATCATTATACTCTATGGCAAAAATATTGAGTAGTTGGAATGATTATGTCAGATGCTGGCTGCACTAGAGCATCATCTTGCATAGTGTTAGCTATACTGTATTTCAAAGACAAATGCATATTTATTGTAGATATATATTTTGTGTATGAATGTTATGTTATATTTTGACCTTTTGACCCAGCCAAAAATGCCATTCAAGGTGGTGTACCGGAAGGAAGTGACACATCCCGGTCGCTGGAAATCGGAAGAGGTTGCGCAGGCGTTGAGGCGTGTCTATATTACTGCGTGGGAGTTTGAAGGTAATATAAGGCCGACGAATTGAGGACAGTTAGAGATAGGCGAGAAGGAGGGCAAGCAGTACAGTGGAAGACGGAGGTAGATGCGTTGTAGTAGGGAAAGCCAGCACACAGAAGAGTTTACTCCAGGGTCCGGTTGAGCAGCCATGAAGAACGAGAAAGACACAACGCTGACGGCCATAACTTCGGGGTCAAAATATTTCAGTAATGTTCGGTCTCCAGCTCTCTCTCACACGCAAACTTGGAACAACCCTTTCGAAACTTACAAATAAAGATGTGAGGTAAAATATTTTATACAGAAGTCTTCCTGCGTCTTCCTTGCGTGCGTCGTTTATTCTTGCGATTTTATCATCGTGTGTCTGTCTGTTATTGGGTCGTTGTGATGCTGCATGAACATGTATATGTGTATATAAGCATATTTATTATGTGAGTATATAACAGTTATAAGTGTACGAAACAGCAAAACGGTTAAATACAAAGGGACAAAATTGTGTTAGCATATTTATTGGACCAAGAAGAAAGTTATAACGTTAAAAACTTAAATGAGGTTTGCCAAAAAGATGCTTTATTCTTTATAAGGCACCTTATAATAGATAGATAGATAGATAGATAGATAGATAGATATGGAAGAAGAGAGAGGAGGCGACGAAATAATCAGCTGCATAATAAGTTAATATTGCCAACTGTCATAAAATTATTAAAGTGGGTATGAATGGGTCAAGAAATTGATTCACTGGGAATTGTCCAAATGACTGTACATAAAGAACTATAATATGTACGCAGATCAGAATCTGTCCTGGAAAATGAAATCCATAAAATTCTCTGGGATTTTGAGATAAAAATGGATTACACAATCCTGGCCAGGAGACCAGACGTTGGAGTGGAAGCATGTAAAAAAAAGTGTGTTGTTTCGAGATATTTTGGGTAAGACTTGAATTTCTTTTGACGATCCAAAAATGACCAAGAAATCGGTGTGATGCTGTCAACAGGAATTAAGTCCACATTGAAGCGGCATGTGTTACTGCCTGATTTGTGTTTGAAAGATGAGGCGTCTAAGTTGCTGATTTGTATCTATTACTGTTTGATGTGGCATTTCACTTTGCTGTCCAGGTTCCCTTGAGATGTTTACAGGTAAACTGAATATGAACCTTTAATATATATATATATATATATATATATCAGGATCGCACATATATATCAAGAGATCTACATAAATTCTCGGCTAGTGAATTACACCATTCCAGCAGACCACAGGGTTAAATTTAAAAAAAAGAAAACTGAATAAACACCTAGACCTTGCCTGAGAACCGAGAAAATATGGAATGGGAGATGTGAAAGAAGAAGAAGAAGAAGAAGAAGAAGAAGAAGAAGAAGAAGAAGAAGAAGAAGAAGAAGAAGAAGAAGAAGAAGAAGAAGAAGAAGAAATCAGTTTTATTGTAGCGGGATGTTATTTCAAAAGGTATTCTTCTGCTCAACTCCCCGTGAAACTATACAAAGAAAAAAAAAAGGAAAAAAAGGCAAATAAAGATAGAAAAGGTTAAAAATAAATAACAACTTCGGCACGGTGCCATATTCTCTTCGAAGCAAATGAGAAACGAACCCTTCACCAATGATTTGTGTGACCGTCAAGCACTTGGCTTAACCTTTTCCCGATTATTCATTCAAGATTTACGAATCTTTCAACCTAAATGGTCCTAATCGACAAAATGAGTTGAAAGAAACTTGAGTTGTGTACCAAAAACGGTGCAATAGAATTTGTAATTTCTGGTCTTTTATTCTTTCGCGTCATTTTGGGTGTGCACCAAGAGGTTGTCAAGATGGAGGTGAAAGCCAGACTAAGTGTAAGATGGATAATAAACAAAAACAGGTCACTGAATTTTGGCTTCCTCCAATACAAAATGTGACAGCGTACTCTTATTTTTTTATATATACTTCTGTGGTCATTATAACGTGTGAGAAGGTATATGTTTCTATGGATAATGTTTGGAAGGAAATCTGACAGTATTAGGAAAAAGAAAACAGTATGGAAAATTTGATTGATATGTTTCGCTATGAGAATAACGTCATCAGAATGAATATATTATTCCACAAAAAAAGAAAGAAATCTTATTGTAATAAGAGAGAGAGAGTTATGCTAATGATAGATAGATAAATAGATAGAGAGAGAGAGAGAGAGAGAGAGAGAGAGAGAGCATGTTTCTCCTGTTTGGTGATTATGTCCAGTAACACGTGAAAATTATTGTTACAATTTTGTGCAACGGGTGACATAATCCTTTTAGTTTTTATACAGCCGTCATTTGAGCAATTTAACTTTTCACTCGACGATTGGTTCGCTAGGCTCATTATAGTTTATATATATATATATATATATATATATATATATATATATATATACCTGGGTTCAATCCCAGGTCGAGTCATACCAAAGACTTTAAAAATGGAACTTGATACCACCTTGCTTAACACTCAGCATTATAAGGTATGGTTCAAGGGTAAAGTGGAGCAATCCAGGGAATGGAGTAGCGCCCTCCCCTACACCTTGGTGTAGTAGCTATCGAAAAGGGAGCCTTCGGGTCACCCTCGACTATGGTCGCTAACTTTACTTTACTTACTATATATATATATATTACATATATATATATATATATTATCCAAAGCCATGTCAGCCGATGGTTGCATATCTATGTAATTAAAAACCAAAAGAGAGCTCAATATAAAATAATAAGGAATTGAATTAGAGAGCAAAAAATAAAGCATTCTAAAGGTTTTTCTTTTATATGGCATATATATATATATATATATATATATATATATATATATATATATATATACGACCATTTTTATCGGTTAGATAGAATCAATACTTAAAATAAAATAAAAATAAAGATTATACCAAACAGATACAATGTGTGTGTGTGTGTGTGTGTGTGTGTGTGTGTGTGTGTGTGTGTGTGTGTGTGTGTGTGTGTGATTACCATGTTTCTCTAATTTAATATGTTAAGACATTGTTTTTGTGGAATATCGAATTTCATCTGATGACGCCATTTCTATAAGAAAGCATGTCAATTTGATTTTCTAGTCACCCTTTTTTTTTCATGTGTACCTATGCAAGTGTATAAGCAAGTGTGCGTACGCACTTATATTTGGTTTCGTTTTGCTTATTTCTTTAACGGCATATAAATTTATGATGGGCTATTTAATGCCAAAGTTTGATTCATTAGTAAACGTTTGCTCGTAATCATAATTCTATTTTCAATGTTCCCAAGTTTCTGTGTATCTGAATAAGAGGGTGTATCAGCTTTTTTGTATGCGTGAGTAAATGTGTATGTATATATTAGCACGCGCTCGTGCATGCATGTGTATGTGTACGCGTATATGTGTATGTGTATGGTTGGTTGGTTAGTTGGTTGATTTTATAGCATTTCAACCCTTGCTGGGTTATTTAATGCAGAAATCAGGTCCTTTTGTCAGTAACTAAATAATGATAAGCATTTATATACAATCAACTCTTCAAGTAACTAGTTTTAATACTAATAATTCATGCAGAATTTTATGGCTTCAGTTAACTATTCATATCTAAACAATAATCGTTTTTATGTCTATGACTAAGAGTGGGTTTGGTATGGTTTGATTTTCGAGCATATCAACCATTGGTTATTTAATGCCAAATCCTGTTTTCACATGCATGTATATATGATTTGTAAACATATTTTTTAGATACACATAGTGACAGGATCATACAGTTCTATTTCTAACTGCATAAATGAACAAAGTTAATTTGTTTGCACTTAGTTTAAATGCCAAACCGTTCTATTTGCTACTACTCCGGACTAGAGTAAACCTAGGAGTGATGACAATAAAGAAGTATTCCGCATTCCCTAGATCACTGGAGCATAAACATCAGATTGTTTAATGTCATATATATGACACTCGTTGGAGGGGTCTTAACAATCTGCAGAAATGCAGTGTGTTCTACAGCCCCAGCCAACTGGATCACCAGGACACTCATTGGGGGTTCTTACTCCTCTGTAGAGATGTAGTCGGTGTTTCTACAGCCCCGGCTGACTTGGCCACCACGACACTCATTGCGAGAGTCTAACCCCTCTACAGAAATGCAGTTGGTGTATTTTATAGCCCCAGTCGGCTATGCTGACCAAGAGTGGGAATGCGTATCTTGTGTCTAAGTGCACGTGTGCAGGTTTTTATATGTAGGATCATTATAGTATCGATGTATTTACCAACCCCTCTCCACGGGTAGGATGCGAGACAAGGTCAGTATTAAAACGGAGTTTAACAGGTTGTAATTCAGAGATTTTTTCTCCTAGATTTGTTGCATAATCAAGGCTAAAGAACCTAGTCTGCCCTACTATTTACTTATAACTGGATGGAGAATAATTGGTTTCATACCTTTCAAAAATGTATTTGTGCTATATGAAATGCAATTATCCTCTTTCAGGGTTTGAACTCGTGTCGCCCTATCCATTTTCTATGACTATAACCATTACACCACGAGCACCTCCATCATTATGGTATCTAATAAAAATAATTTCAACACAGTCACATGGCTTCAAGTACTCCTAACTAACACAAATATTTGGCACCCAATTAAATGGTTTCAAGTATTTCTACCTAATAATAATGATTTATTCACAATTATATGGGTTCATATAATTTACACAAATAATTAGCGCTGGGGCTGAAGAATACACTGACTGCACCTCTGCAGAGGGGTAAGACCCCCCCCCCAACGAGTGTCCTGGAAATGACACTAAACAATCTGATGGTGAAGTTCCAGCAATGCTGGAGCTTTGGGTAATGCGGAGTACCCTTTTCATTGCAATCGCTCCCAGGTCCACTCTGGCCCGGAGTGGTAGCACCTGATAGGGTCCTATCTATGGGTTAAATAGAACTAACAGCATACTTATGCTAAAATGAATTGTTTGAGAAAACTGAATAGCTTGAAATAGAAATGATTTTGACAAACCGTACTTACAATTAAACTGCGAGCTTATGCTTAACTGAATTATTTGAAATGGAACAGTTTTTCGACATTAAAACTGTAATTACACTTAACTGAATTGTTACATATAACTGCTTGAATAGTTTGAAATGGAAATGTTTTTGACAATTAAACTGTGTACTGATGCTAAACTGAATTGTTTTAAATAGAACAGATTATTTACATAAAAATGGATTTGGCGTTAAATAACCTACAATGGTTGATATGCCATAAAACCCAACAAACCAAATCAAATAATTTGCACACAATTAGATGGCATTGAATATTCCTGTCTATTACAAATGATTTTTTACAAAATTATATGGTTTCAAAAATTTCTAACACAAATAATTTACATAAACTTACATGAAATCAAGTATTCCTATCCAATAGAAATAATTTCCGAACAGATCTGTTTGACCCATGGAATGAACCCAACCAGGTACCACCACTCCGGATTTGAGTGGAACTAGGAGTAATGGTAATGAAGATTGGTTTGATTTGGTTTGGTTTTATGACATATCAACCATTGTAGGTTACTTAATGCCAAATCCTCTTTATACATATATATCAAATATATAGGATTAGGTTTGGTTTGGTTTTATGGCATATCAACCATTGCAGGTTATTTAATGCCAAATCCTCTTTATAGACACATATATATAATAAATGATTTGGTTTGGTTTCTTTGTTTAAATGGCATATCAACCTTTCTAGGTTATTTAATGCCAAAATCATTCTCCTTGAAGAACAATAGTGGTACTATTTAACCCATAACTGGGAGGATAAGGAGGTTCATACCTTTCCCAATGGTATTTGCCCGAAAGTGAACGTAATAACGCGACTGGAATATGAACTCGTTTACTACGATTCCGCAGTCCATCACTTTAACCATTACACCACGAGGACACCCCCCCAGTAAATGATTTCTAAATACATTTTGTAGATAACATTTTTAAACGAGCCTGATCTCATTTTTTTTCCTTCATTTAAATGGTTTCACTTACGAACAAATCTGTTTGCTATTAATCATTTGTTTGCATATAGTTTAACGTTTTCAGGTATTGCGATTTAACATTAACAATTTAATTAAACATTTGTTTACACACAGTTAAATGATCGGACAGTTTTATTTCAAACTATTCAGTTTAGCATATCAACAAAGTTAAATGGTTCCAAATATTGCTATGTATCATTAACAATTCAATTAAACATCAGTCATTTGTTTATACACAGTCAAATATAAAAACAGTTCAATTTCAAACAATTCAATTTTGTATAAGTCTTGCTCTTCGTTTAAATGTCAAACCGTTCTATTTGACTCATACCTATCAGGTACTACCACTCTGGGCCAGAATGGACCGGGGAGGGATGGCAATAAAGGGGTTCTCCGCATTCCTTAAAATTTCGGATTACTGAAGCCTCATCATCAGATTGTTTAATGTCATAACCAGGACACTCTTTGGGAGAAGTCTTACCCCTTTGCAGAGATGCAGTCGGCGTATTCTACCGTCCCAGCCGACAGGGCCATGGTAATGAAGACATGATTCCACACTCATCAGCTCTCAACACTAAATGCAGTTCTGTGTTATAGTCAGAACACGCTTTTTTCGGGCGTTATCGAAGCCTCGTCAACAGGTTGGACATCTGTGTGTGTGTGTGTGTGTGTGTGTGTGTGTGTGTGTGTGTGTGTGTTATTTATTCCTGTCAATTTTTGAACAAGAGCGAGAGGCAGAAATCAGTATCAGAAACACTTGTGCTAAGTGCTCCTACTTTATGGGACTTAGTCATCATGAAGATGTCACAGAGAGAATAGAAAGGAATGATGGGATATTGTCCACTGCTCTAACGTCGGACATTAAATTCAACCTCCTCGTGTTCTGCGATTACAGCCACCCGGTCGAGGGCAATATTTTACAGTTATTTATTTTTGTCTTGGAGTAAGTACGAAGAACATTCTGTGAATATTATCGCCTTTTCCCTTCGAATTCTTCGTTTTATTTCCACCTCTAACCGTTACGAACAATTTACCCAATAACGTTTCTATCATATATGAAACCGAAGGCTTTTTCTCCGCGAATTATCTTGCGTATATTTTTTATTCTTTTTATACTTTTGATGTTTATTGGTACTTCCATAAAACCATTGTTACCTTCTTCTTCTTCTTCTTCTTCTTCTTCTTCTTCTTCTTCTTCTTCTTCTTCTTCTTTGACAACACAGTCGGCTGGACTGTAGAATAAGCTGACTGTATCTCAGCAGAGGAGTAAGACTCCCCCCACAACGAGTGTCCTGGATATGACACTAAACAATCTGATGGTGAAGTTCCAGTAATGCAGGAGCTTTGTTTAAAGCGGAGTACCCCTTCATTGCCATCACTCTCAGGTCCACTCTGACCCGGAGTGGTAGCACCTGATAGGGTCCTATCTATGGGTCAAATAGAACTAAACTGTGTACTCATGCTAAACTGAATTGCTTAAAATAGGATAGTTTTAACATTTAAACTGCGTACTTATGCTAAACTGAATTGTCTGAAATTTAATTCGGCGTTAAATCACCCGAAAAGGGTTGATACGCTGTAAAATAAAACAACCAACCAGCCAACCTTCCTCTTCTCCCTCTCTTTTTTCTTTTCCTTTCCTTCTCTTCTTCTTCTTCTTCTTCTTTGTACTCTAACTCTTTTACTTTCTTCTCCATTTTTTTCTGCATCTTCTGCTTCCTTCTTCATACGTCTCTTCGTCCTCATCCTTTTCACTCCCACTATCAACTTTCTTCTTTCCTATTTTCTTCTTCCTGTTTTCCTCCAGTTCGATATATTTTCATATGGTCCTCGTGTTTTCTTCACGTTTGCTTCCTTCATCTTTCTCGCATTCTCTATTCATCTCCTTCAGTCTTTATTCTTTCACTCGACTTTCGTCTCTTTCTTTTTCTTCCTTTACATTTTTTTCTCTTTTCCTCATCATCTACCTCCTCGTATTCTCGTTTTCTTCTTTTTTCTCCCTTTTCCGATTTTTCTCTTCTTTTTCTCCTTACTTTTTTCTCTCTCATATCAACTTTTCTCTTTCTTTTCTTTCATCTTAATTTTCTTCTTCCTATTTTTTACACAATATCTCTTTTACTATTCATTTTTCATTCTGATTTCTTTCCGTCTTTCTTTTTTCTTTTTTCTTCTCTTCTTTTCTTCCGTTCTTCTTTATTAACTCGTTTCCTTCTATCCTCTCGCATTATCTTATTTCTCTTAGTTCTTTTCCTTCTGTTTCTTTCTCTCCTCTTCAAATCTCCTTCTCCAACCTTTCCCTTCCTCTCTAGTCTCTTCCTACTCTTTCTTCCTTCGTTCTTCTTCATCTCTTAATTTTTCTTTATCATCGTCCGACTCCCTCTATTTTCGTTTTCTTTTCTGACAATTCTCTTCCTATGTACCAATATATTCTTCTCTCTCTCTCTCTCTCTCTCTCTCTCTCTCTCTCTCTCTCTCTCTCTCTCTTATAATCGTTTCTTTCTTTATCCATGACAAGACCATTACAAACATCATATGTCTTGCATTCTTGTAAATAAATTAGGAATTTGTTACAATGAATCAACAGATATCACTTCACAATCACGTAAAGAAGTCTTAGTTTATATTCAGTATCTATTCCCATTATGCAAACAACACTCAGAATAGAGAGAAGTACATTATATATAATGCGTTTTACAATATTTATAAATAAAGACTGATAGAGCATACATATATAAATTAGAATTCCGTAAAGACACATTGAACGGCACTTGGTGATTGTCTCTCGTCTATGCAGTCATCAGTCTAAATAGCTCCCCGTTGATAAATATCCCTGTATATTGTTTTGTATGGGATGTGATGTGATCCAGTTAGTGGGGCATTCTGGGAAGGGTTGTATAGTTCATATTGCGCGGTTATTTAGATAGCTATGTTATATTAATTTTGTGATTTGTAATGTTGATTGTATTGTTTTTATAGTGTTATTGCTATGATTATTGTTGTTGATGTTGTTGATGTTGTTGTTTATTTATTCATTTATTATCAGTTTTTGCATTTGTTAGTTTTCGGATTGCTTTGTAGGAATTTGTTTTCATGCCTAGATTTGGATATAAGTTCTAATCGGTTATTTAGAAGTTTGTTTTCTTCCGTGAAAGTTATTATGGATGTAATTAGATCATTCTTTCCCATCATGTCCACAAAACAGGATATCAAGAGATACCCATTTTCGTCTGGTAATCACAGAGACGAAAAACGAACAGTCACCAAACGCTGTTGACTCTGTGATAACGCTTTATTTAACATATGAATAAGTATGGGTTTCTTGCGGGGGGGGGTAACAATTATTAAGTTCTATGCATCACTTTCAAAACAAAAATTTGATTTGAAATCAGTTGGATTATAACAATTTCTATTTCCACTTTAGAATTATCGATGTTGATATCTTTCAAAAGCTACATTAATAAGTAATGAATTCAACGGAGCTTTGGGTAATATGGAGTGCTCCTTCATTACCATTACTACCAAGATCACTCTGACCTCGAGTGGTAATACTTGTTAAGGTCCCATCTATGGGATAAGCCTTTGGCCCAATAATTTTTTACAATAATTGAAATCATGTATGTTGTGGTCTTGTTAGGGGCCAGAAATAAAGACACAAGCAATGAATTCAACTGAAACATAATTTTTTTCCCAATGCTTCCGGCAGAATATCCACAAAAATGCTGTGCGTATTGGTCTGCTCTCTTTTCCACAAAATCAGCAGGAGCTGAATGCCCTGCTTGATGACTGACTATAATCTTTACGCAAATTTACTCGATATTTTGTGCGAAAGTATCACCTCATTTTATAATTTAAAAAGATTACTGCAAATCGAATTTTGCGAATCAGATTTTCCGATGTGAATGTCTGCTTACAAGTCTCAAGTATTTATTACAGTAGGTATAAATTTATTGAATATATTTTTTTTTCATCCTACAACGTGTGAAAGCACGTGTGATACTCTGTCCTCATCAGCCGCCAACCAGGGTGATAACACAGTTTCGGTAGCTCAAGGCGGTACTGCCACTCCTGGTGCTACCAAGTAGCTTTTGCCCCCGGACAGGGTATTTAAAAGAAATATATATCTATACATACACCAGATCAACTAAAGGCAGACATTACAATGGACGTTCGTTCATCTTCATTTTAGTGAAGTTTGTGATTTAAAAACGCGTTTACTTTCGGTCGTTGATGTCATAGCAACCGTTTCTTGATTTTGCGCAATCACACGGGAAAGATGGTTCCGCGTGTATATCATTCATGTTGAAATCCTTTCTATATCCGTCATCTATTCGTTTCGTTTTCCTTCAGTTTTATTTTTTATGCGTTACTGCACAAAAGCACTCGAGACAAACGTCATATATAATTCTGCTGAAAGATGTTATTTGTTGATCAATGGGGCCCTCAAGATGGGTGGTGAGTAAAAAGAAAGCTCCTGGTATAAGTTTGTCCAGGTAGCTATCTGATTACCCTTGGGCCACAAAATTCTTGGCTTGCAAGGAATGTCTCCAGGATCCTGATGCTCAGCAACGGGCTCGTGAATACTGTGGGGGTAAACCTGATTCATAGGCCCATCATTCGATTTACATTCTCCGGCCGGAGAATTACGTTGTTTGCACCAGCGCGCCTTGTGGATTCGTGATCCTCGCAAGCTGTTGAATTTTCTGCCGCAATCACAGGTTTTAGCCGGGTAATATCCAAATCGTTACCGTATGAGCAAGTATGATGGGTGATATATTCTCCCTTCCCGCTACAGACCCCCTGAATCATGTTACCGCTAGCGCAATAGAAATGTTGAACTCTATCAACCCTTGAAATAGAAAAATTGCTTAACAGGGACAGTGAATACCCTAGTGAATCACGTAGAACATAAGATAGAGGTAAGTTTAGGGTGATAATACAACGGAAAAGTTTCGAATCAAGTGCATTATCAAAAAACAAAAATTACTGCTCTAAACAGCGAAACTATATTCAAGGGGGTGGATCGAAATATCTCGATGCTGGATACTCTGCCATGTTTTAAGTTGCTTTGATTTGACTTGATTGATTTTAAGGGGATATCAACCTGTCTAGGGTGATTTTATACCTTGAGTTCTGCCATGTTCTAAATTGCGCCAAGCCTGATATACGACAGCCCATTAGTTTTCATACGCATGATGAAAAGTCGCGAATGGTCTTGAAAACTGATTTTGATGTTACCGAGAGGCGCTCGTGACGTAAAGGTTACCACCATAGTAAATGAACTGGACGACGCTGCTTGCATTTCATTTATGAATCCAACAACACTCTCTCCCCACTACCACCAGCTTCATATAAATGAATATTAACCTCGGTATGGCAATCTACCTATTAGAAAGAAAACTCTAAATTCAAACCAACTGCACTCCGTTCAAAAATTGACCCATAACTTTGTAATAGACTAAGAAAAGCTTGGTGAATGACAAATTAGAGAATATACGGAGGCTTTGTGACATAACGGTTATCGCCAGAAGTATTCGACTCGGCCACCCGAGTTCAAATCCTGGATGAGGCCGTTTACATTTCACACAGTGCTAATGTCCTTGGGAAATGTATAGATCCAAATATTTTCCTCTTAACGATGGGTAAATACCAGAGCAGATGGGACTCTTGGTAAGGCAACCGGTCTTGTAGAAGGAAAACTTTGAATTCAGATCAATTTTATTCCGCTTAAAAATTGACTTTGTGTCAAACCCGGTTTGTGAAAGAATAAGTTAGGGACCGTAGTCGAGGGTGACCCGAAGTCTCCCTTTTTGATAGCTACTACACCAAGGTGTCGGGGAGGGTGAAGAATCCAGTAGATACATAGTGACAAGAGCATGGTTACTCTTGATGGATCTTATGGATGGGTTAGGGCCCGGATTGCAAAGAGAGATTAGGGTCCTGTACGAATAATACAGTAGATGAGTTGTTCTAGGCTGGAACTGTCAGAAACGATTGGACATTTGTATGTACTAGATGAAGTACGAATCTCTTCGCAGGTATATATTGATTTTTTTGTTTTGTTTGTTTTTTGAAATAACAGTTTTTAAATTTGATTTAGGGAACAAATCTCTCGCCCTGCGCAATATAAATCAAAATTGTATTTTGTCAATTTCTAAGCTTCAGCATTTCATTATTTCTTAAATTCTTTGTGCCATTTAAGAATTTAGTCAATATATAATTAGTGTCTTACAGCATTTTTCAACCCTTGTTTAATAATTATCTTCAGGTAAAGTAGAGTATGTGTAAAGAACAGGAGTAAAATAGGTTTTGGGAATCATAAATTTTTTCTAAGATCTCAACCTAAAGGAAAATGTCTGAAGCATCCACAATAGGAAGGATATCAGCGATAAGTGAAATGTAAACAATCTCGTCCTGGATGATAGAGGTCAGTTTGGGGCCAAAGACTCATTGTAAATGTTGCAAAATAGATCGATGAAATCAATTTTTGACATGTAGGGTAGAATCTAAATTAACTCCTGAGCCGTTAAGTCGAATCCTGAATGGAAAGATACAATAAGTTACAGCAACTTTAACCAATTTGATGGACAGCCGTTAAACTTGGGGTCAATCTGAGGCCACGGCGCTGATTGGATGGTTTCAGTCAGGTGACTAAACGGTTCTGAAGTTTGAATGAGTTAGTGAGAAACACGTGAACTGTGCGATCGAGTGCTCCTTCTTGATCACTAACTCCCCGTTTAGGCCAGTCAGGTGATGAAGGGAAGTCTCCCATAAATAGAAAGGTAAAATGTGTACATGAAATGGTGTTAGCGTTGTCATTTCTCGTCAACGAACAAGAACAAGGATGGCACTGCGAAGGACAAATCTGAGTAACTGAGGTGACAAGACAAAACAAAAGAAGAGATGAAGGGAAACGAAGAACTGAATTGAATAAAAGTGGGGAGATGGGAGCTGACTAATCAGAGAACAAGATCTATATAAATGTAACGTAGAATGGTAGAGTATATGCAAACACAAGCTATTAGGACAAGTATGAAGGTAATTACGGTTGAAAAAATTAAAAAATTTAAATCAAATTAGATATTTGAGATTTGGGTGTAAGGTCTTACATTTTAAAGTAAATGATTTGATATCAGTACAGAATACCTCCTCATTAAAATTAACATTAATTATTTTTTTATTCAAAATATCTATATATATATATATATATATATATATATATATAATGTTTATGTTAGGTGTGACAGCTTACTCAGTACACCGGACCGAGAAACCCCAAGAGATGAAGTGAGTATGGCATTACAAAAAGATCGACTAATTAAGAATGCGGATATTTTGGGGGAGTCGAACTAGCCCAGTAAACCCAAGCGCATTTTCTCCTATTTAGAACTAGCTGTACCATTACAGAAACACAATTTAAATCCAGTGTTCAAATAAAACAATTTTCAGTCATTTCTTTTAATTTTACTGAATCATCCCGAAATGACTACTTCGACAAGGTACAGTTTGTCCATCGGCAATATTTCTTTAGTCTTCTTTCTCCAACCACTGAAAAAGTGTCGTTATGTCACCTAGGAGTTATGGCCGATGGCAATATTTCTTTAGTTTTTCTCTCTCCAACTACTGAAAAAGTGTCGGTATATCACCAACGAGTTATGGCTGAGGGCAATATTTCTTTAGTCTTTCACTCTTCATCCCCTAAAAAAGTGTCATGAGTTATGATCGATGGCAGACGGTCGATTTGCAAGTTTGATTTTATTTATTTGGTCATTTAATACCAATCTGTTATTTCATTGTAAGTTAAGGCATATGTATGATTGGACTGGATTGTTAGGTTTAACGGCATTCAACCCTTATTAGATCATTTAATAATTTGGTTTGATCTTGTTGAAAATTCGTTGCCTGTAGGTTATATTGCTGAATCTTTTGTCTAGCATGCACGATTCGTGACCGTACCGGTTTGTAATTAAAATTGTTGCAAATTTGTAGTTAAAGAAGTTGGAAGGAAGTTTTTGCTTTTTTGCTTTGTATTTTTTTTATTCTGAGACATTACATCTTTCTTTAATGTATCAGCTGTTTTAGAAAATTCAGGATGTTATTCAAACTGGTTCGTCTGAAGAGTTCAGTCCTGATTTTTTAACTTTTTAATAGAATTTTTCCCTAGTATGTTTAAAGTTATTACTATCAATAACAGGGATAGGCAAACTTTTTGGTGGGAGAAACGCATCTTTTAAAATCAAAATAATTTCGTCTTGATTGAGGTACAAGTGTCTATTTTTAATCTTTTTTATTTTTAGAGGCTCCTGCAGGCCGCACAGAACAGTGCAGCGGGCTGCATGAGTATGTAATGGATGGTATATGGTTCTTGGCATACTGTACATATTGGAGGTTCCTCATTTTTAAGGAGAAAAGAGTGGATTAGGTGTATGTGGCATTTGTGAAGTCAGCCAAGAACTACTTCCTCTTTTCTTATCTTTTATTCTTTTATATCCTGGAGGTCATTCTTTAATGATGGGTCAGATTTTTTTAGAGTAATTCTTGCCATTTATTGTTAATAGATTTGTGAACGGTTTCCTTCAAGTCTCTGAGAGCTCTTAATGTTTGATGAGCTGAATTCCAATATGGGTGGGTATCTAACTTAAAATGATGGTTTCGTTTCTGTAGGTTCCACAGATTTTACTGATGAGTTCAGTGATTAATGGATTTCTGTGTTTGAAGGTTGTGAGTGCAGATTTAAAGTCTGGGAATATATTAGATTTGTTGGGAATTTTGGCGATTTTGCGACTTGTAAAAATTCAAAAAATGGTAATCAAATGGCTGAACATTAGTCTTACGTGTATTGTGGTTGTAATTATTATACTTGAAATATCTTTTTATGTAAATTTAGATAATATTAAATTAAATTTCAATGAGGTATCGTTAATAGGCAATCAGACTTAATGATTTCAAAATCACATTTTGTTTATTTATAAGCCTAAAAATTTGATTATATGAGGGTTTTTTGGTGACATATTTACACTTTCTTAATTCAATGTACCATTTAAGAATTGTCTTACACCGTTTATCCTCTCTTTATTGATGATTTGATACGAATGAAAGAAAATGGCCTTGCACAGAAAAAGACAAGAAACAGAAGATATTCCGTAGAAAATATTACTGATGCAGACGACGCAGATGATCTTTCGTTTCTTGCAAATACACTTGCCCATACTGAATCCATACTGCATAGCCTAAAACAGGCAGCAAGAGGCATTGGCCTTTATGCTTAAGATAAAACAGATTTCATATGTTTTAAACAAGCCATCTCCATATTAACTGGTAAGACTCTGAAATTAGAGGACCCGATCAGATACCTTAGTAGCAATATCTCATCGACTGAAAGTGATGGCCACATACGTATAGGAAAGACATGAACTCATTATTTATCTTACGGAAATTTGATACCTGATAAATTAAAACAGGAATTCTTAAAAGTTGTAGCCGTTTCATTACTACTGTATGGATGCTCTATTTGGACTCAAACAAAACGCCAGGAGAAAAAGCTAGACACTGCGCAAGACATTGCACGCTATTTTGAACAAATCTGGACAGCAGCACCTAATAAAACATCAACAGTGCGGCCACTTATCTCCCATCTCATAAACCATCTAAGACGAACGAGAAATGCTGGGCATTGCCGATGATGTAAAGATGAACTCATAATCAACGTTTTCCAATGGATTCCTACACCTGGACACACTAGTATAAGCCGACCAGCAAAAACTTACATACATCAGCTCTGTGCGAACACTGGATGCAGTCTAAAGGACCTACAAAGAGCAATGGTCGATAGAGGGTGGATGGTGAGAGAGAGTAAAAGGAATCCATGCTATCAGCACGACTTGATAATGAAGAAAACGGAGGAATTGCAAAAGAAATACAGTGAGGAAGTGACTTCCTCCCACCACCAGTGACCCATGTACCAGACTCTGAGTCTGACAACAAAGGGTCAGTCTGGAGCAAGAAAAGGTCACTCACGAAAGTTGGGGATTTTTGAAAAGGGCTTATCAGTTAGCTACTGGCAGAGAGAGAAATAACAAACTAAATTTGGGGGCTAGCAAAACCGAAGTTCCACCGAGGGTAGGTTACGATTGTTCCTGCACAAGAGATTTCTTTTATCGGCTTTTGAATACAGCATCACGTCTTCGTATTTCTGAGACCGGTCCGGAGAGAATTTGCAACGCCAATAATAAAGTGAGTGGTATTTTTCTATGTCCACGTGTCTGAATTTTTTTCCCTGATGTGAAGTCTTTGTCATTTCTTTATCTTGTCTTTTTCCGTAAACATTCTTTGGACCTCCACTCCGCAAAAAAAACCTTTGTACTGTACATTCAAGTTCAATATTTGCAGGTATTGAATAATAATGCTATGTTAATATCTATATAAAAATCATTTCTTCTATTTTCACAGAATTAAGAAGAGAAAAAACAAATCGGCGTATTAATTTGGCATGCACTTATATATACAGTATTGAACAAAAAAGTCGATAGTGAAAAAATATAGTGAACTATATTTCATTATTGCCACAAATTTCAAGAAAACTGCCATAGCTAGGGAAATAATCACTTCCTATGTGTGTGTAAAGCATTAGAAGTGATTATTTTCCTTAATTATTGTTGTCAGTGTTCCCTTAGTTGTTGCAAAAAATAATTAGCAAAGGAATAATCACAGAATAACATATCAAATCAAGATAAAGAGAATTCTTTTTTTTTTTTTTTTTTCAGAATTTTCTTCTAAGAAAATTATTACGGCTAAAGGGACTTAGACGGCAATAATCAAGGAAAATAATCACTTCTTAAATTCTTAAACAGCCATTGAAGGTTCATTAGAATTTGTAGCAATAATAAAAAAAAAATGGTTAAGTTTTTTCACTTTTTTTTTTTGTTTTTTTGTTTTTTATAATTCACCAATATAGTCTGAGTGTGGATCAATAAGCATTTCGGACGGTTATTAGCTGAATTTTGCTACGATTTTTAACTGTATAATGTTCGATCTCTGTGATTAATATACACCGCTTGAGAAAGAAGATTATATTGAATACAAGATATTTGTGAATTAGTTCTCTGCGGTAATTGGTACAATGAGAAATAGAAGGAACAAAAACAAGAAAAAAAAATATTACTGTAATGATTTTATGTTATTGGTTATCAGATCATTGTTTCGTCTCTTTAGAATAAGAGATAAAATAATGATATGCTACCCAATATTTCTGATCTTATTGGATGTTCATTATACTATTGATTTTTTTATCCTTTGTAGGCATGAACCAAAAAAATACGCACTTTTTAAAGGGAATATGGTTGGCCTGTATCTAAAACATAATTCTAGTGTGTAAAAATGCCGTTCTTAAGTTTTTTCCTTAATATTATATTTTCTCTTGGTAGTTTTTCACACTAGTTTTAACTGGTTGGTTGGTTGGTTGGTTTCCGGCGTATCAGCCCTTTTCAGGTCATTTAACGCCGAATAAAGACATTTTGATAAAAGTTTCGAACAATTCAGCTTAGTATGAGTATAGTTTTTGTTTACACACAGTTAAAAGTCAAAACAGTTTTATTTCAAACAATTCAGGTTAGCATAAGTACACAGTTTGAACACACAGTTAAATGTAAAAACAGTTAATTTCAAACAATTCAGTTTAGCGTAATTATACAATTTAGTTCTATTCGACCCATAGATAGGAGCCTATCAATTGTTACCACTCCGGGTCAGAAGACCTGGGAGCGATGACAATGAAGGGGTACTCCACATTCCCCAAAGCTCCAGCATTAGTGAAACCTCACCATTAGATTGTTTAGTGTTATATCTAGGTCTCTCGTAGGGAGAGTTTTACATCTCTGAAGAGATGTAGTCAATGTATTCTACAGCATCAGCCGACTAGGCCAGTTTTAAAGTGGCAGCAAGTCTCTTCGGTTTACACGACTCTTCTGAGTATAGACGATCTTAACAATGCTGAGGTCTTTATGGTCTAATTTATCCTCCTGATCTTCAATCCCTCCATTCTGCTTTCTAATCTTGGTTTCTTGGTTTCTTTGTTTAATGGCATATCAACCTTTATAGGTTATTTAATGCCAAAGCCATTCTCCTAGAAAAACAGTAGTGGTACTATTTAACCCATAGATGGGAGGATAAGGGGGTTCATACCTTTCCAAAGGGTATTTGTCCGAAAGTGAACGTAATAGTGCGATTGGAGTTCGAGCTCGCTTACTACGATTTCGCAGTCCATCGCTTTGCTTTAACCATTACACCATGAGGCCACCCCCTCTCCTTTCTAAGATTTTGGTGATCATTCCAAGCGTATCAACCACAATTTGTATCACCGTCACCTTCATGGTCTCTGGCAAGATCCGAGTATTTGTCTGTCTTTTTCGTTTTCTTTTACTTTTCACTGTGTGGTCCGCTGGGACTGCAAAATTCACAAGGTAACAATTGTTGCATCTACGCAATACTCAGTGCTGGTGAGTCCTTTTCGTCCTTCTTTTGTTGAGACAAAATTTCTTTGTAATCTTTCGGGCGTAAGGTTTGGGGCATCTTCAGCAATTTCTTTGTTCTTTGATCCACCTGCTTGAGTTCCTCCATTTTTTTTCCTTTTTCAAGAATGGTCCAGAGTATCTTACAAGGGAATCTACCGAGATATTTGTTTCTCTGCCGCAGAATTTGCTTTCAAGAAGCTTTCTTGTTCTTCTCAAATTCCCCTTCCTTACTTTTCCTTTCATCACTGCTTGTTTAGTGGTCTTCTCTGATTATCATTATTGTTATTATTATCGTTATCATTATTATCATTAGTAGCCATAAGTTTCTTTGTTATTAATGATATATCAACCTTCCAAGGTCAGTTAATGCCCAACCTATCCTTGTAGAAGAATAGCAGTGATACTATTTAATTCATAGCTAGTTGTAGTAGTAGTGTTGAAATGATTTTTTAAAATAATGTATATCTCTCCGACCAAACACGATGTATATGTGTCCTAGGTTAAACACGCAAATCAGTAAACTGTCCTCACAGTTGATGTTGTTTATAGTATTGAAGGTTTATGTAAGACCAGCCACACTTTTTGGATGAGCTAATAACAGAAGAATGGTGACTTTATAAGAGGTTTATTGTATTACTATCGTGTTGTATAACCTACCTCTCCTAAGGACTGTAAAATTATGTTTGCGCCCATCTTATAAATCAGCGGTCAAACAGACAGCCAGTTAGTTTTATATGAATTCCTTATCGAATAAATATACTATTACCAAGTATTGACTTTCCTCTTATTTGCTATTATCACATATCTCCTAATTTCTCTTTGTGTGGGTAATTGGCCGCCTTACCCCGTCACAAAATATTATGTAGAAACAATCCCAAATTTCAGTCAAAAAATTAGAAAATATTTTTCATCTATAATAACCGAAACTGGTTTATTCACAAAATTGCTCAAACTTTCTGAAAAACATTCGTCAGCTTTTCAATTCAGAGTCTTTCCTTGTAGACCGGTTAACCCCATCAAGGCCAGAGAACCCATATCGGAGTGCAGTGAAAGAGAGATATATTCATGCCTGGGGCATTAGAACAAAATGAAGCGCTAACAACCTCAGCCAGACATTGAACTCGGTTTGTCGACTCCATTTCCTCATGACGATAACCACTACGCCACAGTATTTCACAGTATTAGAGATTCATCAATCCTACTAAACAACTGGATCTATGCACGAATCTCGGCACAGTTGGGCGAAAAATTGGCTGTTGTCCGTTTCCCTCGATACCAATGATATCCAAAGGAGCAATGCAACTTGCCACTGGTGTCATCGTCTGAGTTATCAGAACGTGATCAACGATGAACGACTACCTTAGTTACCCCAGTCCTCGATTCCTTTGCATTTATCGAACCCCTTTGCAGTCGATAGGGTGCGACACAAGGTCAAGTTTTACAGCGGAATTAAGCCGATAGTATCAAAGTAAAGAGTCCAGTCTGTCCTTCTATATACTTACAGAAAAAATGGATCCAAGCCGGTTTCTTTTTTTGCTTGTTTTTCTTTTTAAAATTTGTTTCTCATGTAATGATCGTCTTTCTTCCAGACTCGGTGCCCAAAATCTTGTGAGTAATCATTTTGCCCGTAACTGAAGTTGAGGGGAAAAGAGATGGATTCATGCTTTTTCCTTGTTCTTCTGTTTTTGCTTTTGTTTTCAATTCAGAATTTTTTTTCTCCTAGATTAGTTGCAGTGACATGGAAAAAGAAGCCAGTCTGCTCTACAATTTACCCATAGCTAGAGCGAGAAGATATGGATTTGTGCCTTTTCCTTGTTCATTTATTTATTTATTTATTTATTTGTGGTTATTCTTCTACTTGACTGATCTGCCACCCAGGCTATAGAGGCAAGTCTACCATATTTTACTCGTAACTGGGTAAAGATGGATTATGCCTTTCTGAGGAATTTATTGGTGAGGTGAAACTCAGAAAACCTCGTCTAGAATTTGAACTTGGCATGCGGATTTTCCTCGACGACAACCAGTACATCATACACACCTTCTTACTTGTAGTAGTTGTATATCAACTTGCTATTCTCGTTATTTTATTAGATGATTAATGATACATAACTTCTGGTGTTAGATTATTTGATTCGCTCCACTGCCTGGATCGTTACGTTGTCTTCGTGTAGAGAAAGCTTTTAATGACCTAAACTTGATGCCTGAATTAGGAAATCCCACCCTCGGACCAACACCTTCACCATGAAATTAAGAATTGATCAGTGTAGGTGTGAACCAAATCTAACTATATTACTAGTTGACATGTTCTGGAGGAAAGCGTCATTGACAGGTCGTGTGTTTAATTCATATTCAACGATATGCATAATGAAAGGCTTAAAATTTCATTGATTTTTGCATTACGCAATCTATCACCTGAAATCGGTTGCATTTGTCGATTTATGACCAGAACAGGATAAATTAGCATGATGTGTTTCCTACCATAATTCTATAAAATAAAAATAAAAAAAAAGGATACCAGAATATGTATATATTCACGAGTTACAAGGGTAACGTGAATTTTAACAAGTTATACGAAATGAGTTCATAGCAAAAGTGTATGAATTTACCCAACCCTTCGCCATGCGCTAGATGCGATACAAGGTCATATTTTAAGGTGAGTACAACTAGTTTGAAATCAGAGTTTTCCTTTTCCTTGACCGATTGTTACGCCAATGCTAGAGAGCCAAAACTTCCCTACTATTAACCCACAGCTGGTAAGGAAGAGAAGTAGATGGATTCATGCCTTTCCTAAGAGGATTAGCACGAAAGTGAAACGCAAACAGTCTTGTCGAGGTTTTGAACTCGCTTCACCGTGTCCATTTCCAAGGATGTTAACCGTTAGGCTTCGCACCCCCATCCTTCGTACCAGAAGAATCTTCTGGGTACTCCGATAAGATTTTATTGTTGAAATGAATTATAACTAAAAACAAGCAAACAACAAAACAAATAACAGGAGACTGAGTTGAATAGATATTGCCTTTTTATACATTAGTTTGGTAATAAGCAAAATATGTGAGTATTTTGCACGTGTACAGTGTATGTAAATGTTTTCATTATTCTTTTACAATTGCTTACTTGCGTGTCAGTCCTAGATCCTTTGAGGATAAAACTTGAGTGTAGTCGTGAAATTTGGCACTAATATTTTTGGTTTGGCGGTTGGAGAATCTACGGTCTTTGACTACTGGACTGCTGCTGAGTAGTAGGGAAAATTCAATATTCAGACCTACTAGCTCTTGATCTCAAAATAGGGAAAAGTTATAATTTGAAATTATGACCCCCGTGGCTCTAACACTCGGATTAAAAAAGACTTATTCCGTAACCTGGTTTAGTAATGGAGCGCTACTTATGTGGAAAGTCTTGGTACATCACCCTCTAGGTTTGGTTAGAATTCAAGTTTTTTTCTTTCTCCTTTTTGCAATACCAAAGTAAAAGAGCCTAATCTGCTCTTTACTCATAGCTGGAGGGAGACTAGTTGGATTCATACTTTTCAGTATTTTATCTATGTGAAATGTTAACAGCTGCGTTCTGGATTTGAATTTGGGTAGCCATGTCCACTTCCAATGATTATAAACCAGTACACCACGAGCACCTCCGACGGTTACAAGCGCATAATTCCGTTTCGGTTAGGGCATTAAAATTTTCTGTATCATACTTAGATACATTCGTGAATAACATAACCCTCTGCTTTGTGCAACAGATTTAGGTATAAGAGTCTTCGTATATCTGAAAAGAAATACAGTATCTATTAAAAGACCCTAACTGCTCAAGACATACAAAATGTCTAGACTCACACTCGAGTTCTACTAAAAGCACCTGTTCTCGCCAGGTTACTAAAGTTTGGTCGCAATGAGTTGTTCAGTACTTAATTGGTGGACTTCCTACGAACAGCAGGAATTGTAAGTTGCCTAAGGTCTATGTGCCATACTAAGCAAAACTTCGTAAATAACAAGCTTTATAAATGTCGAATATTCTTTTCCTTTCTTTTATTCTTGATTTTTGGTCGCAATGGGGAACCTGTGCAGAAACGAATATATTTTTAATTTTGTTGATGTATTCTAACTTATAAATACTCAAAACACCTTAGATTTTATATCGAACAAACTCTACATATTTCTGATGATAGACTCAGAAAACCACAGAAGCTATATATATATATATATATATATATATATATATATATATAAAGTCTCCTTGAGCTTAAAATAAACACGAATAAAATCGAACACGGTAATGTCCGTATCTTCGTTGCAGACAAAAAAGTTTAGAGGTTTAATTCTTTTTTTAACTCAAATATTTGACATATCGACCAGAAAATCTAGAAAAGTAAAATTTAACCGATAACAAACATTGAGATAGTAAAAGTGTATTTTAAGAAAAGTTTTTAAATTCTAACTTTTATTTCATTCTTGAATTTCATTATATATTCAAAGATAAAATGTTTTAAATTTTATTTTTAAATCCTTCGATTGGTACAAAGTAACACACAATTATATATATATATATATATATATACAGAGAGAGAGAGAGTTACTTTGCATACATATATATATTCAAGTAACACTTTATGTATATAAGTTAGAATAGCATAGACACAAAGTCAACGGTGCTTGGCAATTGTCAGTTTCTCACCTATGCGGCCAGAAGACCTAGTAAATGAACAAATCACTGGACTGCCCTTCCCAGAACGTATTACAGAACAATATATAAAAGGATACTCACTATATGGAAGCCTCATATTCTGATGCTCATATGGGCGAGGAACTGACAGTCACAAAGCGCCGGTGAGTCTGTCTACGCTAACTTAAATAAATACGCACTATCAATGATATTAAGAACTCTTTATCTATTAATATAGCAAAATACATTATCATTATTTATACACACACACACACACACACACACACATATATATATATATACCAACCCCTTCGCTCGGGTAGGATATGACAAAAGGTCAATTTTTAAGAGGAGTTTAACAGGTTTGGGTTTAGAGTTTTCCTTCTCCTAGACCAGTTGCCTCACCAAGGCTGAAGAATCTAGTCTGCCCTACTATTTACCCATAACTGGAGGGAGAATAATTGGATTCATACCTTTCCCAAGGAAATATATATATATATATATATATATATATATATATATATATATATATATATATATATATATAATTATATGGTTTGCTTTATTTATAAGTAATGAGGGTTCAATTTTAATTGCGGAGACACCGAGTCAGTGCCGTTTGGTGACTGTTAGTTCCTCGCCAATGGGATTATCAGACCAAGAGGCTTCTATGTGGTGCGTATCCTTTTATATACTGTTCTGTGGTGCTTTCTGGAAGGGTGGTGTAGTAATTTCGTAATTTGCGATAAAATCGGAGTCCCCCTAAAGAACCCGAATTGAAATACAAAACCTGCCTAGGAAAAACACAAAGTGGTATGTTGGAATGAGAAGACCAAAACAAAACAATAGACAAGTCTGGCAATACAACTTGAAGAGATAAATCAAAAGATATTGATGAAAGAAGTGAGGGTCAAACAATACAAATAAAACAAGACATTCCAAAATAACGAAAGAAAATTCTAATAACAAGTAGGTGGAGAATGCACGTGGAAAACCAACAACGGGAGGCAAAAGAAAGAAAGCCTTTTTGGAATAGAGTATGAAAACAGAGAATATAATAGAAACGCTGAATCGACAAAGGATATGGATAACGAATTACAAGGACTCGAAGAATGCCCCCCAGGTGATAATACACCTGGAATCGCTCAGAGCAACACTCAAAAATGTACTGAACTGAAAAACATCGGGCCTTGATGGCATATGTGGATTCCACTAAAGTTTTTCTTCTTACTGTTAATTCTACTTTCCAGTTTTTCATGACTTTTGTGATGAATTCTATAACTTTGTCGGATATCTTTTACAGTTTAAGATAATCTACCATCATGATTTGCAAGGCCTTATCATAAGCCTTTTTGTAATTAATCCACGACAGGGATACATTTTTCTGTCTCGTTTTCCTTTCCTTAAAGATCTGTTCTGCTTGTTCCCCGGTGGCATAATTTCTATTCTTTGCGAAACACAGAGTAATAAATCTCTCTAATCTGTGCGGTTAGGATCTTCTGTATCATAGGGAGACATGTTATTGGTCTTTAGTTGCTTAGGATAGTTCCTTTTCGGATATCTTTTTGGATCAGGTAGTTTTCTCCTTAGTCATCCATTCAGGTATTCTCGCTTCTTCGAGGTATCTACCCTGTGCAAGAGCCAGTCTCACATATGTCTTCTTTCTGGCTCCTAACAGGCCTCAACAGAAAGTACACTGGGCGCCACAAATTTAAATTACAAAAAAAGATTGATCACCTCATGAACATTGACGACGTCAAGCTGTTTGCTAAAAATGAAAAAGTATTGTAGACTCTGATACAAACAATAAGAATATATAGCAATGATATAGGAATGGAATTTGAAATAGAAAAATGTGCCATGATAAGTGGGAAAAAATAACGGAAGGGATAGAACTGTCAAATCAAGAAAGAATCAGAACGCTTGGAGAAAAGGAAACTTACAAGTACTTAGGAATATTGGAAGCGGACACCATTAAACAAGTGGATATGAAAGACAAACCTGAAAACTGCTTGAAACCAAGCTCTGCAGCAGAAGTCTCATCAAAGGGATAAACAACTGGGCTGTCCCCTTTATAAGATTCGCTGGACCATTCTTAAAATGGGTAAGGGATTAGTTTTAAAAAATAGACCAAAGGACAAGAAAACTAATGACGATGCACAAAGCCATACATCCAAAAGATGACATAGACAGACTATATATGTCAAGAAAAGAAGGTAGAAGAGAATTTACCTGCATTGAAGATTGCGTTTATGCATCAATACAAGGACTCGAGGACTATATCAAAAAGAACAAATAAAGACTTATTACAGTGGCCAGTACCAGTACTGACAACACAAGGACAAACAACACAATAACAAAAACTATGAAACCGAGGTGGGAAGAAAAACAACTGTATGGATATTTCAAGCGAAAAATTATCGAAATCTTTCACAAGGAGACCTGGACATGACTACGAAAAGGAAACTTAAAAACATAAAATGAATCTCTTCTAACAGCACCACAAACCAACGACATAAGGATCAATCATATTGAAGAAAAAATCGATAATGTGCCTGTGTCGATTATATGATGACAAAGACGAAATGATTGATCACTGAGTAAACGAATATAACAAAAAGAGTACAAGACCAGTCAGGCCTGGGAGGGAAAGGTAATTCGCTTGGAATAGTGCCAGAAATCGAAATTTGACTATAATACCAAATGTTACCGGCACAAACCAGAATCCGTCCGAGAGAATGAAGGTTAGAAAACTCTCTGGGATTTTAAGATACACACAGATCACCAAATCTTAGACAGAAGACCAGACCAAGAGATAGTCAACAAAAAAAAGAGAACCTGCCGCCTTGCCATAAGCAGACCACAGAGGGAAAACAAAGAAAGAGAAAAAAAGAGACAAGTACTTAGACCTTGCCAGTCACTCAAACTCCAGTGAAAGACCATCAGCTAAAACTGATGTGAAAAACTCTAATGAGTAAGTAATTATAACAATAATAATAAAATGAAGGCGTACTAAGAGCACGGATTCTCTATATCTCTCGCTATCACTATCCATAGTCGTTTCTGGCAAGTCCGCTAGATGGAATCCAGTGTCCGCACAGAGATTACCAATGTAAGTCTTTGCATGTCTGCCAACAGTTGTCTCTGTGTGAAGAAGTCAATAGGAGAATGTCACTTATGTGCTCATCCTTACTTTACCAACAGTGTTCAGCATGTCTTGTTCGTCTTACTTGGATTGTTTGTGAGATTGGAGGTAAGTGGCTGTAATGATCATAATAATTAAGAGAAATAATAATAATAATAATAATAATAATCGATAAGACGCAACAAAATAGCAAATGTAGGCTATGCGGCGACAGAGATGAAACCATCAATCACATAATAAGCGAATGCAGCAAATTAGCGCAGAAGGAATATAAGAGTAGACATGATTGGGTCGGCAAGTTGATCCACTGGGAGATGTGCCAGAAATTTAAATTTGACCAAACAAACAAATGGTATATGCACAATCCAGCACCTGTCCTAGAAAATGACACACATAAACTCCTATGGGACTTTGACATACACACGGATTACCTAATCTCGGCCTAAAGACCAGACCTAATAATAATCAACAAAAAAAGAGAATGTGCAAAATTGTCGACTTTGCGGTCGTGGCTGACCACAGAATAAAACTGAAAGAATGTGAAAAGAAGGATAAGTACCTCGACCTTTCTAGGGCATTAAAAAAACTATGGAACATGCAGGTGACAATTATACCAATTGTAATTGGTGCGTTTGGAACAGTAACTAAAGGATTACTAAAGGAACTGGAGGAGTTGGAAGTTGGCGGGTGAGTGGAGACCATCCAAACTTCTACATTATTGAGAACGGCCAGAATACTGAGAAGAGTCCTGAAGACTTGAGGAGACTTGCTGTCACTTAAACTCCCGTGAAAAACCATCAGCTAACGCTGATGTGAAAAACTCTAATGAATAAAAATACGAGAAAATTTTTAATTTAGCATAACAGTTAATAAATTAACAAATCACAAAGCATACCTTTCCAGAATGTAACACAAACAAGATTATCCTTCTCGTTATGCCTCACACAACATTACGTAAAGAGATATCTACTTAGTCTGATTATGGCATAGAAGAGAAACTGACTGTCACTAAGTGTCGTTAACTCTTTGTCGATCTTATTAAGTATATATGAGGGGGCGCTCGTGATGTTATGGTTATTGTAAAAAAATGGAGATGGCTACTTGAGCTCGAACCCTGAACGAAGCTATTTGCATTTTGACATATCACGGGTCCCATCGCTTGTTTCGAGTCTTCCAGCTCTGATAATAGATCTCGACCATCATCCAAGTTAGACGAACCAGACATGTGCTGAAGAAGTAAAGACGCGCTCATAAGCGACATACTCCTGTGGACCCCTTCACATGGACGAGCAAAGGCAGGACGACCAGCTAGAACCTATATACAACTGCTCTGTGCCGATACAGGATGTAACCTTGAAGACTTCCTGGGAGCAATGGACGATAGAGACGGGTGGCGAGAGAGGATCAGGGAGATCCGTGCGTGCATTGCGACATTAGGATGATGATGATGATGATGATAACACATACAGAAAAATGTAATATATACATATCAGGGTGGATGGTGTTAGGCAGTATATATACTCAAATCCCCACTCACAAAGGTTCAGTATTAGCATTAGTATATCCAATGATGCAATAACACTGAATAAACGGAAAGAAAGACAATATAAGCTCATTTACACGAAAAGAAACATTTAATATATACATATTAGGATAGATGGCGCTACGCATTATATTTAGTCATATTCCCATACATTAAGGTTAAATATTAGCATTAGTATATCCAATGATACACTAACACTGAATAAACGGAAGGAAAGAAAAGGTAAGCTCATTTACATATATTGAAACATTTAATACACACATAATATACATGCAAAATGTATATGAAAGGGGTAAAAATGCTAAAAGGGCTTACTTGAGGAATAGGAGTATGGCAAATTATTGCTGTATCACGGACAGACAGGATTCACATCCCTATTGTTCAAATAACAGAAGCCAAAAGGGACGTCTCTACTGTTTAAAGAACAGAGACCAAAATAATAGAACATCACTGAGCAAAGAACAGAGACATGAGAGACCAAGAAGGATTTGGGGATAAACATCTAACCGTCAATGGATACACTCTCCTATACAGCCTTTATATTTTCTCCATGTATATATATATATATATATATATATATATATATAAAATTAGGAAGAATTTGAACAAATTCATAAATCTGTTTATCAGCCAAGTTATCCGGTGTTTACGGGTTTTATCGTGCATTTCACACGTCTCCTAGTGAATAAGTTTTCTTGAACGTAATCTTTATTTATATATTTTTATTATTATCCGGAAACTCTTTCTCATCGCGACATAATACAAGTAAAACCACAACAGTTCTTTTTGTTTTTTTACCATCTCTTCGTTTTTTGCTATTTTTCCTATTATTATTGCTTGGGAGGGTTTGTGAAAAAACGCATCTCCCCTCTTCGTCGTTCCTTTCTTGCTTCCTCGTCTGCCCAATCAGATTGAGATAACGAAATTAGTTTATCTAATCAAATTCGTCAAAATCGGGCCCAGCAAAGCAGAGGCGGTTATCAAAGAGGGTACAAAGAAGATTCGCTTCGGTTTCGCGTGAAAAACAAATCACACAGAAGCAATTAAGCGAACAGTGGACGGTGTGGAGACGCACAAAAGCCTTATACCCGACTGGCCAATAAATTTCTCATCAATTCTTTACTACAACTACTACAACTATTATTACGCAATACAATGGCGAACAGAAGTAAAATCCTCACTAAACGTTAAATTACATTTAGGTAGCACCACTCAACGCGGCACCAGGTTACTAATCTCGGATACCAAGAATTAGTTGACGAACCAAAGTCAGCCAACTAACTAGACTGAGTTTTATCTAGTACCATGCAGCTAGTATGGGGCACCTGACGGTGGGGCTTAGAATATGCTGACTGTATCCTGTTCAGAAGAGTGAGAAGAGCTGAGAAGAAACTTAACCTAGTTTAGTCTTGGGAGTGTCGTTCTTGTAACATTTGGGAGAGGGACAGGAATAGTCTGGCGTGGCCTATCTTTCTCCTGGTCTGCAACTGTTTTTGAATTCAGAGTTTTCCTTCTCCAAGTCCGGTTCCCATACCAAGGGTTCATACGCAGTAAAAATCAACTAGTCAACAAGTGGTTTGGTTTGGTTTGGTTTTATGGCATATCAACATTTGTAGGTTATTTAACGCCAAATCCATTTTTATGTAAATAATCAGTTCTATTTAAAATAATTCAGTTTAGCATGAGTACACAGTTTAAGAGTCAAAAACATTTCTATTTCAAACTATTCATTTTATTCAAGCAGTTATATATAACAATTCAGTTTAGTGTAAACACAGTTTCAATGTCAAAAACATTTCTATTTTGAGCTATTCAGTTTAGTCAAGCAGTTCCAATTCAGCTAATTCAGTTTAGTATAAGTACAGATTTTATTTACACACAGTTAAATGTCAAAACAGTTTTATGTTAAACAATTCAGTTTAGTGTAAATACAGTTTCAATGTCAAAAAACAGTTCAATTGCAAATAATTCAATTTAGCAGTTTAAATGTAAGTAAATGTAATTGTCAAAAACCTTTCTATTTCAAGCTATTCAGTTTAGTCAAACAATTCAGTTTGGCATAAGTATGCCGTTAGTTCCATTCAACCCATAGATAGGGCCCTATCAGGTGCTACCATGCCGGGCCAGAGTGGACCTGAGAGCAATGGCAATAAAGGGGTGCTCCGCATTCCCCAAAGCTCCAGCATCACTGGAACCTCATCATCAGATTGTTTAGTGTCACATCAAGGACACTCGTTGGGGAGGAGTCTTGCCCCTCTGCAGAGGTGCTGTCGGTGTATTCTACAGCCCCAGCCGACTGAGCAAGACACAGAGTTAATGTCAAAACAGTTTCATTTCAGATAATTCAGTTTTGCATAAGTATACAGTTTAGATGTCAAAACAGTTCTATTTCGAGCAATTCAGTTTAGCATTTGTACGCAGTTTTAATGTCAAAACTTCTATTTCTAACAATTCAGATCAGTATAAATACGCAGTTTAAATATATAAAAACAGTAAACGCCAACCCCCGTTTAGTTCTATTTAACCCATAGATAGGACCCTTATCAGGTGCTACCACTCCGGGCCAGAGTGGACCTGGGAGCGATGGTAATGAAGGGGTACTCCGCATTCCCCAAAGCTCCAGCATTGCTGGAACCTCACCATCAGATTGTTTAGTGTCATTTTCAGGACACTCGTTCGAGGGGTCTTACCCCTCTGCAGAGTAGCAGTGTGTGTATTCTACAGCTCCAGCCGACTGGGCAACCAGTGATATTTGTTTGTTTGTTTGTTTGGGTTTTATGGCATATCAACTTTGTTGGTTATCTAATGCCAAATCCATTTTATACAAATAAATAGTTCTATTTCAAATAATTCAGTTTAGCATAAGTACACAGTTTAATTGGCCAAAACATTTCTACTTCAAACTATTCAGTTTAGTCAAACAGTTCTAATTCAAACAATTCAGTTTAGTATAAGTATATTTTTTGTTTACACACAGTTAAATGTCAAAAACAGTTCAATTTCAAACAATTCAGTTGAGCATACAAAAAAGTTCCATTTTACAGTGATGCAGTCAGTGTATTCTACAGCCCCAACCGACAGGGCAAAGTGAATCAGTGAGTGAGAACTGACCTCCCAATAGTTAAAATGGCATAGGTGTTAGTTAATTTTCTTTTTGTTCTGAAACTACATAAGAAAGTATCTGTATCAATAATTCATGTTAGGATGGTAAGATGCATCTGATTTTTACGGGACGATGAAATATTCAGTAAAAATGGGAGAGAGAGCATACGAAAAATTTCATCCACGTTTGGAATATTGAAAAGGAGCATTTATTATGAATAATGACAAAATTATTAAAGCTATTACTGAAAATATAGCGCTGTTGGACAGTGGTTGTATATAATTTGCATCTAAAGGAATATGTTAGCTACAATGTTGCTGTCCAGTTCTTTTGGTACAATGCCACAGGGACTTCCCAACTCGAATAGGATAGATGTATAGTCATACTACCAGAAGAGAGGATACAAAAAGAAGACATGGTCACCTCACGGGGAGTAATGGTCAGCAAGCTATACAAGCAAAACATTACTTGTGAGTTCAAAGCACACTGAATGCCCTCTACACCGGACTTGAGCCACAAATAAGCAAAATTTAGTAAAGAAAATACAAAAAGGGAACATTGATCTATAGACTTGGAACAGAATAACTTATTCGGCAACATCATTACAATATAGTGTCGCCTCAAGGATTCATAGGATCTTAGTTGCACCTCGTTGAACTAGACTTTGTCAAAACTTGGATAAGATGTTTCCCTGTCCATGTCAGGGCAAAGAAACTCAAGGACAATAAAGAATATGAAGCTGAAAATGAAATCACTAATGTATTTTTGGCTAGAGCTGGTTGTAAAGCAATTATGAATATTTCCTTGATAGTTTATCCAAGAGAATTGGAAGAACTGACATTCAATTAAATCATGGAGACCATTCCAACAAGAAGGTTAGATTCACGACATTACATAAAGAACAAGAAGAACCGATTATACACTTTCTGCATTGGCAGAAAATCATCGGTAAACGTCAGCAAATTTGTGTGAATTTGAACGTTTAGAAAGAAATCTATTCGATTTTGGTTTCTTAACTTAATGGTATATCAACTTTCGTGGGTTATTTAATGCCAAAGGCATCCTTGTAGAAGGACAGTAGTAGTACTATTCAACTCATAGCTGGAAGGATAAAGGAGTTCATACCTTTCCCAACGGTATTAGTCTGAAAGTGAATGTAATTGTGAGACAGGAGTTCGATCTAGTTTACTACAATGTTGGAGTCTAGTACTTTAGCCACTGCACAATGGGGAGAGCTCCAAATGTCTATTGAAGAAATAATTCTACTATGACTAATTGAAGGTTTCTTCAATACGTCTCTTATACATAAAAAGTTGAACCATTTGCAATTCCACCAAATTTAGTTATATGCATACACTGATATTATTCAATAGCAAGAGATGATGGAAAAATTTAATGATATTAAAAGTCAAGAAAAAATTCATGTAAACACATACATGATAAAGAAAAAAGCTATCATCCTCATCATTTTTATTCAAGCGTACCGACAGGACGGATTCTCTTGACTCTAGCTCTCTGTCTATCTGCCTGTCTGTCTGTTTCGACTTTCGCATCCTGGAAGGTCCTCGAGATGGCATCCACTGTCCATATAGAGTTGGTCAATGTAAGTTTTTCCTGGTCGACCAACACTGATGTTTCCATGTGAAGGAATCCGTATAAGAATGTGGCTTTGTAGGCCAATAGAAAAAGCCTTAAAAATAGAAAAAGGACAAAATTGTTACAATAGAATATTTTCACAATTCATTTCCGTAAAATCTCTATTTAAACATATATTCTAAACCGAGGTATTATTTGAAACGTATCAATAAAAATTAGGTAATCAAATGAAATTTATTGAATGCTTCTTTAATTTCATGGCAAAAGAAGAACCTCTCTAATAGGTATTTGGGGGTAAAAATCAAATCTGATGAAAAAATGTTCCATTAGAATACAGCATTTGTTATATAACATATGACATGGATTTTCGGTTCGTTCCAAGTGACTCCGTGTGCTTTGACAAGCTGTCACGTTGGGATTAGTAAACAGGGCGATGGCAGTCGTCGGGGTAGGCAGGTCCAACAGGTGTGTAACCAGAAGGAGACCACGTAATAACCACGCGGTCAGATTTAGACTGAGCAGAGAATCGGGAGTCGAGCCAGGGACACGCAGCCGATCAGAGAGTTAGGTCGTCTCTGACGATACGGCTTGCACGGGGAGGGGGCAAGCGTTGGCAATCCCTGGCTCCCGGAAGAAGATATGAGACAAGAAGATGTCCCCTCACTGAGTGTATGTCTCTCCATCTACCTCTCAAACTAACAACAAACTGTGGGCCTCTTTCGAGAATAAGATGAGAGATATTTTTGTAAAGAAGTGTTTCGCTCGTTCATTGATGCCTATACAACACACTTATTCTCCCAGATTTGGTTTCTTTGGTTAAATGCATATAAACTTTCGTGGGTTATTCAATGCCGAAGCCATCCTTGAAGAACAATAGGAATACTAAGTAACCTATAGCTGAGGGTGGGGATGATGGTGTTCATACATTTTCCAAGTGTATTAGTCTAAATGCAATAGCGTAATTGAAGCTCGAACTCACTTCAAAACTGCAATGAAGCACTTTAGCGACTCTCATAGTGTCTAGGTATTGCAATCTCTTAATGCGTATTTCTTAAATATATTTCTACATCATTATGCTGCATGATATCATGAATTAATCAATTATTTTTGTTATCATCACTAAGATGATATGTCATCTTCAAAGTCTAATGAATTAGCGCAGGATGAACTACGACACTCTCTACATGCTTATGAACAATCAAGACAATGTTTTATAATTATCATGTTGCACTGCCAGCACAGATCTTCCTGACCCTCTCTCGCCACCCGTCTCTAACGTCCATTACTCCCCTGGGGGGGGTCTTCCAGACTATATCCTGTGTCTGCACAGAGCTGTTGTATATAGGTTCTAGCTGGTCGTCCTGCCTCTGCTCGTCCATGTCAGGGGGTTCACAGGAGTGTGTAGCTTATGAGCTCATCCTTACTTCTCCAGTAGTGTCCTGCATGTCTGGTTCTTCTAACTTGGATAGTTTTCGTGATGGGTGATAGGTGGCCGTACAGCTGCTGTTTTGTGGGATGTTGCCTCCAGGTCTTGTTCAATACGGCTTGCAGCATTCTTGTGCAATTGCCGTCAAGCTTTTTCTCCATACGTTTAGCTAGCATCCATGTAGTGCATCCATATAGTAGTATCGACACGATCGCTGCTTGGAAAAAACTGCGTTTTATTTTATCGGTCATGTCTGACTCTCATATGACCGATAGACTACCTATAGCCGTCCATGCCTTTGCTAGTCGCGTGTCTTTCTCGGTTGATGAGACACTGCTTCCGAGGAAGGTGAACTTGTCCACTAGTTTCAGAGAACTACCATTTAGTGCGGATATATCGCCTCTTTGATTAAAGTACATATATTCCGTCTTGTCTGCGTTGACATGGAGGCCTATGCCACCAGCTGCTCTTTCAGACTATGGAGCAGGGATTCGGCTTGGGCGGGTGTACTTGCCAGAAGCTATATGTCATCGGCGTAGTCCGCGTCCGTAATTTTTTGTGCGGTGTTTCTTCTGCTTCTTTCCGTTGCCAGCTTAAAACCGTTTTCTTTTATTAAATCTTTAGACGTTCTAAGCACGTAGTCTATGCAGATGATAAACAGGTAGGGGCTAATGTGTCTCCTTGTAGCATACCTGCTACAATGTCGAAGTAGTCTGTGTCTCCATCCAGTGAGGGGACTTTAACTTTCGTGTTTTTATATAGCATCATTATGACTGCGACGGTTTCTTTGGGAAGGTTGTTAGCGAGAAGTATTTGCTCCATCTTCCTTTTGTGTATGGAGTCAAAAGCTTTGGAAAAGTCGACGAATAATATTGTTGCCTCTATGTTTTTGCACGTAAGCCTAGAATTCGACGGATAGTCAAAATTTGTGATGTCGTGGATCGATAAAGATTACCATTCTTTATAATTATACATTTTATTGCAATCTGTTTTGCAGTTACACCAGATCAACTTGAAAATGCTTTCTGGTGCTGATAACATATTTATCATTTGTGGTGTTATGTCGCCATCGACCACCAGCCATCCTCATTCAATGGGCTGTACTTGGTAGAATACACGTGTAAAATGGAATTTTTCAGTTACTGATGTTGGAGGCTAGACATTCAAGTCCACTGTAAGATATTTTTGCCAATCATTAGAGAAAACTGAAGGTAAGGCAATTTAAGTTTGACATTTGAATAAATTTTTCTTTACTTGACTTATTTTCCAGGAAGATCTATTTTTCATGGTGGGGTCTATGGTTAACTCATAGAAAAGTCACTGGGTTTATTGTTGTCAAATGAATCATGTCTTTTACTGAAGGCTCCTTACTGTAACTGTCAAACACAATGACACATTTGCCATACTTGCGTAATGTATACTGAATAAAGATATGGCAGATATCTTTGAATGTAAAAGAAAGATGCTAAATGATTCGATGTATGAAATTTCCTCCATCCATAGACTTCATCCGTGGGCAGTGCTCATTCTTAGTATTGGAGCTCGTCCCAAAGTACAGTTTCCAGAGTTCCTTTGTTTGCAGGTCTGGAAGAACTGGTGTGTTTGTTTAATGGCATATCAACCTTCTTAGGTTATTCAATGCCAAAGCCATCCTTCTAGAAGAACAGCAGTGATGCTATTTAACCCATAGCTTAGAGGATTTGGGGTTTCATGCCTTTCTCAAGGGTATTTGTTTGAAAGTCAACGTAACAGCGCGATTGGAGTTCGAACTCGCTTACTACAATTCCGCAGTCCTGCGCTTTAACCATTACACTTCAAGGACACCCCCGGAAGAACTGGTGGAATCAAAAAATGAGGTAAGATAACTACATAGTTCATACTATGCAGCAAAATTTTCCTTTATAGCCACTTATGTTAGGCGTTGAAACTTGTAGGGGAATATGCGCTGTTTCTTTAACATTCACAGTTGTTTTTGATCCAAGATCAACGGCCTGGTTTTTTCGCATGAATGAAATTAATGAAAACCTCTTTGTATTTTATCGATTGGAAAATTTTATAACTAACCTCTTCTGCTTGATCCCATGTGGCAACAATAGAGATAATTCTGCGATGTTACGTTTAGATTTACTAATGTGGTTTCTTGCTTAAAAATAGTGATTAGCTTTTCTGTGTCCCTGCTGTTCTGGCGTGTGTCAGATACTTTTTTGTGCTATTCACCAATGTTTTTATTGACGCCAATAAACTGCTGGATGGTTTTATTAGTTCAGAAAAGGCTGACAAAGATTTAATCCACACAACTCATTTCAATTTTTCTACTGGTGAGTCGGCCAGTGGATTTGATGCTATGTTTCAACATCTGCTCAATGATAATATCAGGGAAAAGGCCTGCCCAGTATCAATCGCAACGTCGAACAACATATAGTCATATTTAAACAGAGAATACAACTCATTGTTACAGATATGAATATATTGTATTCGCTCTCAAATTGTGACCTGTAACAGCTAGTATATCACGCAATGAAGCAAGATGGAGGCTAATTTCCTGTTCTTTTAGCCAGAAGAAAATGCTTTAGTAATTCAGCATTTTTATATATTGCCACCACCAGCAACTAGTACTGTTCATCAAATTTTTCTCTTTTTCCTGTTCTAACTTCTCATTAATTGCCATGACTGCTCTCATAGATTCCTTATCTGCTATTTCATCAGGATTAGAAATAGGCTGTGCAAATATTTCGATCTCTAGCTGTGATTTTTGTATCATTTGTATATATTAGCGATTTTTCTACCTTCTTTAATTGTATTTCATAATGATAAGACAGAGGCATGCGGCATATGGAGTTCCAATGCATTTGTAAGAAATATTTAGTGCAGTATCCACTAAGAAATGTCCTCAATGGGCTCTTGTGAGTGTATTTCCACTGAATATATTTCACATGTAACATAGACCTCATCCAGAAGTGTCTGATAATCCTGTTTTTCCCTTAGATGGCCTATTCACACAAGAAAACTCATCTCTCTGTGTAGTCCTCCAATTTTCTGCATCACAGGTTTCAGACAGCTGCTAGATTGTTCATTAGCTACGATTGTTTGAACCTTCCACCATAATGGCTGTTTGAAGGTGATGACAGGAATTGTGTGGTTAGGGTTTGCTTGCTTAACCTGGAATATCAATGTAAAATAGATGCATGACATATCTGATGGATTTAGCTCGATGATAAACAGAAACACGACATTTGATCTCCTTGGGTGATTTCCTTGGTGTACCATTTGCATAAATTCTGACCACACTTGAGTTGGTGATTGCAGAAATGGAAATACTGTTCGCAGTATATCAAACAGATATGGTGATTTAGGGCAACAGTCACTAGGCCAGAATTGATCCTATTTACCAAAATAAGGTTTATACTCTCCCCTCAGGTAATGATAAGTTGAATTCGTCAAGTCATAAGTATCTCTAAGATAGTTCCTTTTCACTGGGGAATCACATGAGAGACAAATTTTCCTGGTTTTAGTGTAACAATCATATCTATGAAGGTGCTATGTCCATCAAAGGTCGCATGTTGAGGTTAACGTTATCAGCGACGTACTGCACAAATTGACCTTCTGAAATACTAACTCTTTGCTGGGTAACAGAATTTTGTTCAAACATTTAGACATCGTCATATGAGCTACAAAAGGCATGTTGGTGGAGTGAGTCTATCAGAAACCTGGAACCAAAATGATAACACATTTGTACAGCTAATCCTAACAATAAACGAGTAATCCCCAAACTTAACCTGACAGCTTCAACAATAACACGTCCGAGGGATGCTTGCTCATTCTCTGCATTCTTTTAACAGTCACTATAATCGGCAGGGAAGGAGTAGTACCTTCCCTTACACTTCGGTGTAGTAGCTCATGAAAAGGGAATCTTCGGATCGCCCTCGACTAAAGTCATCAACTATAATCTGTATGAAATGAGTAACCCTATCAAAGAGAAATTCCAAAGCCTTCTCTTGAGGAACTTCCGTCAGTGTTTAGATAATTGATACATCAGTATGATTCAAAATTATAAAAATCATTTTAAATGTTTACACGTGAAATGAACTCACTTTAGAAATGTAAAGTTGTTGCTTTTAAAAAGAAACTGAAACAGAATCGAAGCTCCTGCGACATGGGAAATGTTTTGTAGACAATTTACCATATAACACGAATAAGAAATAAATTCTGTTGACGATAAATTTCAATAAAACTTTATAAGTTATCGGATGAATTATTAATGAATAAAATATAAAAATATAATCAATAATCTTATTTGTTTTCAGCAACTAATTTGAGGATTTTGACGACTAGATGTAAAAGGCTAAACTGCAGACAATTGTTTTCAGTGGAAAAAAATTTTCCAAGATACAAGCTATGTTATTAGACGTTGAATAAACTTTGAAATTTGAAATTTCTCTCGATCAGGGTATTTTTAAATGGTTTCAATACTGGCCGTGTGTCAAGAGGTAAGAAACGAAAACGAGGTTGAGTACATTTCTTAGATATCAAAGTTGATTTTGACACATTGCTACCACTTATCAAAATTGTAAAATTTTCTTATTTAACATGGGCTAATTCATGGAGTCTTTTTACATGTTTGACAAGAGACCTTATGTAAATAAATGGTAAAAAAAAATCTGTTGCAATTATTTTACTTTTTTTCAGATTCTACTGGTCTATTATGAGTTCGTCCTTACATTTCCAACAGTGTCCAGCATGTCTTGTTCGTTTTTCAGGAATGGTTTGTGAAATGGAAGGTAAGTGACCAAATAGATACTGCTTTGTGAAGTGCTATCTATAAGTATTTGTTCCAAACAGTAGTCAGCATCCTTGTGTAATTCCTATCTAGCTTTTTCTCCTGACGTTTCATGAGAGTCTAAGTGGTACAGTCATACAATAATTATGGCTCGGTTACAACTTGGAAGAATTTCTCTTTTATTTTATCAGAAAGATCAAATCCTCATATAGTCATTGACCAGTCAATAGCAGTCCATGATAGATGAGATATTGCTACCAAGGTATATGAACGGGTCTTCTAATTTCAGAGGCTCCCTATTCAATGAAATGGTCCCTTCTTGATGAAGGAAAGTTCCTCTGATGTAAGGGCTAAATGGCTGGACTATCAGACCGCAAATTCGAACTCTAGTCGCGCTCACACTCGGACTAATGCCCTTGGGAAAGGTATGAACCTCCTTATTCCTCCAATCATGTGTTGAATAAAATCACAAAGATGGCTTTCGCATTAAATAACCCCTGAAGGTTAATATGTCATTAACCAAGAAACCAAACTAATAATACAAATGAACAACCCTATATATTAACGCGCACACATTGTTCCAGTACGTCATTAAAGCAAAACAAAAATAACATTATTAAAAATTTAACTAATAGTCTTGATAAAAAACTTTCAATTCCGTTTTAAAGTCTGTTCCATTCCCTCTTCAATTCCATTTGATTTCGGATGATACAGAAAATATTAGTTGCACCATCTCCCATAAAGAGAAATCTACAAAGAAAAGGAAACATTGAATTGAAGACTCTCAAGCTCCATGAGGAGGCATAAAAACATTTTCTTTAAAGCAAGTGTTATTGGATAGTGGTTGTATGGGATTTGCATATGAGGGAATGGGATCGATATATAGCCATGCTACGAAGAGGAAAGGAGGATTACAAAATAGGATACTGAAGTACCGAATTGAAACAGAATAACTTACTTGGTAACACCATAATTTTATTTTCAAAAATAAAGCAAAAGTATAAAATAATCTATAATCGTAACTTTACCGAAAATTATGTACTCTGACTCGGAGTGACAATAACTGTTTGGGTCTCATCAATGGGTCAAAAAAAACTGGTTTAACTGTGTACAAACAAATGACTGATGTTAAATTGAATTATTAGTGTTTCATAGCAATACTTTAAGCCATTTAAATGCGTGCAACAAATGATTATTACAATCTAGAATTATTAGTGTTAGAAATTCTTTAAATCATTTAACAGTGTACAAACATAAGAGCTCTGTCTTGGTTTAAAATGTGATCTATAAACTATGCGTGCACAAATCCTATGAATTATATATTCATATATATAAATAAATATATACATATTGTGACGTGGTATGCTACAGAGATAGGGAAGGGGAGGTCAATTCCCTTACCCTTCTTTATTTGAATCAACTGGCATTAAGACTGACCGTTAAAATGATAGGAGAAAGAAAGGGCAAGCTATCTGCACTCTGTGCCCTTTGGTCTGTTGAACGAAAGAAATCTAGGTCAATCAAGTGGCGTGACCCGGCGAGACGGTGGAAGAGGAAAAGTCAGATGATTGGTCCACAGGCTCTTCGCGCCAATAAAGGCCATCACGCGTTAGAGAAATTTGAAGGAGAATTTTAGTTTGGATAAAGCCAGCGTTAGAACTAGATCGCTGAAGTCAACCAGCTCCGGGAAAGACACTCACAAAAGTAAAAAAGTGAGAAAGGAAATCTGAAAATTGAGAACCCGTCAAAAGTAAGTACATCTCAAACCGTTTTCCTTCAACAATTCTTAAATATTGGAAAGTTATATGTATTCAAAAAAAAAAGAGAGAAACTGTAAAGGTTCTGTTTCATCAATAGTTAAATTTATTTAATGAACATTGCTATACGCTTCAGTCCGGCGGCTTAGACACTTTTACTCAAATAAGAGAAAAAGAAAGAAAGAAAAAGGAGAAAGAAGAAAAAGGACTGTTGAGAGACATTTTTGTTTGAGGTTTTCCTGTTGGCTTAATATTGCCGGTATTTTGAAAAGAAAAGAGAGAGGAAAAAGGAACTGTTTCTTAAATCTCATCATTATTTGTTTAATCATCGCCTATTAAAATTTTGTGTATTTTAAATGTACCCTTATATTGAAATCTTTTGGTTGTGTTCTTTCCTCTATCAATTTATCTTCTTTTGCATGTATCTGTCTCAGCCTTACACCGCTTTGATTAATTCTCGCTAAACGTCTTAATGCCTCCTTAAACATTACAAGAGAATTTTGGAAATCTGTCTACAGTTAATATTATCTAACCTAAAAGTTCGTTCTCCCGTGATCTGAGGGGGTAGGAAGACAAAGGACTTGGTGGTGTATGTGAAAGTGAATTGGCACCCCCTTACCGACGTCTGAGTTCAGTCTATCCCCGAATTAACCTCCACTTTATTTGTCTATTTATCCTGCACCCGAAATAGGAGCCTTGATCGGGATTTATTTTGTGGAGTGTCAAGTGCCAGACTGCCCTTGGCGATACACATTCTACGTAACAGCCTTCTACAGAGGACAATAACCGAGATATCGATCTCTTCAGGTTAGAGTAGAATTCAACGTCACAATATAAAGATGTGTGTGTGTGTGTGTGTGTGTGTGTGTGTACAAACAGGATTTGGCATTTAATAACCCACAAGAATAGATATGCCATAAAACACAACCAACCAACCCTTTACAAAAATATAAATATCATTTTAGTGAAAGGGTCAAAGTAGCTCTAATTTTAATAGACTTTATCTTATTTACTAAAATAAATCAAAAGTAGTTTTGTATAACAATTTTTAATTGTTACTTTATCAAAAACAAAAATGATATTTTATGTAAGGGTTCAAACGTTCATAGTAAAAGTGAATGTCTTAATAAGTTTGATTTTTGTAGTGATATTGGATAGGGGTTGTATGTAATTTACATATGAAGGATTGAGATCAATATCTGGTCATGCTGCTGAGAGGAAAAGGAGGAGTACTGAACAGGACATTGACCTACAGAAACGGAATAATTTACTTGGAACAGGAAGATTTGTAATAAATAATAACAAAACGTTATGAAAGCTAAAAGAAAAGATTCAAGATCTCTCTCTCTCTCTCTCTCTCTCTCTCTCTCTCTCTCTCTCTCTCTCTCTCTCTCTTATCTTATCTTGTTTATTAATCTATTTATTTTTTTTGCATTGAAAAGAGTTTCTCGTATTTTGAATACAAACAAAAGAGAATGCTAACAGTTAGATTGACTGAGAAAACAAAACATCCTTTTTGTTTAAGAAGAATACAATATAAATTTTTACAGTAATCTAATTGAACATAGAGTTTTATTTTTTGTCAATCAACTTTTTGTAGTTTTTACATATTATTGATTTGCAGCAATCTACCTGAAAGACAAAAGTTCATAAGTGATGTTCCGTTAATTGTCTGTCAGTAAAAAAAATTAAAAAGAATGAGGATTTTTTTGTTAATCACTTCATATAACCAACAAACGTACAGAATTGTAGAAAATAAATGATTGGGTGATTGATTTTAACGGCATGTCGAATCGTCTAGGGTTACTTTATACCTAAATTGCGTTCCTTGTACATCTATATTTACATTTTTGTAGTTGTTTTTTGTTTTGTTTTGGAAGTTTTGGGGAAGGTTTTTTTTTCTTTTTTTGCAAACGGTTATATATTAAGTGTTCCGATTTAATTTTATCTTATTACAATGGATATTATGAGTCTTTTTGAAACCGAAATTACGTCACTACCTACATCACAATACCCTTAGTTATTTACGCTATATTCTCGTTGACTATTCAAAAAATCATCATTTAATCTTGATTAGCATCCTATTTATTAACGATGTCTCTCTACCAACGTCTACCTGAGTTAGGTTTGGTTTCTTTGTTTAATGATATATCAACCTTCGTGGGTTATTTAATTCCAAAGCCATCCTTGTAGAAGAACAATAGTGATACTATTTAAATGGGGTGGGATAAAAAAAGGTTCATACCTCTTCCCAAGAGTATTAGTTAGGAGGTGCCCGTGGTGTAATGGTTATCGTCGTAGGAAATGGACACGACGACACGAGTTCAAATCCTGGACGAGACTGATTGCATTTCACATAGCACTGGAAAATAGTAAAGGGAAAGGTATGAATCCAATTATTCTCCCTCCAGCTATGGGTAAATAGTAGGGCAGACTAGGTTCTTCAGCCTTGGTGAGGCAACTAGTCTAGGAAAAGGAAAACTCTGAATTCAAACCTGTTAAAAAATGACCTTGTGTCATATCCTGCCCGGGTTGGTAAATATGATATGATTAGTCCGAAAGTGAACTCAACACTATGACTGGTGATCAAGCTTACTTCCTTCGAGGACACAATTCAACGATTTAATCATTACGCCATGAGAACTCCCTCCTTCTATTAAAACAGCCAGTGTTATTGATATTTATCCAACCAGGTAGGATTTGACACCCTGTCATTTTATAGTGGAGGCCCACGCACGAATCGAGACTCATGCGCGGCCGTCACATAGAATACTTGATCCCGTCAGCATTCCTTCTTTTTGGGCACCACAGGCGTCAGGCCGCGGAGTCAGCTCTGCAGAGCTAGTAGTGTCTAAGGAGAAGGCCTTCTAAGGCCAGGCGATTCAGCTTCATAACACTCACCCGACGCGAACAACAGGCAGGTTCATGTTATTGATATTTATACAACTTCCCACCAGATAGGATTTGACACAAGGTCATTTTGATGTGAGGCCGCGCACGAATCGAGACTCATGTGCGGCAGGTGCAAAAAAAAAGCTTGATTCCTTCGGTATTCCTCAATTGAAGCACCTCAGGCACCAAGCAAGAAACTTAGCTCTACCGAAGTGCGTATTGCCTGGGGGACGGCCCCCTGGGACTAGGCTATTCAAGATAATAACGCCCACCTGGCGTGAACGACAGGTAGGATAGTGTTATTAATTCGTTTAAAATTCTGCAATGCGTGTTTTATATATATATATCTACATATCCCTTCGCACAAGCAGGATCCGACACAAGGTCATTTTTTAGCGGAGATCCTTGTTTTATATATCGATGACAAAAAAAAAAAAGGATTTACAAAGCATATGGTGTGGATAATTTTTTAAAAACCGGTTTTTATGAATAATTACTTAATGTTATTGATCGCTAAGTGGGCCATTGGCCTAATGAGTAGAGTTTCGCCAACTGGCGAGGAGACCAGGGCTCAATCCTAGGTTGCGTCATACCAAAAACTCAAAATATGGTACTTGCTTAACACTCAGCATTATAAGGTAAGGATCAAGGGTAAAGTGGAGCAATCCAATGAATGGAGTAGCGCCCTCCCCTACGCCTCTGTGTGGTAGCTGTTGAAAAGGGAGCCTTCGGGTCACCCTCAACTAAGATCTCCAACTTTACTTACTATTGATTGCTAATATTATCATTTTATTCTCGAACGTATTTAAAGTGATCCTATGTATAATTTAATATAGAAATTAATTAAAATAAAATAGAAATAAGTGTAATCTTTTTATTTGCGTTCTTATTTCGTTTCGTTAGTCTTTAATTGAATATAATATTTTGTTACATTAAAACTGAAATACTTGCAACCAGTGACACATTTTTTTTTTTTTTTTTGCGGACTTTTTGTCCTCATCTTGGTAGTTTTTGTGTTGCTTCTTCTTTCACTACGTTTCGGCCAAATTTCACCCCTGGCCTTCTTCAGGTGATTTACCGCGACCTCGGATAGGAATGCTGAGTCTTGTAACCGTATCCCCAGTAATTACTGCCTTCCATAGTTGTTGTCTATCGCACTACGTTTTTGACCAAGTAAACCTTTGGCCGGCTTGGGTAGGATTTGAAACCGCTATTTTCTGACAATGCTCACCAGGAACTGTAGAGACTCAACGCCTCTATCCGCTGCGCCAAGGGGCCCGATCAAGGATGGATTTTTTGGTCTTATAAATCCTTATATGGTCTTCCAGAGTCGCGTCCGTACCGAATTTTTGGGGCTCGTGGCGCAGCGGATAGATGCGTTGAGTCTCTACGGTTCCAGGTGAGCATTGTCAGAAGATAGCGGTTTCAAATCCTACCTAAGCCGGCCAGAGGTTTACTTGGTCAAAAACGTGGTGCGATCTTCTGGCCTAGATTGGGTAACCCCACAGAATTTTATGCATTTGGTTTTCCAGCACTACATTGCAGCCTCAAATTGAGTTCGGGCTCCAGTCTCGCTGTTGCGTTCACTTTTGGACTAATACCTTTAGGTACTATTTACCCAACCCCTCCGCTCGGGCAGGATATGACACAAGGTCAATTTTTAAGCAGAGTTTAAAAGGTTTGAATTCAGACTTTTCCTTCTCCTAGACTAGTTGCCTAACCAAGGCTGAAGAACCTAGTCTGTCCTACTATTACTTTAGGTAAAGGTATTGAACCCTTTTATCCACCCACCCCCAGTTAAAGGTCAAATAGAATTCCAACTGTCCTTCTATAAGGATAGCTTAGTCATTAGTTTGGTTTGGTTAGGTTTGGTTTGGTTTTATGGCGTATCGACCACTGTAAGTTATTTAATGCCAAATCCGGTTTATAAGTATATATTAGATATATATCATTTGTAAACATAAGTCAACAAAGTTGAATAGTTCCAAGTATTGCTATATATCACAAACAATTCTATTAAATATCATTCATTTGTTTACACACAGTTAAATGATCAAACAGTTCTATTTCAAACAATTTAATTTAGCATATGTCATTTGTTTGCACTCAGTTAAAATGTCAAATAGTTCTATTTGATCCACAAACAGGTCCCTTTCAGGTGCTACCACTCAATGGATCTAGGAGCGATAACAATGAAGAGGTACCTGCATTCGCCAAAGCTTCAGTATTACTGGAGCCTCACCATCAGATTGTTTAATGTCATATCTAGAACACTCATTGTGGTGGGGGGGAGACTCACCCCTCTGCAGAGATGCAGTCGGTGTTGTCTACAGCCTCAGCCGACTGGACTCTTAGACATTAGATAACACACGAAGGTTAATATTTTATCAAACAAACCAAAACATAAAATTACAAAAAAACTGACTTCGGCATTAAATAATCCACCAAAGGTTTCCCAGTTGTAAAGCCAACCAATTCGCTAGGTGTAATGGTTTGCTAACTTGGCGAGAAACCTTTGTTTGTAAGTTCAAATCAAACAGGTGGCACATACTTCTGGCTTTGTGCCAAACTAGATTCAGCCTTGGTAGTGACAATCTTGTGTTGATGTGAAATTTCACTTGAAGCTAAGGTTTAATGGGGTGGGACTTTCGGCAAGGAAAGGACAGGGGCGTGGAGGATTCAGCTCGAGGCAAAGTGTAGTGGAGGGCAAGATTGGGAATCATGTTTTGACCTTTCGCGAGCAGCTGCAGCGAACAAAGCCTGGAAATTAAGTTTTCTCGTTTATAACATGTAAAATTTGAAAATCAACTTGCCATGAGCAATATTGAATAGCGATAGTGTTTATTTGATTTTTCTCTTTCGCTTTCAATAGATCTTCTCTCTCGGTCTCTCTCGGCCTCTCTCTCTCTCTCTCTCTCTCTCTCTCTCTCTCTCTCAGCACATTTCGCTTTCTCTGTCTAATATTATACTTTCTTTTTTCTTATTTTTCTCTGCCTTCTTTTGACTCGTTCCTCTCAAAATCTCTTTAGTATTTGTTATTTTTCTCTTTCTTATTGTTTTCCGATTGACTTCTTGTGGTGTAGTAACTGAAATGCTGGACTCTGCTATCGTAGTAAGCGGGTTCGAACTCCACTTGAACTATTATATGTTGTACTCTTGGGGAAAAGTATGAACTTCCTTATTCCCCACCAGCTATAGGTTAAATAGTATTACTACTGTCTGTCTATATGGCTACCTTTAATATTAAATAACCCACGAAGGTTGATATGTCATTAAAACGACCCAAAACTTTCTTGTTTTCATTTATCGTTATATTCTTACGGTTTATACTTCTTTCTTATCTTTTCTTCTTCATATTTTTCATTATTTTGCCTTTCTTTGTTTTTGTTTTTTTTACCTTACTTTCTTTTTTTTTCTCATCAATTTCTCTCTCTTTCTTTGTTTTTACACTTTTTATATTTATATTTTATCATTTTCTTTTTTTCCTTTTTTTTTTTATCTCCCTGATTTTCTCTTTCTTCCTTTCTTTCTGTCCCTTTTTTTCTTTTTTCCTTTTAATCAATCTAGCCTTTCAATTTTTTCTCTTTTTTGAAGTCATTTTTTCTTTCTTTTTCTTTCTTTTAGTCTTTTTTTCGTCTTTCTTTTTATCTTTTTTTTCTTTTTCGACTGCCTTTTTTTTATTCATTTTCATCTTTAACTTCTTCTTGTTTCTCTTTTTGTTTTACCCTCGTTCTTTATTTTCTCTTTCTTTTCTTTCTTTTCTTTTTACTTTTCTTTTTATATTCCTTTTATATTTCATTCTTTTTGTCTTTTTTCGTTCTGATTATCTTTCTTTCATCTCTTTATTTTTTTTTACTTTTTTCTTTTATTTCTATTTCCTATTTTCTTTCACTACCTGCTTCCTCTCATCTCTCTCTGTCTCTCTCTCTCTTTCTCTCTCTCTCTTTCTCTCTTATCATTCTTTCTATTTCTTTTTCTTTTGTATCTTTTTCCTTCGTTCTATCAATCATTCTTTTTTATTACTTTTTATTTCTGTATTATCTTTCTTTTATTTTTTATTCCTTTATCTTTCTTCGTTTTTACTTCTTTTCATCTTTCTTTTTTTCTTTCATTTTCTCATTCATTCATTTTTTTTGTGTCTTTTGTTCTTTCTTTTTATTTATTTTTGTCATCCTTTTCTTTTTCTTAATTTCTTTCGTTTTCTCATTCTTTTATCGTTTTTGCTTTCTATTTCTTTTTACCTTACGTTTTTATCTATTTCATTATCTCATTCTTACTCCATTCTTCTTTTATTTCTTTTGACCTCAATTTTTTATTGCTTTCGTTTTATATTCATTTTTTTTATTTTTCTTCTTATTTTCCTTTTATGTTTCTTCTTCGTGTTAATTTTTTTATCTTTTATTTTTGTTTCTTTATATTTGTTTTCGTCTTTACGTTTAGCTTTCTTTTGCTTCTTTTGGTTTTTTCTCATTTCTTCGTTTTTTCTTTCTTTTCTCCATTTCCTCATCTTCATTTCAGCTTTTTTTGTTGTTCTTTCTTTCTCTTTCTCTTTCTCTTTCTTCTTTATCTTTCTGTTCTACTTCTTTCTTTCTTTGTCTTCCCCAAATCTATTTTCTTCATTTTGTCTTACTTTCGTTCTTCTTATCTCTCTTTATCTTTTCTTTGTCATTTCTATATTTCCATTTTCATCTTTTTGTCTTTCTTATTTATATTTCTTGTCTCCTCTCTTTTCATCCTTTCTTTCTGTCATTATTTCCCTTTACTTTTCCTTTTTTCTTTTTTTATCTTCCCTTCTTTTCTCTTTTTTCTTTCTTTTTCTTTGTCTTTCTCTTACCATCTTGCTGGCCGAAGCATTATATATGCGGTAATAGCTTCGGGTCATTTTTAGCGGTTGGATTTCATATACAAAGAAATATGAACGATGATTTTATAACTGAGCGAGGCCGCAAACCCTGGTCACAAACTATGAAATGTTAATGTGACAATATACATAATCGATTCAAATATGTACTCCTTTCATGCACTTAACTATTAATTCGGTTATTATTTCTCCCTTTTATTCTTTTTTCTTTGCCCGAGAAGTATTTCTTTTTATATAAATTTTAAATTGCATATTTGGCTTGGCACATAAAACTTATACACTTTGTTCCAAGAAAAAAATATTTTTAAAAAGTGTATCACTAAATCAAATAGGAAAGCTTTAGGGACAGTTTGGCTTGTTTTGGTTTATTTGTTTAACAGTTTATCAACTCTTTAGGGTTATTTAATTACTAAATTTGTTTCTCTTCTAAATATTTGATCATAATCATAATTTTTATTTCTATTCATAATCGGCCTAGATTTTGTACTTCGAACGTCAATAGATCTAATGATAGAAAATGGTATCTCACACACAAGTCGCAAACGATATCCCGCTAAAACTACAACTGATTCATGCTACGCAGATGATCAAGTGCTTCTTATGAGACACTAGCTCAAGCCGAATCTCTGCGACATAGCTTGGAGTAGGCAGATATGAGCATTGGATTCTATCTGAACTCAAATAAGTTGATGCATTTTAATCAAGATGGTGCCATCTCCTCATTAGATGACATACCTCTGAAATTAGTAGACAAGTTCATTTACCTCGGTGGCAGTATCACTTTGACTGAAAGCGATGCCAACATACGCATAAAGCATGGACTGCTATTGATATGTTATCGACCATATGGAAATCTTATCTCTCTTAAGAAATAAAACGGCAAATCTTCCACGCTATAGACGTGCCAGTACTACTGTATGGTTACATCACTTGGACTCTAAAGAAACGCCTAGAAAAAAAGCTAGGTGGGAATGCTGCGTGCTATTCTGAACAAATCCTAGAAGCTGCACTTTACAAAACAACAGCTGTACAGTCACTTACCTCCCATCGCACAAACCCTCCAAGCAAGTTGAACAAGACATGCTAAGCATTGCCGAGGAAGTAAAAACGAACAAATAAAAGATGTTCTCCGATGGATTCCTACACATTGATAGGTTCACCAGCTCTGAGTGGACACTTTATACCGTCAAAAGGATTTATCATTAGCGATGACCGATAGGGACGGAAGACAAGAGAATCGTGTTGCCGGCACGCCTTAATGATAATGATAATGTTGATTATAAAAATCATCATTTGGCTGTCCACTGTACCTAATAAAAGTAATTGTACAAATAATTTGTACTCAGTAATATGGTTGATAGCATTTCTATCTAATCCTAATAATTAGAATCAAAACTTATAATCAAGACAAAGCTTAGTAAATACTTAAGATACCGTTACTGTAGTAGTGATTTCGATTTTCCCTAGAGTTTCACCGTTGTTGCTTTATCATATTTACCAACCCCTCTGCTCAAGCAGGATATCACTCAAGGTCAATTTTTAAGCGGGGTTTAACAGGTTTGAATTCAGAGTTTTCCTTCTCCTAGACTAGTTGCCTCACCAAGGCTGTCCTACTATTTACCCATAGCTGGAGGGAGAATAATTGGATTCATACCTTTCCCAAGGGTATTAGTGCTATGCGAAATGCAATCAGTCTCGTCCAGGATTTGAACTCGTGTCACCGTGTCCATTTCCTACGACGATAACCGTAGGGTACTACCGTTGTTGTTTTATGCAAGGTTAAGCTTATGAAATCTGAAAAGACTTGAATAATTGTTGTAACTTCGTCCCTCACCGAGTGCGTCACAATTGTAGTCTTAAACCAGACTGAGCTTAATAAATACCAAGGATACCATTACAACTGCAGAGATTTCGATCCTCATTGGGTTCCTCAAAAGTATTATCTTATCACTGATTTATTAAATACGAGGGTCATTAAATAAATGAGGGAGATCTATCTGAGAGTATATTCAATAAATTAGAACATTTTTGGAAAAATCAAAATAATTTTTTGCTTTCTGAAATTTTCCATAAATGTAAACTCTGCATTGTTTTGAATTGCAGATATTATTTTAATCCAGCAAACATATTTGTTTTGAGGCTATTCAAAATGGTGGCAAATCAAAGAGTTCTCCAAGCTTAAACAGAAGTCTGTCATCAAACATTTGCTGATTGAGAAGTGCAAACTAGATGAAATTCACAGAAGTTATAGATGTGTACAGAGAATCGTGTTTTACTTTTAAAAGATTTAAAAACACACTTGTCACGATGAATCTGAGTCGATTAAGATAATCGATGGAATAGAAAGGTCTTGACACATCAGTAAAGAAGATCGTGCTGACAGTCTTCTGTTTGGACAATCGTCATGGTTGGATCAATTACTATAGATTTCCTTGAAAAAGATGCAACTATAAACATTGCTTTCTATTTCCAAATCCTCAGGCAATACTTCACCTTATTTATTGAATAACCTTGCATTTTTAAATACAAGATTGATTTCTGTAAAAAAAAGAAGAAAAAAAGATTATCTGTCTTATTTTGTCGATGATTTTTTTTTTATCTTGCTTGATTGATTTAAAGCGTGCAAAACATGAGGCAAAATTGAGACACCGACCACCCGGGCAAACAGCCCCATTGATTGAGTTCTTTTGGTGTCCTTAGCCTGTAGGATAAATAGCCTAACACAAAACTCTCTTCGTCGTTAATTACGAAGGAATTATCTTGGAATTGCCTTTAATTGATTTAGTATTATGTATCATTTGCCTGAGGCACCGAGTTAGAAAACAAACTGCTCACGAGCATGTTGACGAAAGAATACAAAAAAAAAAGAATTTGGATCTGAATGTTATTTGTTCTGATGGATAAGATTTCCCAATGGTCGTTAACCTGTCAATAACATGGAAACTACCTGTGGCGTAATGGCCAACGTGCCGAACAGTGACATCTTAGTAATCGAAATCAAACTTCAATCACGATATTACATTCATTTTTGGACTAATACTCTTGGGAAAGGTAAGAACCCCTCTTTAAATATTATCACTTATATTCTTCTTTAGGAATGATTTTGACATTGAATCGCCCGCGAAGATTGATATGTCAATGTTATATACCGGAAATGAAGAAATAGCAACACTTATGTATGAAAATATTCCGTGGATCGCTTTTTTTTTCTTTTTTTTTTTTGTTCTTTCGGAAAACTGATACAGGTCAACTAAAAACAACTATTCATCGCAGCTTCGATATGTTTTTCCAACACAGGGCCTTCGTGAGGCTTCCTTTTTTCCTTCTTCTGCGGTCATACTCACTTTCTACTTTAGCGAGCCTCGTACTGTTACAGACCTCTCTCAACCTCGCAACCCAGGACCGTCTGGCACACGGCCGCCCCCAGAGTGGCGTATCATTTAATCACTCTTTTGCCGGCTCTCTTCTTTTCTCCCCCGGGGTCGAAAATCTTCAGTCATTATATCATTCTCTGGGTGCATAGGCACCCAGAGAATGATAGCAAGCCACATACGCAATTCACGTTGCATTTCCACTGTCTTTTGTTTACCTTAAGACACAAGAGCATATCCAGTTTCGTAACTTACACAACCTTTCAATGGTTAAATAGTAACACCAAACCATCAATTACAGTCCAGGCTTTACCTACGCGTATCTTCTGCAGATGAGGCATACCGAGGTATTTGAACTGGTCTACTAATTACACCGGACGGTTAGAGTGTTCGCTAATGGCTCGGGAGACCTGGGTTCAAATCCCAGGTCGACTCAAAAAATGGTACTTGATGCCGCCTTGCTTAACACTCATCATTATAAGGTACGAATCAAGGGTAAAGTGGAGCAATCCAGGGAAAGGAGCAGCGCCCTCCTCGACAGCTTGGTGTTGTAGCTATCGAAAAGGGAACCTTCGGGTCACTTTCGACTACGGTCGTCAACTTTTTAGTTACTAATTACAGAGGCTTTGCATGTAATCAGAAGATGGTACCAGCTTGATTTAAACTCATGAAATCTCTTTTATCTGACTTGATGTAGAGACCAATGCCTCTTGCTGCTTACTCCTGATTGTGCAGCAGTGATTCGGCTTGAGCAGGTGTATTTGGAAGAAGTGCTATATCGCTCAAACTGTAGCCGTGTCAGAACTACTGTATAGTCGCATCACTCAAACGAAACGCGTGGAGAAAATGCAAGAGAAAAGAAGCTAAAGGCTGCTACATACTAATTTTGACAACTCTTGAAAGCAACACTCGACAGAACAACAACTGCACGGCTACTTACTTCCCATCTCACAAACCCTCCAAGACGAACAAGACATGCTAAAAACTGTTTGAGAAGTAAGGACGAACTAATTTTTCCAATGAACTCCAACACATTGACACATCAATACTGACCGACTAAGGAAAACTTCCGTCAGTTCTGAATTGACACTGGATACCGTCTAGAGGACTTACCGAGAGCAATTACTAATATAAATGGATGGTGAGAGAGAATCAAATGAATCTGTGCTTGATGATGATGATGATTAATTGTTCAGAAAGTAACGTCGCCCTTATTTATAAACCAAAAACCGAAGATATGTACAGGTCATATATCTTTTTATCAGATTGCTCGAAAAGTAATGTCATACTTCCTCATTGACCTATAAACTTACAAGTAATTTATTAAGGGGTGTAATGGCTAACGTGTTGAACTGCAGCCTTGAAGTGAGTTCGACTCTATTCGCGCTGTGAAAAGCAACAACATTGATGTAAAAAATATATTCAGTTTTTTTTCCTTTTATTACCCGAAATATACGTATGGGTAGAGTGAGAGGGGGTTGAAGATGGCTGAGCAGCCTCCACGGGCGAGATTGGAATCTTCTGTTAACCGCTTCCTCTTTCGCGAGACTGGCAAGGGCCACCTCAAGGCATCGAATCATCTTAGTTTCTCCTGGCTTCTCTACCTTCACGAGTCTGGCATTATCTCAGGGCCATCTCCGCTTCCCAACCCTGGACAGCCTGATCCAAGGCTAAAGCCAAGAGCGAAAAAACGCCTAGTAGCTATCTCGTCGGTCTTCTTCTGTCTTGGGTCAAAATATCCGTGGTTATACAATATCCCGGACGCCTACACAAATTATCGTGGTCACACCTCCAGTCTGTCATCTTCGCGTTGCATGTACATACGCCTCTTTCTAGCATGCCACCCACGTAACTTACGCGTCACTTCCACTGAGGAAACACCTGCGTCATGTTTACTTTAGGGAACAGGTCTATTTCCTGGTATGCTATCCATGTAATTTACGCGGCATGTCTAAAGAGGTCTTTAAGTCCCTATCCTACATTTGGAAAATAGTTGTCTGAATTTCTGACACGAAACTTGATGATTTTTATCATTCATCTTTATTTTTATATTCACAACGTTTCGGTCGATATGTCCTCCGGTCTTCTTCAGGTTTTTTTGTTGAACTTGGGAGCCTACACGGAATTTCGAACCACGTCCTTTATTTAATCCACGGGGATCGCTTGCTCTGGTTCCATTAACCGGATACAAATTTTAAACATTCTTGTATTGTTACTCGCCTGCAGTCAGGATTAGACCTGCAACCTCCAGATGATTGTCACTTAGAAGTTTAGGGAACCAACGTCGATAACTGTTCCGCTATGTGTCCTACTGGACAGATCAGAGTGAATATAACAATAAAGATCAAAACAACAGTCCGAAAGCCCTGAATGATAAAAATTTGGAAAGTAATGTCGCACTTCCTGATTCGTATTAGACGCACGTTTAGGGTAATGGTTTTCTTCGTAGGAAATGAAATCGTCGACCCGAGTTCAAATCCCAAATGAGGCTGTTTGCTTAACTCTTTGCGCTTATGCCTTTGGGAAAGGCATGAATCCGTTCCCGGCTATGAGTAAAATAATAGAGCAGACTTGGTAAGGCAACCTGTCTTGGAGGAGGAAAATTCTGAATTCAAACCAACTGTACATCGCTTAAAAATTTAACCCCTGTCGTATTCTCTTTGTGGTGGAGGGTTTGGATAAATATAACTTTTTATTCAGTTTTTCGGAAAGTAATGTCACATTTCCGTATATACCAACCTATGTACATATACACTGGTTATTTATTTATTTATTCGACAGTTCATTTGGTAACAGTGTTCTTCTTTATAAGACCATATATGTACGTACAAGTTATAATATATAGTTGTTTAATTATCAGGCTATTCGTAATGTATCACATTTTTATGATTTATGACTATGCTGTAAGATTGTTCAAAAAGTTATGCTCCACTCACAGTAACAATGTTTGTAACTACTCGTTATAAAATTTTTAAATGGCAACAAAGATTGTAAAATTACCAGCTGAGATCCCAGAGTAAATGGATTATTCAGTAAGTAAAATATTATACATTTATCCATTAGGTTATCCAGAAAGTAATGTCATTCTTTATGGTACAGTGGGGATTGAAAAGTGACTCCTTATTTTAACATTACAAGAATTCATTTTTTAACTTTGATTTATAATATATACAGGTTTAGCTCTATGTATGTGTCTGTGTGCGCGCGGGGGTGTATGGCTGTTAGTTGGCCATGGGTACGCATATGCGTATGTGTGTATGTGTGGGTCCATATAGGGGTCCGGATGTAGAAATGTTTGCCTCTCCATATATACAGGTCAACCAGAGAACAGTCGGAAGAACAGGATCAGTCGATTGCTGGAAGGGATGAGAATCGTAAGTGTCGACCAGATGACAGTGAAAAAGAGGGAATCTGCCACTGGAAGTGGGGAGTGACTGACATAGGAGAGACGCAGAAGGCGGGCAGTTGGAAGGGACACGCCAGTCAGAGAAGACACAATAAGTTAGTCAGCAATGAAACAAAGACAGAGATATGCAGAGAAAAATACAGCGACAGAAAAGATAGGGGAACCAGTGATAGACAGACATGCAGTTGGCTTAGTAGTAAGTTTGTTTTTAGCAAAGGAATTTCATTGCGAAGGATTATACTTCTTTTCCTCTCCAAAAACATTTATTCAACTGTTTATGTTTTCGTCTCGTTTCTTTCTTTGCGGAATTGTCCCGGACATCCATTGCAATTTGGAAAGAATCTGCAAACATGACGTGGGGTCCAATGATCATGCGGTGGGAGTGCATGCCCCAGGGTTATGTATTGCTACAAGTACCGGGCCACTGGCATAATAGTACCGGACCATTGGCATAATGAGTAGAGTGTTCGCCAATACTCCGGGAGACCGGGGTTCAATCCAAGGTCGAGTCATACCAAAGACTCAAAAAATGGTACTTGATGCCGCCTTGCGTAACACTTAGCATATAAGGTACGTATCAAAGGTAAAGGGGAGCAATCCAGAGAAAGGAGTATCGCCCTGTCCTGCACCACAGAGTAGTAGCTATTGAAACCTTCTGGTCACCCCCAACTAAAGTCACCAACTTACAAGTGCTTTAAATTCTAAGTGTTTTAGAATAGAATACTTTTCAATCAACCTGTTGAAGTTAACCTTAGTCAAATACATTACTTTCTTGTCAGGTATAAAATACGCTGACAGAAAGGCCCCAAAAAGGGATGCCTTGACAATGATACTAAACTGTCTAAATGTGAGGCTCCAGCTCTGATAGATTGTCAAATAGATATTTTGAAAATTATTTGTATTATTATTTTGTATTATACAGGAATACTTCTTACTATATAATTGTGAGTAAATTGTTTGTATTAATAGTTACTCGAAGCTATGATTGTTTACATTGGATTATTATTCGTAGTTATTTGACAATATATAACAGTTTGCAAACAAATGATAATTACTAAATAGAAATAGTTACTTGAAACCATCGTACTGTATATGAATTATTAGAATTAGATTGGAATACTTGATATCATACAACTGCGTGCGAAAACTCATAAATTCACAAAATATGTAAATATGAATGTACAATAAACGCAATTCCTTGACCTTTAGACATAAAATAACCCTAGACGGGTTGATATGCCGTTAAAATCAATCGATTTGCGAAATAAATTTAAACACTGTTTTTAACGATTCTTATTATTTAATCCTAGTATTGATTCTCTGTCTTAGATCAGAATCACCTTTTTATTTTAATAATAATATATATATATATATATATATATATATATATATATATATATATATATATATATATAAAGAGAGAGAGACTGTCACTTCTATACAGAAGAAGGCTATCTCCTCAAATACGCTAAAAGTACCCATGAGAGTGTATGTGTCTCCGCAGGTTAAGTTCATCCTTGCAAGCACTACCAGATTTATGACAGCAAGATAACTGTCATTGTCGTTGACATTGTTCCCATGCACTCTTCTGCACTGGCTTCTCAAAACTGTTGTAGACCCACATACCTGTAGGTTGCAATGGAATGACAAATATAAACTAAGCCTGCGATTGCTTGCTGTTATGAAACCTCATAGGATAAGTATGTCTGGCTTTGGACAAATAGACCCTACAACTGATAGTATAAACAGGATGAAGCTGAAAAGAGTCCGGGGCCGGGGTTAGATTATGCTACCAAAGAGCTCGTTCAAAAATGGAGTATCCGATTGTACGTGCTCCAATTTTTTTACAATTATCGTAGATAACTTTTTACAGGTTGATAGACTTTTTATGATCTGTTCTCTGTCTCGGAGATTTGCGCCAAGTGCGCTGAATTTTTTTTTTTTTTGACTCTGTCCTTAAAATGTTTCAATAACAACATAACATTAGCCTACATACTTATTGATGTATCAACATACATACAGTTGAAATCAGATGTTTATATACACCTTAGTCAAATACATTTAAACTCAGTTTTTCTCAATTCCTGAAATTTAAATCTAGTAATGATTGACCTTTCGGGTCACCATCGACTAAGGTTGCCAAACTTTACTTTTACTCCTAGTCTTGAATGTGGACATAAATATCTGACTTCAACCGTTCGTAAAGGGAGTCTACGTGGCATAGCGGTTAACGTGTTTGACTTCGAAATCAGAGTGAGTGATTACGAACTCCAGTCACGCCATTACATTCACTTTTGGACAAATACCTTTGGTAAATATAGTTGTCCTCTCATCCTCCTCAAAGTTATCAGTTAAATAGAACCGCTGTTCTTCTACAAGGATAGCTTTGGAATTAAATAACCCGCTAAGTTTGATATACCATTAAATAAAGAAACCAAAACAAACCAATCAACTGTTCGTACAAGCTATATATCTAGTTATACGGTTGTTACAGTAATTTGTTTGATCAGCTAGAAATAGTCTGAGTCAATTGTTTCAGAAGATAGGTTTTACGTTTTTACGTAATTAAATAACCTGTCACAATGTTCAGACTACTCTTGATTAGCTTAGATGTACAACTTAAAAGAATTTATTTGCGTCGCCGAGAGAGTCTATGCTCTAACGAAGTAAGTTAATAACAAGTTACTTATTTCATAGAAAAACAATAACAGCAGAAATTTATCAATAAAAAATATTTTTAATAAAATGACGTCCTGCTGCTTTCCGTTTCACATTAATAACTCTAATTATATAGGGCCCAGTCGACTGGGGCTGTAGAATACGCCGACTGCATCTCTGCAGAGGGGTAAGACTCTCCCAACGAGTACCTCAGTCGACTAGGGCTGTAGAATACGCCGACTGCAATTCTACAGAGGGGTAAGACTCCCCCAACGAGTGTCCTGGTTATGACACGAAACAATCTGATGGTGAGGTTCCAGTAAGGCTGGAGCTTGGCGAATGTAGAAAACTTCTTTATTGCCATCGCTCCCAGGTTCACTCTGACCCGAAGTGGTAGCACCTGATAGGGTCCTATCTATAGGTCAAATAGAACTAAACTGTAATTTCGCTAAACTGGGTTGTTTGAAATTAACTTTTTTCCATTTAACTGTGAGTAAACAAAAAACTGTACTTATACTAAACTGAATTGTTTGAACTTGAACTGTTTTTGACATGTAAACTGCGTACTTATACTCAACAGAATTGTTTGATATAGAACTGCTTTAAGGTGTAACTCTGTGTAAACAAAAAAGTGTACTTATACTAAACTGAATTGTTTGAAACTTTTATCAAAATGGGTTAATTCAGCGTTAAATGACCCGAAAAGGGTTGATACGCCGTAAAACAAAATAACCAACCAACCATTGTTATCTCTCTCTCTCTCTCTCTCTCTCTCTATATATATATATATATATATATATATATATATATATATATATCACATACACACGTACACACACACGTACAACATCCATCCCCATCGGCTATTGCCCGCGGCAAGTTATCAAGACAAAATACTTTGTTCACACAGAGCAGTAAATGCAATTCTTTTTTCTGCTCCTCCAACACTCATATGTGCCATGAGTCGGAGTCCATAGTATAACATTTCTATTGAATTTCTCCCTATTTCTTTAGCAGGGATCATCATTTTTTGTTTGTCTTACTCGAGTGGTTTATGTGATAGGAAGTAAGTGGCCGTACAACCCATGCCTCTTTCTGCCTGCTCCAGACTATGCAGCAGAGTTTCAGCTTGAGCAAGAAGCGTTAGATTTTTTTAGTGTGAAAACATTTTCTTTCATTAAATCTATTGACATTCGTAAAATGTAATGTAGGCAGCTTATGAATCGAAATAATGCCAATTTATCTCCTAGCAAGACTCCAGCGACAATGTCAAACAGTGTCACGATTCATGGCCTTCGTATCTTTGTAAAGCATTATTATTGTAGCAACAGTTTTTCTTGAGTGCAACACCTCATAAATGAAAGAGTGTCTTCGTTTCCTTCACCGGATGACCAAGGACACTCCACGTCGACCTTCCATTGGATATAAAGTTATACATACTAAATTTGATACCTCTACATCAAACCGATTGGCCAACTATAGAAGACATACTATAATATAAGGGTATTACTAAAAATTTTGCTATAAAATACATTAAAAATTATATTACTATAAATATGCATTGGAAATTATCTTACAATAAAAAATACATTGGGAATCATTTTATGATCTAAATATGCATTGCACATTTGGCTGAACCGTTTGGCTGTAAATAGAGGATAGACAAAACTTTTCTTAGTCATTAATATACGTATATTACCAAAGGTCTTATTTTTAAAATCTATTGGAAATGATTTTACAATTAAAATTCACTGACAATTATTCTATTTAAAAAAATTCACTGACAATTATTCTATTTAAAAAATACATTGGAAATTATTTTACTCTGAAACGTATTTAAAGTAATCTTATTATAAAATCCATTGGAAATGATTTTACAATTAAAATGCACTGACAATTATTCTATTTAAAAAAATTCACTGACAATTATTCTATTTAAAAAATACATTGGAAATTATTTTACTCTGAAACGTATTTAAAGTAATCTTATTATAAAATCCATTGGAAATGATTTTACAATTAAAATGCACTGACAATTATTATATTTAAAAAAATTCACTGACAATTATTCTATTTAAAAAATGCATTGGAAATTATTTTACTCTGAAACGTATTTAAAGTAATCTTATTATAAAATCCACTGGAAAGGATTTTTACTTTAAAAATGTATAAGAAAATGTGTACAATATAATAGAAATTTATTCGAAATTACCCTATTATAAAAATACATTGGAAATCATTTAAACATTTGCTTTGTAATTTGGTAACAGATTGAGCCACGTGACTTAGTAAGTTACAATATTAAAAAAAGCTTCACTCTACCGAAGATATGTCGACGATATACTCATTCTCGCTAATAAAACTAATGAAATAAACAGACTACAAGACACCTTCTAAAAAAATTCAGTTCTAAATCTTACCCATATACTAAACAAAAGCAATAAAATTCTTATATGTTCTAATTGAAAGTAATAAAAATGATAATAGCTTCACTACCTCTACTTACGAAAAACCCACTAATAACAACTCCTGTACTCTCAACTTTAAAAGTGAATGCTCCTTCCGATATAAAAAAGCAATTATTAATAACCTAATATCCCATTCAAAACTAATCTCCCCCTCCAGAACAATATTTTATAAAGAATAAAAAAAATATAAAGCAAACTCTCATTAATAATGGGCTCCCTAATTATATTGTTGATGAACTTTATTTGTTCATCAACAATATATTTAGGGAATCCATTATTGATGTCAGCCTACAAAATAAACACTGCAACACTCCAGCCAATAAACAAACATTTAACAAACTTTTTTACAGTAAAAGAAATGCACTACAATTATAAATTTGAGGAGAATATTTTGAAAACGTTGATGAAAAGAAATATACTCCCCACTGATCCTAATAGAAAAATCAAACTTATCATAGACTAAAATAAACTTTAAACCTCTAAATTTGTTATTAACAATAATTCCTCCCTCTCGGTTGAGGTTTTGCATTAAACAAACGTTATAAATCAATTTAAATGTGCTTTAGGAGATTTTATTTCTTAGAATAACAATATATACGATGGTTTAACCTCAACCACCCTATCGAGACGACTTACTATGCATCTCTCTGATATCGGTTCAATAGCACAACATCTAAAAAAAAACATTCCTGCCCAAAAACTGAGTTTTGGAAAATACTCACCGAAAACATAACAATATTGGAACAACAAAATAACCATCAAAAATTGCAGATTCTCCAAGTGCTCCACATAAGATAGAAACTACCTAAACTCAATAGGATCAATTCTGAATCAAGTACTAATGTACTTAAAAGTCTTTAGCTACTGCTGCTACTTATAAAACTAAATCTAAAAACAAACTCTACAACAACACGCCAGTATAAATAATTAACAATCACAAAATAATAATGTACAAGCACAAGTCACATTGCTTAAGCAATATACACACTTCTGATGATGGCCCAAGATTGTGTAGAAAGTTCTAGGGAAACAATTAATTATGGGAAGTTTATTAACCAATTCCTGCCAGATACCATAAAATCGATGCGACAAGTCAAAACGATAAATATAAAGAATGCCTATGTTGTTTAATCAAATATGTATTAACTAATAAATGCAGCCTAAATAAACACACACACACACACACATATATATATATATATATATATATATTACTTAGCTAGAATTCTTACTAGAAAGTGAGGAAGAATTTTTCTATATTTACAACCATGAATATCTACTTTGTTAGAGCATAAAATGGCTACAGATAAGTTGTAAATTGATAGATCACCCAAAACAACTTTGGGGGGAAGTACCCGTGCCGTAATGGTTAAAGTGCTTGACTGCAGTCTCCAAGTAAGCGAGTTTGAACCCTATTCTCGCCATTACATTCACTTTCAGACTATTACCCCCAAAAAGGTATGGACCCTCCAGCGATGAGTTCAATAGTATCACTGTTGTTCTTTTATAAAGATGGCTTTAGTATTAAATAACCCATAAAGTTTGATATGCCATTAAACAAAGAAAAGAGAGAAGAAACCAAAATAACTTGTTTGGTGGTCAGCAAGAGGAATCATCCAATGCAACTTCTTAAATCCTAGCGAAACCTTCACGCCAAAACTGATATTCATCAGCACTGTACGGACACCATCAAGAGGAGACTATCTAGAGAACTTACCAAGAGTGATAGCAAATAGGAACGGGTGGCAAAAAAGAGTCAAAGGAATTCGTACTGTCCACATGCTTTGATGATGATAATGATGATGGTTATGAGTTTTCCCAATGAGGTGAACATCAGCTACTCTATTTTTCTCCTTGTTTGTTTGTGCAGATTGATTTGATGTTAGTTACATTTTGCGTATTTTGTTTGTTTGTGATCTCTCCAGTTACATCCCTGTAAATGCAACTCTCTTACACAATTCACAAAATTACTTCCCAGGTATGTACGCCATGGCACAATTATATGCAGGAACTATCTCCAAAGTGTGCCGGGTAAATTTTTCCATATACACAAACATGCATTCCGTGATTTCCTATGCCCTAATTATGGCCTAAGAAAAACTAATGCATATCTATTACTTAATGGAATATACAGTTGGTGTGCAGTTTCAGTTAAATATATTTCTTCGCGTGCTGTTATACCATTAAGATTGAGAACCATGTCCAAGGTCAATATATATATATATATATACATATATATTGACCAAGGACATGACATTTAATTATAAGTTATATATTCAAACATAACAGATATATATCGTTACAAAGAGCAAGAATTTATTCCGGTTCCCTTATTATGAGTTCTTCGCTACCGTCATTTGGTCCCATGCGATACCTTATCGATCTCGGCTAAGAAAAGCTCAACATTTAAAGGAGAGAAAAATCATTTTATCGATGAAAACGTAATTTTGTTCGCACAAAAGGAAAAATAATTCCTAACTGTTTGATGAGCTTCAAGGTAAATATACGGTAGCGAGCATAAAGATCAGAACGATGTTAAGAAAAAGTCTAAATGTGAAATAGCTTTTTATTTTAAAGCTTCATAGAACATTTTATCAAGGAAAAATAAGGATATAAAGGTAAATTATATAATTCCAAAATATAAAGCTCAATAAACTTATTTTGATAAAGTTGTAAGAATAATTATATAACATTAAAAAAAACAGATGATCAAAAACATCAGAACTATTTACAAAATCATACTATTATAATGAAAATAGCGTTCATAAGTCATCAGTACTTGATGTGTAAGCCTTTATTTTCAATAACAGTTTGACATCTTTTGCTAGACGAGTGAATTAGGGGTGTCCTCTTGGTGTAATGGTTAAAGCGATGGACTACGGAACTGTAATACGCGAGTTCGTACTCCAGTCGCGCTATTACATTCACTTTCGGGCAAATACTCTTGGGAAAGGTATGAACCCCCTTATCCTCCCAGCTATGGGTTAAATAGTATCACTACTATTCTTCTAGGAGAATGGCAATAAATAACCTACAGAGGTTTATATGCCATTAAACAAAGAAACCAAACCAAACGAGTGAATTAATGTCTTGTATTCATTCATTTTCTCCCATCCTAGTTTCAAATTAGTCCAAAATTCTTCAACGTTTTTTTTTTTGTATTCTTTTCCTTAGCTCTTTTATTTAGAAACTTCCAAAAATTCTCAATAGGATTCATGTCTGGGCTTTGAGCAGGCCACTCCATCATATTAACATCCTCCACAGAAAGAAATGTCTCAACAGACTTCGCTGTGTGACAAGAAGCGTTATCTTACATAAATACAGGTTGTTGATTAATTGCAGTTCACAAATTAGGTTTATGTTTCTTCAATATCTCTTTGTATACGGTTAATTTTACCATGTAGCCTGACAAGAAGTCCTGTACCAGCAGGAGCAATCATGCCAAACACCATCACACTTCCTCCTCCAAATTTAATGCTGCTTTTTGTGCACTGAGGCGGATATCGTTCCTTAAAACAGTGTCGAACGAACCTTCTCCCGTAACAACCGAACAGGTTAAACTTTGACTCATCGGTGAAATGAAAACACTCCCACTGTTCTTCAGTCTCTATGACGTGTTCAGTGGCAAATTTCAATTGGCTCATTTTGTTCTTTTTAGAAATATAAGGCTTCGAAGAAGCTAATTGGCTGTTCAAATTTATTTCATTAAGTATTCGGTAAATAGTGTGCCTTGATATTTTAATGCCGGGGTTAGCATTAGCTCTTTTAGAGATAGCGATTGCTGTCGCAAATGAATCCTTTTTTGATTCATTACCTATCCATCTGTCTTAACTTACAGTAGTTTTCCAATGCCTGCCAGGGGGTTTCTTTGCTTCACATGACCCAGTTTCCTCAAGTTTTCTTAAAATGCAATGAATAACACTTTTAGATCTCACCACAGTCTTTGAAATATCCCCAATTGAGAGTTTATCTTCATTATGTAACTTGACTATTAGTTTTCTAAGTTCCAATAATGTCACAGATTTTTTTCAGCATGTTTACAATGCAAGAGCCAGTGTAATTTAGTAAAATACCCTATTTTATATACTTACCCTAAAAAAATTTTAATAATACAAAATAATTATTAAATTTTACGGATTCATTTAATCGTTCTGATGTTTTTGATCATCTATTTTTTTCGAATGTTATATAATTATTCTTATAACTTTATCGAAATAAGTTTATTGAGCTTTATATTTTGGAATCATATAATTTACCTTTATATTCTTATTTTTCTTTTATAAAATGTTCCATGAAGCTTTGAAATAAAAATTTATTTCACATTTAGACTTTTTCTTAACATTGTTCTGATCTTTATGCTCGCTACTGTAGGCTCTATATTAAACTTGGCTATTACTAACTTATAAAACACTGTCTCTCTCTCTCTCTCAATATATATATATATATATATATATATATAGCCAGCTATGGGAACGGGATTCTCTGTTATATAATGGCTAACGTGCTGGACTGCGACATTGTAGTAATCGAGTTCAAACTCCTGTCGCCCTATTGCGTACATTTTCGGGCTAATCCCATTAGGAAATACATGAACCCCCATATTCTTCCCAGCTATAGGTTAAATAAAATCATTACTGTTCATCTACAAGGACTCCTAGGGCATTAAATAACCCACAAAAGTTGATAAGCCATTACACAAAAAAAACAAATACAGTTGTAGGTCAGATTTGGCTCTTTAACCTTGGTATGACAACCAGTCTGGAAAAAGGAAAACAATGAATTCAATCCTGTTAAACTCCGCTTTAAAACTAATCTTGTGTCACAACCTGCTCGCGCGGAGAGGTTGCTAAATATACACACGTACGCGCACACACACACACACACACACACATATATATATATATATATATATATATATATATAAATATGCATTGTTGGTTAATCTATTATTGTGATCAACGTAGAAAAAAAGAAGTTCGTTTAATTAGTTAAACAATGAAACTAAAAAAAAATTGTTGGATTATAAAGTCTTCAAAATAAAAACAGGATACTATTTTTTTAAAATCTAATGTTTATTTTTTTTTTAAATCATCCCAGAAATTCAAATATGTAAGAATTTTCTTATGGGTAATAACCCAGTGTTTGCATATATATATTTGACTGATTATTCATAATTGTAATCAACGTGGAAAAAAAGGCTTTGATATAGAGGACTAAGCACAAAAAGTATTCATTATCAAAAGATATAACTCCTATATACTTAAAAACGGGTATTTTTAAAATACAAACTTAACGTTATTAAATGGTTCACGCTAATATGACGATCTTCAAACGATTTAGATAAATACATAAGGATACATGGTATTGCCTCTAAATAAATATACCCATTACAATTTCTTTCATAAAAAGTTAATTTTCCTCTAGAGATACGTGGGTTTTATGATTTTAAGAGGAGCATTACAGAATTAAAACGTATATTATAAGGTATTATTTATTACGAAACTCAACCGTGCTGAAATTCTGTAACCAAAAAGTAAAATTAAAACACCTTTTTAACCAAAAAAAATTGAAATATACAAATATGTGGTGACTTTAAGCCATATTTATATATTGATATACATCTTAAGTTATATATATAACAATACATGCGGGACTGCAGGAGAAGCAAGAACGAAATCATATGGACCCCTTGACGGGTTCGTACCAGTGTTGGCTGATCTGCAAGAACTCACCTACAAAAGCTCTGTGCAGACTCAGAATGTAATTTGGAAGATCTGCCTGTAATGATGGATGATAGTGGAGGGAGAGAATCAGATAAATTTATGCCAGCAGCGCAACTGATTCTATTTTTGGATTTTCTTTCTCCAATATCCATGTAATTCAAAATCTGAAAGAGAACTCAATGTAAAATAATAATAAATTAAAATACAGAGCAAATAATTACATATAAAAGAAAAATCTTTAAAAATTACTCATATTTTTTGTAACAATATTTATTTCAGCAGACTATATTTCTAAAATGTTAGATCAGCATCTTCACACAAAGAAATAATTTCTTTAAAGGTTTTCTTATATATATATATATATATATATATATATATATATATATATATATATATATATGAGGTGCATACGATAAGTTTCCAGACTTTTTTCGTATGGGCACTTTTATTGATAGTACACACATGAAACTCTAGTCCACTTCGAAGTAATCTCCTCCGGCTGCAATGCACTTGTTGTACCGTTCCAACAACTTCTGGAAGGCTCCATGGAAGTCCGCTTATGGGAGCGTGTCAATGACCTTCGTCACAGCCTCTTTCATCTCCTCAATTGTCTCATAACGACAGCCTCTGAGCTTAGGGAATATTCAAAAGTCACAGGAAACAAGGTCTGGACTATAGGGAGGCTGGGGAACTGTCTTGATGCCCATCTTGGTCAATTAGTCTATCACAAGGATGGAGTTATGGACTGGTGTATTGTCCTGCTGGAAATGCCACTGACCCGATTTGAAGAGTGCTGGTCTCTACCGACGGAATCTCTTCCTGAACTCCCTTAAAACCCCAACATAGTAACTCTAACCCTAACCCTTTAGCCAATCAACTCTGGTGTATTGACTTCCTTACTCCTCCCATACCTCTTATCATCCCTCACAGACACCATGCCTTCCTTGAATCTCTTATGCCACTCAAAAACTGATGCTCGATTTAAAATAGAATTTTATTGCATATCGTTCTAAAGTGTCAGATTGCATTTTTGAAATTCCCCAGCTGTGAAAATCAGGCTTTAGTCGGGTTTATTCCAATTCCTGCTGTAGCTATTCATTTGAATACGAAATCATAAAAATTGGTTAGTCATCTCATAAGATGTATAGCAATAACATACTGAATTTTCAAGAGTCTACGACAATTTTAAATGCCCATACGAAAAAAGTCTGGAAACTTATCGTATGCACCTCGTATATATATATATATATATATATATATATATATATATATATATATATATATATATATATATATATATATATATATATATATATATATAGGTTCTGTAGCCGTGGTGTTACCATCAAGCGATCATTAGAGTTCTTTCACAGACAAGGGTGGTAATTCCTCAACTATATATTGAAAGTAGAGGCATTCGTGGTCTAATGGTTACTGACGTAAGAAATGGACACGGCGACCCGAGTTCAAAACCTGAACAATGCTGTTTACATTTCATATATCACTAATACTCTTGAGAAAAGTAAGCATACAACTATTCTCCCTCCAGCTATGGGCATATTGTAGGATATACTTGACTATACCTTGGTATGACAATCTCTCTTGGAAAAAGAAAATTCCAACTTATTAAACACCGCTTAAAATAGACTTCGAATTTCATCCTGAAGGGTTTGTTATTATATATATCGGTAGTATACTCATTTTCCTGGTTTCTATGGTTGATGGCATATCTACCTTCATGCCCAAGTGATCCTCGTAGAAGACAAGTAGTGGCACTACTTAACCCATAGCAGGGAGGATAAAGGAGTTCATGCCTTTCCCAAAGAGTATTAGTCCGAAAATGGACGCAATAGCCTCACTAGAGTTCGAACTTGCGGACCACGATTCCGAAAACCCGCTCTTATTTTTGAACCTGTACATATTCATAATATTAGTTATACGTTTTCAGAGGCTGTAATTGATACCTAATAATATCCGTTTTGATTACATAATTTTCCACTGGAATTAATAAAATCTTGGTTTCTTTAGAAGAAAAATGGATTTTTATTTTGAAAAAATTATTATGGATGATACAGCTTATTTGTTTGTTTGTGTTTAATGGCATATCGACCCTTGTTGGTTATTTAATGCCAAATCCATTCTTATACAAATAAACAGTTCTATTTCAAACAATTCAATTTAGCATAAGTACACAATTTAATTGTAAAAATCATTTCTATTTCAAGCTATTCAATTTAGTCAAACAGATCTAATTCAAACAATTCAGTTTAGTATAAGTATAGTTTTTGCTTACACACTGTAAAATGTCAAAACAATTCGATTTCAAACAATTCAGTTTAGCGTAAGTAAAGTTTCAATGTCAAAAGCAGTTCTATTTCAAACACTTCAGTTTAGCATAAGTACGCAGTTAAAATGTCAAAACAGTCCTATTTTAAGCAGTTCAGTTTAGCATAAGTACGCAGTTTAGTTACTATTACGTTCACTTTCGAACGAATAACCTTGGTGAAAGGGATGAACCCCTGTATCCTCCTAGCTATGGGTTAAAAATACCACTAATGTTATTCTACAAGAATGCCTTTGGCATTAAATAACCCATGAAAGTTGATATGCCATTACACAAAAGAAACCGAACAATATGATTGTAATCAAATAAAAGTACGATTTAAAAACGATTGTAATGGAACGTTGAAGTTATAGTTAAGATTATCACATTTAGAAATTAATCAAATTTCACAATTAAATAAGCCATAAAGAGTTGATATACCGTTAAATAAATAAAACAAAACAAAACCTTTTTTTCTTCGTATACTTTTTTCCGTTTTATTTCTTCACGGGACATGTACTGTGGTGATCAGTAATATCTCAGCGTAGACACTTGTGGTGTAACGATTATCGTCAAAGGAAATGGATAGGGCAACTTCAAATCCTGGACGAGGCCGTTTGCATTTCACATAGCGCTAATGATCTTGGCAGAGGTTTGCATCTGTTTCCTTCCAGCTATGGGTAACAAGTAGGGCTGACTGGGTCCTTTAACCTTGGTATGATAACCAGTTTAAGAGAAGGGGAGCTATGAATTAAAACCTGTTAAACTTCACTAAAAAATTGACCTTGTGCCATATCCTGCTCGCGGCAGAGGGGTAAGATAAATACAAATATATCAGTATTTTTTTTTTTTTTTTTTTTTTTTTTTGTTTTGTTTATTGGTTGGTCTACGTATCTGGTTCATATAATAACCATTTGACACTTACTGAGATTTGGAGTCCCCGTGGCTTAAACGCAGAAGTGTTGGACTGCAGCCTCGAAGTAAGCGAGTTCAAACTCCAGTTGAGCTTTTACGTTCACTTTCAGACTTATACCCTTTGGAAAGGTATGAAACCCCATATCTCTTCAGCTATGAGTTAAGTAGAATCACTGTTATTTTTCTAAGAGGATGTCTTTCGCATTGAATAAGCCACGAAAGTTGATACGCCATTAAACCAAACAATGAGATAAAGAGAGAGAGGGACATATGCTTCTACGAAATCGTTAATCTTTACCTCATGTTGTTGACTTATACAGACTAAAGAAAAGAAAAAAGAAAAAAGATCCACGCCACCATTGGCTAAGATCTGAAAGTCATCAAAATTCTACTTGTGTCTGTGACAACGTCTGCGCCTTCCCTCTATAGAGCCAAAAACATGAAAGCACTGTCTGCGAAGTGTTTCAACTAGTTTGCTTAAAGCGAAATCTCAAGGTTGAAGCCCCTTCCACTCAGGCGTTAAAATATTTAGACGTCATCACCTGAAGCGAAGTCCTGCCACCCATGATACAACAGCTACAAAACATTGGAAACGGCACTTTAAAAAAGAAAAGAAAAAAACAGCATAATTTAGTTTGTTCCCTCTCTATATATATATCTTTCTCTTTCTTTTTCTCTTGTTTATTTAAAGAAATCTTCGAAAAAATAGACCCTCTACTGGTTGTATATAGTCTTTACGATTCAAAAGGTTGCGCTGTCGGCGGGGCTTAGAAAACACAGCTGCGATTCTTCACAGAGGGGCAAACTCCCTCTCAAAAAAACATGTCCAGAGTATGACACTAAACTGTCTCGAAATCGGTGAGGCTACAGTCCTGGAGTTCTAAGGAATGTGGAATCACCTCTTCGTTACCCTTCGTGGCTATTACTCCCGGGTCGACTCTGGTTCGGAGTGGTAATACTTGTTAAGGTCCCATAGATGCGTCAAATAGATAGGTTTGAAAATTATTAGCATTAGATTTGAATACTTGGAATCCTGTAACTGTTTATTAGTGATTATTCTTAGTTACTTGAAACTTTATAATTGTGTGCAAATTATTATTGGATACGACTATTAAAAATCATAAATTTTGTACTTGTCTTAAAAAATAGTTTCAAGAAGATATAATTGATTACAAAGGATATAAACTTGCAACCATATACTTGCTCGAAATTCTTGAAACCATATAATTGAGTAAAAATTATTGGTGTTGGATAGGAATACTTGCAACCATATAACTACATACATTATTTGTATTAAGAATAAGTAAAGTTGGCGATCGTAGTCGAGGGCAACCAGAAGGTTTCCTTTTCAATAGCTACTGCACTGAGGTGTAGGGGAGAGCGCTACTCCTTTCCCAGGATTGCTCCATTTTACCCTTGATATGTACCTTATATTGCTGAGTGTTAGGCAAGGAGGTATCAAGTACCATTTTTACAGTCTTTGGTATGACGCGACCTGGGATTGAACCCAGGTCTCTCGGATCATTGGCGAACACTCTACCCACCTCGAAACTATAATTGTTTATAATGATTATTTAACTTTATTACTTGAAACCATATAATTGCTTGAAATAATTGAAACCATATTATTGTACATAAATCCTTAGCATAACACAAGAAAGGTTAAAAACCTATAATCGTGTGCAAAGTGTTAGTATTGAATAAAAATAAGTTGTGATGATAGCACAGAGATCTCTGATTCTCTTGGTTTGTGAGACGAGAGGCAAGTAGTCGTAGAACTGCTGTTTTGTAGGGTTTTTTATTTCTCAAAGCCTTTCTTTTGAGCGCAGGTAATGCAACCATATAGCAGTACCGACATGGTAACAATTTGGAAGAAATCCTGTTCTATTTTATCAGAGAGATTAGATTTTCATATAATTGACAGTGCGTCAATAAGCAATTCACGCCTTCCTTATGTGTATGTTGGCATTGCTTTCAGTTGATGAGATATTGCTGCCGAGGTATGTGAACTTGTCTACTAATTTCAGGAGTTTGCCATTTAACGTAAAGATGGCTCTTTCCTTATAAAACATATGAATTCTGATTTATCTGCGGTCACGTAGCGGCTAATGCCACTTTTTATGTGAAACCATTTTCTTCTATTAGATCTATTGTTGTTCGCAGTACGAAATCTTGGCAGATCATAAACAGATAGATTGCTGAGTGTATCTCCTTGAAAAATTCCAGTGACAATAATTTTTTTCAGTAGGTGAATCAGTGATTTCAGGAAGGTCTCTAAGCAAAAATCTCTAAAACCATATAACTGCAAAAATTATCCGTATCAAGAATAGTTACTTGAAGCTATAATGTTTACGAAGGATTTATTATTTACTCGAAACTGTGTAATTGCTCGAAATATTTGAAACCATATATTTATTCGGGGACGTTTCGATGAAGTAACGCCGCTGGCTTATGAATATGCATATTTGCACGCACGCACACACGCACACACACACACACACACGTGCTATGCAAATATGGCCATACAGCATACATATAAAAGATACATAACCGGCAAGCAATAACAGTACCTGTGGTTGTACTTGATATTCAGAGTCTAGTCGTCAAGTTGACGTCGAGCCGTACGGACCTTCAACGCTCCGGTTAGATTACAAATAATATTGGCGACCTCAGTTAACCCATCACATACAACTACACAAATTATCTTTATTAAGACAAGTTGCTTGACGCTAAAATTCTCACTGAAAAACCACATAACCTGACATAACCTACTTTAAAATTGTTGAATCTAACCGAACCTACGCCATATTGAATTCTCTCTAAAAAGGCGAACACTTCACCAACTCCAAAACCTTACATTGATTCCTCCATTGATAACTTCATAATAGTTCTTAAATTAAATTCGCTAGCTCACAATTGAGAAATAAGTGGCAATCCCTTAGCCTACAGAACTACCCAGGAAATAATAAGTGGTGGCAGATTGTTTTTTCATTGGTTTCTGATCTTAGTCGACTGATTTAATGCCTTGAACATAATGCACGCATCTTTAAGAGATCTTTAGGACAAGTTAGGTTTTAAATGAAGAATTGGGAATCTGTTTGTCGTGCCTCCTTGGGCAGCTCTGCTTTTTACTATCTTCTCACATCATCCTTTAAGAAACCTTTTCACCGAGCATATACACAGTAATACAATATCTTTATACAAATCAAATTCTGTGTAGTATCATCGAGGTGAATGATACACACAGAAAAATGAGTGCGTAATATATTTATTCAACACCAGTATCCGGTGCTAACGGGTACATACAAAAGAGACACAGTACAATAAGTTACAAACAATTAAGAAGAGAATTCACAAATTACTGAGGAGGGTCAAAATGCGGTAAAGCCAAACGAAGTAAGATCTGTCAGAACATAATCAGCTTATTAAAATCAACGATATTTGTCGGCCGTCTCACCGACCGGACAAGAGTGGCACAAGGCCTTTTAAGGTCGGTCCAGATGCATGGCTGTAGCCCAGACGCATCCAGCATTCCTAAAAATGCCTCAGGCCTCGTCGGAATTCCCCTAAAATAGGGCGCCTCAGGCACCAGGCGATAACCCTAACCCTTCCAAGTAGGGTTAAAGCCTGGGCGGACAGCCCCCCGAGGCTCGAGGTATTCCAGTGACAAGACACACCCGACCAGATCCGTGCCGTTTATACCACTGCTAGCCGAAGTGTGGCCCATCAGCTGGATTTAGTTGATTGAAATCATCGGTATTTGTCCTCCGTCCCACCAAGCAGACAAGTGTGGCACAAGGCCTTTTTAAAGTGGATCTGGGCGTAGGGCCGTAGCCCAGACGCGCCCAGCATTTCCAAAAATGCTTCGGTCCCCGTCCGAATTCCCCTAAAAAGGCCACCTCAGGTGCCAGGTAATAAACCTAACCCTTCCAAGCAGGGTTAAAGCCAGGGGTACGGCCCCCTGAGGCTTGAGGTATGTCCAGAGATGTGACACACCCGACCAGATCCGTGCCATTGATACCACGGCCGGCCGAAGTGTGACCCATCTACTGGATTCAGTTGATTGAAATCAATTGTATCTGTTGCAAGCCCCACCTAACGGGCAAGTGTGGCACAAGGCCTTTTTAAGGTGGGTCCGGACGCGCCCAGCATTCCCCAAAATGCATCGGGCCCCGTATACTGGATTCAGTTTATTGAAATCAACACTCGAAGTCTTTAATCGTAGGCTATATATGGTTATGAGCCAGTCCATCTGGTAGAGTGTTGAACGGTGTTTAACCACGCTATAACTTTATGTTAAGTAATTCATCCAATTGTTCCTAAAAATTTCTTCTTAGATTCTTTTTCTTACCATTTTTTCTCAAAGTAATTTATCTTAAAAGTGTTTACACTGTTGCTGTTTTTTTTTTTTTTTAATCTAATTATGCCATCTTTTCCAAAAACATATTACTCTGTTAACAAAAGAAATGGTTAATTTTTTTTAATCTGTCTTGACAGTAAAGTTCTAGTTCGAGGAGAAATATTGAAAAGATGTCTACCATGATTAGAAATTCAATTATTTTGAAAGTTTCAATTAGATCACTTGTTCTTCTTTCTAGTAAAGTAGTTAATCCTAATTTTTCTAATCTCTTGTTGTAGCTGTATTCTTTGATAATTTTCATTATTTTTGCCACTCTTTTTTCTTTTTTTTTTATATGGTATGCCCTCCAATCTCAATATTACACTCCAATTTCTATGTCTCGACACTGGCGCCTAGACCTGAGTATAGTATTCTACATAGTCTTTTCTAATAACTGAACATTTTTCTTGTATAATACGCCATCTACAAGAGCTCTGTTCTGATACAGGCTGTAGCATGGAAGACCTACCGAGAGCAACGGATGATAGGGACGAGTGGCGGGAGAGGGCCAGGAAAATCAGTACGAGCCGCACGCCATGATGAGAATAATAATACACCAGAATTTTAAAAGTGTCAATCTTTTACATGCGACTTGTAAACTGAAATCTGGATATTTCACCGTATTTTTCATATTCCACAAAGAATGGATCTCTAATCCAGTATATTATAATCATCATCATCAAGATATGCTTAACTCTCTCTCTCTCTCTCTTTCTCTCTCTCTCTCTACCAATCGATTTTAGTTAGTCTTCTAGACAGCATCCATTGTCCGCACCAAGTTGATAAATATGAGTTTTTGCTGGTCAGCCAACACTGTTGTGTCCATGTGTAGAAGTCCATCGTTTATGAGTTTGTTCTTACATTTCCTACAAGGCCCAGGCCGTTTTACTTTGATAATTTGGGAAGTAGGAGGTAATTGGCCGGACAACTGTTGTTTGGTTGGGTCTTTCTTCCGGGATTTCTTCAAAACAGCACGTAGCATTCTAGAGTTATTTCTCATTTAGCCTTTTCTCCTAGCATTTCGTTTTGTTAAATCTGAATGGTGCAGCCATATAATGATACTGACACGGCTACAGCTTGGAAGAATTCCCATTTTATTTTATACGAGAGATCAGATTTCCATTTGGTCAAAACTTGTTAATAGAATGCCATGCTTTACCTAAGCGGATGTTGATATTGCTTTCAGTAGATTATATGTCTAATAGTGCAATAAAAATTACTTTCTTCAAACTGATTTTATTTAGATTATTTTTTCTCTTAATCCTTTTCAATTGAGTTTCCTTTCATAGACCACTGATATTTACATCACAGATCGCTTGTTTGAGAAGCTCGATTTCAAGCAATTTTATGGACGTTAAAATTGAGATACAGATACTCAATGATTAGACAACGAAACGTTATAATGATAGGTCAGTAGATTAGACGTTACATTAAGTCAGGAGATGGATGGTGCTGCATGGTTTAAATAAACTAAATTACAGCTCAGCCTACACATACAAAAAAAAATTAACAAAATCTAGATAGCGTAGAGGCCATCCTTTGAAGTTCATGATGGACGGACATTTTAGTTTTGACCTTGTGTCAAACTAAACCAAGCTTGGTAAATATCTATAGATAGAGCAAGTCAGTCTCTGCTGAGGAAAAAGAATCTCAATGTTTGATGAAGTTACCAGACAACAAGCTGAGACAAGGCCATACTGTTTCATAAATTACCGGGTTTACATCGACATAAATTCAGATATATCCCTGTAGGCTTCCTGGCTCCTTTTCTAAACAATGGCCGCTGATTGAAGAAGTAATGATTCACAAGGATGCTCGTACACGCACAGCATAGACATTATTAGACAATTTACAACCTGCACCTTGACAAATCATGACTTACACTCAAAGTCCCAAAATGTTTTGAAAGATAAGCGATCAGCAGGAAAACCAAAATCAGAATAAGATTTCTGCAAGACGAAAACATTTTAAGGCAATCCTATATTTTAGTAGCGTAAATTCAACTTTTCAAGTGATTCATTATTTTTCAACGATAGTCTAACGAGGTGAATTCCTACGATCCTTTTGCGGTTATCTAATGCCGAACTCTTTTTCTCTTTGATTTTTTCTGCTTCTTATTTGTTTCTTAAGCAATAAGATGATTTCTAGTAACTATTCATATTTAACAATGATAATGATAATAAAAGAAATAGCAAAATTGTCGATTTTGCTGTCTCAGCTGACCACAGAAGAAAACTGAAAGAATGTGAAAAGGATAAGTACCTCGACCTCGCTAGGGAATTGAAAAAAGTATGGAACATGAAGGTGACGATTATACCAATTGTGATTGGTGCTCTTGGCAGAGTAACTAAAGGATTATTAAAGGTCCTAGATGACTTGGAAGTTGGCGGTTGAGTGGAGACCATCCAAACGACAGCATTATTGAAAAGGCCGGGATATTGAGGAGAGTCCTGGAGACTTGAGGAGACTTGCTTTTACTCAAACTCCAGCGAAAAACCATCAGCTAACACTGATGTGAAAAACTCTAAGGGAGAAAAAAATAATGATAATATCCCGATAAATTGGATTACAGAGTGTCTGAAAATGTTCAAGATATCAAAGCAAGACGTAAACTGCATCACCAGAGCGATGGAAAACTGAACTAACTCGAGTAACAGGAAACATCCAAAGAGACGTCTTCCAGGGAGACTCACTCTTGCAACTATTAAACGGTGGAAATAACGGTAAAAATACAAACTCAAGTAGCAGGAAACATCCAGAGACGTTTTCTAAGTAGACTCACTCTTGTAACTATTAATCAGTGAAAATAACGGTAAAAATATAAACGCGAATAGAAGGAAACATCAAAAGAGACGTTTTCCTGGGTGACTCACTCTTGCAACTTCTTAACAGTGGAACAAAAGGCAGGAAGACAACCCCTTGTAGAAACAAACATCCAAAGTGACGTCTTCCAGGAAGAGTCATTCTCAACACTGCTATTTGTAATAGCAATAGTGCCACTCAATTACATATTAAGAAAATGCACAAAAGCCAAACGAATTACTATTCTTTGCTACTTCACAATTTAAGTGATAGAAAAATAAAGAGCAATAGATTAGATTTTGTGGTTAAGGACCATATAAGAAAATGTTGCCTTCTAATCGATATATCAGTGCCAACAGAAAATAACGTCAGTCAAACAGTATTATAAAATTATACAAAGATCTGGAAATACAAACTGAAAAGAAATGTGGCACTTTAAAACCTCCACCATGCTAGTGAAAGCGGGAGCCCAGGCTAGGATCAAGAAAGGGACAGATAAACATATCAACAAGATTCCAGGCAGTACCAACCTATATAAAATACGAAAAATTGTACTTTGAGGATCTGAGAAGAGTACAATCAACGTGGCTGAAAAATATCACTCAAAAGAAGCAGCAAAACCATAAATACATAGAACGCATATAATTACTACTTTCCCTCACGCTAGGTCTTAGGTAAAGACCCGATGAAGGATTGTAAAAAGCCGAAAGTAAAGCTGTAAATTAAATAATAATAATAATAATAATAATAATAATAATCCCGGCCAGAAGACCAGATCTTGCGTAAAATAACAAGAAAAAATTGTCATCTCGTGGATTTTGCCGTTCGAACGGACCATAGAGAGAAAATAATAGAAAGCGAAAGGATAGACAAATACTTGGAACTTTCCAAAAAACTGAAAAAAATAAAAGCTATGGAACATGAGGGTGAAGGTCATACAAATTGTAGTTGGAGCGCTTGAAACGGTCTCCAAAGGCTTGGAAAAAAGACTGGAAGAATTAGAAATCAGAGGATGAATTGAGACCATCTACATCCCAGCATTGTTCTGATAGGCAAGAATACTCAGAAGAGTCCTGAGAGGACTTGCCATCACACAAACTCCAATGAAGGACCTCCAGTTAACGCTGGTTTAAAAAAACTTACCGGGAGTAAAATGATAATAATATAACAAGATACTTTGCTATCACAGCCAATATGAAATACAAAATATTGCACTTTGCTGATCTCATTAGGAGAGTGCAATCAATGTGACTGAAAAATATCCCCCAAAGGAGGCAGCAAAAAACAGGAATACATAGAATTCATATAATCTCTATTTCCCCTCATCTTAGGTCTTGAGTAAAAACCGGGTGAAGGATTATAAGAAACCGAAAAGTTAACTGAATAATGATAAAATAATCATAATAATAATAATACACAAACAGTTATAACTAAGTATTTTTGATACAAATAATTCGTAAACAGTTATAGTGTTGTTTTTTTATAATCGTTCCCAATAAGATGATAATAGTGATCTAATTGTAACAAAGATTATCGTCGATAAGAAGTGATATAACCTTAGAACTTGATCTTCCAAAATCGATGGTCCATGAAGTCATCCACAAGTTATGATATCAGAAAGTGTCATCTCGGAAAGGGTCATAAAGCAATTGACTGAGAAAAAAATGACTACATCCGCTGCAGAGCGTTAGTAACTCCTCCAAGAAAATATTTTTGGCAGGAATATAATAAAAACAAAAAGGAAAACATTCGCATTAATTTATTTTTTACAAAGGTTTGCCAAAATTACTTTTTTTATTATGTCAATGCATGTACCAAATTGACATTATGTAATTAAATGTAAAAACGTTGACTAAATAAATCTGATTAAACGTTAAAATATATTAGGGGCAAATATTTTTTAGAATTTTTGTGTATGTTTTATGGTATAGAAGTTTCATTGCATCATTCTTTTTCGATTATTAACCCAACCGACTGACTGAGTTGACGTGATAATCGTCTGTTGCGAAAAAAAAATGTCTATGTACATTTGTACCATATTCACAATTAACGCTAGATACAGCCACGTGCGAAATAGACATATAATGTTCATAACGCCAGAACATATAGATAACATAGGAATCTCGAAATTCGATAACACGCAACGACTTCTTGTTCAGGTACGAAACCTTTTTATTAACTTTGAGTTAAAGGTTTCGACATAAGGAGGAGAGACACAATCTTCTATGCTGTCTTATTCATTTGGCCACCATCTCGAGCGGCCCCCATAGGGCGCAATTTCGCCTCGCGTCTGCGAGCTCCAAAAGTCGATCCTCCTCGTTTGGCGTCTAGTATTCAACTCTCTTTCTTTCAATTCTCCCACAAAGCTATGCGCGCTTCCGGTGCGTGACGTCACCCGCACCCTGTCACCCCGTTCCGTCATCTCGGGCTATTGTGACATCTCTGGGTGGCACGTCCGCCCCGCGCGTGCGTTACCACCTACATCAAGGTTTGTACCTAACTAACCCATGTGCTGAGCCGAAAGGTTCTCAGCCTAACTAAACTCAAAGGCATGAACCGAAATCCCTTGGCCATTACATTACCCATTTCTTCAAGCGTTTTTCTTCCTTTCTTTTGAAGAAATAGTTTCCTTCTTATTTCAATTCAGAATATATACTATTTAAGATGTATAATTCTCAAACATGTGGTTCAAAAAGCAATAAATATTACTCTTACGATCCCCATGTATCCCTGCATCAGCTAATGAATTGCCGATGGAAACAAAACATAGAAACTGATCAATTACAAAACCAGTTCCTATTAGAATGGTGCGAATAGTTAAGGTGGGGATTTTCGCTTTTTTTTCTGATAGAATTGAGGATTGTTTCTTTCTAGCAAAAATATAGTTAAAAACGTTAGTTTTACATTCTTAATCATCCCTTAAATATAGATTGTCGAAGTTTCCACACACAAAAAAAAATCAGCGACACTTTTTGTTCATATTTATTTATACTTACCTGCCTTCGGTAGGGCTGACCAGGCGTTCGTACAAAGTGGGTGATACTAAGTTGATCGCCAAGTCCCATAAGGCCTTCGTGCCTGCCAATACCTGCTTAGTAAGGCTCAATTTATCGCTTGGCGCCCCCAAATGAGAAATACCGAAAGGATCAAGCATTTTTGTAACGCCCACGCATTAGTCTCCTCCCGCCTCCTCATAAAATGACTTCATATCAAATCTGACCGAGCAGCAAATCGGATAAATCCATATCTATTTATTCATATGCAATATTCCAATGCCGAAAAGTTTGTCAGTTGACTTTTGGGAATCTTCAAAATACGAACGGGGTGTCCTCGTGGTGTAATGGTTAAAGCGTTGGACTGCGGAATCGTAGTACGCGAGTTCGTACTCCAGTCGCGCTATTACGTTCACTTTCGGGCAAATACCCTTGGGAAAGGTATGAGCCCCCTTATCCTTCCAGCTATGGGTTAAATAGTACCACGACTGTTCTTCTAGGAGAATAGCTTTGGCATTAAATAACCTACAAAGAGTTGATATGTCATTAAACAAAGAAACCAAACACAAACATAACGATGATCACCTAAGTAAGGCATTATTCTGTTCAGATCTCGTGAAGTGCTAGTGCGATTAAATGGAAAGACAGGAAATCTCTGAGAAATATGGAATACCATCAAGAGACAAGCCGACTGGATAGTCAAGATTGTATGCTTTATTTATTTACAGTTTTCAAAAAAGTCAAGAAAGAAAACGTGGTAAAAAAAGAAAGTTAGTTGGTTGGTTGGATGTGCTTTACGACATAGCAACTCTGGTAGGTTATTTGATGTCAAATCCTGTTTATACATATATATTAAATAAATAATTTGAGCTCATTTGTTTATATACAGCTGAATGGTTTCAAGTATTACTATCTAACACTAATAGTTTTATTTACACACAGTTAAATGACTTCACGTATGGCTAACATGAATAGCTTTATTTGCACAGTTCAATGGTTTCAATTTTATGAAATTCTATTTGATCCATAAATGGGACCCTAACAAGTACTACCGCTCCGGATCAGAGTGGAACTGGGAGTAATGGCAATGAAGGGGTACTAAGCATTCCCAAAACCTCCATGATCAAAGCCTCAACATCAGATGATTTAGTGTCTTGACCAGGACACTTGTTAAATCTTACTCCGCTGGAATGCAGTCGGCGTATTCTACAGCCTCAACTGACAGGGCAAGGAAAAAGAAAGAATAAATTAGAAGGGAAAAGAAATTGAAAAAGATGGTTAGTTGGTTGGTTAGTTTTATGGCATAACAACACTTGTGGGTTATTTAATGCCAGATCCTGTTTATACATGTTTTGTAAGCGAATAGTTTGTAGGTAACTATTTTAAAACGAACCAGAGCTCATTTGTGGCACAGTTAAATGGATTCAAGCAAAGCTATCTAACACTAATAATTCTACTTAATATCAATAATGACCCCTAGTAAAAGATTGAACAGTTCTATTTGATCCATAGATAGGACCCAAACAGATACTACCACTCTGGGTCAGAGTGGACCTGAAAGTAATGACAATGAAGTAGTATAACTCATTTCCCAGAGCTCTAGGACGGGAGTCTCACCATCAAATAGATTAGTATCATATCTAGGCTACTTGTTGGGGGAGGGGTCTTACCCCCACAGCAGAGTGCAGTTAGCGTATTCTAAAGCTCCATACGACTGGGCTGACTTTGAAAAAGAAAATAACATGAAATAGGGCGGAACAAGGAGAAAACAAGTTTTAATGAAAAAGAGAAAAAAGTGAAGATTCGTGCAGTTTCTCTCTCTCTCTCTCTCTCTCTCTCTCGATGCCAAAAACAGGTTACCAAAACAATGGAATTTCTCATTACTCTGTTGTGATATCAATGTATCGAGTCACCCCCTCTTCATGATATCGACACTGTCTAAAGGAGAGACAAATGTAGCATTGTTTGTGAGTGGTCGTGTGTGCGAAGAGGTAAGTTATATGTTTTTAAAAAATAGCAGCTGACAGAGAGACGAGTTGACAAGGTTCAAAATCACGTCCAGTTGGCTACATATAACAAGATATACCGTATAAACTCGCGTATCATGTGACTTTCAGAGACCTTTTGTCGCTGGAAATTGTAGGCGTACCGGTTGGCCAAAGACTAGCCTTGACCAACTATCTACACACAAAGTTTGCATCTCACGTCTGGTGCGACCCCCTAATAATAGGCTAAAATTTAGGTCCCAGAACGTTGTATATATAGTACTTTATATAGCACCTCAAATAGAAAACAACAATCAACGAAAAGTTGCTGAAATCACAAGACTCTATCGGCCAACTAAATGGTTGGTCAAGTGATGCCTCCGTACAAGGCAAGAGTAAAGGTTTCAGTGTTCTGTGACCCCTATAAAAGAAGCTCTCTCTCTCTCTCTCTCTGGTGGCTGGGGGCACATATGGTAGCATACACGGAGTGTGATTAAACCATTCAAATATACGAGAAGTGGTTCCTGAGAATGAAGACTCTACTCCATACATTGTGTCCGTTATTCATGTCCAACTTCCACAGCCTCAAAAACTGAGCGGAGAAAATAAAACAACAGAGGTTCAATATTTGAGGCGTGTTGCATTTTTATGTTTCTCTCAACCCGTCAGACGACCAACCCTCATCAACATAGTAGTTGTCGGTGACTATGCTACACAAAATGCTATAGATCTTGGCATCTTCATTACTGCTAGAGTTACCAGAATTAGGTTGAATACAACATCGAACTTTCTTGGGACTCTAGCTCTAGGTTTCGAATTCAGTCTTCCTTCTCCTAAATCAGTTGCCCTTCCAAAGATAAAGAACCCAGTCTGTCCTTCATACATATACATTTATCTTTGATTTCTTTTTTCGATCTATTTCCTTTTTCATTTTATGAGTGGGTTTATGTATACTAATAATTTTCAGTTTGTTTTGGTTTCTTTGTTTATTGGCATATCAACTTTTGTAGGTTTTCTAATGCCAAAGCCAACCTTGTAGAACAATAGTATCTAACCCAAAGCAGGGGCTAAGGGGTTGCATATCTTTCAAAAGGGTTTCAATCTGAAAGTAAACGTAATAGTGTGACTGAAGTTCGAACTCACTTACTACAATATCACAGTCAGTTTGTTCTGTATGGTTAATTTGTAATAGTTTGTTGACATTAAAACTGTTTGTTGAAAGTTAAATAAAGTGTTCTCAATCGTTCTTGCTCTTCCATGATATTCTTTTCTCACTAATTCTTTCATCTTCTATGTATACTGATCATGGATCCTTTACTTTTGGCTGTAGAATACACCGACTGCATCTCTTCAGAGAGGCAAGACTCCCCCAACGAGTGTCCTAGATATGACACTAAACAATCTGATGGTGAGGCTCCAGCATTGCTGGAGCTTTGGGGAATGCGGAGTACTCCTTCATTACCATCGCTATCAGGTCCATTCTGGCCCGGAGTGGTAGCACCTGATAAGGGTCCTATCTATGGGTCAAATAGAACTAAACTGTACTTATACTAAACTGAATTGTTTGAAATATAACTGGTTATATGTATAAAATGGATTTGGCATCAAGAACCAACAATGGTTGATGTGCCATAAAACCAAACCGTGTGCTATATATCTTTACTTTGACTGCTGACCTCCATATATATATATATGTGTGTGTGTGTGTGTGTGTGTGTGTGTGTGTGCTATATATGTTTACTTTGACTGCTGACTCATTGAAGCTCAAGATGAGATTCTACCATAAGATCTTGAACATCTCATACGGAAGCCACATAAAAAAATGAGAAGGTTAGAAAAGAATATCTGCAGCCTTTGGGTAATATGACAGCCTATTTAGTATTATGAAGAAAAAATAAATTAGGTAGTATGGACATGTGACAAGATTATCACGATATGGCAAAAACCACAGTCCGAAAACGAAGAGGCAGACGGATGAAGAAGTTAGAATATAACATCTGGGAGGGAACAGACCTGTCTTTCACCGAGTCACAGAGTACAGCTCACAATCGAAATAAATAGCAGGTGATTGTCATAGTCATCTGTGGTGCCTCTACAACCACCTCTACCTGGGATTACGAGACTGATGATAATGTTTGCTGTCTTTATTCAATGGTATTTCAACCTTAGTGGGTTATTTAATGCCAAAGCCATCATTGTAGAAGAACAATAGGGATACTATTTAACCCATAGGAGGGGGATAAGGGAGTTCATACCTTTGCAAACATTATTAGACTTAAAATGAACGTAATAGTGTGACCTCGAACTCACTATCGCAATCTAAAACATTACTCACTACACCACGAGTACTCCCTCTGAATAATGACCAATTTGTTCGAGTCATTATTCAATAGAATTGTTTCTTTTGCATAACATTAACACTATATGGATTAAAGCTTCTTGTGGGACCTATGTTACCAGTTAAGTTTTATTTTTAATAAATTATATTTCCGTGTTCAAGTACATCCGAGTTTTTTTCTTATGAATTAGTGAACTTAACAAGTTTACAAGATTAAATTGAGATACTAAATGAATTGTGTATCACCTTAAGAAGCCCGTCTTTTTCAGGTTGACAATATACGCATACTAGTTGTTACACATCTTTTTTGATTAATGTTCCACTAGAAATAATAAAATCCTAATATCTTTGGTTTAGAAGAAAATGAACTTGTCATAAAAATTTTTTAGGGACATATTTATTTATAAGCAATACAGTATATTCTTATTCTAATCATCTGAAAATCGACACACGAGCGAGAAACATTAAGCAACGATCAGGTTGTATTTTAAAAATACCAATTTTTACTGATATAGTAGCTTATTAATTGATATTGAGTACTTTTATATATATATATATATATATATATATATATAAAAGTATAAAAGATGCTTATTTAACAAAAACATATTCAAAATTCATATATGCCTGAATTTTCTCATGGATATACACACGCACACAGTTATTTTGTAACAATTTTGAATATGTTTTTGTTAAATAAGCATCTTATATTATCATAACATCATTTTCAAGACTTTCTAATCCAACAATGCCTTTTATCTTTCCTCTCACCTTCCATCTTTCTCACTCCTCTCTCAGCAAATTTTGATTTAAAACTCTCTCTTCTAAATCTAACCCTCTCTTCTTTTCTTCATTTCTTTTTAAACCCTCTTCCATGTCTAACTCGTCAACCATGCTGTATCTTTTTAATGTTTCTACAAGTTCTATTTCATATAGGTTTAAACTACACAACTCAATGAGTTTGTCTTTCTTTCATTCGTAATACACTAGATGTTCAGAGAGAAGAAATTAGCACTCATTGACATCCTCTGACAATAAACACTGATACTTCTTGAACCCAAAGCCGCAAAATAAGACAGGAAGAAGTGCACAGGTGTTCAAGGGGAAGGTGTTTGAACTTTAAGAAGTGGTATGATGCAATTTTCGAAGATACATGAGTGATACAAAATGCCTAAAATGACGCAAAGAAAAATCATGGTGAAGCCTATTACCGATAAGTATATAATCACTGTTAGCTGTCTATAAGCATTCTTTGTCACTTTAATTCTCCATTTCTTCCTCAGCTACATGAGTGCTACCGATGTTTTATATATATATATATAGAGAGAGAAAGAGGGTGTTTAAAAAAAAATGATATAAATTTCTAATCTAATTACATGACCAATTCTCATTCAAATGATCTCAACTTTTAACAGTATGCGTAGAAACAAATCAAAATTTTGTTCAAAGTTTTATGATTTTTCTTTTCAGGCCATTCACTGGAAAAGAATAGGCGTTTTGTTTTTTAGAGTGTGTTTGAACACAGTGGAACAAGATTGTCCAGCAAGCATTTGTGAGAGATTTTCGCTAAAAATGTACAAACAGCAATGCAGATTTGAACATGTTTAAAAAAGTTCAAAGAGGAAGGCTGTCTGTGCAGAGGATTTAGATCTGGACAATCATCAGTATCACAAGAGACAGTCAGAAACTTATAAAATCAATATACCTTTGAATTTCCCATTCAAATTTTGATGATCATTAAGTCTGGAGTTTATTTTAGTTCTATTTGTACAGTCTATGTAGTTACTCAGATATTTACATCTCAAACAATATCTATTTTTTAAAACACCCTAAATATGTATAAATATATATATAGTAAAAGAATTGTAGTAATTTAAATTTTGAAATATTATGAAAAAATTTAATGAAGAAAAAAATTTTTTTTAAAAATCAGCTGAACCACCAAAGTCGGAGATCATTAGTATATGTCAAATTTTTTGTTGTGTCATCTTCAGATTCTGAATCATCAAAAACTTCATAGTGTCTCTGTCCAGATGATGATGCCACAATAGGTAAAAATGGATGAATACTGAAAATAAAAAAGACAATAGATAACATTAGGTTAATCTTTTTTTTTTTTTTTAATTACAAAACAGAACCAAAAAAAAACAGAAAAAGCTTTCATCAACTTGTATTTAAAGGCCACCTTCAGCAGCCTTTAGACTCAAGTCACATCCCATTAATAGAATTCATAATTGCAAAAATAAATGTGAAGTACTCCATAATTACCACTTAATAGTTATCTCCCATGAAAAATGCAAATCCTACAATAGTATTGGACTGGAAATTGTCTCATTCTCTAAGAGTACTTTAACACTATTGCTCTAGAAAAAATCTAGCCATGATGTGCCATTTTTGCAGTGTGATAGTAATATACATTCAAAAAATGGATTAAACATAAGCCACTGGAAATATAGAGGTGGCCTGACAGTACTGAAAATGGAATTGGTTAAAAGACTTCAAATTCTGGCTGAGGCAGCTAAACTAAAATTCTAAAGAAAAGCATGAAGCAACCTCTCCCATGAGGTTATGTGAGAGATTAGTTCCTGATGATTATACAATGTAACTCAGTGTAACCTGTAGTAGATTAGTTGCAAAAGAGATGAGCATCACCAAAACAACTTTGGAGGCTAAAGTACAAAAAAAATAATTCCAGCTCCAGAGGGTCGTTCCCATAGGGTTGCATCTTCTCAATGCATCTAAAGGAAAGGATCAAAGTCTATCTCCGGGGTGTCCCAAAAATAAAGACACTGATGGGACTAGACAATTTTTATCTCTACTCACACTTTTAGACATCTATTTACCTAACCCGTCAGCCACGAACAGGAGGTGACACAAGGTCAATTTTTAAGCAGAGTAAAACTGTTTTGAATTCAGAGTCTTCCTTCTCCTAGACCAGTTGCCATAATGAGGTTAAAGTGTCCAGTCGGCACTCCTATTTACTCATAGCTGGAAAAAATTCATGCCTTTTTCAAGTGTATTGATTGATGCAAAAGGAAAACAGCCTCATCCAGGATTTGAACTGAGTCCATTTCTGATGACAATAACCAATGCGCTGTGAAGACCTTGAAAACAATATTATAGAGAGAAATATTTATTTAAAAATAGTCAAAGTTAATATATCCATGTCGGAGTGGCTTGAAATAGACTGTATCTCCTGTATCAATGATGGTGCCACAGTTTCTATAGCAACAATGTTATTATCAGTTGAAGTTGTTATCCCCATAACCCCTTATTTTGAAGTCAGAGATTTTTCAGAAAAGTTTGTCACTTTACAGGCTAGGGTTGGGTCGGGTTAGTTTAGTTTTATGGTATATCAACTATTGTTGGTTATTAAATGCCAAATCCAGTTTACACATATATATTAGATATATAAGATTTGTAAACTTAAGTCAACAAAGTTAAATGGTTCCAAGTATTGCAATATATCAACAATTTGATTAAACATCAGTTATTTGTTTATACACAGTTAAATGATGAAACAGTTCTATTTCTAACTATTCAATTTAGCATAGGTCATTTGTTTGCACTCAGTTTAAATGTCAAACAATTGTATTTGACCTACTGATAAGACCCTATCAGGTGATACCAGAGTATGTCAGAGTAGACCTGGGAGCAATGGCAATGAAGGAGTACTTCACATTCATCAAAGCTCCAGGGATGGTCCCTCACCATCAGATAGAACAGGACACTCACTGGAGATGGGGTCCTACCCCTCTGCAGAGATGCAGTCTGTGTATTCTACAGCCCTAGCCAGATGAGCTACAGAGTTTTTAGTACCTGTTTGGGTGACATCTATGGATCAAATAGAACTGTTTAATCACTTGGAATTATTTAACTATGTGCAGACAAATGACTGTTAAATTGATTAGTTTTACATAGTAATACTTGAAACCATTTAACTATGTGCAAACAAATAATCTTGAACAGAATTTCTAGTGTTAAATTGAACTGAAAATTGCTATATTCTTTAAGCTATAACATTTTAATATTATTGTGCAAACAAAAACCTTGCTACAATGTGCTATTTTTGCTGTGTTCGGGTAATGTACAAAAATAGAAAAATTGGATCCTTATTGATATAATATTAAGAGTGCATTACTAATATATTTATTGTATTGAAAATATAACAGAAATGCATAACAAAATCACTTGAAACCATTTAACTATATGCAAATAAAACTATTAGTATTTGATAACAATACTTGAAATCATGTGTGCTAACAAATGAGCCCTGGCTCAATTAAAAATAATGATACTAACAAACAATTTGTTTAAAAATTATACATTTTCAATATATACGTATAAACAGGCTCTGGCATTAAATAACTTACAAGGGTTGATATGCTAACGGCACAACATGAGGATGATGATGATATATATGAAAGGGTGCATCAATATGTCTGCAATTTGAATTTTAATGTAAACATTTTACTGCATAGTGTTTGATATGATTAATGGAAAAATGTGTTTAAGTGCATAAAAAATGATTGTGTTGAAAAATTGGTTGGTTGGTTGGTTGGTTGTTTGGGTTTTATGGCATGTCAAGCTGTGTAGGTTGTTTAATGCCAAATCCATTTTTATACAAATACTTCTATTTCAACCAATTCAGTTTAGCATGAGTACACAGTTTAATTGTCAAAAACATTTAAAACAATTCAGTTTAGTTATATTTTGTCCATACACACAGTTTCAATGTCAAAAATAGTTCTATTTCAAACAATTCAGTTCAGCATAAGCACACAGTTTCAATGTCAAAACAGTTCTATTTCAAGCAGTTCAGTTTAGTATAAGCACACAGTTTGATGTCAAAAATACTTCTATTTCAAGCGATTCAAACAGTTCTAATTCAAACAATTCAGTTTAGTTCTAGTTCTACTTAACCCATAGATAGGGCCCTATCAGGTGCTCCCACTCCAGGCCAGAGTGGACCTGGGAGTAACGGCAATGAAGGAGTGATCTGCATTCCCCAAAGCTCCAGCATTACTGGAACCTCACCATTAGATTGTTTAGTGTCATATATCCAGGACATTCGTTTGGAGGGGTCTTACCCCTCTGCAGAGGCGCAGTTGGTGTATTCTTCAGCCCCAGCTGACTGGGTCATTGAAAAATTAATATTTGTTGAGAAAAATAAAAGCTACAAACTTACTGATGTACTCATATATGTGTTGTTGTGTAAAACACAAAAAAAAAAGATTTGTATGCAGATACTAACAGAGACTTTTTAAAACTACATTCTACATTCAATCACCCAAACAAATTGTGTGAATAAAACAAATACCAATGAAAATTAGCATTTTTCATGCGACTTGTTTTCTAATTAGCCAATGAAATTTGTGTAAATGAAATTCAAAATTCAAATTAACCTGTGTATGAATGGTTATTTTCAAAATTGATAGCAATGCATTTAATGAAATTTGAGAATCAACTGGAACAGCAAACAGAGTCAATTTATGCAGAGCTCCTTGCCATCTCACCTTCAGTTGACATTGACTTCCTCATTAACAAGGAATTTAGATTTCACTTTACAAATACACCAGCCTTTTTAAGCCAATTATTTGTATTACTGTACATGCATATGCATACTCTGGTCTGAGGAAAACATTTTTTATGTAACCCTTGTAATATTTGGTTAATATTTACAAAAACATCCAAAATATGAACATGTGAGTTATAGTGAGGACAGGGCTAAAAGCCTGGAGACTTTAAGTGTCTGGTTGGAGAGACTCATCATTACCAAAAATCAGAGAAAGTGGATATAGACTTTTCTCTCAATACAAGAAAAACTATATCATATAAAAATATTAGATATATGAAAAAATTCCTGAAGCCATCTGTCTAAAGACTGAATACAAAACTGAATCACACCAATTTTTTTTTTTCAAAAAATAAACTGCTGGAAATTTTGCACATTTTTGACACATTATGGAAGAGGAAATTTAAGAAATGGAGACAGGAGAAAGACTATAAAAACTAACAAACTGACAAGACTCGCACCAATTAGGTTTCATGCCTATTACAAAAGGAATTTTTGGTTTAGTTTCTTTGTTTAATAGCATATCAACTTTCATGGGTTATTTAAGGCTTGTAGAAGAAAAGTAATGGTATTATTTGACCCATATCTGTGGAAATAAAGAGATTCATACATTTCCCAAAGATATTAGTCTGAAAGTAAACATAATAACATGGCTGGAGGTTGAACTCATTTACTATGATGTTGCAGTCTAGTACATTAGCGACTACACAAGAGGGACTACCCTTGAAAATTACTGGATTATTGGGTGGGGTTATGAATAATTTCTATTTTTTAAAAGCAAGTTGCGACTACATATTTCAAATTTCTAATGTTTTAAACACAGCTGGAAATTATCTGATTAAAGAATGTCTTCATCAGTCATTCTTATTTCAGTAGTGAAAGAGTGCACATCATAATTTAATCTATGATCTCATGCCCTTAAAATGGAGGAACTAAAAGTGCATATTAAACAAGTTAAAACACCAAGAAACTGGAATGCTTTGTTTTGTTTGTTTTTTCTGAGAAAAACTTTGAACAGTACCAAAAAGCAAAATGAAACAAACGACGGATGGTTATGCAAAGATCCAAATCGGGTTCCAAAGGTCATGCATAATAAGTTCTCAGCAATTACAATGGTTATAGGAGTCAACAGCAACAAACAAGATGTCATGTCTCTTCATTTTTTTTCCACAGGGCTTAAGAGTCAATGCTGCTGTCTACACAGAGGTGTTGGAGAAAGATGTGAAATCCTGGATAGACGGAGAACACAACAGAAGACTTCAAATCTTTCAACTAGTGTCTGCACCATTTCATATAGCTAAGACAACCCAAGCATGCTTGTGTGCCAATCTCAATATCATATTCTCCCAGATATATGGCTTTCTACTTCACAAAGCCTCAATCCACAGGATTATTACAAATAGAATGTAGTCAAGAGAGAGGTCAATCAACACTCCCATAAGATAATACAATCTCCAAAGTCTTCCATAATCAGGACAAGGTCCAAAATTGATAAAATCATCTGATTTAGGTACATCAATGCTTCCAATCCCATATTGAAGCATCCATCAATGCTAACGGTGGATTCAATGAATAGATATGATAAAAGGATTCTCAAGATTATTTGTACCAATTTGTTTTAAAATACAGATTTTCTTTGGTGTGCTATGCATCTTTTCTAAATTCATAAAAAATAACCTAAAAAAACTGATACACTCTGTGTGTGTGTGTGTATATATATATATACACTAAGCTAGTCTAAACATCCATATTTTTATATCAGTCAATGTGTGGGTGAGTGATAAAATAACATCAAAATGTAAATGGCAATACAAAAGGAAGGAAAGGAATTCAATCACCACAAGTATTTGGAAACAGTTCTTCTCTGTGTAATTTTGGGAAGACACAAGGTTTGGAAACATATGTAAAGGCTTTTCATCTTCTTTATCATATGAATATAAACTGCAGGGCGTTTGCAATTTGAGAATCTGATATGGGTATGAAAAGTAATGTTTTCTTTGTTATAGGCTTTACATGGCTCATTCTATTAACTGAAAATCCCTGATTAAGGAATTTAACACATGATACAAGAACATAGGCATATCAGCCTATTGTTAACACATTTAAATGTGTTAAGCAGCTTGTTTAAACTTCATTTTACATAAAGTAAACCATAAAAACGAACCCTGCATTATCTCCCGTTTTCTGAAGCGGCGCATACACTTGGAGATATCTTCAAATTTGATATCAGCAAAAAAAATACTTCTAGAAACAGCTGAGATTTTCTCATATGAATAAAATTTCCACGGAACTAAAAACTAATCTCTTTTTAAGCCTCTGGTCCATAGCCTAATGGCAATCAGTCTAAAAGAAGAAGTTTGAATTCAAACCAATTGTACTCCACTTAAAAAAAAAGTTACCTTGTGTTGCATCCTCCTTCATAGCAGAGGGGTTAGTTTTGTTTGTGCATGTATATATATATATATATATACCCAACTCCTTCACACTAGCAGGATGTGACACAAGGTAAATTTTTCTAAGCAGAGTTTAACAGGTTTGAATTCAGTTTTCTTTCTCCTAGACTAATTGCTGTACCAAGTTTAAAGAACCCAATCTGCCCTACTATTTGCTCATAGCTGGAGGAAGAATAGTCGGAGTTATACTTTTTCCAAGGGTTATTAGCACTATGTGAAATGCAAACAGCCTTGTCCCAAATTTAAACTCAAGTTACTGTGTCTAGTTCCAACAATGGTAACCATTACATACATGCATAAAATCTTTTAACAGACTTTTTATAATATTAAGTATTTTTTCAATTTCTCAGTATAAGGTAGAACTCATATTGCATATGTATACATATTAATTATATAGCTATATAATTTGCTATATCTATAAATCAAAAGTGTTCAAATATCAGTGATAGAGAATATATAGATGTAAGTTTTAATAGCAGAGACACAGTCAATTGCAATTGTTGTTGTAGACTCATTTCTCTCCATGATCATCAGACCAAAAGGCTCCTACATGGTGTATATCACTTGATATATCATTGTGAGGGTATAATAGGAAAGGTAATCTAGTTTGCAGTACATTCTGGGAAGGGTACTATTGCTATCATTATTTTATCTTATTTATTATTTACAAGTACACTGTGTTATGATATTTGATCTTAGATTTACATGTTAATACATTTTTTTTAACTTAACCATTATTCAGCATGAGGTCAGCAATTTTTTTCTCCAATTTAGCTGATAAAAATCTCTGACAGACAAAAATCTGACCAATTGAAAAAAAAAATCAGTAAGTTTTTTAAAAAAATTCTATTCGGATTAATAATTTGTTCTGGAGTCTAATATACAAAGCAGAGTAAAAGGTTTTGCAATATTTTGGTTGGTTGGTTGGTTTTATGGCATATCAACCCTTTTCAGATCATTCAATACCGAATTAAATTTCAAAAAATTCAGTTCAGTCTAAGAATTGTTTTTGCTTACAAACATTTAAATGTCAAAACAGTTCTATTTCAAATAATTCAATTTAGCATAAGTACAAAGTTTAGTTCTATTTGACCCATAGATAAGACCCTATCAGGTGCTACCACTCCAGGCCAGAGAGGACCTGGGAGTGATGGCAATGAAGGGATATCCTATATTCCCCAAAGATCCAGCATTACTGGAACCTCACCATCAGATTGTTTAGTGTCATATACCAGGACACTCATTGGAGGGTGGGGAACCTTACCCCTTTACAAAGAAGCAGTCAGTGTATTCTAAAGTCCCAGTCAATTAGGCAAGCAATATTTTGGTATATGCTAGTTTGCTGTGCATACATCATGTGACCAAAGCAGTTCAAGCCATGAGGGTACCTGCTGTACCTGGTAGTATTGTGGTAGTTGGTATGCTGATGTGTATCTCTTCACTCTGTGTGGAATTTGAAAGCCACACAGATGAACATGCAACATAGTCTAATTCAGAAGCAACCAGAGATATTTATTGTGCAAAAGGTGAAGGCACAGTTGTAAAAGCTGAAATTAACAATCAGATAAGTGCAGACAGGCCTAAAACCATGGATTTTGAGGCTGCACTTCAACCCATAGCGGCAAATCTGGTGAGTAGCACTTAAAGAGT
>OY757917.1:44654566-44787066 GCA_963585895.1 Sepioteuthis lessoniana | reverse complement strand
CACTTCTCCTTCTTTCAACTGGATAAAATATTCACGGCTATGAAGCACATGTCTAACAAACATATTTTCTCAGAGAGTTGACTAATATAAGTTGGCAACTGATTTAAGTCAGTGCTCACAAGAGGGAGTTAAAAGTTTTGCAATATTTTGATGCGAGGCACAAATTGACGGTTCCAGATGCTTTTACTGAGATTGTGAAGATGACAAACCACACTAGACTGTAAGATACTAAGCTCAAATGCTACTTACCAGATTTACCTTTACAGTTTAGAGCACAGCATTGGAATCCATGGTTTTAGTCCAAATCTGAATATGCTTGAACATTGATGTTCTTGCAACCTGATCAAACAAAATTTCTTCAACTGACTCGTTATTGTATTATGATCAATTGTACTTTTAGCTTTCACAGAAATGTTTTTGGTTGCTTTGGCAGCTTTATGGTCAAGTTTGAATCCATAAAGTATAAGTTCCTGATATTAGATTACATTGCACATTCATCTGTGTTGCTTTCAAATCATACCTGGAATGAAGTAATGCACAACAAGTCAGCACACCAACTACTATAATACTACCAACCACAGCAGGTACCTTCCACAACCTGAACTGCTCAAGTCATGCAAATTAACATGTACCAAAACATTGCAAAACTTTTAACTCACATATAAAACCTAAAAAAAACTTTAAAACCTGCAAGAGGCCACTGCTGCAACTTCAATTTTCATGTGCCATATGTATTTACCAGATCTTTCAGGCACAAGTGTAACACAAGGTTAATTTTTAAGTAGAGTATAGCTAAAGTGCCAAATCTACCTACTATTTATTCATAGCTGGATGGAGTAGAGATGGATTCATGCCTTTGCCAAGGACATTAGTGCAATATGAAAACTAACAGCCTTGTCCAAGATTTGAACTCAAATCGCCAAGTCCATTTCTTCCAAACAGAATTGTTACTCCAAAAGCACCTCCTGTTTTATGTATAGTAATACATGAGTCTTATAGAATGTTAATACTACTACTAATAATAAAGGCCAATCGAGCTTGGGTTGAAGAAAAGGGACCCAAAATGGTTCTATAATGGGAGGGAGGAAGTATAGAGAAGATGGATTTCTGTTCATATTACACCATATAGGAAGAAAGAACAGGAAAATATCATACAAGGGGGAGCCAAATGTTTTGCAATATTTTGGTACATGCTAATTTGTGGTGCATATCTCATGTGACCTAAGTTATGAAAGATATCCACCATGGTTGGTAGTGTTATGGTAGTTGGTGTGCTGACATGCTATGCATTACTTCTCGGTTTGATATGAAAAACACACAGATGGACATGAAACATGGGTGAAAGGTGAAGGCGCACTTGATCCCAGTACAGTAAAATGATCTCACTTGGGTTGCAAGAACCTTAAAAATCAGGCAAAGTCAAGTAGGCCTTAGACCATGGATTCTGAGACCATGCTCAAAGCCAAAGAGGCAAATCTGGTAAACAGCCCTCAGAGAGTATAAAGCAAGTTCGGCATCACATAGTCCAGTGCAATTTTTCATCTTCACTACCTCAGTAAAAGCATCCAGAGCTGCTAAATTGTGCTGCAATTTACCAAAATATTGTAAAACTATCAACTCACTCTATCATATATGTAAATTAAACAAAAAAAAAGTAATAAAAGACTAATCTCTATTTTCAACCATTTTTTGTCACTGATACACTAGTGAATAGTCATCTCAACATGTTTTTTTTCCAATTTTATTTCACATTAACATTTAAAATTTTTTTTTAATTTAATCTTTTTCTAATAGATTTTTTATTTTATAAATGCCTAACATACACATAAATTGCATATATATTCCACATAGGTTAAGTTAACCCTCTTTTCCTTGATACTCTCTTCAGCCTCATTCTTTAACTTAAGTCAATGAGAAAATTTGAGGAAAGTTAGCGTATCATTAACACTGCTGATGAACCATATATGAATTTACATTTTTACTCTTGAATCTCCAAAACTGCTTATATGGTAAGTAACTAAAAAACTATTGGAAAATCTGTGGATTGAATCATCAAGCTTTGATATTACTTCTTTTTTATTATGATTTTAGAATTAATATATTGCAATTCCTTGGTTTTAATAGTATGTAATATTCTATTACATTTTAGTTTTTAATATCAATGAGAAACATTTATAAATGATATTTTTTTCACCATGAGAAATACACTGTCATGGTTTAAAGTCGTGAGATAGTCTTGGAAAAAAAACACCTTCAAATATATTATATAAATGTATTGTTTACCAATGTCCTAAACTAATGGTGGAAAAATTATCTCCTTGATAAAATAAAATGAGGATTCTTCTAAGCAGTAGCTGTGTCAGTACTATTGTACGAATGCACCACTTGGACTTGAACAAAATACTTGGAGAAAAGCTAGATAGGAACAACATAAAAATGTTGTGTGCTGTTTTGAACAAACCCTGAAAGCAGCACCCTACAAAACAGCAGCTGTATGGCAACTAGCTTTCCATCTCACAAACCATCCAAGTAAGATGAATAAAAGATGCTGGACACTGCTGGGGAAGTATGAATAAACTCATAAGCAACATTCTCCTATGGACTCAAACACATGGACAAACCAGTGTTGGTTGGCAAACAAAAACATACATCAGTTCTGTGCAGACACTGGATGCTGTCAAGAGGACTTAGTAAGAGCAATGGCCAATAGAGATAGTTGGAAGGAGAGAATCAAAGGAATCCATGCTGTCAGCATGCCCTAATGGTAAGTATACTAATGGTGCAAGTAGTAAAGCAATTAAAGAAATACAAGTAAAAAATTTAATAACCCATGTTTTCATCAAAGTAAAATTTGAAATATATTAAGTTACAAGAAATCTAATTTTTATTTGTACAAATGTGCTTCCATAGTACTCTGAATCTTTCATCATGTAAGTTAGAAGCCTGCATGGTTTTCTGAATATTAAAAAAATAAATAAATAAATAAAATAAAATAACAAAACTAGATTAAAAAATATGTCTGAAACATATTAAAAATGGTTTGATTTGAATAACTAATCAATGAAAAATACTCTTATAACTTTCTGAAATCAGACTACCAGGAATGGGGAACCTTTGGTCTTAAGGCACATGTGGCCTTTAAAAAAAAAATCAAGTTAGGCCTTCCATAGCATTGTCAAAAGACCAATTAAAATTGAGTACCTCCACTTTAGAACTTGATATTACAATGCTTCCTCACAAAAAGCAATCCTCAAAAAGTTTTTCCTTTGATTTTTTTCTATTACCATAAATTGTGGTATACATGTTGAGCTTAAGATTTTTAGCTCAAAATTCTGGGTTAGAACTATATCTGTTGTCAACCTCCAAACATACAGTAGACCACTAGCAGAATCAAAGTTTTGATCAATAAACCTTCTTTTATTTAAACTATTGTGCCATATAAGTACAGTAATCCTAATGAAAGTATATTCAATAAACTAACATTATGTTTCATTAAACTGTCATTACTCCAGTAGTGTACATTAATTTTTCTCTGAAATCAGAATGACATCACAGCCATATAGGAAACATGCAAATCTTACACACAAGACCTTTTATTCATATGAATTCACAATTTATTGCATTATCATGAAATTGTACAAATAAACAACCTACTGTAGTTGTTTGATTGGCCACCTAGATGCTGTGATGTTTCGGTAAGTGTTTACAGTCAGTACATCGGCTGTTGGAAACAACATGTGATATAGTGTTAATATAATACTTAATTTGTATTACAGTTTTGTTATTTTATATCAATCTCTGTGTTATTTTGTTAGATATATTCATCTAACATGAATTTAAATTGGAAATGGTGGTAGTCTGCTGCATTTAAGGTAAGTGGTGTATATCAATTGTTAGGAGTACTATTCCACTCAGTGATAAAAGTTTTGATTTTAGCCCAGCCATTTAAGTTGACTCCCAGTTTTGTTGAGATTTTTTTCAAACTTGAAAGGTTGACTAGTACTCCACAATTTACAGTAAATTTAATGACTAAAAATTAAAACTTTAGATTTTGTTGTATTCATATAACCCCTCCACCATGAGCAAAATGCAACACAAGGTCAATTTTTCAGTGGAGTAGAGCTAGTTTTGAATTCCGAGTTTTCCTTCTCCAAGACTAGTTGCCATACCAAAATTAAAGAACTCAATCTGCTCTACTATTTACTCACAGCTGAGATGAGAAAAAATTGATTCATGCCTTTCTGAGTTGTATGTAACCAAGGCTAAAGAACCCAGTCTGCCCTAATATCTACCTGTAGCTAATCAGGACAGATGAATTAATAATGCCTTTCTAAAGGGAAGTGCACAAAGCAAAATGCAAATAGCCTCATCCAGAATTTGAACTTGGGTCACCGATTCCATTTCCCACAAAGATAACCATTACACAAATCACCTCAACAGATTTTGATGTAAACATCCCAAAACTTTATCGACTGCTGCTTCATTGATAAACAGTTTAAATGTGGCGTTTAAACACATAAAGGTTTGCAGACCCTGGAACAATAATGGGAGTGTCTTCTCTTGACTGTTTCTGTAAATTTTCCCCACTTTTCTATGGACTAATAACAAAATCCAAAATAAATACTTATACATTATGAAAAATAAATCAAATAGCATAAGCTGGAGGCAGGTTTGGGCTCAAGCTACATGAACATGCCAAGCCTATAAAATATAATATAAATAAATAATGAATGCCAATCATAGCACTTGTGTGAAATTCAAAATTTTATGAAAAGAGAGACGAGATGGTTTATCTTTTAATAAGTTTTCAGTTTTAATAATGCTTCTGCACAACAAAATGTCTTCCTTTGAACTGAGTTGCCATAAAACAAAACTTCAGCACACATTAATTTGATTCTTTGTTGAAATGGTTCAAGGATATTTAAGAGTACTGGTTATTGAAATAACCTCTGAATAAATGAAATAGAGAAAATGCTATCAAGTGTCTCAAAGTTGGTTCCAAGAAGCCGTATATATTCAAAAATGAGGTGACAAAAGACAATTTTACCATGACATAAAGACCTTAAACTATGAATATTTTAAGCTCATAATTCCAGTGACTTACAAGATTCTTGCAATGTCTCAATTCAGTTGCAAGCAAAAGAAAAGTGTCATTTAGATTTTGAAAAAAAAAAATCAATTTCTTTAATTTCAATGAGTTGTAAGTATTGTTATTTTCTAAACTTTATGTAGTCTGGCACATAAGCTTTGATAATAATTTACATATTTTTAGTTTGGTTTAGTTGCGTTTTATGGCATATCAACCCTTAAGGATTATTTAATGCCATATCCTGCTTATATATATATATATATATATTTTAAACATATGATTTGTAAGCAAATAGTTTGTAGGTAACATTTTTAAATGAACCAGAGCTCATCTGTTTACACACAGTTAAATGGTTTCAAGTATTGCTATTTATTGTTTGCACACAGTTCAATAGTTTCAAATATGGCTATTTAACAATAACAATTAAATATCAGTCATTTATTTACACACAGATAAATGGTTGAACAGTTCTATTTGATCCATAGATAGGATGCTAACAGGTACTACCACTCCAGTTCTGTGTGGACTTGGGAGCAATAGTAGTGAAGGAGTACTCCTCATTCACAAAAGCTCTAGAACTGGAGCCTCACCATCTGACTGTTTAGTGTCATATCCATGACATTCACTATATGAAGCTAGTATATTCTACATCTCTGTTGAGATGCAGTTGGTGTATTCTATAGTCCTAGCCTACTGGGCTGATTCATTTTTAATTTATACCGGCAAATTTTTCAGAAATATGATTTCAAAGTCTTAATTCAACATTAAAAAAAAAAATTTCTGCAAAGAAAATCTTCTAAAACCCTAATAAAAATAAGTTTTTGCTAAACAATATGTTACCACTCCTAATGTGATGTAATGTGATATGATGTGATGCAATAAATAGGGCCACTGTCATAAAGGAAGAAGTTAAATGATGAAAGGTTATATATGGTGCCACTGAACTGAATTGGAAAAATAGATGATATAACCATAACCTCAACTTTACCAACAGAAAATACACAAACAGCACAACACTATTCAAACATTTATTGCAAATAATAGGAAACTGGTAAATCTTCCATAATAAAATAGGGTATTGCGAAAAAAGCACCAACTTACAAAGGAGGTAACAATAGCTGCAGATTGTGTCTGGAAGAAAAATTATGCATCCAAGAACATGTTAAAAACAAACTACCAAACATAAAAGAAGTGAATTGATGTCAAAGTGAAAACATTTCTCCAGTGTCGTTTATCACCTCACTGATTCCATATTTATTCTTTTCTTATTTTAAGCGTATAGAGAAAAAGCTAGATGGGAATTGTACAAGAATGCTACAAGCTACATTGAACAAATCCTGAAAGCAACATCCCACAAAACAGCAGCTGTATAGTCACCAAACTCCCATCTTTAAACCATCCAAATAAGACTGGAGAATTAAGGACAAACTCAGAAGCAATGTTCTCTTATGAACCCCATCACACCAGCAGGAGTTAGACAACAAATAATAGCTTATCTACAGCAGCTCTGTATGGACACATGATGTAATCTAGAAGACCTACAGGAAGCAATCGATGATAGAGACAAATGGCAACAGAGAGTCAGGGAAATCTGTGCAAGCAGCATATGATGATGATATATACACTGTGTTTCAAATTATTAACAAGGTGACATTTTTTCATTTTGTCCAAAAACTAGATGTCAAAATGTAACAAAATTTTCATAGTATAATGGGAATATGTACATATGCAGACTGTATAAAAACTGCATTGTTCTGAGCAGTAGGAAACAAAGAGTGGCCTTTTGCAATATTAACATGATACAGAAGTGTTCCAGATTATAAATGAGTGTCATTATAATTGAGCAATTATAGGTCACAAGTGTGACTTGACCCCTTCTGAGAAAGATGATATAACATCTGAATTTTCCAAAGGTAAATCTACATTAGAAATATTCAAAATAATAATAAGATATCACCCAACTGTGAAAAGATCTGTTGTAGCTCCTATGAAGGTATGTAAGAGGGCCGATAAGGGTCCTTCGAGGGTGGTTCTGCCGATGTTCTTTGTTACAAATGAAATGTGAAGCTATAAATAACCCAGGTCTGACCAGCGGAGCACTTTTTATGAGTATTCGAGAAGCAACATTGTCCAGAAGTACTCACTGACGTCCTCTGAAAAAGGTTGAGACATCAGTGAGACCAGTGAAAAAGACTCAATTGACAAAAGTACATATACAAATGCATTTGAAATGGGCAACAGGGAACATGAAGGTCGATTTCTGTTCACAGATGAAAGTCATGCAACACTTGATGGCCCTGATGGTCGGAGCAAAGGTTGGGTCATAAATAGAAGAGATTGTCATCGACACTTGAGACACCAAGAAGGTGGAGGAGGTATCGGGATTTGGGCTGGTATTATTGGAGGTATCATGGTTGGTCTGTGGAGATTGCCTGATGGTACAAAAAAACTGCAGATGCTTATATTGTCTTCCTGAAAGAGCACCCGGAATCTTGGCTGAAAACGCAAAGGATAACCTTCAGGAGAGACATTGTATTAATGCAAAATAATGCTCCTTCACATTCAGTGCATATAACTATGGAAATTAGGCTTCTGTGGATCTCAGAAGTTGAACTAGCTGGCTAATTCTCCTGATTTAAACCCAAATGAAAACTTGTGGAGCATTCTGAAGTGACGTGTTTATGAGAATGGATGCTAATTTAGAAGCAAAGGTAACTTGTGGCAGGAAATAGTCCACATATCATTTGAAATTACATCAGAGGAGATCCACAAATTGGTATGTTCAACAAATCAGTGCTTTTCTAAGTCACATATCTCATATTAACCAAATCCACTAACCTTTATGAACTCAGTTTACCTTTTATTTCGATTTAATTTCATCTTAGTTACTGTATGTATATATAAAAATCTGTAAATGAAGCAATTAAAGTGTTTTTTTTATTATACCATGCTGATAATTTGACACCCTAATGAAGTAAATTACTGTAACTTCTGTTCCTTTTTCTAGAACCTTACAATTTTTACAGTAGGTATATATACATATATGATGTCATCATTCTCTGATAATTTCATTAAATTTCAACCAGCAGTTTTTGAATAGGATGGAAAAGGGTCACCTTGTTACTAATTTGAAACACAGTGTGTGTGTATACGTGTATATATATCTATATATATATATACACACACACTTTACCAGTCAAAAGTATTTAGCCACCTTCAAAAAAATTTTACTTTTTCATCCTAAAAGAGGTATTTTTAATGAAACAAGTTAAGCATCTAAATGTTTTTTATTTATTATACAAAATACAAGTCTTCCTCAGTAAATTTGACCTTAGTATAACCAGATATCTTTGAAAATTGATTTTAAGTCATTTTTCTTCTCTAGTATTAAAAATGAAAAATCCTAGAACTATAGTGGATAATAATGTTAAGAAACATCAGGAAATGGGACAAAACTAGACCAAAAGCAACAACACAACCAGAGGACAATTTCATCAGAGTCACCAGTTTGCATGACAGAAGGCCGACTGCTCTAAAATCACTACACAATTGAACCAATGTCATGAAAAAATGTCTCAACATCCATGGTGAAGCTAGTCTATAAAGCAGAATTGCTGTCAAGAAACCATTGTTGAAGAAGCAAAACAATGTCAAAAGGTTCCAGTGGGTAAAGGCATACAAAAACTGGACAACAGAATGAAATGAAGTCCTTTGGATTGACAAATGAAAGTTCAAATTCTTTGGGTCAAATAGGAAGGTCTATGTGTAGTGAAGAGTCGATGAAAGAGCTGCAAACCCCTGTATCACACCAACCACAAAGCATGGAAGAGGCTCTTTTATGATGTGCGGGGCTTTTACCAGACTGGCTATCACAGCATACTGCAGCATCACACGATCCCATCGGGAATGTGGCTCGTGGGTGAAGGATTTGTATGCATGAAAGATAATGACCCAAAGCATACAAATAAACTCTGCCAGAGATACATTAAAAGCAAAGCTGAACAGAACATCCTTCAGCTGATGTCTTGGCAGGTGCAATTAGCAAACTTAAATCCCATTGAACAAGTGCAGCTCACCTCTGGCAACTCTTGCTGGAAAACTGAGCAGAACTATCTTCAGTCTAACTCCAGTCTCTGGAGTAAAGAATGCAGAGAGTCTGAAGCAGTGATAGTGGGCAAAGAAAGTCATTTCAATGAATCAAAAGCTTTTCATGTTTTTTTAATTCAATTTGTTTTTAATGTGGCTCAGAAAGATTCACATTTAGCCTAATAAATAGAATCATTGCAGTACTTAACTTGTTTCATTAAAAATAACATTTTTAGGATGAGAAATAAAAACTTTTGACTGGTAGTGTGTGTGTGTGTGTGTGTATATATATATGTGTGTGTGTGTGTGTGTGTGTGTGTGTGTGAATCTTATGTGTACTTACATCTTACTATGTAAATTACTATGTAAACTGCTATAAATTTGGTTGATTAACCACTTTTCTCATGTTTCCAGCTGATGATTGTGCACACTACATAAAACTTCAAATAAAAGACTTTTAGTGTTCATAATTATGATATTTTTAGGTTTTATGCCTGCTCAGTACCAAGCACATTTTATGCAAATGTATCTTACTTGCATTTATTGTTTATCCTTCTGCTGGACCATCTGTCTGTGTATGACTATATATATATATATATATACACTGGGCCCAGCAGAATGGTCTCTAAAGTATGGAACATAAATAAAAAAGGCAACATGAATCCTAATTGAAAATCCAATTTTACAATAAGGAAGTAAAATATATGCCATTTTATTTTATTACTGTCATTACTTTGTTTTAAAGATTATATCATCCAAATGCTTGGCCACATGAGCAGTATACTTCTGAAGCCTCATCCTGAAGTTCAACAGTCATTGTTTTTAATATCATTATGATTTCATAATGAATAAAATCTCAATTTGTCAGTTGTTTGCAGCCTATGTTTAAAGTTTTCAGCCTTTAGATATTTTCAAAAGTAATCTGAAAGGGATAGATCTGGTAGCCCACTGACCACAGGATGTCATCACATTGGTGAGATAACATGTTGCAATAATAGAGATGAGGCACAATGTTGCAATATAAAGTCACAATTTTTAAATAAATTTTAAACACAAAACACACAATGTGCAACATTCTATGCAATGAGAACAATTGAAATGGCACGGCTGCTGCTCAAAGACATACCTCTCATCCATTCAACCAGACTAGAATCTTCTCAGCAGCAATTTTAAATCTGAGAGATCATTCAACTAGACCTTGTATATTTTCCTTTTTGTTGAACATTAAGTATATCTTGAAGCATATTATTCCTTTTCATTATGACACTGTTTACAGTCCATTCTCCCATTGCAACATTAACAAAATAAAATATATCTAATTTTTTTTTCCTTTACCTTCTTCTGCCCCCACTCACCAACCATTACCAATTTTATTCATGTAAACAAGAAACCTCTTTAGACATTGATTCCTTCACACCAGTTTCCTTCTTTTTGTATTATTTATTTTGTTTTATTGTTCTCCTGCATAGAGAACCCACACTATAAGGGGAAAAAACAAACAAAAAATAATGCATATTAGAACACTGTCTCAGAAATTCAGGAACGCTCCTTGTCTTAAAATGATCTTGGTTAGTGCCATATAAAAAATAAAAATAAAAACAGAATAAGTGTATTCACTCATATTAAAATATTCTTCCATCTAAACTATTCAACAGTTTGGTTAAAAAAAAAAAAGAAAAAAAAGAAAGAAAAGTTATTGAAAAAAATGCTATAGAATAAGCCTGCGTGGGGGAATGGTTTCCTTAATATGACTGAATTAGATTTTGGTACAAAATAATGATTTTGATTTTCTAGTACTGAAAAAAATCAAATGAAATTTACATCATCTTAGAGAGAGATGTTTCTTCTGAGTAACTTATTGTATTAAAAAAACAGAAAAAACTGCTTTAACAAATGCTAGAAACAAAGTTTAAATAAATTTTCAGGTTCGTTGCCTTTACAGAAGGTCAAGCTAAATAGCAACTAAATTTAACAGTTGTTGAACTTTTGATCCAGTTTGTATTGACTAAAAATAAGAATTCATCTAGTTTACTTAATGTTTCAAATTAGAAAAATTTACTTAGAATTCAGAGCAATGACAATGGACATGTTCAAATTGAAAATTAATATACTTTCTGGAAAAAATTCACAATAGAAAAAACAAATTATGAATAAACATGCATTTCAGTGGCTATTTCTCTGTAGCAGGAGGAGTTGTTATACATTACTTAGTTTGGACCATAGATATAATTTACTTTCAGTCATTCTGTCTTAAATATGGGGATGCATATAGCCCCTTAACTGAAGGTTTTTTAGTTTAATTTTATGGCAACCATTGTAGATCATTTAATGCCAAATCCTTTTTATACACATAGTAAATATATGATTTCTAAACACATTTTGTTGTTAACATTTTTAAATAAGCAAGAGCTCATTTTTTTTTCAAGCAAATTAAATGGTTTCATTCATTTCAATCTAATAAGAATAATTTTATTTACTATTTTGTTTGCACGCAGTTTAATGTTTTCAAGCATTACTATGTATCACTAACAATTCAATTAAACATCAGTCATTTGTTTACATTCAGTTTAAATGTAAAAACAGTTCTATTTCTAACAATTTAGTTGAGCATAAGTAGACAGTTTAAATATCAAACAGTTCTATTTGACCTACAAAGATAAGACCCTATCGGTTGGTTGTTTGGTTTTTACGACATATCAACTTTTGTAGGTTATTTAATGCCAAATCTATTTTTATACAAATAACCAGTTCTATTTCAAACAATTCCATTTAGCATAAGTACAGTTTCAATGTCAAAAAACAGTTCCATTTCAGACAATCCAGTTTAGCATAAGTATACAGTTTAAATGTAAGTACACAATTTAATTGTTAAAAACATTTCTATTTCAAGCTATTCAGTTAAATCAAACAGTTCTAATTCAAACAATTCAGTTTAGTATAAGTATAGTTTTAGTTCACACACAGTTAAATGCCAAAACAGTTCTATTTCAAACAATTCAATTTAGTGTAAGTACAGTTTCAATGTCAAAAACAGTTCTATTTTCAAGTAATTCAGTTTAGCATAAGTACACAGTTTAGTTTTATTTGACCTATAGATAGGTCCCTATCAGGTGCTACCACTCCCGGCTAGAGTGGACCTGGGAGTGATAGAAATGAAAGGATACTCCGCATTTCACAAAGCTCTGGCATTACTGGAACCTCACCATCAGATTGTTTAGTGTCATATCCAGGACACTTGGGGTGGGGGGTACTCTCTGCAGAGATGCAGTTTGTGTATTCTACAGCCCCAGCTGACTGGGCAAGACTCTATCAGGTGCTAACACTTCAGGCCAGAGTGGACATGGGAGCGATGACAGTGAAGTGGTACTCAGCATTACTGGAGCTTCACCATCAGATTGTTTAGTGTCATATCCAGGACACTTGTTGGGGGAGTCTTTTCCCTCCTGCAGAGATCCAGTTAGTGTATTCTGCAGCCCCAGCCAACTGAACCACCTACCTAAAGTTAATATCTAGTTCACATGTATAATACACACCCCGACTTCTTAGGTTTAAAACCCATGAAAAACGAGCTACTATGCATGAGTAATGACAGTAATCTACTTCCCCAACAAAATATGAGATAAATTTACAAAAGGACTACAGTCAATGAGTACACATTATATTCATGAAGTCCTAATCTATTTATATTGTAACCACAAATAAATAAGGGGAAGTATTCTATAATTAGTCACCTTCCACTTTTTCTTTTTTTTTACTGCACTTTTAGATCTTTCCTTTACTCCCAAGGTGCTAGCAATGCCCACTTTGGGAATACTTGAATAAGCTTACTTTGCTCACCAAATCACCATGCTTTCTAGCAAATCATTTCCAAGAAATTACAAATTAGTTTCTCACTGGGTGCACTATACTTCTGACTTCATACCATAACTTGAAATAGTGTGAACAATTTTTTGTTGTGTTTAATGATAGACACTAACACGAAACAAACTGATTGATTTTTAAAGATCTTAAGTTTCTTCTTTTTTCGGTGGTTTCTTTCTCTTCAGCTCTTTTTCTCCTTGTTTTTCCCATTATTTTATCCATAATCCTTTTGGTTTTCTTTCTTTTTTTTTCACTATATCAATATTTTTTTACTATCTCTGATAAAAAAAATTCTGCATCTGATGGGTATTCTGATTCCAATACTTTTTCTAAAAACTGATCTTGAATATCAAAGAAAATAATCTTACATCATTTCAGTTTATATCACTTTATTTGAAATTCAATTCCTGTAATTCAAAACCATTTCCTTAGCATATAAAGCTGAAAAATAATCCCAAAATTGTGTATAACAAGAATATAGTAATATTTTTCAAGAGCTTATTTAAACACAATGTACATTTTGATAGGCAATTGTACTAAAAAATTTAACTTAGCTATAACATAGTCATGAACTCAATAGCTCTGTTAAATTTTCTTCACTTGATTAAGAGATATTTATATGGCCATTGTTGGAGAGAGATTTCTCTTAAAATCCTTAAGCTAAATTTTACAGCTCAGTTTTATCAAATAAACGGTTTAGCATTTTTCTAAAATAAAATCTCACAAGCTCACAAGAGAAGAATCTTGTATAATTCAAGGCAACATCAATCTTTATTATAATGGAAATTTTTATTGCAAAAAAATAGATTTTCCAAACATTACTTTATTCTGTGTGTAATTATCATGAAGGCACACGACAGCACAGATTCCCTTGACTATCTTGCCATCCATCCCTATCAGTCATCACTATGAACAAAATCCCCTAGGTGGTATGCATTCAACAGAAATCTGATTCCTATAATAAAATTAAACATAAATTGTTCCAAACTGCAGCCATGTCAGCACTACTGTAAGGTTGCATGATGTGAACTCAAACAAAACCTTTGGAGAAAAAGCTAGATAGGAACAACACAAGAATGCTGCATGCTGTTTTGAACAAATCCTGGGAGCAGCACCCAATAAAATAGATGTATGGTGTCACGTGGTGTCCCATTGAGAAGATAGAAATATGATTACTACTATCCTCCTGTTTGAATTAACAGTAGCAAGCCATCAAAGAATGACTGTTAAGAACAGATGTTTGTACTCGGTGACCTCCCTCAGGTCGCCTAAAACGGGAAGGAAGAAGAGAGAAGCCAAATGATTGGCTGGGACCCCAAAACGGAAGTGGGGACTCCTTCCCGTCAGCGGAAATAGAAAATAAGAAAGTTAGTTGTTGGACAGGGTTCGTAGGGGACAGAACCAAAGCCAAGTACTCCGGGTAAAAGAAGACGAAGAATATCTCGGACATGAAGAAGCCATTTTCTTCAAGCCAGTGTTAAAAATAGCATAAAGTCTATTAGCCCGTAAAAGAGGAAAGATTCTCCACAGGAACTCCATCAAAGAAAAAAGATAAGTAAACTTTGAGACCATTTCTCCTTATACCTAAAGTCCCGTTTTGGGATCTTAAAGAATTTGCCCCCCCAGACTTATTATGGGGGCTCGTTACCGGAATTATTATTATAAATAATATTTATTGCTTGTAGTCATATGACAATTCCTGCCGTCTAAATCTACCCTGGGAGACTGTGAAAGAAAAAGGAATATCGTCGAAACAGTCAAGATAACTGTTGATATAACTGTTTGAAAAAATTGAAGAAGAATGGACAAAATAGAAAACTTCTTAAAAGAACCCTCCATGGAAAAGTTGGAGAGGCTGAGAAAAAGCGAGATAATAAAAATTGGCGAGAAGCTTGAGTTAAATGTTCAGAATACTATGAGGAAACATGAACTCGTTAGAAAAATAGCCGAGCACATGGTGGACGAAAATATGTTCGAGGAAGCAGCATTGGAAGAGCTACCAACGGAAATAATAAGAATGACACCAGAACAAATTGAACTGGAGAAAATGAAAATACAAGCCCAAATGAAACTACAGAGAAATAAGATGGAACTGGAGAAAGCTAAAATTCAGCAAGAAACAAGGTTGCGAGAAGTCGACTTGGCGAAAAGAGGACGCGAAGGAAGCCATGACAATTTCAAAGTAACAAAGTAAGCGAGGCTAGTCCCAAAATTTGAAGAAGCCAACGTGGACAGATACTTCGCACATTTTGAGCAAACTGCACTAAATCTCGGGTGGCCGAAAGAATGTTGGTCAATGCTACTCCAGACTGTACTGACAGGAAAAGCACAGAGAGCATATGCAACTCTGCCGACAGAAAATTATGCCGACTATAATTTGGTGAAAGCAGTGGTTCTAAAAAGCTTTGAGTTGGTTCCAGAAGCTTATAGACAGAAATTCAGAACACAGAGAAAAACGGAAAACCAGTCTTATGTGGAATTTCTGCGAGAAAAGGAGAATGCGCTGGATAAATGGTGTGACTCTAAGAGGATAGGCGGAGACGCTGAGAAACTCCGGCAGCTAATATTAGCTGAAGAATTTTTAAACTGTGTGCCAGAAGAAGTCAGGGTTCACCTAAGTGAAAGAAAAACTGACGTAAATTATGAAATGGCTGCACTAGCAGACGAGTACATCCTCACACACTGAAAAACCAAGGGAAAAACATACACGGGAAGTAGAGTGAAATTTAAGGCAGAGTGCAGCCCAGAAGAAAAGCCTAAGGAAGAGAATAGAAGAACCTTCCATAGTAGCAGCAGAACAGTGGTCTGCTACAAATGTGGAAAGGCTGGGCACATAGCCATAAGGTGTCAGCTAGGTAAAGGTCCTGAAAGAAACCGAACCCAGCCGAGAAAACCACAGGGAGCTGTCACGACCGCTAGAGTAGACAAGTCTTATCGACCTTGGACAAAGAGAGGTGTGATAAGAGGCCCACATGGAGGACCAGTGGAAGTCTCAATTTTGCGAGATACCGGAGCATCTCAGTCGTTACTTCTACGAAATAAATTACCTAAAGGGGTAATAGAAGCAACACGTGAGACTGTGATGATAGAGGGTATTGGCGGAAAGAGGGTAAAAATACCGCTATGTAAAATAACCCTAAAGTCCCAGTGGAAAAATGGACCAATTCAAGTTGGTGTGGTAGATAAGCTACACATGAAAGGAATTTCCCTCATACTGGGAAATGAAGTAAAAACAAAAAAGTGTCACCCGTGTAAGATGGCGAAAATGAGCGCCAAAAATGAAGAAAGAAAGATGGCGAGAATGAACGCCAAACGGGAAGACAAGATGGCAGCAGAGCCACGTGCGAGATATAAACGACATAGTCGCTCGCAGAGTGAGAAAGTGGAAAGGAAAGAAGTGAAGCTTCCACATCTCAGGAAACAGAAAGATAAAAGGACCAGTCTTCGGAGAAAGGATGAAATTCCAAAGAATAATGGAAATAAATTCTCTGACACTTATCGAGAGGATAAGAGGAAAATAAGAGGATCCCCACACATGGCTAAGAAAGAATTTAAGAAGGGCAACGAAGTCCTGCTAATATCCCCGAATAAAGGAACACACTGTAGTGGACGATATACAGGTCCCTACGTAATATCACAGAGAATAGACAAGAGGACATAAAGAATTGATACCCACAAGGGAAAGAAGAAGACACAAGTGTGTCACGCAAACAAATTAAAGAGATATGTCCGTCAAGAAGGCCCACCTCACAAAATTAAGAACTCGGAAACGCCGAATAAATTTGAGGAAAAATTAAGCCAGTTGTCTTTGTCAGAGCGAGAGGACTTAGAGAAATTAATAAAAAAATATCCAGGTTTATTTCTCTAATGTCCCACGAAAATGTAGTAGCAGAATGTTCCTTCACAGTGTTAAGAGTAAAGAAAGAAAGGAGAGAGAGAGAAACTGAGGGGGAGGAATTCTCATCCCCAATGTTGAAATATGAGATGGACGAGAAACAGGTTCATCAACAAGTGACGACGAGGAGAAAAGAAAAGAGAGAGAGAGAAACAGAGGGAGAGGAATTCTCATCCCCAATGTTGAAATATGAGATGGACGAGAAAAAGGTTCGTCAACAAGTGACGAAGAGGGGAAAGAGAGAAAAGAAAAGTAAATTTTCTCCCCAAAGTTTGATAATTAAGATTATAAAGTCGTCAAAACATGACAAAGAAAGGAATAGGAATTTGCCTCTTCAAGGTTGAAACATGAGACGGCCAAAAACGTCGGGGGGAGAAAAAGAAAGAAAGGAAGACAAGATTAAAGAAAAGGAAAGAATTCGTCAAAGCGTGAAGAAGAAAAGGGAATAAAAGAAAAGTAAAGTGAAAAAAAAAAGAAGAAAAAGAAAAGGAGAGAGAATAGTGAAATGAATTACCTTTTTTTTTATGTTATTTCTGTTATCCCTTTCTTCTCTTAAGGGTGGGGATGTCACATGGTGTCCCATTGAGAAGATAGAAATATGATTACTACTATCCTCCTGTTTGAATTAACAGTAGCAAGCCGTCAAAGAATGACTTTTAAGAACAGATGTTTGTACTCGGTGACCTCCCTCGGGTCGCCTGACACGGGAAGGAAGAAGAGAGAAGCCAAATGATTGGCTGGGATCCCAAAACGGAAGTGGGGACTCCTTCCCGTCAGCGGAAATAGAAAATAAGAAAGTTAGTTGTTGGACAGGGTTCGTAGGGGACAGAACCAAAGCCAAGTACTCCGGGTAAAAGAAGACGAAGAATATCTCGGACATGAAGAAGCCATTTTCTTCAAGCCAGTGTTAAAAATAGCATAAAGTCTATTAGCCCGTAAAAGAAGAAAGATTCTCCACAGGAATCCATCTAAATAAGATAAGTACCCTTGGGACATATAATGATTAGCGGGCTTTAAATACCCAATTTTATATACCTTCTCTCTCTCTCTCTCTCAATTTGAAGAAAAACGAAAGACAAGAAGAAAGACATTTATGTTCATGGACTGTTCATTTATTATATATTTGACACGTTGAAGGTGTATATAATTGTAGTAAAAGATTGATATATTTTAATATTCCCACGTGGTCGAAGTTGTTATTTGCAGAGTCTTCTACGAGTTTGTTATGTCATATTTCTTTTCCAGCTTCTATTCGCCTTTTATTACCTTGCTTAAAATTGTCCTATTAATTCCTTTAAAATATCACACGGGGAAACTGGAATTGCCGACTACTACAATATAATATTATTACGTCGAAACCTAGAGGTCCATGTCTTCCATTGTTCTAGAGGAGGAAGTCTAGTGGCCTTGGTGGGTGTGTGGATAGTGTGAAATTTGGAACCCCTTGCCAGCGGCGGTCAGTCTGGCCATAAATTAATCCCCCACATAATATGCCAGTTCTTATATGCCTGAGAAAAAAACTCTGAACGAGGACTTATTCTATTAGGGATCAAGTGCCAACCTGCCCCGTCTTCACACGTGCGAAAATAAAACCCCGTTTTGGGATAAATGTAAATTTTTCACGTCACAATGGCCACTTACTTCCGATCTCCCAAACCATCCAAGTAAAATGAGGAAGACATGCTGGTGAAGTTAGAACAAACTTATAAATAATGTTCTCCCATGGACTCCTACACATCGACACACCAATGTTGGTTGACCATCTGAAACTTATATTCATCAGCTCAGTGAAGATACTATGTGTAATGTGTGCCTTATTTTTTGATCCCTAGTATTTCCTTTTGCTGATTTTTAACACACAACAGAAGAACTGTAGAAACTTGCTATATTTTATGAAAAAAATCTTTGATCCAATTTCATACAGCAACTTTTCAATATCCCTTTCAATTTTGGGAAAAGATGAGCAAATTCAAAATTATTTTTCTCTATTCAATACATCAACAGTCTTGAATCATGGCAATGACTCTTCTTTGATTCTTATCATACATCAGCAAAATCAATCATCCTCGTCTTGCCTCATTCAGTTTCAGCTTTTGCTATGTCAAACACATTCTAAGACATTTTCCACATCTATAATATCATAACACTAAACTGCTTTGGATTAGTTTGGTATCATTGTTTAATGGCATACTAACCTTCGTGATTTATTTAATGCCAAAGCCATTCTTGTAGAAAAACAATAGTGACACTATTTAACCCATAGCTGGGGAGATTCATACCTTTCCCAAGGGTATTAAACCAAAAGTGGACATAACAGCATAACAGGGGTTTGAACTTACTTACTTTGAGATGGTAGTCCAGCAATTTAACCATTATACCACAGAGAACTCCGCCTTTTAAACTGCTTTCATACTTTCATTAATTTTAACAGACACATAACTTTCTAGTGCCAAAAATTCTATCACTGATCAATGTTTATACATAACTTAAACATAGCACTCATGATTAACAAATGCTATTACTGAAATCATTCACACATCTAACTGACGCTAAAACATTTGAAAAGGACTTTATATACTACTGATTATGTGTTCCATCAGGTTTTATCCTTGAAAAAAGTATGAACCCCCCTAGACATAGATTAAATAGTACCACTACTGTTCTACAAAGAGAGCTTTGGCATTAAATAACCCATTAAGTTTGTTATGCCATTAAATGAAGAAACCAAACCAGTTACTATCAGCATTATTATCAATGCCACTCAGTAGGAGACAATATTATAAATTCTTGGATTAACATTGCTACATCAACATATCTAACAGGACATTACATACTATTAAATACATATTGAAACATAATTCTATCTATACTTTAGTGATGCACCTAACATCACTTGTAAATTTTTCTTCAACATGATGATTCAAAAATCAAACAAGTTTTTATGGACTTTATTCAAAAGTTATTTTATATGGAATATTTTTGACGTATGCCCTGTGACATGCCACAATGTTTTACGTCTCCTGAAGACACCCTTTAAAAGGGAAATTTATTTCGGAGATGTAAAAATCACTTAGTTTTTGAACTTGGCTTCATGATGCTTCCAACACTGCAGTACATCTGTAAATGGAAATGCCAAATAACTTGACATCTTTTTGTTTGAGTGACATTAGAGAAATAGTTGTTTGTGCACTCCATCTCAGCAACTGCATTTGCTCATAGATAAAAGTATTAACATTTATATGTACAAAGGTGAGACAAAAGTTTTTAAATATTTTGGTAAAGTGAAGTACAATTCAACAGCTCAGGATGCTTTTGCTGAGATTGTGAAGGTTTGCAAACCACACCAAACTGTGAGATGCTGGGCTCATCTGATACTTTCCAGATTTGCTGAAATGGCTTGGAGTACAGCTTCAGATTCCACATGTTTAGGCCTTCTTGCAACCCGAGCAAAATTTCTTGAATTATCTATTTACTGTACTATGATCAACTCTGCCTTCACCTTTCACACAACAAATCTTTTGGGTTGATTCTCTAGTATTATGGCCCAGTTTGAACTTGTAAAGCATAAGTTCCTTAATTAGACTACGTTGTACATTCATCCATGTGGCTTTCAAATCATACACATGAAGTGAAGCAATGCACAATGTGTCAACACACTAACTACCATGATACTACAAATCACAGCAAGTATGTTCCCCGGTTTAAGCTGCTTCAGTTACATGATATAAAGTAAAGTTGGCGACCATAGTCGAGGGCGATGCAAAGGCTCCCTTTACAATAGCTACTATACCAAGGTGTAGGGGAGGGTGTTACTCCTTTCTCTAGATTGTTCCACTTTACCCTTGATCCATACTTTATAATGCTGACTGTTAAGCAAGGAGGCATCAAGTATCATTTTTTGAGTCTTTAGTATCACTCGACCTGGAATTGAACCCCAGTCTCCCGGGCCATTGGCAAACACTCTAACCAGTATGCCAATGGGCCAGGTTTATGCCAATAGCAAAACTTTTGATTCACCCTAGTATTATCATTTATTGTACTATTCTAAAAATCTAATTGAAATTGAATTTATTCTTTGATAGAATATAATGATTAGCAAGCTTTAAATATAATTAAACTTGGATTCATATCAAAATTTAATTCAAAGTTAAATTACATATGAATAGGACTTTACATACTATGAAATGTACAACTATATGGGGTAGTGGTGGAAGACATATTCAAACAAGTTTCTATTGTAACTATAATCAATGCCACTCAGCAGAAGACCTTAATAAACCCTTAGATTATCATTGCCACATCAAACTGACACTAAACACATTTGAATAGGACTTTACATACAATAACTTTCATTATATAGATACATTTTGAAACTGAATGCTATTAATCATAACAGAACACTAAATATTATCTCATTTTTTCATTTGAAAATAATTTTGGATGAGACATAACATCATAAACTAACATTGCCCTGAACATTGTTTAACAAAAAAAAAAATTAAACACTGAATATGAATATCAAATATTCATATATAAATAAATACATTCTCTGAATACATTGTTTTTTTCATATCAAAATAGACATGAAAATAAGTTCCTACCACAATATGATTTCATCATGACTTGAATGATTACAAACAACTTTACAATCATTAATAAATATTAATAATGAAATAATAATTAACAATATTAAATGAAGAATGTTTGTCTGCCTGAACTCTAAAGAAAGGAAATTTTGTATGCATATTTAAGTAATATTTTAGGTTTTAAACCAGTTCTGATCCACAAATCACTTCTGAAAATAATCCATTATCTTTTATTTATATATACATATATACATACACACACACACATATCATAATCTATTCTTTATTTGAAGGAGAAAATTTTTAAATAAAACATCAGAGTTCCTACCAAAATGAAGGCATGAAAATAAGTTTCTACCATAATATTTACTGCTTCATCATGACTTGAATAATTAAATAGTTAAAATGAATTTTTTAAAAACTCAAGATTTTTTTAAATGAATATACTTCCTGTATAACTGTCTGTTTCATGAAAGTTTTCAATCAACACAGATTATATAGGTGATTTACATATATATAACAAATACATATTAAATATATATATCTAATATATATTGATTTATTATTATTATATAAATGCTCTATCCTAGATATTGAGCACTCTCCATATCATATTGCACTTGGTTCGACACAAACCCACAAAGTGATTTAGTGACAACCAACACTGTTATTATATATATATATATATATATATATATACATGATGTTTAAAAAAAAGATTTATGTAAAAAATTTGAATACAACTTTCATTTTGTTGGAAATACAAAAGTAAAAAAAGAAATTCCTGTAAGTCTTTCAGGGGACCAAATAACTCACCTGATTCCATTAGTTGTGTCATTGTGGGCTGGGTAAGTTAGACATGGGTAAAGGAGAGGATCTGTCTCATTGTTCACTGCTACTGGTGTTGCTGTGGTGTCCCACACAGTAATTGTACCATCATGGTTACCGGACATCATATAACGGCCAGATCTGTAATGCAAAAAGTAGTAAAAATATTACAAATGAAAATAATGAAAGCAGCTTTCTTTTTCACTCTTTCCTTTTATAAACAGCATAGAATAGATTCACTGATGCTATAAAAAATAATTATCAATCAGAAATTATGAGTTATGGTGTTTACAGGGTTAATTCTAGTAACAGCAGTTAAAATATATTTTGAATAAGCATACAGACATACACACACAAGGATACTTATATATGCTAAAGTTCTCGTTTTTATGGAAAACATTTTAAATTTTGCCTAAAACATAATAAAAATGAATTTGAAAATCAAATTTACGAGAGATTTTTCAAAACAAATAGGCTTCCTGTATCACAGTTTCATGAAAGTTTTTGACAGATCATAAGATAAAAAAAATTTCATTGTATGAGTAACTATCATTAATATTGAGTGCTTTATCAAGAATTAACAATTAAGTTGTATTTTGCATTTCATATATATATATATATATATATATATATATATATATATGAGAGCTTGAAAAATTAGATTTACCTGAAGCTAGACCACAAGTCAAAAATCAAGACAATTTGATTTTCTAAACTGTCTTCTTTCTATTTCCCTTGGATTTCATTCCAAATTTTATATATATGACAATTGTATTGGATATATCTAACCACCATGATGACAGGGCTTAATATATACCATCTGCATTCTGTCCAGAGAGGTAAATCCTGGATATGATATTAATCTGCATCTAGTAGCGAGGCTCCAGTTCTGAAGCTCAAAAGAGTGTGGAGTAGTTTTTCATTGCCATTATTCACAGGTCCACTAAATGTACAGGTTATCATTATAGGAAAAAGAATCAGTGACCCAAGTTCAAATCCTAGATGAAGCTGTTGGCACTGAGCACTGCTTCCTTTAAGAAAGGCATCTTTTCTTCCTCCTCAGCTAAGGACAAATAATAAAGCAGACTGGGCTCTTTGGCCTTGATTAGACAAATTAGTTGAGGAAAAAGAAAACTCTCAATTCAAACCAACTTTAATCCACACAAAACTTGACCTTGTGTTTTAACCTGCCTAGGGCAGAGGGGTTAAATAAATACAGACTCAGAATGGTAGTACTTGTTAGGGTCTTATTTATGGGTTAAATAAATCTGTTTGAAAATTATTGGTTGTGAATAGGTATGATTAAAACCATATAACTGTGTGCATATTATTTGTATTAGATAGAAATACTTGAAACCATGTAACTGAGTGCAACCAAATTATTAATATTATCTAATAGGAATAGTTAATTGAAACCATACAACTGTGTATAAATTAATAGTATTGGATAGAAATACTTGAAACCATATAACTGAGTGTAAATTATTTGTACTAAGGAATAACTGATACCATATAACTCTACAAACAAATTATCATTATTATTATTATTACAGACAAATAAAATTAAAAAGTGTGATTTAAAAGTGATTGCAATAGAACATTATGATTGATTTTAATAGCACGTCAACCTGTTTAGAGTCACTATATGCCTAGAGGTTAGGGAATTGCCTTCATTGTAAATTCATATATACCTTTTTTATTTTGTAGTTTCTTAAAAGTTTTTTTGCACATGGTTCTATTGAATACTAATGACTTTTAAACATCTACTTGACCCATAAATGGGATCCTAACAGATATTACCACTGTGGGTCAGAGTGAACCTGAGAGTAATGGCAATGAAATTGTACTCCACACTCCTAGATGCAGGTCAGTGTCACATCCAGGACACCCTTTTTTAGGGGGCATTCTTACACCTGTGTAGGTGATACAGCCAGTTTATTTAAAGCAGGATGTAATGAAGCATTGAAAATATAAATAGTTATGATAATAATCAAAACATTTATAAATGAATCAAATTTCAGCATTGAATAACCCATAAGGGATTGATATGCTGTTAAATAAACTTAATATTTGGCAAAATGGTAAGAAATTTTTATTATATATATATACACACACTTGTAATACAGCAAAAATAGCACATCCAATCAAAATTTTTATTACAGCAATATACTTAAAATACTATATTTTTTATCTTGTTTTTTTTGTTGTTTTTTTTTTGAGGTTTTGAGTTATTTAATGCCAAATCCTGTTTATACATATAATTTGTAAACAAAATAGTTTATAACATTAAATATCTTAAAATAGCCAAAGCTTATTTGTTTACACATAGTGAAATGGTTTCAAGTATTGTTATCTGACACTGATAATTCAATATAATATTAATCATTTATTTGCATATAGTTTCAGGTATTGCTATTTAACTATGCTATTTGCATATGGTTTCAGGTATTGCTATTTAACTATAGTAATTCTATTTATCTAGTATTCCTATCTAATACAAACAACTAGCACACAACTGTATGGTTTCATATTATTAATAATAATAATAATCCCAAGCAAAATATTAAACAGTTCTATTTGATTCATAGATCTGGGTCAGAGTGGACCTAGGAGTAATAGTAATGAAGATGTACTCCAGGACTGGAGGCTCACTATCAGATTGATAGAGTCATACAACGGATATTCATTGTGGGGTGAAGTCTACCTTTTTGCAGAGGTGCAGTCAGTAAATTCTACAGTCCCAGCCGACAAGGCGACATACTTTATTTTAGAAAATAGAAGACAATCAATAGTTAGCTAGTTTGTTGATTAACCTGTTCTAAGATTATATCATAAGGATAATAAAAAAATTGTATTAAATGCCTTTTTAGAAGACAAGGATGTCCTTTTCTTGTTAAAATCTTTTAAATAGTCCCAGAGATAATCTACACAGGGGAGTAAGAAGTTTTGCATTATTTTCTTACACGCTAGTTTACAGCGCATATATCTCATGATCAAAGTAGGTCAGGCTGTGAAGGTACCCATTGTAATTGGTAATATGGTAGTTGGTGCGCTGACACATTGTGCATTTCATTACCCGAAGTGTGATTTGAAATCTACACAAATGAATGTGCAATGCAGTCTAATTCAGAATTCTATGCTTCATGTAAACTGTATCATAACATCACAGAAGCAACCCAAAAAAAACTTGTTGTGCACAATATGAAGATGCAGTTGATCACAAGATAAGCAGATGGTTTAAGAAACATCATTCAGGTTGCAAAAACAGTGATAATCAGGAAAGTTCAGGTGGGCCTAAAATTCTGGATTCTGAAGCTATGCTTCAAAGCCATAGAAAAACTTGATGAGTAGCACTTGGAGAGTATCAGATGAGCACATCTCAAGACTTCAGCAAAAGCATCTGAAGCTACTGAATCGTGCCTCACTTTACCAAAATATTGCAAAACTTTTGACTCACCCTAGAACATATGTATAAATGTAAACTAGTAAAATTGGTACATCCAACTAAGATTTTTATGAGAATAACACACTTAAAATACTTAGACAATGAATAATCATACCTAAGAGGTTGCTAGTTTGCTGAAATTAACCAGCTCTTATTTTATATAATAAAGATAATAAAAAGAAATCTTAAAGTCTTTTCAGCAAACAAGGCCATCTTTTTCTTGCTTCTTATAAAATCTCTCAAACAGACCAAGAGAGAAACGAAAATAGGTTTGGAAAAAAAAAAAGTGAAGAAATAAACTAAGGAAAAATAAAAAATATTAGCTTATTAATGTCTACATAAAAAGTTTAACTTTTTTCTTTCATATTCTGATAGTATTGGCAGTTTTCAACAGGATAAAAATAAATAAAAAAAAAATGTCAATGTTCAAACATTACCATGTTAAGAGAATTTTTTTTTTTCCTTTTTGTATTTAACTTTTGACAGTGCTATTTTCAACAATATCACAAAGACAAACATCAAACAGCCAAGAGGGAAAAAGACAAGAAAAAAAAACAACAAAAAAAAGAGTAAAAAATACATTTAGAAATCCCTCAGATCTGTTGTATCAGTTAGTTCCAGAAAAGTGTTCCTTTAGCAATTGCTTTAATTATAGATATGAGGTCGGTGAGGTTGTCTGGCCAGGCTGCCAAAGATTATTCTGTTAGATGGAATTTTGCAAGCATCCAAGAGAGATTAAAGGTTTTTTGGTTTTATTTTTTTTTTTTTTTGTTTAGTTTTGTTTTTTAATTTAGTTGTGGTTGTTTCATGATTTTTCCTTCAACATCAAAAAGAATAATATAATAAAAAGTTTTAAGAGCAGGCTTTTTGCAATATGATAACAAAAAAAAATGTGATTAAATAGTGTAGTTATTTAGTATGAATTTCAGATGAAAATATAACAACAAACAAAAAATTTACATTAAAACTGTAGTCACTTGAATGACAGCTACATTTTCTATTTATTTTATTTATATATATATATATATATGTGTGTGCATACACACACATCGTGACCTATCCTTTATTTGGAAGAGAAAATGGCTATCATCACATTTCCAAACCAACAAAATCCTTTGAATAAAAGAATCAGAGTTTATGTTAAAATGCAGACATGAAAATAAGTTTCTACTACAATATTTGTAGAAAACAATGACAAAAGACTGGTAACTCTGTAGTGAACAATGCTAAAAAAAAAAAAAAAAAATGTAACTTAATAGCAAACAATGCCAAGAGAATTGTTTCTTGTGTCCTCTCATCAACAAAGGTAGCTGGTACATGTTTTCCTTTTCCATAATTAAGTCTGATTTCTTTGACAGTAATGTCCATTTCATCTCTCTCTCTCTCTCTCTCACAAAGGCTCATTCTCTGTGCTACAACTAAATGTCACTCTTGTTCTCATTCACTTCCAGCAGTTGTTGACTCAATACTACTGTCTGCAACTTTGGAGTCATTATGTATAGAACTTATGCACATTCAACAGCAATAGAAATATCAAGGACTCAAATGTGCACAAATCATATTGCAAATGGTTATTTACATAAAAAAAACACACACAATGCAATACTACCTTTTTGCTTAAGGTAAATAAAAATTGTTACACTACCATTTTATCATGACTTAAATGATTTCAAACAACTTTTCAACCATTAATTAAAAATATTTAAAAATTTTATAATACAAAATTTGATCATTTCAAATAGGATATTATGCAATCAAAACAGATATTATATGTCATTTTTTTCTCCTCCTTTCAAAGCAAGACAACAGGATCAAATGAAAAAGCTATATACTTATGCATACAAACACTTTATTTTATATTCCCAGTTGATACAATTTAGATTATTAGTTATGTGCTACAAAAAGGCGTTCATGAGATAATGGTTACCATCAAAGGAAATGGACATGGCAACACAAGTTCAAATCCTGGACGAGACTGTTTCCCTTGGGAAAAGTATGACGCTATAAAACACCACTTAAAATTAACCTGTTATCTCATTCTAGTCATGCAGAATATGTAAATATATACATACTACAAATGCCCTGATCCATCATCTTCTTTTTGGGGTTTGCAGGTTCAAATCTTAATGCATCAAAAAAAAAAAAGTAAGACTTGAGACAGGTAATTATCATGTCTTATTTAAAACAAACTCTAGTAATTTACGAAGTTCTTTGCTTCGATGTGACAAAAGGCCGAATAACTGGGGCACCCAATGAGACTCGAACTCGCTCATGTAGGTTTGCTAGTCAAGCTTGCTAACCATTAAAGCACCAGAGGTGCCCAACCAAACTCTACAGTAGTTAACTGAGCCATTTCACAATATAACACAAAACCTGCAATAATCAATAAGTTGAGAGCAGCAATTGAAACAGAATGCACCCAAATACAAATTGAAATGATTTGTGAAGTTTACAATTCCATCTGTTTGCATTATCAGCAGGGCCTAAATCATATGAACTCTGAGTGCCTGAACCTAAATGATCTCCACACCAGTAAACTGGTTTGGTTTGATTTTATGGCATATCAACCATTGTAGCTTATTTAATGCCAAATGCATTTTGATACAAACAGTTCTATTTCAAACAATTCAGTTTAGCATAAGTACACAGTATAAATGTCAAAAACATTTGTTTCAAGCTTTCCAGTTTAGTCAACAAAGTTAAATGGTTCCAAGAATTGCTATGTATCACTAAAAATTCAATTAAACACCAGTCATTTATTTATACATAGTTAAATATAAAAACAATTCTATTTCAAACAATTCAATTTAGCATAAGTACACAGTTTAGTTCTATTTGATCCATAGACAGGACCCTAACAGGTGCTACCACTCTAGGCCAGAGAGGACCTCAGAATCTTACCTCTTTGCAAAGATACAGTCAGTGTATTCTACAGCCCCAGCTGACTGGGCCAGGGGAAACTAGTGCTACTGTATGAGGCAAAATAAAAGTGCCAATAGCATATCAGTATAATGGGCTAAAAGGGGTTAAACAGAACAGTCATCAGTTTGAACACCTACAATAAATCAAGGATGTTTGCAAGTTATCAGCCATGCAATCATCAGTTCTAATATCTGCAATATCTCAAAATATTCTAAACTGGTCTTTTTTAATTTGGATTATAAAACTTAAACATATCTTAATAAACATTGTATTTATGATAATTCAAAGTGAGTATACATTTTTTTCGATAACTAGTATATGTAAACTATTGCCAAAAAATGGTACACCCTAACAATTTTTGTTTATAAAAAAATAATTCTATTCTAAGCCAAAGATCATCATCATCATCATGTCACACTATCAGCACAGATATCCCTGACCCTCTCTCACCACCCCTATCTATCGTCCATTGCTTCCGGTTGGTCTTCAGGGCAACATCCAATATCAGCACAGAGCTGCTGTATGTAGGTTCAAGCTTGTCATCCTGCCTGAGCTCGTCTATGTGAAGGGGTCTACAAGAGTACATTACTTATGAGCTCATCCCTACTTCTCCAGCAGTGTCCCGCATGTCTGGTTCATCTAGTTTTGATAGCTGCTGCTTTGTGGGGTGCTGCCTCCAGGACTTGTTTAATATTGCTCGCAGCATTCTTGTGTAGTTGCCATCAAGCTTTTTCTCCATGCGTTTAGTTAGAGTCCATGTAGTGCATCCATATAGCAGTATCGACACAACCACTGCTTGTAAGAAACTGTGCTTCAATTTTATCAGTCAGGTCTGACTTCCATATGTCCGATAGTCTATCAATAGCTGTCCATGCCTTTGGTAGTCACATGTCGATGTCTGTCTCGGTTGATGAGACAGTGCTTCCTAGGTAGGTGAACTTGTCTAATAGTTTCAGAGAACTACCATTTAGTGTGGAGATGTCGCCTGTTTGATTAAAGTACATATATTCCGTTTTGTGTGCATTGACATAGAGGCTGATGCCTGCAGTGGCTCGTTCCAGACTATGTAGCAGGGTTTCGTCTTGGGTGGGTGCATTTGCCAGAAGCACTAAATCATCAGCGTAGTTGGCGTCGGTAATTATTTTTGCAGGACATCTTCTGCTTCTTTCTTTTGTTAGCTTGAAACCGTTTTCTTTGATTTTATCGTTAGATGTTCTAAGCACATAGTCTAGACAGATGATAAAGAGGTATAGGGCAAGTGTGTCTCCTTGCAAATACACCTGCTACAATGTCAAAGTAGTCTGTGTCTCCATCCCGAGAACGGACTTTTACTTTATTGTTTCTATATTGCATCATTATGGCTGTGACGGTTTCTTTTGGTAGACCGTGGGTGAGAAGAATTTGCGCCATCTTTCCTCTGTGTATGGAGTCAAAGGCCTTAGTAAATTCGACAAATAATATTGTTGCCTCTAGATTTTTTTGCGCATACACCGTCAAGAATTTGACAGATAGTCAAAATTCGTGACATCATGGATCTATTTCTCCAGAAGCCATTTTGGGTTCTATGCAGTTACCAGTATTTTATTATTTCTAGCAGAACATCATACAATTAAAACAGACATTATCATGTCTTATTTATTACCAAACTCAAAAGCATTGAAACTGTCACCAAAGATAAAATTACACAAATATATGTAAGGGGTGTATTGATTTTCAGATTAGTACATATTCATATAATAAAATATGGTACTCATTTATGGGTGATATTGTATAGTGTGTGCATGCATATATATATATATATATATATATAGTAAATATTCATATGCTAAAAAGTTTAAGGAACCTCCATGGCATAGTACTTACCATGCTAGACCATAACATCATGATAAACGAGTTCAAATTCCAGTTGTACTATTACATTCTCTTTCAGACTAATGCTTTTGTGACAAGTATGAATTCTCTTTATCTCCCAGCTATGGGTTGAATAGTACCATGACTGTTCTTCTACATGGACGGTTTTGGCATAAAGTAACCCATGAATGTTGATATGCCATTTAACCAAACCAAACTAAAAAATTGGTAAACTTGTACTTATTTATGAGCAATATTATATGGTGTGTGTGTGTGTGTGTATATATATATATATATATATATATATATATGCAATGCAACTCAAAAGTTTGAGGGAACTTAAAATGGATTTCTCAGAAGGAGAAAAGAATTGATAGAAAATGGAGTTTTTATTTTGCAGTTGACTGGTTTTGAGAGACGTGTGAAATGTCCAACGTGACACAGGAAATGGTGGGTAACTATGAAGATGAACAGATTGATCAATTTGTTCAAATTTGACAAACCTTTTAGGAAGTACCTTGTAGATACACACACTTCCTACCTTAGATGCTTTGCAGAGCATATAGCTGAAGACATACACCATGTCAGTAGTGGTGCAGCAATTTTAGTAACAAATAAGTTTTTATGGGATGGATTGGTTGCTTGGATTCTTTGTTTAATGGCATATCATCCTTTGTGGGTTATTTAATGCCAAAGTTATCCTTGTAGAAGAACAGCAGTCATACCATTTAACTCATAGCTGGGGAAATAAAGGGGTTCAATACCTTTCCAAAGGAGATTAGTTTGAAAGTGAATGTAATAACATGACTGGAATTCAAACTGAGCTAATGCAATGCAGTCCAGTATGTTAGTCACTATGTCATGGGGACTCAACCCACTCCTATTCTATTTGGGGATTTGGTTTGGTTTTGTTTTATGCCATACCAACCATTGTAGGTTATTTAATGCCAAATCCTTTATATATATATATATATATATATATATATATATATATATATATATCAGTGGCGACTCTAGCCTATTTTTGCTACTCGTGCCCCCCCTCTGTCAACTTCAGTTCCCAACCCATTGTCCGTGGACCCAAAGTAAGTCATCATAGTTGCTATTGCGTGATTCTCCATTGTATAGCACAGATTGACAAACGTACCTTGCATGGTGTTTTTTTGTAAACAATCAAGATACTATATAATTTGTAGTCTTGTTAATACAGTAGATAAGATAATTTTTTTTCCTTTCAAAAGTATAGAAGAAAAGAGAAGATGTTCATTACTATGACGAGAAAAATATGTTTATTAGAATAAAGAAACTGATGACAATATACACAGACACAGCTAGTAGTTTCAATTTCGCTTAAAATAAAGATTATTTGTTGAAAATGTATTCAAATAAACAAATTTTAGTTACAAAATGTAATATATGCAACATTCATTAAAGAAATAGAGATCTGTTAGTGAAAAAACGAATTAAAACACGCCGTTTAACCAACATTTACCATAGCGATGATGATGACGTCGGCGACGGCTATAATCTGCTATCCCCCTTCTCTCTCTCTCGGTCCCTCTCCCTCTTCCCAAGACAGCTGTCAGCAGTCAGAATGTGCTAAGATTTTTGAGCACGGTGTTTTGAGTTGCTCTTGCTATTGGCTACAGCCAAAAGCGGATTTCTCTAACATTATTGTTATTATAAGGGTCTAGTGCTCGGCACGGATTGCACGTGTTCAACATTATAGCCGATTTTATGGGATGTTCAATGCATCTGACGGTGGCCGGACAAAGACCATCCATTCAAAACAGCATCGTTGTATTATTCCCAGATATATTTATGAACTTTTGGCTACTTAGTTATCAAAACTTGAATAGATACGTAATTTAATTGAGATCAGACTAAGTATGTTTGCTTGAAATTAATGGATGATTTTTAATCCATTTTCAATAACATTGACCGAGTTATTGGTCGTGCCGAGCACGAGTAGCACTACTCCCGTCTCCGCCCCTGATATATATATTAAATATATGATTTCTAGACATGTTTTGTTGATAAATTTTTTAAATGAGCCTGGCTCTTTTTTTTTCACACAAGGGCTTTTGGTTGGGATAATGAAGCTTTTATGAAATAAATATACATATTACAAAGGTCATTCAATGAATAAAATGAATTTTGCCAAAAGAGCTGGCAGTAGGTAGCAAAGTTTACAATTGTACTGTTTTTAAGAAAATCAATAGTAATAGGTCCTATACATCCACCAATTCTCCAGTCCACTTTCTGATTTTTTCATATGCTTCAAAGAGTCCTTTCATTGAACGCCTTCTTTAATCTGATCTTTGTCATATCTTCATCCAGCTATTCCTCACAGCTCTAAATAGAGTACAAACACATTGACTTTTAAGAAAAGTGGAAGGAAGCTCACAACGAGGGCTATTCTGAAGCTTAGCAACCAGCTTCCTCTTTTTTACAGTGAGTTTGATCTCCAGTCACACGATTACTTTCACTTTCAGACATATTCTCTTGGGAAAAGTATGACACCCTCTATCTCCCAGATATGGATTAAGTAGCACCACTCCTGTTCTTCAACAAAGATAGCTTTAACTCATGAAGGTTGATATGCCATTAAACAAAGTAACCAAACAACTTTGGATACCTCTTGATTTAAGATTTGATCAAAAAAATTATTTGAACATATTTTCCTGTCAGTATAATTTGCTTTGTATCGATTCTAGGGCAGATATTCAAATTTGACAGTGTAAATAATATAAAATAAAAATAAGAAAATAACATTGTAACCATGTGATTTCTAGTGTTGAATAATAGATTGGTAAGATCTCTTATTGACATGTAATGTAGCATTCAAATTAAGTGCTAAGCCATTAAACACATGGAAAAACACAGTAAGTTTAATAAGTATGATTGACAACCATTAAACTAGCTTTTTAGAATTTGTAGCAGCTAAATTTAACCTAAATTTAGGATTTTTACAACTTCTTATCAGTTGGTACAAACTGAAAATAAGAATTTATATAGTTTACATTATGTTTTGAAACACAAAATTTACACCATATTTTGGAGAAATGTGCAGACATGTTCACACAAAAATGCAATAAGCTTGCAGTGTAAATAATCTTACATTAAGAGAAACAAAATCATTAAAAAAACACACATTCGAGTAAATATTTCTTTTTAACAGCATTAGTTTGAACTGTAGATATAACTTACTTTCGGTCATCCCATCCCAAACATGGTGAGGCATGTAGCTGGAAAAAAGTTAATTATACTGTTCTTGTGTATAATACACACATCTAACTTGAGGCCTGAAAAAATCTTGAATAATAATGGGCCTAATACACAAATAATTACAGTATGTTTTAAGTTCAACCTCACAAAATAAATTACTCATGTATTGGGCTCGATTTAACTGCAACCATTTGTACCATTTTCTTTCCTGTTACAGTAGAATTCACAGAGGTTTAGAAGGTCTACATTGAAAATTTTAAAAAAACATATTTTGATATGTCCTTGCAACAAGAGAATTTGTACTTGATGAGTGCTGGGCTGAGTGCAAGAAAGCAAAAGTTGTTTGTATGGCTAGGAATAAATAAAAATCAATATAATCATTAAGAATTAATCATAAAATTTAATAATTTAACAACTGAATTTTTGAATTTTTTCTTTGATAATTAAATTTAATTTGCAATTTTTCACCTTAATTAAATTTCTCTGGCCACATCTAAGACACTCAATTTAATTATTCAGCATAGAAAAATAGGAAGTGGTCAGGATATTGATGCAAGAGTTACTGAGAGGACCAGGCTATTATATCTATGAGCAGTACCAAGGGAAATTTAATTCTTTATAAGTTTTCTTATTTCGTAAAATGCCTCCCTCCCCTTAAATTAAATACATTTGTATCATAGTTTTGGTGTAAATTACTAAGAAGAGTCAAATGTTTTGCAATATTTTGAGACACGCTAGTTTGTAGCGTGTATATCACATGAATGAAGCAGTTCTTGCAGTGGAAGGTATCCACTGTGGTTAGTAGCATTGTGGTTGTTGGTGTGCTGACATGTGGTGCATTGCTTCACTCCATGTGTGATTAAAAAGCCACACAGAGATAAACATATAACATAAAATTTGGGAACTTATGTTTTACAAATTGGAATTGGGCTATAGCACCATAGAAGCAACCAAAAACATTTGTTATGTAAATTAGTGAAGACACATTTGATCACGGTACAGTAACCAGATGGCTCAAGAAATTTCATTTGGTCAGGTAGGGCTAAAACTGTGGATTCTAAAGCCATAGATACAAATTTGGCAAGTAACACTTAAAGAATATTCGGCAAGCACAGCATCTCACAGTCCAGTGTGGTTCATCAACTTCATAACAAAAGCATTAAGAGCTGCCAAATTATACCTCACACTTCTAAAATATTGCACAATTTTTGACTCACACTCATATTTCCAGTCATTTGATATTTTTCTGTTTTTCTACTTATCAAAAAGTCATGAAATAAATTTACTTCACAATTGTTCATCTTATCAAAATCTTTTCTTCCTTATTTTTTACCCTCCATAAAAAATACTCCAACATTGAATACTATATTTAAATATATAAAAATAAAATACTCCATGATAAAAACTATAAAAAGGAAACTTAGCTAAAAAAATTTAAATAAATAAAAAATAAAAAATATTAGTCTGGATATTTATAAATTTTCATTTCCGAAAAGACAGATTTTTTTTTTTAAAAACGATTTTTTTCTTTTTTTTTCCGGTTTACTTCTTCTTCACCCTGATAACTCAAACACTATTACAAGACACTAAAAACAGTCCAGGAACCCAAAATAATTTAATCTTAATAATCTTGACCAGGCAGGCAATGTGCCTTGCTTTTTTTTTGCTCTCACAATAGTTGGACTGTCTGCTTTTCATCCAGTGTTCATCACAAACATCTCTGATCAGCTATGTGATCACATGCCCAGCCAAAGCAGCTGACACAAATACTAGTCAAAATTTCTACTAGGAAATTCCCTAAGGAGCCTGAAGAAAACTCAATAGCTCAATTCATTTTAAATTCAATAAATAATTTTTAAATTTCTGTTAATTTCAAATATTATCGTTTCATTACAATGAAATAGATTTTTTTCAAGTTTTGCAGTGAATCACAAGTATTACATCTAACTTATATATATAAGAAAACCTGATCATAGTTATATTACAAAATTCAGACAATAGCCCAACTACCACACAAGAAAAAATTCCTACTCTAATTCCCAGCTTCTATAGTACTTAGAGTTTTATAAGAAATTTAAAATGAAAATCTCCTAAGCTTATTTGCCAATTTCTTTGATTAACTTAAAGCTAAGACTAAAAGTTGAAAAATCAGTTCACCAATGATATAATATAATATATATATATATTGTCACGTGATATCCCACGGAGACGATAGAAATAAGATTAATACTATCCTCCCGTTGGAATGAACAGTGGCAACCCGTCAAAAAAGTGACCGTTAAGAAAGAATGTAGGTCACAGAGGGGATATCAACAGATGTTGGTACTTAGTAACCTCATGTCGCCGGACACCAGGGGGGAGGAAGGTAGAAGCCAAATGATTGGCTGGGGCCCTAAAACGGAAGTGGCACCCTTCTCCCCGTCAGCGAAAAAAACAAGAAGAAATGTTAGTTATTGGAGGGGGCTCGTGGCAGACAGACCCATAGCCAGGTGAAGAAGACAAAAACATATCTTGGACACGAGGGACCCCAGGTTCTTCAAGCCAGGGTAAAAAAATAGCATAAAGTCTATTAGCCTGTGAAAGAAGAAAGATTCTCCAGTGGAACCCCGTCGAAAAATAAGATAAGTAACTTTGGGGCTATTTCTCCTTTGTATCTAAATTTTATATACCACCCTCTCTCTCTCTCAATTTGAAGAAACGAAAGAACAGAAAAGAAGAAAGACATTTATGTCCATGGACTGTTCAATTCATTATATATATTTGACACTTTGAAAGTGTATCTCTTTGTATAGTAAAGGATTCATGTATTTTAACGTTACCACGTGGTCGAAGTTTGTTCTTTGCAGTTCTGCTACGAATTTGTTGTGTCACATTTCCTTTTCAGCTTCTATTCGCCTTATGTTATCTTGTTTAAAATTGTCCTATAAATTCCTTTAAAATATCACCCAGGAAACCGGAGTTGCCGACTACTACAATATAATATTATTACGACTAAAACCTATAGGTCCATATCTTCTGTTGTCTAGGGGAGGAAGTTTAGTGGCCTTGGTGGGTGTGTGGATAGTGTGAAATTTGGAACCACTTGCCAGCGGCGGTCAGTCTGGCCCTAAATTAATCCCTCACATAATATGCCAGGTCTTATATGCCTGAGAAAAAAACTCTGAACAAGGACTTATTCTATAAGGGATCAAGTGCCAACCTGCCCTGTCTTCACACGTGCGAAAATAAAATCCCATTTTGGGATTTTAGTCAATTTGCCGTCACAATATATAATCATAATAATAATAAATGGCACTTCAGTTGTGAAAAATGTATTCACAAGTTTTAAGTTTGGTTTGGTTTCTTTTTTATGGCATATCAACCCATGTGTTGTTACTGTTATTTCATTTGGACTAGGCAAAGCAGAGAATTAATTTTTATTTATTTATTGCCGACTTTTCCCCCTCATCTTGGTAGTTTTTTTGTGGTGTTTCTTCTTTCACTACGTTTCGGCCAAATTCCCTTTGGCCTTCTTCAGGTGATTTACCGCGACCTCGGATAGGAATGCTGAGTCTTGTAACAGTATCCCCAGTAATTACTGCCTTCCATAGTTGTTGTCTATCGCACCACGTTTTTGACCAAGTAAACCTCTGGCCAGCTTGAGTAGGATTTGAAACCGCTTATCTTCTGACAATGCTCACCTGGAACCGAAGAGACTCCCCGCCATACGGTTACAAGACTCAGCATTCCTATCCGAGGTCGCGGTAAATCACCTGAAGAAGGCCAGAGGGAATTTGGCCGAAACGTAGTGAAAGAAGAAACAACACAAAAAAACTACCAAAATGAGGGGGAAAAGTCCGCAATAAATAAATAAAAATTAATTCTCAGATTAAAAAGCCTCATCTCAAAAATGATTCCAATTAAGGACAATATAGGCAAAGCAGGTTCAAATCCTGGATAAGGCTATTTGTATGTGGGCTAAAGACCTTAAAAATGACATGAATTTATCTCTTCTTTCTGAGCTAGAGGTAAATAGTAAGGCAACCTGGCCTCTTCAGCTTTGGGATGGGAATTGATCTAAGAAACTGTAAATTCAAACTAGCTGTATTCTGCTAGAAAAATGACCTTGTACCATATTCTGCCCATGGTGAAGGGAAAGGGAATATGGAAATTCATATAAATTTAACAGAATACATACAAAATAAATTCACAAACTATTAATAAAATTCTGAGATGATTTGTTGATTCCTTTTTTAAATATCTGGTGATTGTATATACTTAAAAAAAAAAATTTTTTTTGATTAAATGGAAAAATTGAAGGTTTGATTTTCTCATAATGTAAGTTGTTAAATTTTTTGATAAATATATTTATGATATTTTTCAGAAAAATTTAGTTAAATTTTTAGATGGGTTGATCAATTTTTTAATAAGGCTAACATTGCTAGCTCACAAGAATATCAAGGTTAATATAAACATTATCAAAGGATTAAATCTATGAACAAAACAATCACTTATTTTTTAAAAAGAAAACCAAAAAAAAGGTTATAAAAAAATATTTGAAAATGAAAACTAAAATATTCATTTTCAATCACATTATATATATATATATATACACAAACACAAAACTGCTGCATCTTTTTTTATATAAAAATGATTTTTAAATGATGGATTGATAGCATATAGCGTATTCATTGTATATTTACATGGAGTTGGAAGCAATAACAATGAAGAGGGATTCCATACTTCCCAGATTTAGAGCAATTTTGAGTCATAAACAGGACACTCCTTTTTGGGAGGGTCTTTATATATATATATATATATATATATATATATATATAGAGAGAGAGAGAGAGAGAGGGAGAGAGAGAAGGCTTGAGACTTATCCCATAACCTGATTTGGTTGTGGGGACACAACTCAAGTGGGATGTCTTGGGCAGGAATAGTCTAACAGAGCGCATCCCTATCCAGGTCTGGTTTGAATTCAGTTTTCCTTCTCCTAGCCCAGTTACCAATTGTGACACAATGCATAGCATTTGTTTCTGTTTGTGTTAGCACCACTCAGAGGATCTCTTTGTTTTGGCGCAAAACCCACACAAAGGGCCTGGGGGCGAGATCTCCCACAAGACCAGAAGTGGAGGAGGGGAGAAAACAGAGAGAGCAGTTGACAAAGGAGGGCAGAAGAGAACAGCCAGCTTGAGATAGCTATCCAGAGAAGGGGACAGTCGGCAGAAGGAGGCAGTCAAGAGATGAGTCAGCATTCCTAGTGGCTTTGTGGAAGTTTCGCACAAAATACGTGCCAGCAATAGCCTGCAAATGCACAGAGAGCTACACAAAAGTGTCACATAGACTTCCCCCTTCTTGTGCTTGGAGCTGACCTAAGTCCGTGTTTGTTCGTTTGTTCCTTTCTTCCACCCTCTCAGTTGTGTTTTGTGTGTCCGTAAAGAAATGTGAAATGCCCCTGGTCGGAAACCACTAGATGAATCACTGGCCATGAGTAGTTTGGTTTAAGGAAACTGAGATTTTAGGGTCGGCCAGCCGAGGGGTATTGTCACACAATGCTAAAGTGCCAGTCTACCCAAGTATTTACCCATAGAGAACAGATGGATTAACACTTTTTCATAAATGCATTAACCCTCAGTGAAAAGCAAACACTTTCATCCTCGAATAATAGATATACAGAACACTAAATATATGTGCATATACAAATTTATCAATTTAGACAAAAAAAAAGTCTTAAGTAAAATATGCAAAATCATCTTGGGTGATGCCCATAAAAAAAAAAAATTAAAAACATGATAAACAGTAGGGAAAATTAACATTTGCAGTTTACTGAAATTGACTAAATAATTTACTAAGCTAAAGGATCTAAATTGAACTTATTTCAAAGTCCCACACATTTATAACAATCAAGAAGATTATACACAAACTTACATAATTTGAATCAATATTATATCAAGTAATTGAGCTATTACCAATTTTTGCAAAGACAATTTCACACTTCTCCTCTCAGGAATCTTTTCAAAAAATATATTAAGATATTGTTTGTTTTTTGTTTTTTTGTTTTTGCTCCCATCCCTGCTTTGTTCGAAAATTTTAATCTTCATGTTTTCTAGTCACGCTAATAAGAACTTTGCACAGTTATTTTAAGGCAAGACATCACACAATAATTGTGTTGAGAGACAATTACTCCAAGTCATAATTTATACTTTCCATTCTTGTTAGAAATAGAAAAAAATCATATATATCTCAACACCCTGAACATCATTTTGTACTAGGTGAATTTCTTTTTCCTTTTCAGAATATTAATAGTCCTAATAACTATATTAATTCAAAACCAATAAGTATTATTTTCCTTTTTCTGTCAACCTTACTTAATTCTGTTTTACACCTTCATATCCTAAAAACAAAAATAGTTTCAATAAGAAATATTATAGATTTTACATATACACAAATGCATTTCTAGCTCAAGAAACAAGATAACATTTTGCAAAAAATCCCCTGAAAAGAGAGTCCTTTAAAATATACAATATATAATACAGATTTGGTAATTTTTATAGCAAATCAACTTAGGACAGTTTTTAAACTGCCAACAATATCTCATTTGCCAATGAGAAAAGCTGAGTAAAAAGTTAGCTACTAAATCCTTGTCTGTTATTTTTAAAAGATATGCCTACAAGAGAATCTGCAACTGAAATATACATTATATATATATATATACACACATCTGTTTGATTAAATAGGACAGACACTTCATGTCTACCTATTTTGTCCTTGAACCGACCAAGTCACCTAATGAGTCCTTTGACTTTGGGATGGAATGAGTTTAGGAACTCTCCATGCATTTCTTAAGTACTTTCAACCCCATCCAGAGTCATCTTCAGGAGTGCAAATGATCAAATGACAAATATAATAACAATATATAAGTAGAAGGAAAAATAAGTGGGAAGGGAATTTACAGGAGATTAGAATTTTTACTGGAGGTATGAGGATGGAAAGAGGAGATTTGTTGGGAAATGTGTTATAGGCATTTTAGAATGTGGCTACGAAATTTGAAGTTGATCTACGTCCGTCCATCCTCATACTGCCAGTAAAAATTCTAATCTTCTATAAAACAACCTCCTAATTGTTCTTCCTCTCACTTTTATATATAGAAACATGACTTTTCATTGTATACATTATTTGATCATTCATTCCCTCAAAGATAACTTCAGATAAGGGTTGAAAGTACTTGGGAAATATACAGCACCTTCTTAAACTCATTCCATCCAAAAGTCAAAGGACTCATTCAATGACTTGAATGGATCAAGGATAGAATTGGCAGACACAAAGTGTTTGTCCTATTTAATCAAACATGTTGCCTAACTATACTTATACTGAATTTGGTGGTGGACAAGACGCATCCCAATTTCAGCAGGGGAAATAAAAAAAAAACAAAGTAATATTAAACATGATGGAATTAATATAATGAATATTATCAATGATAACACTTTTAATCTGTATAATAGCCTTTTAAATAATGACAATAGGTATATGAAAGTTACTCTAAAGTCCAAACTAATAGTTGTCAGGTAGCTAATTTTGTCTGATTATCGTGAATTTTAAAACTACATATGGCATGCAGGGGAATTTTAAAAGATATTTTTAATGAATAAAAGAGCACCTTATATGCTGTCAAATATAGTATATAAATGTACATGTGTGTGCTTAGAGTTTAAAAAACAATTTACTTAAACAAGTTAAAAATAGATAGGAAGTTGTACATTCAGAGTGCAGATATATTTTATAACAGATTTCTATTACTGACAAACAAATTATAGAGCTTAAAATAACTTTCATGTTAACCTTTGGTTACAGTTTCTTTGTTTAAAAGCATATCAACTTTTCTGGGTTATTTAATGCAAAAACCATCCTTATAGAAGGATAGTAGCAGTGCTATTTAACCCATAGCTGAGGAGATAAGGGAGATCAGACCTTTCTCAAGGGTATTGATCAAAAAGAGAATATAATAGCGTGACTGAAGTTTTAACTTGCTTACTACGATGTCACAGTCCAGCACACTAGCCATTACAACATAGGAACTCTCCTAAACATTCTATTGAAACTAATAATGTGATTGGATCTGTTCCCAGGCAGAGAGAGAAACTGAGACTGAGAGGTTGTAAATAATCTTCAAAATAAGTTTTACATCAGCTGAAATTAGATGACAGCAGCCATAATTGAAATCTGCTAGCAATTAAAGCAAAATAGCTCAAGATAAACCAAATATTAGATGCTGAAGCAGAGATAATCAGAAGAAACTGAAATTGTCACTGTTTATGGGAGTTTATTTTTGCTTTGAAAATAATGAGAAAACATGTGACTTGATCAGAGAATTCATTTGAAAGGATTGTTGCAGCAAAAGATGATCTGTCTATTCTTTCAATAAAGAACAAAAAATAATAGGCTAGCATTTGACACAGCCTTTCCAATTTGATTTATGCCCAACAAAAGTTAAAAACAGCTCAGGTATAAAACAAATGTATATTTTTCTGGTTCTTTACTTTATTAGTTTGATGTGTGTGTGTGTGTGTGTATATATATATATATATATATATATATATATACACACACACAAATATATTGAGTTAGAGATACATAATTTCCATTTCGTAAAAGCAAGTTGTAACTATGCATTTCAAACTTCCAATGTTTCAAACACAATCAAAAATTACCTGATTAAAAGATTGCTTTCATCAGTTATTCTTATTTTAGGAGTGAGTGTACATCATACTTCAATCTATGATCTATGCCTTTAAAAGTTGAGAAAATGAAACTGCATATTTGACATGTGAGTTCAAGAGTAAGAAAATAGCTACAAAAACAGCTAAGAAAATTTGCTATTACTGACTTACAAGTTTTCAATGTGTCAATACTATGGTATAGATACCAAGGAAACATAGAGGAAAAGCTAGATGTGAACTACACAAGAATGCTATAAGCTATCTTGAACAAGTCTTGGAAGCAACAACCTATGAAAAAACAGCTGTACGGCCACTTACCTCCTATCTCAAAACTCATCCAAGTAAGACAAACAAGACATAAGGGGCATTGCTGGAGAAGAAAGGACAAACTCATAAATGATGTTTTTCTATATGTTGGATATTGACTTGAAGATCCCTTTGACATGCTGCATGCATTTCATAGATGTCATAACAAAAAATGAACCTGTTGCCTAACGTAAAAAGGACAGGAATGCCACATAAGTTGTGTGGGTGGCATAACAGGAAGTGCACCTATTCCCTAAAGTAAACAGGATGCAAGTTATTACCCAGCAGAAGTACCGCGTAAATTGTGTGGGTGGCATGCTAAAAGAAACCAGGTCCACGTGCAATGCCTTGAGATAGTGCCAGACTCGTGAAAGTAGAGAAGCAAGGAGAAACTAAGATGTTTCAATGCCTTGAGATGGCCCTGTACCAGTTATGAAAGCAGAGAATAAAGAGGAATCAGTTCACAGAAGATCTGTACAGTCGGCCTCTGTGTGTATGCAAACTAAGCTGTCTTAGGTAGGTGACTTTCACTTTTGCCTTAACTGATTCTGCTCTTTTTAGTGTATACATATTTTTTTTTTTTTTTTAAACTTTAATATGGAAGCCAGGTTTTCAACCGACCTTAAATTGTCAATTACACTAAGTTGACATTACAGATAAATTCTTTTGAGATTATCTATTTTTTACCAGTAAGAGATGTTGCCCTTTTGTGTCGTTTGATGAGTTACTAAATGGAAAAATTGTAAATCAGCGGATCCTGAAATGAGAGATTGCAGAATGAAAACAGATTAAATTTTGTTTAATTTACAATTTTAATAAGACACTAAAGGTAGGGTAACATTCATATTCGTTTTGATTAATCTGTGAATTGGGATCCATGTCTTGTGTATAATGGAAGCAGAAGCTGCTAAGAATAATTTCAAAACTATAGAAAAAGCAAGGTAATTTAATAATGGAGAAGGGTTTATAGCTCATATGGTAATTTATGGGGGCTTATCTCTTACAAAATTAAAGACCAATTGACCAGCTCAGTCATGAAAACACATGCCAAATATCTTCGAGTGGTCTCTATTGAAGAATGGGAAATTCCCACAACAGAAAGGCCATTACAGAAAATTGTATTGGCTGCTCCAGTAAACTCCAGCAATTCTGATAGTAAATCTGGAGTGGAAAGGTTGAATATAATATATTCAAATTTAAGCAGCAATGTGTATTATTATAAACCTGGGCAGAAAAATGTTTGGTATTGGTTGAAAGTCATTTAGCCAATGTCAGTTTTAAAACAGAGATGCGGTTACCACCATTGATCAGTCGGTCGTGCACCAAGGTTTTGCCATGTGTATTATAGCCTAAAGGAAAGCAGACATTTTTGGTTTTTAATTATGGAACTATTGTAACTACTTATGGTGACTGAGAACACTTAAAAAAGAAAGCAATAATAAAAGTTGTAAAAATGTAGGCATGTTGATATCTTAAAAAAAGAACTGTTTCTTTTACAACATTATATGGATGAGATATCTGAAATGAACTGTATGGTCTTCATCAAGGTTTTATCATGATTGTTTTATTTTGCTGATGTTGTTTTTTTGCTTTCTTTTTGTACATTGGGCTGTAAAGAGCTATAGAGAGAGCTGGATAAAAGTACTAAGAAATGTTCACAAGTGAGCATTTTGAAAAATAGGATGGTGAGGAATATTGAAAACTGACTTGAAGATCTCAAACCATGTAAATTGCATGGATGGTATAACAGGAAATGCATCTGTTGCTTTAAGTAAACAGGACACAGGTGCCCCAGCAGAAATGCTGTATAAGTTACATGGGTGGCATAACAGGAAGTGTACCTGTTTCCTAAAGAAAACAGGATGCGGGTTGTTCTCTAATGGAAGTGCCACTTAAATTGCATGGGTGCCATGCTAGAAGGAGGTATGTCCCCATGCAATGCTTCGACTGGAGGTGTAACCACAAGAATTTGCATGAGCATCCAGAATATTATACAACCAGTGGAGACAAAAGAGAAGACCACAGTAGACAGCAACTAGACATCACATTGCTCAGGGTTTAAAGGTAGCCCAGTACCAGTCTCGTGAAAGCAGAGAACAAAGAGGAAGCAGTTCACAGATTGAAAAACTCATAAACAATATTTTCTTATGGACTCCTGCACATGGACGTGCCAGAGTTGGCTGAGCACAGTAAAGATTTATATCAGCTTTATGTGGACACAAGATACAACCTAGAAGACTTGTTAGGAGCAATAAATGAAAAGGATAGATGGCAAGAGTCAAGGATCTCCGTGCTGTCAGCATGACTTGATGATGAGATATATATATATATATATATATATATATATATATATATATATATATATGAGAGAGAGTCAATTTAGACAGCAATTTTAATTTTAGGCAAATTTTATCAAAGATAACAGAAAAACTTAATTCTAATATACTTTTAATAAGTTTCAACTGCATTTGAATCTGTGTTTCAGGATGAACCTGCCAATGTTGGAGTGAAGCTACACTCCCCAGAGCTCAAAAACAGGAGCCTCACCACTGTATACTGTCATACCAAAGACATTCCTTTTTTTTGTGCATGCAAGAGTCTTACCTCTCAGCAAGGGATGAAGTTGGCATGGGCATCAGACAGCCTAGTTTCCTTGTTCAATTTTTATAATAGGTATGTTAGCCTATCAAAATTTTCACCAAGAAAAATCTGGTTAGTGGAAGGCTCTGATGGGTTAACAAACTTAAAATAAGTAAACAAACAAAGAAACAATGCTGTCTGATAATTGTAATAACAGCTGCATGAAACTTCAAGTAATGGCAAACAACTTTAAGATAAATGCTAGTAATTAATTCTAAATATCAATTTGTCCTTCAGATATAGAGCACTTGCATGTATTGTTAGTAACTACTAACTATATATATATATATATATATACGAGGATCATTAAATAAGTTTCCAGACTTTTTTCATATGGGCAATTTTTTTGATAGTACACACATGAAACTCTAGTACCCTTCGAAGTAATCTCCTCCGGCTGCAATGTATTTGTTGTACCATTCCAACAACTTCTAGAAGGCCCCATGGAAGTCCTCTTGTGTGAGCATGTCAATGACCTTCATCACAGCCTCTTTCAGCTCCTCAATTGTCTCATAATAATAGTCTCTGACCTTAGGGAATAACTAAAAGTCACAGGGAGCAAGGTCTGGACTATAGGGATGGTGAGGAACTGTCTTGATGCCCATCTTATCAAATAGTCTGTGACAAAGATGGAGTTGTGGACTGGTGCATTGTCCTGGTGGAAATGCCACTGACCTGATTTGAAGAGTGCTGGCCTCTTCCAACGGAATCTCTTCCTGAACTCCCTTAAAACCTCAACATCGTAACCCTAACCCTTTAGCCAATCAACTCTGGTGTATTGACTTCCTTACTCCTCATCATCCCTCACAGACTCCCTGGCTTCCTTGAATCTCTTATGCTACTCAAAAACTGATATTTGATTCATGCAAGATGGTCGAAAAGCAGTCTGTAGTATTCCATACATTTCTGTGGCATTTTTTCCAAGTTTAAAACAGAATTTTATTGCATATTGTTCTTCTAAAGTGCAGATTGCATTTTTGAAATTCACCAGCTTTGACAATCTGGCTTTAGTCGGGTGTATTCCAATTCCTGTTGTAGCTGTTCATTTGAACCTGAAATCATAAAAATTAGTCAGTCATCTAATAGGATGTATAGCAATAACATACTGAAATTTCAAGAGTCTATGACAATTTTAAATGCCTGTACAAAAAAGTCTGGAAACTTATTGAAAGCACCACATATATGCATTTACTAGCCCCTTTGCATGAGCAGGATGTGACAAAAGGTCAATTTCTATGTGCAGTTTTACAGGTCTGAATCCAGAGTTTTCTTTCTTCTAGACTAGATGCCATACCACGGTTAAAGAGCTTAGTCTCCCCATATATTTGCCCATAGCTGGAGGAAGAACAGTGGGATTGATACCTTTCTCAAGGGTCTTAGAGCTATGTGAAATGCAAAAAAACCTCATCCAAGATTTGAATTCGATTCACTGTGTCCATTTCCTATAATGATAACCATTACACCACAGTCATTTCTAACTATATATATATATATATATATATATAAAACGTCTAACTAAAATAAAAGACGCTATCAGTTTTTATTAGAGGATATATGCTGGTTTCTTTAAATATTATATAGATAGGTAGATAGATATGGTAGGGTATTACAATACAGCAATTTACTCATAATTAACATTTGATTGGTGCATGATTAAAATTATATATATATATATATAGGCAGTTTAACACAGAAATTAAAACCAAATATTTCAACTAAATATTTTACATTTTTGTGTTCATCAGTTATTATTATAATTATTTGTTGTGTTATGTTTCCTTGGACATCTTAACTTTTTAATATCTTCTCACATCAACCTTTAAAAAAAAAAAAAAAAAAAAATCCTTGCACAGAACATATACTTTATTAACACAATATCGATATATATAGATAAATTCTAAGTAATTCATCTGATAGTTCTAAAAGTGCCTTCTTAAATTCTTTTTCTTGCCATTTTTTTTTATATCATCCAATTTAATCTTAAAATTCTTTACACTGTTGCTGTTTTTGATCTGATAAGGCAATTTATTCCAAAAATATATTACTCTATTAGCAAAAAATCCAATCCTAGTACACTTATGTTTTTGAAATCTGTCTTGACAGTAAATTTCCAGTTCAAGGAGAAATATTCAAAAAATATCTACCATATCTAGAAGTGGGAGTCTCCATGGTTAAACTGTTAAGTGCCTCAAAGTAAGCAAGTTCAAACCAAAGTCACACTATTACATTCACTTTCAGGCTGTTACACTTGGGAAAGGTATGAACCTTCTTATTCCTCCAGCTATGAGTTAAATAGTATCAGCAGTTCTTCTAAAAGGATGGTTTTGGCACTAAATAACCAACAAAAGTTGATATGCCATTAAACAAAGAAATCAAACAAAATCTAGAAATTCCATTATTTTGAAAGTTTCAATTAGATCACTACTAATGCTTCTTTCTTGTAAAGTAGTTAATCTTAATTCCGCTAATCTCTCCCTATAATTATAATCTTTAATTCTTTTAATTATTTTTGCCACTTTGTATGCCCTCTAATCTCAATATCACACTCAAGTTTCCACGTCTTGTTACTTGAGCCCAGGTAATATTCTATATAAAGTTTTATGAGGGTTTTATACATTTTTCAAAAATTTGTCTCCCTTCAAATAAATTTCTAACCATCCAGCCAATCATTCCATTTGCCCTTGATACAATAGACAAAATAGGATTGTTAGCTTTAAATGTGTCATTAAAGCAACTCCTAAATCACATTCCTTACTTACTTTTTTGATTTCCTTCTTGCTTAACTTATATTCAACTTCAATATTTTTGGATGAAATATGAAGTACTAATACTATATCCCAAAGAATTGTTAATATTTATAGAGAAGTGATACATGGAAACCATAAGACAATATGTGGAACAATTCTTTTGATAAAGTTAACTTTGAAAAGATTCTAATGTTAATAATGATATACTATAAAGATTAGAATTTCTGATAGATGTGTGTATGTTTGGTTTGGTTTGGTTTGGTTTGTTTGGTTTTATGGCATATCAACCTTTGTAGGTTATTTAACGCCAAATCCATTTTTATGTAAATAATCTGTTCTATTGAAAACAGTTCAGTTTAGCATAAGTACAGTTTAATTGTCAAAAAGATTTCTATTTCAAGCTATTCAGTTTACTCAATTCATTTTAGCATAAGTATGCTGTTAGTTCTATTTAACCCATAGATAGGGCCCTATCAGGTGCTACCACTCCGGGCCAGAGTGGACCTGGGAGCAATGGCAATGAAGGTGTACTCCGCATTCCCCAAAGCTCCAGCACTGCTGGAACCTCACTATCAGATTGTTTAGTGTCATATCCAGGACACTCGTTAGGGGGGGGTCTTACCCCTCTGCAGAGGTGCGGTCAGTGTATTCTACAGCCCCAGTTGACTGGGCAAATGTGTGTATGTGTTTTCATTTATAACAAAAGACAAGGTGGGGTATCAATTGTTATCTTTACTTATAATCAATGCTAGTGAGAATTGAACCCTGGATAGACCGAGTGAAATTTAGTAAATAGTCCAGTACAGCAGAATCTCACCCACCAACACTTACATTTCACTAGTTTAGAAGTGACATGAGTAATGGATTTGCCAATTCAAAATTGGATGTGGGCCATGATGTTTTTATAGTGTACTATTCGCCAAAATTACCATATAATATTAGACGGTCAAGTAAAATTGCACTTAGGTCTACTAATCAGAAAAGGAACCATCTGGCATTAGATAAAGAAAGTTCTATAATAAACAGAAAACACTCTTCAGAAAAATAATTGTTTATGAATTTAAGAAAACAAACCCTAAAGAGCTTCCTAGTAGTTTCACTTCAGTTGTGCCACCATATCCATTGTACTACGATGACTGCTACTGTGAAGAATTTACAGCTTTTAAGTTAAAGTATGGTATTAGTATATCACTGCCTCAAGCTCCTAAGACAAGATCTTACTTTCTACATCCTAGACATCAACTGAATAAACTATTGTATAGTTTCCACTGTGGTTGCTCTTTCAATCACCTTGTTCCAGCGTTATCTTTTCAGCAAACTAGTGCAATTCCTAAAACTAACTTCCCAGAAGCAACAGACAAGTATCAATTGGCCAACATCAAAAACCATGATGTAATGAACCAAATAAAATGAGTGCATTTCTTTTTTTTTTATTATAAAAGTTATTTCCATATATAAAGTACATATAAGTTAGCCAATGAAATTTTAGTTCAAAAATAGAAAAAAAATTAAAACCAAATTTTGAAAATATAATTCAACCCTTTACTTTAGAAGATATGCCATAATAATGCCAGAATGATTTGGAGAGATTATCTTGTTATTTGGTTTAATGACAAATAAACTCTTGATGGTTATTTAATGCCAAATCCTGTTTATACATATCTATGATTTGTAAGAGGATAGTTTGTAGATAACTTTATTTTTAAAAGCGAGCTCATTTGTTTGCACACAGTTACATGGTTTCAAGTATTGTTATTTAACATTAGTAATTCTATTTATTAAGTATTCCTATCTAATTTAATATTAATCATTTATTAAATGGTTTCAAGCATTGCAATTTAATACTAATAATTCTATTTATCAAGTATTGTAAAATAATTAAGGATTTCAATTAATCATTTATTAGTTAATTCTTTTTTTAAATCTAAAACCAAATTGCAAAATCTAATTTATAATCTAAGATTCAAAACTAGGCATTTCTTTATAAGTTAATAATTAGGAATGTAAAACAGAGTAATAAACATTTGTTTGTGAATTCAGAATGTTGGGGAAATACCTGAAATGGAAAATATCCAAAGATAAACAATTGTTTAGAATCAGTAGATATTTGTGACTTGAAAGGAAAAATATTCGAAGATTAGCAATTGTTCAAAATCAGCTAATACTTGTGACTTTGCAGTTATGTCACTTTAAGAAGATTGCTTACCTTATTAATAATTTTAGGGATATATATAAATATATATATATATAAGGACAGATTCTAAGAGAAAGGTAGGGACACGAAGGCCAAGAGAGCAATCACATGGAACAATCACACACACACACAAAACAGCTGGTAAGCAGAAAAATAACAATGTTGCAAGATGTGTCAGAGTAGATCTAAGAGTAATGGTAATGAAAGGGTAATTCCCCAAACTCCAATACTGGAGCCTTACCATCAGATGCAGTTTTTAATGATATACCAAGGACACATACCAGAAGGGACTTGAAAAATCAGAAAAGGGACCAGAAAGCAACACTTTTATCTTAAGCCAAGCTTACAGATACTACTACTAGCTCAGACCATATAACAGGATAACACCCTTGAAATCATAATCAATAAACTGAACAATGTGAGGCACATAGGTGTACCATTCTTCTATTACTTCTAAAAAGTGCACCTGGTTCTACACAGACCTCCAGTACTATAAACAAATCACCCATATTGGTAGTCAAATGGATCACATCTTTAACTGAAATATTTAGTTTAGTTTGGTTTTATGGTATTTCAACTACTGTAGATTATTTGATGCCAAATCCATTTTTAAAACAATTAAACAGTTCTATTTCAAACAATTCAGTTTATCATAAGTATACAGTTTCAATATGAAAAGAGTTCTATTTCAAGCTATTTAGTTTAGCATGAGTACACTGTTTAGTTCTATTTGAACCATAGATAGGACCCTATCAAGTGCCACCACTCCGGGCCATAGAGGACCTAGAAGCAATGGCAAAAAAGGGATACTTCGCATTCCCCAAAGCTCGAGCATAACTGAAGCCTCACCATCAGATTGTTTAGTGTCATATCCAAGACACTTGTTGGGGGAGTTTTGCTCCTCTGCCGAGATGCAGTTGGCATATTCTGCAGCCTCAGCCAACTGGGCCATGAAGTGTTGGGTCTTCATATATAAATATGTATACTTATATAAAGACCATGCTCAGTGATTATTATGCTCTATGTCGAATCACATCCTTTTCATACAATTTATATTGTAATATAATAGTTTGCAAATAAATAAAGGGAAACAAACCACAGTTACTAACTATGTACTGATCTTATTTATACAGTTATCTGACCAGCACACAATTCAGCTCATTGTGAATTCCTCTACTCAATAAAAACAGGGCACATGAAATTATTTCTTAGTTTTTTTGATAAATGACATAATTGGGGGGGGTACAAGTATTTATATGGTTTCAAGTAATTGATGATAAAATTATTTGTAAACAATTATAGCTTCAAGGTTTGGTTTCTTTGTTTAATGGCATATCAATTTTCGTGGGTTATTTATTACCGAAGACATCCTTTTAGAAGGACAGTAGTGATACCGCTTAACTCATAGCTGGCAGGGATAAAAAGGTCCATACCTTTCCCAAGGGATTTAATCTAAAAGTGAATGTAATAGCATAACCAGTGTTTGAACTCGGTTACTATAATGTTGTAGTCCACCACATTAATCACTACACACAGACTCCCCAATTATAGCCTCAAATACTTATTCTTAATACAAATAATTTGTACACAATTATATTAAATGCAACAAAGGAGAAAGAAGCGTGTAACATATTTTGTGCTTTTTTTTTTTTTTTTATTTAAAATCTTTTTTTATATCTTGTATCAATAAAATGATAATAAAATGAAATTAAAAGCAGCACACTTCTCTCCTGCTTGTTTTTGCAAAATAAAATTTCACTTCTGATGAGGCTATCCTTATAGCAAAACATGTCAACAGAATTTCTTATATTATTTTCCTTTTTTCATAATGTCTAGATAAGAGAAGTGACCAATCCAAACTAAAGACTATTTTGTCCCCATTGGTTTTCAATGAGCAAAAATAACAGTTTGAGAGACAGCTTTTGATATTTTGTAAATAGCTTATGTTGTCCTATTGTCATCTCATTGAGGAAAAACAAGTGGCAAACCACAACTTTTAAACAGATTTTAATAGCACTACAAAGAACTATCAGGTATTCATTTACACAATCTCTCCAGAAATGACAATTCATTTAAAGCAGATTAAAGCTGGTTTGAATTTAGAGTTTTTTCAGCTATACTGGTTGCCAAATGAAAACTAAAGTAATCAGTCTAACCTACTATTTACCCAATGTTGCAAGGAGAACAGAGGGATTCATGCCTTTCCAAAGAGCATTACCTCAAAGTGAAACACAAACAGCCTTGTCCAGGATTTGAACTCAAGTCATCAAGTGGATTTCCAACAATAACTGTTATGAACACAGCCTGAGGTTTCTTGCATAGTGGAAAGTCAGTTGAAATTGTCACCAACCAACCTTACAGTGAGAAAATTACTATGAAGATGTAGAAGCAAATCAAAAATCTGCAATATCCACCGGGTATCAAAATGGACTTAACCAATGGAATCCACACACAGAAATCAATAAACTGACCAACATGGACTGCAGCTCAAAGAGATGAGATCAAATTAAGTAGAAGAGTAGAGTATCAAAGGTCAGTCTTTACTTACTTATCCAAGTCGAAATAAATTCTCTGATTAGTTTCAGCCTGCCGAAGCAAAGTAAAGAGAATGGTGCCCGGGTTACGCAGATCCCAGCATAGTATTTCTGCATCCTATAAAAGAAATAACAAAAGAAAAATATATAAGATCATGTATGATGGTTTGGTTTAATGGCATTTTATGGCATTTCAATTTTGTGGCTTATTTAATGCTAAACCCTGTTTATATATATATATATATATATAAAGGCAAGTTTTATAAAAGATGATGGGACACTGTTTTTTATTTTTAAACTCTTGTTATTTTTCTTGAGTCGGAATCCAGGTGGTAAAGAAATTGTCCCATATCTTCGGCCCAAGCACTTTTAAACATACTTTTGGTCATCATCAGGAGTCATGTAGTTTGAGTAGACCCTGATGCAAACCAAAAGTATGGTCAAAAGTGCTTGGGCAGAAAATATGGGACAATTTCTTTACCACCTGGATCCTGACACAAGAAAGTTAACAAGAGCACTTGAAAAATTACAATTAAAAATGATAAACAGTGTTCTATTGTCCTGAACAACTTGCTGCCTAAATAAATACTTGAGTAGTGAGTGAACTGTTTGTAGGTAAATTCATTTTTAAACAAATTATAACTCATTTGTTTGCACACAGTTAAATGGTTATGAGTATTGCTATGGAAGTAAGTATAGTTGTCTAACACAAATAATTCTATTTAATTTTCCCCATTGGTTTGCATGCAGTTTAAATGGTTTCATGTATTGCTAACTCAGAAGAATTGACCATCAGTCATTGTCTTTTAGTACCTTTAAAATAAAATAGGATTTGGTATTTGCTTGCCACAAGAGCAAATTGAAGAATATAGTTAAAACAATCATATTAGGTGCAATGGATTGACATGATCAGCCAATTAATCAGATTGGTCCTCTCCAACAACCCATCTAGCCTAGTAAGTGCCAAAGTGAAGTATTGCAAGTCACTTGACCACTTAAGACTACTTAACCACCAGGATCTTGCCATCAAGTATTATAGGTCACCACCCAAAGCTAACCGGTGGCCTCAGTAGTCTTACCCCTCTACAGACTTGCAGTCAGCAAATTCTACAGCCCCAGCCAACATAATGCATGAGGGGTAAACAGAAATATGCATATCTAACACTAATAATCTAAAAACAAGTCTATTTGTTCCATAGATTGGACCCTAACAGGTACTTCTATCACAGGTCAGAGTGGACCCGGGAGTAATGACAACAAAGGGGTGTATCCACACACCTCAGATCTCCAGAACTGGAGCCTCACCATTGGATACAGTTTAGTGTTGTATACATTTTTTGATTCTTCCACTTGTTTTTCTTATAGTATATTTTAATGATATCGCTTCAAGTATTTCTATCAAATACTCATAATTTTCAGACACATAGATGGGACCCTAACAGGTTCTACTACTCCAGGTTAGAGTGGACAAGAAAGTAATGAAAATGAAGGGGTAGTTCACATTACACAGAGCTTCAGAACTGGAGCCTCACTATCAAATGTAGTTTAGAGTTATGCCAAAGAAATAAAATACAATAGTTTTTTTTTTAAAAGCTCAAAGAACAATTCTAGTGGACAAAAAATAGTTCTGTCAAATGCAGTCTTTCATCATGACACCAAAGAAAGAGAGAGAGCAAAACAAGAGTCTTTTTTGACAGATTTGCATATGGCCAGGGAATATATTGCTTAAAACCAGTCATGAGTGGATATTTTTTGAAAGTTTCGATTCATCTAGAATTAGTTAAAAAAGACGTACCTTGTATAAAGCAATAAACCTGACGAAGGTAGAAAAATGCACTGATTCTATTTTTCTACAATCAGCTAAAATAGATATACCATGTACAAAGCTCTAAAACCAGAAGAAATTCAGAAAATATATTGCTTCTATTTATCTAGAATCAGCTAAAATAGATGTATTATGTACAAAGCACAAAACACAATCCTGAAAACAACCATAAAATATACTGGTCAAAATGTTGTGATTCAATTTATCTAGAATCAGCTAAAATAGTTGTATCATATACAAAGCACAAAACACAATCCTGAAGACAACCATAAAATATACTGGTCAAAATGTTGTGATTCAATTTGTCTAGAATCAGCTAAAATAGATGTATCTTGTACAAAAAATAAATATACTAGCAAAAGAATTTTTTTTTAAATCACAGAATTAAAACCAACTTTTTTTGGTTTCTCTACCCAGACAAGGAAATATATTTCTTCTTTTTCTTATATATCAAGAATTATATCAGACTGAAAATATTTCTAATTCATTTTTTTGTTTGTTATGAAATCAGCAACAAAATTCTTTTAAAATAGTTCCAAAAGAGAAAGCAAACACTGAAAAGACTTAATTCAGTCTAGAAGAAGATTAACAAAAAGTTGCCAAGAACTTTCTTTTAGTAACAATAACAAACTAAGCTTGACCAACAGCAAAGGAATCATGAAGATATCTATACTGAATATACATATCTATAAGTAGTACACACATGTACAAAGATACATTATATAAACACTAAATATATACTACATGTAATATAACAGGACATAATATATACAAACAAATGCAAAAAAGAACAGTCTTTCAAAAGTGTCCAATGAAATTAAGACTGGCAAGCAAAGCAGTAAAAAAGTAAAATAATTCTATTCTCTCCTTCTTTGGCTTATTCTGTTACTAGAAGTTTCATGTGTTTTGAAAGTGAAAAAAAAAACAATGCACAGACAGAAGTTTTCTGAAGTTTAAAAAAAAAAAAAAAAAATCAATCAAAGAGAGAAATTTTTACAAACTTCAGAAAACTTCCATCTTGACAATGTTTTTATTTTCACTTTTAAAACACATGAAACTATTAGAAATGGAATGAAGCAAATAAGTTGTAGCCCAGTCAGCTGGGGCAGCAGAATACACTGATCATATCTCAGCAGAGTGCTAAGACCACTCCCCTCCTCAATGAATGTCCTGAACATGATACTAAACAATCTGATGTTGATGCTCCAAGTCTTGAAGCTGTGGGGAACAGAAAAACCCTTAATTGCCATCACTCCCAGGTCCACACTGGCCCGGAATGGTAGCACCTGATAGGGTGCTATCAATAGGTTAAATAGAACAGTGTGACATTTAAACTGTGAGTAAATAAATGACTTATGCTAAATTGAATTGTAAGAAATAGAATTATTTGACCATTTAACTGAATGTAAACAAATGACAGTCAAATTGAACTATTAGTGATACATAGCAATACTTGGAACAATCTGTGTGCAAATGAATGATTAATATTGAATAGAATTATAAATGTTAATTAGCAATACTTGAAACTCTTTAACTGTGTGGTTAAATTGAATAATTAGAATTACATAGCAATACTTGGAAGCATTTCACTAAGTACAAATGAATGGTGTTCAATAGAATAATTAGTGTTAAATAGCAATACTTGGAATCACTTCACAGTCAGCAAACATAAACATAAAATTCTAAAGTTAGATAGCAATAATTGAAACCATTTAACTGTGTAGAAACAATAGGAATACTAGTGTGCCAAAAATTAGTTCTAACTCATTTAGAAGTGAAATTACCAATAAATTATTCACTTACAAATCATATTTGAATGTGTGCAAACAAATGACTGATGTTAAATTCTTACTGTTACATCGCAATACTTGAAACTTTTTGATAGAATTATCTATATTAGATAAAAATACTTGAAACCATTTGGAAATCACCCCCCACCTCACTAAAAATATATATACATATATATCACTGAGGCCCTATTATTTCGTTGTGCGGACTCAGAAATATAATGGTGAAATATGATTTTAAAAAAAACCCACATGCGTTATGAGAATATTGCATGAGTCTCGTTACGCATAATCAATCAGGAGTTGGTTTTCTAATCTTTATTTTGAATTGTTCTATGGGATATTTCTTTTGTTTCACATCCACATTGAACTATTTTCTGTTACTTCTAGAGGCATCTTATGCATTTGACTCTATTACACCCTTATATTCCAATTTGACCCTGAAACTGGTACAGAGTGCCTGCTATGAATCCTCTTGCTCCCATTTCCATGGCTTTCATGATCCCGCTATACCCTTCCTTTGCTAGCTCTGTTTTAAGATCTTCATATTTGCTGGTTTTATACTCATGGCTTTGATTCATCTGGCTTTCATATGGTATTGATAATTCTACTATGATGATTTTAAGGTTCACCCTTGAGAGAACAATATCTGGTTGCAGACCCTTACTGTTTTTGGGTGATCATTATGCCATCCAAGTAAGTCGGCAGATACCTCCCAATTTCCACTTGATTCAAGAAGATTTTGACCAGGTATAGCTTGATGTTTGTTTGCCTAGAGTTGGCATATATTTTGCCCCCCTCTGCAACAAATTTCTGGGTTGAAATAGTTGGTTCAGATTTCATATAATTCTTTATCATTCTGACCAACTTATCCAATACTCCAGGTATATCTTCCATTACCAAGAGCAGTCTTAAAGGAACTAAAGACAGGCTCTTATGTTTGTGGTTTGTCCTTACATATGGGACAAGTAAGATCATTTTGTTCCATTTAAAAATATTGTTTTTAGAAGAAAGCTGGTCATATGCAGAATATATTAGAAAACTCAACCTGAGTGGAGCCATCTGCCAAATGTCATTCCAAGTAACAGACTTTTGCAAAGTTTCCTCCCAGTTTGTCCATTGGACTCCTTTTATGAATCTTTAATTGTGCACCTTACTCCTTACATCCTGAATGATCATACCTTGATGATTTTTGCCAGCAGTTTTTGACCACCACTACTTTCCATTCATTCCTAACCCTTGTCTCCCTGTTTGAATGTGTCCAATGATTTTCTTGAAATTTAGATTTACCTATCATATATATATATATATATATATATATATATATATATATTTAAGTATTAATTCAATTGAACTCCTAGAAAGTCCAAATAAACAGTTTATTGGTGATAATAAAGGAAATATATTAATGATGTTTATATATGCTTGAATTGGTTCTTACAAAATTAATCCTGTTATGCAATCAGTCATCAAATCCAATGCTCCATTTAAACAGAATACACTGTGTTGTGCGTATGTGTATGTATATACATACTTTAGGCTAAAATTTGTAGAACAACTTTCTGCTCAGTCACAATTTTAACAGAAATCCAAGGATTACCATCATAGAAAGAAAAAACGTTTTAGACCATATGACTGTGATAATAGAAACATACAGATAAATAGATAAAAGATTACCAAACATAAACTCCAAATGGATTTAACATCAAACTGATTGGTGCTGCTTTGAAATAGAATGGATAGAATTCGATTGACACACAAATAAATAAACCAAGCAGTCACCGCTAATTTGAAACACACCTAGCCCATGCTTAACATATAGCTCCTAAATGGAGAGCTCAGTACCAAGTGTCTTGACAGCAAATATATATCAATAAAAGGTCAGTTGAAGACACTTGGATAAAAGAAAATAATTTTCATTCAACAAATGGATATACTACATCACTAGTTCATTTTTTGTCAATTCTCTAATGGCATATCAATTCTTTTAAAAACTATTTTAGAAACTTTCTAAAAAATAACCTTTTTCACAAAAACTTTTCTCCTGATGATGACTTAAGGTCAAAACAAGCTGAGAACAATCAAAATAATAAATAACATTGTACAAAATGATGAAATTATTTATGCAAAGATCAGAGTGTAGTATATGTACATTCTGTTCCTCAAAGCCATCTTGAGGATTTAAAGCTCACTCTACTGGACTGTTTCAGGTTTTACATATTTGCACCAGCTGCAACATTTTCACAATCAGAGCAAACAAATAAGAAGCAGTTCTTCACTGATCATTTTTATTTGCTGGCATACAGACAAACTCTTGTGTAATGGTTAATATGCTGGACTCCAATGTTGTAGTAAGCAAGTTCAATCTCCATTCACACAATGTTCTTTTAAGACAAATATTTTTAGGAAAGATATGACCCCATTATCCCCTCAGCTATGAGTTAAAACTACTGTTCTATAAGAATGACTTTGGCATTAAATATCCCATAATGGTTGATATGCTATTAAATAAACCAAAACCAGACAATCTCGATTAACCCTATCATTATTCTAAAGCTGCCCATAAGCTATGAACATATCTGATCATTTGGTCATTTCAAGTTGGGTTCATTTTCCACTTGTACATTCTATCATGACTTGTCAGCTTCAATTATGTCTTTTGAATATAATTCCTCTCCCCTCACTATCTTTAGGTCTTACCATTTTTTTTATTACTTTCAGTAGAGCATATGATGACGATACAGGAAAGGTGGATTTGGCAGAACTTAGAATATCCACAGAAGTGGACAGTAAGCGATATCATTATTTGTATATTAAATAATCAATTAACCTGCTGTAACTCAAGTCCATGATGATATTGATGCTTTTATTCAGGAAGGAGTGAAAAATTACCATTTCATAGTTGTTTTTGTAATATTGATGATTTGGATGATTAAAAATATTCTGTTACATATTGGACTGGAAATAACTTTATCTTTTTCAAGTTTGAATATTATAAGTGTTGGTCTAGTAAAAATCCAACTACAATGTGTTATTTTTTCTGGGTTACAATTACACACGCACATTATATATATATAGAAACACACACAGAGACATTATATATATATATATATATATATATATATATATATATATATATACACATACACAAATAGATACAAATACAAACAATATGGCTATGAAGAGTATATTCAAAAGTATTCACAGTGAAACTGTATTTACTAAGACGAAAGAAAATAATGAATAAAACATTAATTTTATTCAAAATAGTCTACTTGGCATTCAACATATTCATTCCAGTCGTATATGCCCCAACTAGTTATTATACAGTAAACTTGGCTTGGTCTAAGAGAAGAAAAACTTTTAAGTCAAAGTATTCTTTTGTTTGAGGGCACAAGTTAACAGTTAAAACTGTTTGAGCAATGTAGAATTTCCAGCTTTACTTCTGATTCTTGCACAGAGTCTTGAAGTTGTCCTATAATCAATTCATTCATTCAATCTTATCTCACTGAATTAATACTTCATTGCTGCACTTTTGTACAGTGAGTGGAAAGTTGTGAATACAATAAGGAATTACACAATGATGATGCATTTTCATCTAGCAACATTCACTATGTGATAAAAAAAAACAAGAAAATTTGCTGGTCTCATAAGAGACATTTGCTGGGACATTTCATAAGAGCAAAAATAGTGATTCAAACCCAAAACTATGACTAAACCTCAAATAATCATCAGATGAAAGCTTTTCAACACAGAACTTTTTTTTTATCCTTTTTTTGAAGCAGCATTAAATTTATATGTATATTCATTATCATTTCCATCACGCCTTACACAATGGTATATAAAGGGATTCCCACCATGTGGAAGCCTCATGGTCTGATCACATAGATGAGAAATTGGCAGTCACCAAGCAGCATTTATCCTCTGTGTCTATGCTATTCAAACTTTAGTGTGTGTATATATATATATATATACACTAAAGTCATTCAATAAAAGGGAATTTATTTGAAAAAAGCAAAATAAATTTTTTTTTCCGAATTCTTTTCTATAAATGTAAACTCTACATTGTTTGAGTTTGGTTTATAACAAGAATTATTTTGATATTGCAAAAATGTTTGTTTTGAGGCTATTCAAAATGTCAGCAAATCAAACAGGGTGCTCCAAGCTTGAACAGAGGTCTGTCTGCAAATTTTCGTTAGCTGAGAAGTGCAAACTCTCTGAAATTTACAGAAGAATGTGCGATGGGTATAGAGAAGCACGTTTTGGGATAACTTGTTTAAAGAAGGTTGCAATAGAATTTAAGATTAAAAAAAGCCAGGCAATTTAAGTGGGTACAGTACACAAAATTGTGCATGATGATCTTGCTTTTCTAAGGTCAGTTGTCAATAGGTTTCACCAGGACAATGCAAGGTGAGAAACTGCCACAAAAATAGTGGAAACCATTTGTCAGTTTTGCATTGCACAGCTGCCACATCCTCCTTACAGTCCCACTCTTATTTCTACTTGTTTGGCTCTCTCAAAGAATTTCTGTGAAGAACAAAGTTTTCAAGTGATGAAGTTAAGAGCAAATGGCTAAAAACTCAGTCCAAACATTTTTATGCTAAAGGAATAAAAAAAAAGCTTGTTTTTCAATGAGAAAAATGAGTTTTAAAGAATGGAGAGGATACAGAAAAAAAAGCAAAATTTTTTTTCCTGGGTGAAATGCGAGTCATTTTATTGCAAAATTCAACTCATTTTTTAATGATCCTCACACATTATATATATATATATATATATATATATATATATATAATCAAATAAATATATACTAGTTTTTATGTAGGAAGAAATGAGTTGAATCTGACAGAATGTACGTAGAAAAGGTTAAACGGAAGAAAAATATGTTAGATGGTTTGTTTATTTTCCAAAGCATTTCAACTTCAATCTTTTTTTGAATGCAAAAATGTTTTATCAAATTTATTTTAGTATGAGAAATAATTATGATAGAGAGGTTTTGATTCAAGTAGAAGTCTTCATAAGAGCTTGTAGATCTTTCAATATGAAAAAACGAATTAATACTGGTTGATATGTTCAAATTGTGTCATGTCATGCAATGATTGTCATATAAAGATGGCATGAGACCAGTGGTCGCAGATAAGCATTCATGCTATTAGATATATATAAAAACTAATATATTTTTATTTATTATTACATGATTTATTCCACTACTTCTCCAACAGTATCCTGCATGTCTAGTTCGTCTAATTTGGATAGTTTTCGTGATGGGTGGTAGGTGGCTGTACAGCTGCTGCTTTGTGGGGTCAGGACCTGTTCAATATTGCTCACAGCATTCTTGTGTAGTTGCCATCAGACAAACCCCTCATACAGGACACGGCTGGAGAAGTAGAGACAAGCTCATTAGTGATGAACTCCTATGGACCCCTACACATGGCCGAGCAAAAGCAGGGCAACCAACTTGAACCTACATACAGCAGCTCTTTGAGGATACGGGGTGTAGCCCTGAGGACCTGCCGAAAGCGATGACCGATAGGGAGGGGTGGCGAGAGAGGGTCAAGGATATCCGTGCTGATAGCACGACAAGATGATGATGATGATTATATAATAGCACAATCACAGATATTGAGCACTCTCCAAATTATACTGCATTTGGTCTGCCATCAAGTGAGATAGTGATAACCATGCATTGTTGTTATATATATAAATGAACATGAACAAAGGTGATAAGATAGATCAGAATATTTTTGTGTTATTTATTTTTTGATTGCTCCCAACAAGTTTTGACCTTTGGACATAGCCGGCAGAAAATTTTTAAAATGTTTTTAGAAGAGCGGACATTGGCCTAGCGGTTAGAGTGTTCGCCAATGGCCCGGGAGATCTGGGTTCAATCCCAGGTCGAGTCATACCAAAGACTCAAAAAATGGTACTTGATGTCTCCTTGCTTAACACTCAGCATTATAAGGTACGGATCAAGGGTAAAGTAGAGCAATCCAGGGAAAGGAGTAGCGCCCTCTCCTACACCTAGGTGTAGTAAGCTATCGAAAAGGGAGCCTTCGGGTCACCCTCGACTATGGTCGCCAACTTTACTTACTTAGGTATACTATAAGAGAAGTGACAAAAAAATGAATAGGTGATGTAGCCTATCAATTCATTGAATAAAAACTATTTTCTGGTATCCAAGTGTCTTTAACTGACCTTTATATGAGCTCTGCAACCATAGACACCTGACACTGAGCTCTTCATTGCAATGTATATGTTAAGCAAAGCCTGGGTGTGTTTCAAATTAGCAGTGACTGCTTTAGTCAAGTACTTGTTTATTTAGGTGCTTTTGTGTCAATTCATATTTATCAATCCTATTTCAAAGTGGGGTTTTGAATATTACACATCATATGTGTATATTATGTTTTATATATAGATATAGATATTTGCAGTAACCAAAAACTAAATATCATTATTGTGTGCAATATAACAGAAGCTACATTTACTTGAAAAACTTATGTAAAATCCTGAAGTAAATATAACCCCAATACTCAAGTAGTGGCAATACATGACTGGAAAGGGAAATCGTCACAATATGAAATGAAGAAAAAAGATTACAACAGAAACTTCTAATATACTGGTATTTAGAAAAAAGCTTATACAAAAAATGTGGAAAAATAAATGAAAAAATACATATGGACAAAAATAACAAATAAACTAAAAGAGAAAATAGTTGGATAAAAATGCAGACATTTTGAAAAACGAAAACATTCAGATTGTTTAAATTGAAAAAAGGCTGGTGTTTTTTTATATCAACGTTTATATTTCAATATTAAATTATATCCAAATCGAAAAAATACAAAACAAGACAGAATAATTTATTTTTGGATGAATTCTTACTTGAATAAAAACAACAAAAAAAAGACAAGTCCTATCTTACCAACAACCTGCCCATCAGCTCAATTAATCTTTAATCAATGTTCTTTAGAAATAGAAATAAACTAATCAATAATGAATTCCCAAAATAAATTTTTAAAATGATCACAAAAGAATGTCTACATAAACAAAGAAATATATTTAGAATATTCAAAATTCAAAAAACAATTTTGAAAGATATTTAAAAACTTTGCCAATAAAGAAAATACAAACACAATGAAAAAAATAAAAAATTATATATATATATATATATATATATATATATATATATGTGTGTGTGTGGTATACTGTTGCCCCATTCTTTTGTCATCAGCTCATCTAAAAAAATGTAGCTGATACTACACAGGACTTCACTACAATTTAACAAATCACCTGTGTAAATAATTTGAAAACCTTTGACTTATTGAATTGTCGTCATAAAATACAACGGACAAACATTATCATATATACAGGGTGTTTCAGATACCATTTCCTAATCTAATAACCTGATCAATTCTTATTTAAATGAGTTCCAGTTTTAACTATTAGTAGAAACAATTCAAAATTCTGTTTAATGTTTTATGTATTTTTTTTTTCAGGTATAGAAATGCCATTCACTGTAAGATCTAAAGAAAACAGAAAAAAATGCATATAGGCCTAACCCAAGACCATAAGCAACAGAAGAGCTACAGACACAAAACATTATTTAACAAAAAAAAATACACACCACAACACTTTCTTGACACATTTGGGACTTTAAAAAATCCAAACCAAAACACACCAAAAATTACCTGGAAAATGAGAAAGGTAGCACCAGCTTGCAACAACAACAACTCAAAACACTGTAATCTTTGTCCAATGAAAAAAAAGATAGTTATAATCACTTTCCCAGAACAAAATCTCTTAAATAAACAATCAGAACTCGTATCTAAATGTAGGCATGAAAACAAATTCCTACTAAGACACCTAAAAACTACCAAGTTCTAAAACTAAAAAAAATGATAACAATAATAAAATAAAAAAGAAATAAACTAAACTAAATAAATCAAAATTAGATAAATAAAATAAAAGAAAAAATACATAAACAAAAATGAATGATAAATAAATACTGATTTATAAAAATACAAGAAAATAATCTCCTACACAACAGCTTATAAAGGAACATTAACAATGGCATGATGACTACATAGGCAAGAAACTGACAGTCACCAAATGCTGTTGACTATGTCTATGCTATCCTAACTTATATATATATATATATATATATATATATATATATATTTACCAACCCCTTCGCTTGGGCAGGATGTGACACAAGGTCAATTTTTAAGCAGAGTTTAACAGGTTTGAATTCAGAGTTTTCCTTCTCATAGACTAGTTGCCTCACCAAGGCTGAAGAATTCAGTCTGCCCTATTTAGCTGGAGTGTGAATAATTGGATTCATACCTTTTCCAAGGGTATTAGTGCCATGTGAAATGCAACCAGTCTCATCCAGGATTTAAACTTGTATCACCATGTACATTTCCTTCGATGATAACTATTACACCATGGGCATCTCCACACTATATATGTCCTATCACAGTTATTGAGCATTCTTTATTTTATACATATATATATATATATATACACACACACACACACACATACACACGCGCGCAGGGTGTGATGGGTTGATTGTTGTCTAAATTACACAAAAATGAAAATACACTGACATCTCACTTTATCAGATATATTTACCAGAATTACACAAAAATCTCTTGAAATACTACAAATTAAATTTATTCAAAGAAATTGCCATTGGATTCAACTGCAGCCACAAAATGACTTCAGAATCTCCTGCAAGCCTTTCTAAATGCTGCCATTATCTTTGCTTACATTTCATCTTTTGTATTTCACAAAATTTTGTTAGTCTCTCATTCAATCATACTCCACATATAATAATCAAGAGGATTGCAATCTGGAGAGTTAGATGGCCAGATGTTGGGGGTGATATGGTTGCAAAAATTTTCTCACAGCCAACACTGGGTCATTCTGCTTGTGTGGCATGGCACAGAGTTTTGTTGCCAGATGTAGGGTCTACCAGCAGCCACCTTCTCAATCCAGGGCAGCACTATCTCTCTCTGGCACTTGATATAGGCTTCCTTGTTGAGTCTAAGGCCATGTGGGAAGATAAATAGAGGCATAACGTCATCATCAATATGATGTGGACTAGGTTCTTGGTTTTCATCAATATGAATCTATCCTCAGATTGACACCCAAAACCTCTGAAATCATTGTATTGGCGTTTCCAGCATAAATATCAAGCAGTACACCATGCCGTTTCCAAATTTCTGGAGTGAATTGTGTCATGATGCTGTTTTTCTTACAGACAGTGCACAACTGACTAGAGTTTGCTGCACAGTAGACAAAACCTGAAACAAATACAGCACATAAGCAAAATAAATTATTTAAAATGGTGATAATTTACACATCGCATTCTGCGTGTGTGTATATATATATATATACACACACACACACACACACACACACACACACACAAAAACATCTGTAGATTATGTCTATACATAAAACACAGATAAATAAAGACTATAATATATGACAGTTATATTATATCCCAAGCAAAAATAATCTAACAATAAAAAAATTTATTCAGAGTAAGAGATAATGGTTAAAAAAAACTTACTTTGCGTCCTCCACTGTAAATCCTGTTACCATCAGGAGAAAAGCGAATGTGAGTCACTCCACCTTGATGTCCTTGGAACATGCACATCATACTACCAGCTGGTTCCCAAAAGAGTGCAACTAAATACAAGAACATATTTACAGATGATTAAATAATATATGAACTCTGTCCCATAATAGGTGCTAAATTTGCATGTATATTTCATAATCTATAGCTAACAGTTATCATGAGACAAAAGAAAGTACAAAAATATCATTTGTATTCTCTTAGAATGAGGCCTTCTATCCAGGAGCAAGGGAACATCCAACAAGGTTAATCACACAGCAAAAGCAACACCTATGTATTTACCAAAACACTCCACCAGAGGCAGAATGCCACACAAGATCAATTTTTAAATGAAGTACACAAGGTTTATATTCAGAATTTCCTTTCTCTTGAACTGGTTGCCTAACTAAGACTAAAGAGCCCAGTCTAGTCTACTATTTACCAATAGCTAGGAGGAAAAAGATATGAACTCATGCCTTTCCCAAGTTACATTACCTTCCAAGCAAAATATACATATGTATAGGATTTCAGTTTCTTTGTTTAATGGCATATCTACTTTTGTAGATTATTATAAACCCTAAGTCATCTTTGTTGAAGAACAGTGGAGGTATTATTTAACCCATAATTGAGGTGATAAGGGATTTCATAGCTTTCCCAAGTATATTAGTCAAAAAGTAAACATAATAGTAAAACTGGGATTTGAACTCAATCACTAATATTTATTTTCCTACAGCTAGGAAGAAGAGATGGATTTATGCCTTTCCAAAGTTGCATTAACACATGACTTACTAAGTCACGGGCCTGACATATAGATGTCACCACTAACAAAAAATCCATATGGTTTTTATAAAGTACTAACCTTTAAATGGCACATGCCAAAATTTGAGCCCAATCAGATTATTTTTTACAAATTACAGTTAGTCTAGTGGGTAAAGTGTTCGCCAATGGTCCAATGATACTTGATACTTCCTTGCTTAATACTCAGCAGTATAAGGTATGTATCAAGGGTAAAGTGGAGTAATCCAGGGAAAGGAGTTATGTCCTCCCCTACACCTCAGTGTAGTAGCTATTGAAAAGGGAGCTTTCTGGTCGCCCTTGACTACGATCGTCAACTTTACTTACTTCTTTTACAGTTGCAAATTTTCAAAACAATGGAATATGAATTTCATGTGTTGATAAAGCATTGCTTTCTGAGAGGAAAAAATACTGTTCAAGCAAAGCAATGGCTTGATAAGTGTTATTTGGACTCTGCTCCATCAGAAATAACAGTAAAGAGGTGGTATGCTGACTTTAACACAGTCCTACAGACACAAATGATGCTGAACACTCAGGTCGCCCAAATTCGGCAGTTGTCCCAGAAAACATCAAAAATCTCCACAAACTCATTTTGACTGATCATAAAGTGAAATTGCATGTGATAACAAAGGGGTTGAAGATATCAGAAGGCAGTGTATTCTCCATACTACATGAAAAAGCCGTGTCACCATTCTGTATGAGAAACCTGTGTTTAAAGTGGGTTCAACATTTGCTCATAATTGATAAAAAATAACAAAGCGTTGACAATTCAGAGCATTTTTTGTGACTGTTTCAACACAACAAAAAGAAGTTTTTGCATAAATAGGTGACAATGGATGAAACATGGATCAACCACTTCACTCCTGAATCAAATCAGTAGTCAGCTAAGTGGACAGCAGCAGGTGAAAGCCGTCCAAAGTGACCAAAGATGCTAACATCAGCAGACAAGGTTTTGGCCTCCGTATTTTGGGATGCACAAGGTATTTTGTTCATCGATTAACTTGAGAAGGGAAGAACCATCAATAGTGAATATTATATAGCATTATTGGTGCGTTTGAAGGAAGAAATCATCAAAAAACAGCCACAAATGAAGAAAAAACACTCTTTCACCAAGACAATGCACCATGTCACAAGTCGATCACAACAATGGCAAAACTACATGAATTGCAGTTTGAAATGATTCCACACCTACCCTATTCTCCAGATCTGACCCCCAGCGACTACTGGCTGTTTGCAGACCTCAAAAGAATGCTCCAGGGAAAGAGATTTGGCTCCAATGAAGAAATGATATCAGAAACTGAGGCATATTTTGAGGTCAGACAAATCATTCTACAAAAAAGGTATTGAATTGTTAGAGAAGCGTTAAAATCAGTGTATCACCCTAAAAAGAGACTATGTTGATGAATAAAGTCAAATTTTGCCTAAAAGTTGTTGTTTTATTAGCTAGGTCCAGGACTTATTGAGTGATGAGTTACCTCACAAGCTATATATATATATATATATTAATTTACCAAAAGCTAATAAGGAGAATACATTCATGCCTTTCCCAGGTTACATTATCTCACAAGCAAAATGTGTGTGGGTGTGTACATATACAGTCAACAACAAAATTATTCGTACACTCAAGACTACTGAATATTTTAACCCATTTCTTGACTATTTCCCAACTTGTGGAAGTTAATTGAGTTTTTTAGATTCTTTTTTTTTGTGCTTATTAACATATAGAAAACTTGGCATCATTAGATTCTGAGAAATAGATAAAAATATTCAGAATTGATGGGTGTATGAATAATTTTATCGTTGACTGTACATATAATGGAGAAGTAATGGATTCATGCCTTTCCCAGGATACATTATCACACAAGCAAAATATACAAGCAGCAAACAAATGAGTAAATGATTGAATAAAACATAGACCTACAAATTAATAAATTTCAAATTGAGAGAAAAGTTTGCAGAAAAACAGAAGTTAAAAAGTTTTTTCTTGCAAGAAAAGATAATATAAGTCAGAGCATAAATATTTGCCAATATTTACATCACAAGAAAGAGTTCATGCATGAAATATAGCAGTTTGTGATTGCCTAATTCAAGTTGAAATTTTATGTGTATAAAAGATCTGTGTATGAGTGTGTCAGAATGTAAGAAAGAAAGTATGTTTATGCACTATGTAAATAGACATAACTATAAATTTCATCAGCAAGGGAAAGATTGTTAGTATGAGCAAGTCTATGTAAATAAACTGCTTTTGTTCAATTCAAAATAATTAAGTGATGTTGAAATTAAATGCATTCACTCAAAAAGAATAAAGTCTAACGTTTGAGTTGGCTTACAAAATGGATCAATAAATCTACTGAATATTTTATCTATTTTGCTACTTATTTATAAGGTTGAAGTAGGTGTGACATTAAAAAAGTTAATGATTTATCTATTATTCTAATTGATTAAAAAATCTATTTCTAACATTTCTAAGAGGGGAAAAATTTCTTAGATTATTTTAGGTTTTAATCCTTCAAATTTTTTTGCAACAAGTCAAATATTGTTGTCCACAAATCTCAAAGGAATTTTTAAAAACAACGCCTAAGTACCAATTGGTCCATGAATGCAAAAATAGATACAAAAATTACAGCTTCTCAAGCCTATTTTGGCATAAAAATTAACACTTTTTTAATATGAAAATCAGTTGATTATATATATATATATATATATTTACCTCTAGCTAAGGAGATGAAAAAAATGGATTAATGCCTTTCCCAGGTTACATTATCTCAAAAGAAATATATATATATAAACCATCCAAATTAGAAAAACAAGACATGCAGGACATAAGCAATGTACTCCTATGGACCCCTTCATACGGACAAGAAAGTGTTGGGTGACCAGTTAGAACCTATCTACAACAGCTCTGTACTGATACAGAATGTAGCCAGGAAAACCTGCCGGGAGCAATGGTGAGAATGAGTCAGGGAAATCTGTGCTAGCGTCACGTCATGATGATATACATATATACATATCTTACCTAAAGCTAGAAGAGATGGATTCATGCCTTTTCCAAGTTACCTTATCTCCCAAGAAAACATATGAACATGAAATTCAATACAAACAACTTTGTATAAAATTTGAACTCAGTTCATTTGGTCTATATCCTACAATAATCATTATGTCACAAGTACCTCCACATATTTTTTATGGAGACAGAATACCTATCATGTAACAGTATTACCAGTAAGATAGATTCCAAATATATCATTTCCTGCCCTACCGGAACAGAGGCAGCAGACACAAATGGATAGAAGTAATAACATTTATTACAACAGAATGTCTTATACAATTCATATGAGACATCTTTAAAAAATATAAATATAAAAAAAGATGTGTGTGTGTGCGTGTGTGTATATATATATATATATATATATATATAAAGTTCTAAAAAATTTGATATCATTTGAGATGTACAGTGTGTTTCAGAAAAATTGATATCATTTCATTATCTAAGAACTTAACCAATTCAAATGATCTCAAATTTTAACAGCATGTACAGAAACAACACAAAATCCTCTGTTTAATGTTTAATCCCCTTTTCCTTTCCAGTGAATAACATTTTTTACCTGGAAAGAAAAAAAAACATCAAGCATTATCAGATTACAAAATGATATCAATACATCTCAAATGACATCAAATTTTTTTAAACAGGATGTTTTTTAAACAGGATGTTTTTTAAACAGGATGTTCATCTCAAATGATATCTTTAATGTTTTTATGCTGATTAAGTATTTTAGATTTTGGTTGAATTCCACTAGATTCAAATTTGAAAGATCATAGGAATGCAATGCCTGTCAGACAGGTTTCCAGGGCAAGAGACACAAGTTCAAATTTCATTGGAGGCTACTTCTTTATTTCCAACTTTAAAATATGTATTTACCTAACCTCTCTACCACAAACACAATGTGACACAAGGTAAATTATTTTAAATGGAGTACAGCTGGTTTGAATTTAGAATTTTTATTCTCCTAGACTGGTTCCCCTACCAAGGCTAGAGAGCATTCTGCCCTACTATTTATCCATAGCTGTAGGGTAATTGATGGATTCATGCCTTTCTCAAGAGCATATGCCAAACAGCTTTATTCTGGATTTGAACTAAAGTCACTAAGTTCATTTCCTAAGGCAATAACAGTTAAGCCACAACCAGCCACAACTTTAATTTTTCTAGAATGTAAAAATATCATAATAAAAAGCAACAATAAAAACCAAAGAAAGATTAGTCAAAATTAATAATGAAAGACAATTTCTTCTTTATTGTTAATCACTGAAAAGTTGTCTTTAGTACATTAAGCTTGATATCAAGTCACATCATCTTATTGAATTTATGAAAAAAAATCATAATTGAATGAATGATGTGTCCATACACTCTACATAAATATCCCACTTTTCTCCCTTATAATGTAGATCCTCTTTTGGAAATATATTCATTTGTATTCTGATAACACTAGACCACTAGTAAAAATAGTCAAACCTGATTTTCAAAATCACTAGTAATGGTTTAAGTAGCCAAACTTATCAACCATTACACCACACAAGGTGACCAGTTGGTGTCTATTAAGCTGGCACAGGTTCAGAAATAGGGGGCACCCAGTGAGAATCAAACCCTTTAACAACAGCCTCCTAGCCAAGATTTGTAACCATTTGCCCAGTTGTTAATCATTAAGATTAGCATAAGGCCAGAAGTACAGGGCACAAAGTGAGAATCAAACTCTCTAAAAATGGTCAGTTAGCCAAGCTTGATAATCATATCACCAGGCAAGGTGCCCATATCTGATTTTAGAGAAGTTGAATAAAAAATAGACTCAGCTGCATTTGGCAAGTTTAAGAAGTAATGTAGTCATAGGTCAAAAACTTAATTGCACCTTTCTTTTTTTTCTGTTTAAAATTTTTTACCAAATATTTTATGTGACCTGACGCCTTTCTTCGAAAGAAAAATTTATTGCTGGACTGTCTGTAGACTTTCAGTATTATTATGTACATCAAGTTTGAAGTAAGTATTTCAGTTTTAAAAGTCAGAAGTTATGCCAAAATGTTCTTATCAATATATGTGCAGTTTCTTGACATAAATTCAATTATTTTATTTCCTTAGGGTACTACTACTGATACATGTCTAGCTCACTTCAAAATCATTGGATATGACTAAACCAGAATCTGTTCTCTACTGATTATTGCAACCATTATAGTTTTTTAGAAATTGAACAATTTATCGAAACAAATAAAAGTGGTTGGTGGTCTTATGGCATGTCAACCTTTATTGAGTTATTTTATGCTGAAATCAGTTTAACAATTATGGTCTCCCATCAAATATAAAAATGTATCATTACAATCACTTGAAACAGGTAAACAGTTTGTTATCTCAAAAAAATCTATAAGAACCATAAAAGAAACCTTAACAAGTCAGAGTGGAACTTAGAATAATAACAACATATTCCAGAGCTCCAGAAATGAAGCCTCACCACTGCATGCAGTTAAGTGTCATACCGTAGACACTCCCCACCACTTTTTTTTTTAGAAGGATGAAGGTTCTTACTCCCTTCTACAGTGATATATTTAGTGTATTGTAGGCCCTGTTGACAGGGTTCCAAAAATTTTTTTAAAGTAATTTGTCCATTACCTATAGAAAAAAATAAATACTACATTAACTATTGAAAAAATAATAATCTTTTGCAAACAACTATAGCTTCAAGTAACTATTCTTAATATAAATAGAGTTAAATGATATCAAGTATTTCAATCAAAAAAAATGAGCACACAGTTGTATGGTTTCACGTATTCCTATTTAATATTAGTAATTTTCAAATAGATCTATCTGATGCTTCCAGGTACTCCTACTCCAAATCAAACAAAAACTGGAAGTAATGACAATGTAAGAGTAGTTCATAGTTCTAAAACTGATTCCTCACCACTGGATGCAGTTTAGTGTCATGGATGGTGGAGGAAGTCTTACTCTTTTGCAGACTATCAACATATTCAGGGCTCCACAAACAGGATAGCTGAATTTGAAAACATCTGAATAAAAGTAGAAGTTTAAAATACTCGTTGGGGACAGAGGTTTTACCCCCCTGCAGAGATGCAGTCAGGATATTCTATAGCCCCAGCCAACTGGACAGTGAAACACTAGAGAGAAATGCTAGATGGGAACTACACAAGAATGCTACATATCATTTTGAATAAATCCTAAAAGCAGCACTCTGCAAAACAGCAGCTGTATGGTCACTTTCTATCTCATGAACCATCCAAGTAAGATGAGCAAGGCATGCTAGGCACTGCTAATTTTTTCTGGTGGACTACTACACATGGACAAACCAGTGCTGGCCAACCAGACTTACATTCATCAACTGTGCCAATACTGAATGCTGCCAAGAGGATTTACCAAGAGCAATGACTGATAGGGATGGATGGCAAGAGAGAGTCAAGGGAATATGTGCTGTTAGCATGTCTTTATGAAGATAAAGATTCTTTGAATAACAGGTTACACTTTCTGCTACTTTTCAGCCAGATGCACGAGGTAAAGGGCCTAAAATTCTAAGAGTTAATAATAACAATGACTTATCCAGAACATTTGGAATTGCTTGGTTATTTCAAATGATTCACTAGCCATACATATGTCTACCATTGTACATATTAACCCTTAGAATGGAAGTAGCTGGTATTTGTACCATTACCTAGAAGTACATATACCTAGGATTCCTGACTTCGCTATGGGTTAAATAATACCACTATCGTTTTTCTACAAGAATGGCTTTGGCATTAAATAACTCATATAGGTTGATGAATGAAATGAAACTAGGTATCATGAATTCCAGCCAGGAAATTCCCATTTCTACATCACCATTGCCTATAAAATGTTCTGATCTTCTCATTTTACATTTACAGCAGTTTTTTAGTCAGGACCTCAGGTCACAGTCCTAAGGGTTAATATTATATTCATGAAACCTGCTCACACACTTAATATGGGAATTTTAGTATTTGCTGATTTATACATATTTTTTGTACTTGCTGTACCACAAAATAGTACAAAATGGTTCATGATCAAATCCTGGTGAAAAACCTTATCAATAAGTAATAACTGTAAATAGAGATGTTTATATTTAAAAGGAACTTCATAACTGAAAATCAGATTTTTTAGACATAAATAAACCTCAGGTCATGAATCAATATGTCAAATTCAATATTGCAAAAAAAAAAGCAAGTGTTAGATTATGTATATATGTAGATAACCTGATAAAGAAGTGACAATGTAAACACAGCTGTTTATGTTTAAAAGGAATTTCAAACCTGGAAATCAGAATTTTTAAATATGAATAATTCTCAGGTCATGATTCAAGGATAAACAAAGGGCCTGTGCTTATGAAATGGTTGTCATAGAGCTGATTTGCTTCACCTGACCATGACAAGTCAAGTCATGGTAATTCACCATCAACTAGCATTATGAACCAAAAAATGAACACCTAATACAAAATGTCACACCTCCAAAAATTCCAATAATTCAATTCTCATCACTCACAATTCTAAGATGTCAACTTAAATTTCCACTGGTGGTCAACAATACCAAACTTCAAAAGTATATATATATATATATATATATATATATATATATATATATATATATATATAATCTTTTGAGAAAAGAAAGTGACTAATTCAGAAAAAAGAAAAGAAATCCAAATTAATCACAGAACAATCAAATATTAAAAAAGCGCTTGATATTTGCAGAGAGGAGGTTTACAAGAGCCAAATAAAATAATGAAGTCTCCTACCTATGTTTCACCTCAAGGATCTTCTTTTGGTGAAACCTAGATGGGACTTCAGGTATTATATATATATATATATATATATATATGCTGGAGTTTTGCAAGGAGATATATTACCACCATATTTGTTTTTAATCTACCTACTCTTCAATACTTTGAACGTCAATAGATCGAATAAAAAAAAATAGCTTTACACTAAAAAAAGTAAGAAGCAGACAATATTCAGTAGAAACTATAGCAAATGCAAACTATGTAGATGACCTAGTGTTTCTTACAAATACACCTCCCAAAGCTGAATCCTGACTTCATAGCCTGGACCAAGCAGCAGCAGGTATTGGCTACCACGTTTATGTGTTTTAAACAAGGAGCCATCTCCACTCAAAGTGGCAGACCTCTAAAATTAGTAGACAAGTTCACATACATCAGCAGTAATATCACATCAACCAAAAATGATGTTAATATATGCCTAGTGAAGATGTGAACTGCTATCAATAGGTTATCAATTATATGAAAGTATGATCTATCCGATAGAATAAAAAAGGATCTTTTCCAAGCTGCTGTGGCTGTATCAATACTACTGAATGGATGCACCATGGAAACAAACAAAACACATGGAGAAAAAGTTAGATGAGAACCACACAAGAATGCTACATGCAATTTCAAACAAATCCAGGAAGCAACACCCCACAAAACAGTCGCTGTATGGCAACTTACCTCCCCATCTCAAAAACTATCCAAGTAAGATGAAAAAGACATGTGGGACATTACTAGAGAAGCAAGGACAAACTAATAAGTGACATGATTCAATAGACTCCTACATATGGACGTGCCAGTGTTGGCTGACCAAGCAAGAACTTACATCAGTTCCATGCAGATATTGGATGTAGTCTGGAAGACCTGCTAGGAGTGATGAATGATAGAGACGAATGGGGAAAGAAATGTATGCTTTCAGCAAAACTTTATATATATATATATATATACACACACACACAAATGCACACAAGCTAAACCAATGGAAACTCCATAAAATATATAGATTTTGAACTATAAAATTCCAAGATAAATCATTGATAATAGCTATTTCTATTTTTTTTGAGTCTGGTAATAACTATAAAAGTAACACAGATCACTTCTATTCACTAGAACAATGGTTGAAATGGTACTTCCAGTTTTGCATGATGGTTGAAATGGTACTTCTGTTTTCTGTTAGAACTAATATACAACATATACCTAACAAAAAAAAAATTGAATATAACATTACAATAAAAAAATATTTTTTAATTGAATAGAAAAATTAAAACTTTGGTTTTGTGAAGTACCTCAATTTTGTAGGTAGTAATCATTCTTGAGAAAGATTTAACCTTTTGGGTTGGTGGTTCAATTAAAAATAAGGCTAATGATGCAAATTCATGAAGTCAACAATATTAAAAGCCAAGAATAATTATGAAATTTATCAACAAAATAATTGCTTATAAAAAAAATTTTAAAAAGTTACAAAATGTTTGAACTAAAATTAAAAATGAATAAGGCCTTTATTTTCAATAAGCAATTTTCAAAGCAAAATATTCAAATCAGCTAACCTCATAAAGAAAAAATCACTACCTTTCTCAAGTCTTTTAACAGATTACACAGAAACTTGATTTGGGTGAGAAGAATTGGTCATTTTGGAGACAATTTTATTCCAATGATAAAATATCAAAATAATTTTCAGATGCAAAATAATACTACTCCCAACTCGAATTTTCACAAAAAATCATCTTCATATAAGCTTATATGCCAATAGGTCTGAAGTCAATATAGATTCCAGATATGTTAGACTAATGCTCGTTTTTGTGAAATTCCAAGACAAGAGTGGTATAAATCTACATCTTAAATTTATTTCAATATCCTATTATAGCAGAGAAAGACAACAATGCTGATGTAAAAAAATATAATCTACTTCATTTCTTTTCCTTTTATTACCCAAAATGTATGGATGGGAAGTGTGAGAGAGAGTTGAAGATGACTGTGCTGCACACACAGGGGCCATGGTATGAATCTTTGGCAAAACCTCTACTAATTTAGATCAAAACCTTCCTGGTTAAATAATATCCCAGATGTTCACACAAATTCTTGTGATCACACTTCCAGCCTGCCAACTACATGTTACATGTGAACATGCCTCCTTCTAGCATGCCACCCACACAACTTATGCAGTACACCTGTATCCTGTTTACTTTAGGTACCAGGTGGATTTTCTGTTATTTTTGTTCCCAGTGTCTGACTTCCACAACTGCATCAACAGATGGTAAAGGGGTCTTCAAGTTAATATCCAACATTTATTTATTTATATATATATATATATATAGGATTAGTTTTGCTCTATAAAATGAATGAATATGTGTCTAATCAAGCAGCAGGATGGATCAAAAGATTGCCTTTCTCTAGTAAAAACAGATGAACAAAAAGATTAATACAGACTGCACATACGTAAGAAAAAAAATAGAAATTAATTTACAAGCAAAAGCCACAAACTAAGTAAGTAGGATAGGGATATCATATCAACAGTTAAGACAGGGCCATGATTGTATGATTTGACACATGGACAAATATCAATACTTATTAGGATACTAAGGAAAAAAACAGGTAATCCAAAGCAAGAGAGGTAGACAGATGAATGACCAAGAGCAAGAGAGCACAGTGAGTAATCCAGAGCTAGAGTTTGGGACAGACAGTTGAGCAATCCAGAGAAAGAAAGGCAAACAGATATGTAAATCAGACTGTAGACACAAATGCACAATCCAGAATGAAAGAGAGCAAAACAGATAGAGGAGCAATTTAAAAATCCATAAAAAACAGGCAGATGACCTTCCCAGGGTGAAAAAGATAAGCAAATGAGCAATACAGACTGAAAAAAGTAGACAGATGAGCAATCCAGAATGAGAGAGCAAGAGAGGCAGACACAATCCAATGGGAGATATAAACAGATGAGCAATCCATAGCAAGAGAAGTAAATAGATGAGTAATCCAGTGTGAGAGAGACAGATGATCAATCCAGAAAAAGAGAGGTAGACAGATGACTAATATAGAAAAAGAGAGGTAGACAGATGAACAATATAGAAAAAGAGAAGTAAACAGTTAAATGTGTAATTCTGACTGAGAGAGAGAGCCAGACAGATTAGCAATCTAGAGTAAGAGAGAGCAAAACAGACAGATGAGCAATCCAAAAAAGAGAAACAGAAAAATTAGCAATTCAGAGTGGAAGAAGCAGATAGATGAGCAATCCATAGCAAGAGAAAAAGGCAGATGAGCAATCCAGGGAAAAAAAAGAGATGGATGACCAATCTAGAGTGAGAAAGCCAAGCAGATGAGCAATACAAAGAAGCAGATAAATGAGTAATCCAGAAAAAGAGAGACTGACACCTGAGCAATCAAGAAAAACAAAGAGCTGAGCAATCCAGAGCAAGAGAGGCAGCCAAGCAATCTAGTGTTAGAGAGGCAGACTGAGGAGCAATCCGAGCTAAAAGATAGATGAGCATTCCAGGCTGAGAAAAACAGACTGAAAAGTAATCCAAACTGTGAGACAGACAAACAAGCAATTCTGATTGAGACTTAAACAGGTAGCTGGACAATCCACACTGAAATTCAGACAGTGCTCCAGGCTAAGACATTAAAAAAAAACAACAGATAAAAAGTCTCAATTAACACAGACTAAATCTCTCAAAATCACTTGATAAACGCCCTTGATTATCAGACAGACAGACAAATCAACAGACAACTAAATAATGACTTGAAATCAATAGAAAAAAACAGACACTGCAAATATGACTTTATAATAGAAGACTAAAAAAAAAGTCTTTGAATAAACTTCAGGTCAATAAGTTAAAGCATGAGCAGATAACAAACTGGCAGAAATGGAAACTGAGTAATTCCCAATAGAATCATTTTTACTATTTTGTCTCAAAATAGAATATACATGATAAAAACTCAAAGCACACACCTAAGAGAAACAATTATCTTGTGAATCACTGTAATAATAAATTGATGGTGTCTGCTTTTTCCCTTTATTTGGGGGTGGTATAAGGGGCACACTGGCACTGGGCCATGGCCTTGTTTTCATAGTTCACAAATTAAGGCCACAAAGAAAGTAATTGACTGTCCAGTTGACATTGATAAAACTAGAGACAAAACAATTTTACAGTTTTGTAATAATGGAGAAAAAAAAACACCCACCATCACACAAGAACTTATTTAATTTGTTTTTTTTATTACCTCTGGAATAATGCCAACAAAAGTAATTTTCTTAGTTTTTATCAAATACATCAAAAAAAACTATTCTAAATGGTTCATAGTAAAGCTTTGATGATTTAGGAAGTGAGGATATAAAGTGTGAAAGAAAGAGAGGAGAAAAATGAATATGTAGACTAAAACAGAGATGATGTATTTTATGAAGGGGAGTGATGTATATTATAAAAGAGACAGTGAGGATATGATTTGAGAGAGGGTGATTATATGGTAAATGAGAAATAGTGATAATATGATATAGTATATGAGAAACAGTGATGATATGATGTATGATATATCAGTGACAATGATGATCTGCTATATGAGGAAGGATGTAGAGATGGTATATGAGGGAAGAGTGATGAGATATGAGGAAGGGTGTTAATATGGTAAATGAGGGAGGGTATTGATATATAAGGGAGGTGTATATGATATGTTATATGAGAGAGAGGGAGGATGATATTATGAGGGAGAGTTTGATATATGAAGAGTGATATGTTATATAAAAGAGAGAGAGAGAGATTTTTAGTTTGGTTTGGTTTTATGGCACTTCAAATATTTTAGGTTATTAAAGCCAAATCCATCTTTATGCATAGAACTCAATTTAGTTCTATTTGATCCATAGATATGACTCTATCAGGTGCTACTACTCTGGGCCAGAGTGGACCTGGGAGTGATGGTAATGAAGAAGTATTCCACATTCTCCAAAGCTCCAGCATTAGTGGAGCCTCACCATCAGATTGTTTAGTGTCATATCCAAGACATGCATTGGGGGAGTCTTATCCCTCTGTAGAGATGTAGTCAGTGTATTCTACAGCCCCAACCGACTGGGCAAGAAAGAGATATGTTAGAGATATTTACCAACCCCTCCGCTCAGGCAGGATATGACACAAGGTCAATTTTTAAGCGGAGTTTAATAGGTTTGAATTCAGAGTTTTCCTTCTCACAGACTAGTTTCCTCACCAAGGCTAAAGAACCCAGTCTGCCCTACTATTTACCCATAGCTGGAGGGAGAATAATTGGATTCATACCTTTTCCAAGGGTATTAGTGCTATGTGAAATGCAAACAGTCTCATCCAGGATTTGAACTTGTGTCGCCGTGTCCATTTCCTATGATGATAACCATTACACCACGAGCAGATATGTTATAGAAGGGAGGGAGTTACATAAAAGTGTGATGACATATACGGAAGAGTAACATTGAATAAATGAGCAAGGAGAAACAAAAGAAGATAAGAGAATAAGTTTCAGTGGTTAAGGAAGAGTAGACATGAATATTTCACAAAAGAGAGTGGAAATGAGTGCAGAAGAAGAAAGATTAAACAAGCTGGAGAGGGAGGAGATTACACAGAGACAATGATGGTGAATAAATATAGGAAGGAGAAAAAATTTTTAAAGGATATATATATGTGTAAAGAGAGGAAGAGAAAGAAAGAGATTAAAAGCAAGTAAACATGTAAAACATTTTACATAAGAAAACAATGAAAAGGAGAATGAAATTAAGAAAGTGAAAAAATATAAAGAGGAAGAAACAGTGTAAAAGAAAGAAAAGTGAAAAAAACAAATAAGAAGGTTGGTGAAAAATAAATGAAAAAAAAAGCCACAAGAGGAAGACAAAAATAGAATGGGAAAATGAAAAAATAGAATTATGAAAAAAAGAAAAAGAAAAAATATTTAAAAAATCACAAAAGGAAAAAAGCATGATAGGAAAAGTATGATTATTGAAAAATCATGAAAATACTCACTTTCTTTCGAATAGGAGCCAGTAGCATAAAGATTGAAGTCCACTGGTGATGGAGCTATACACGAGATAATACCAGCCTGTCCACCATTTTTCTTAGCTGAGAAAAAAAAAACATTAAAAGATGTTACATTTGAATGTTTCTGTTCACAAATGTATAATTTTGCCATTTCTAAAGATTTTTTCCCCAGAACAAAAGCCATGGACAATGCAATTTTTCATGACGACCAATAATAAACTTTTCTTCCTGCCACTTTACTATGAATGCCAATTATTTTTATTGATTCTATCAAAATATATTTGAATAATTCTGATTTTCATAAAAATCCATTTCATTTTGTTATTTTTGCATTATAATATTGTGAAGATTAACTTTTATATAAAATAGTGTAAAAGAGGAATAAAAATGTCAATAAGTATAAAAACGAAAATTGAAAAAACTTTTTAAATTAAAAAAAAAAACAAAAAACTTTTGAATATTTTAAAGATTCTTTTCTCTGGTTATTTTCAGAAGAAATTTTACCAAACTGACATTCTGTACCTCCCAACCAATTTACACAAAGAAAAGTCCAAGATACAAATTATCAAAGACCACCAAGAACAATATGTGGTGGCAGAGAGCACTGAAAATAAAGCATGCTCTCATAGAACACTAAAAATAAAGAAGGGTATCGGAGAATACCAAAAGTAAAGCATGTTCTCACAGAACACCAAAAATGAAGTAGGGCATCAGAGAACACCAAAAATAAAGTATGGTATCAGAGAACACCAAAAATGAAGTACAGCATCAAAGAATTGAATTACCATGACCAGAAAATCCAGTGAACACCTACGTATGATATACAGAAACACTGGATAGCTGTTTTGACTTTATTAGGTCTCATCAGCAGTGTATACCATGATCTCCACTACTGGAGATTGAACCAGCAACCACAGTTTCAGTATGTCACGCGTAGGTGTTCGCCGGATTTTCTGGTCATGGTAATTTAATTCACAATATAATTCCTGTACTGAAAAAAAAGAAAAATATACATCAGTATCAGAGAACATCTGCAATAATTTCTGTATGATATCATCTGCTCTTGTTTACCCAGATGATCTTGCACTTCTTGCAAATACACCTGCTCAAGCTGAATCTCTGCTGCATAGCATGGAGCATGCAGCAAGAGGCCTTGGTCTCAACATGAACTGAGAAAAAACAGAGTTTATGGGTTTTAAACCAGATGGCGCCATCCCTACACTCAATGGCAAACCTGTGAAATTAGTAGACCATTTCACATACCTTGGAAGCAATATCTCATCTATGGAAATTGATGTCAACATACGCATAGAAAATAGCAGCTGTATAGCCACTTACCTCCAATCTCACAAACCATACTAGCAACATATGCTGCACACTACTAGAGAAGCAGAGACAAACACATAAGCTATATTCTTCTGTGGACTTCAATACATGGACACACCAGTGTTGGCCAAACAGCAAGGATTTACATTTATTAGCTCTGTGCAGATACTTAATGCAGTCTCAAAGACCTAACAAGAGTGATGGCCAATAGAGATGGATGGTGAGAGAGAGTCAAGGGAATGAAATTAGTTCCAACTTTCCCAATTGGCAGTTAATTGACCTTCTTTAGATAATAGAGCCGTCTTATGGACCTTTCTTTTTTATTTCATCCATGAATTTTGAGTTTGATTTAGATTTTGGACTATTTTCCTGGCTATGTCATTGATTTTATTTGTTTTTCCCAAAGAAAAGTTTTAATCCCTATTGCTCTCTGATAAACTTAATTATCCTCTTGAAAAATGATTTCACCATCACCCAACCAATTTCCGAACAATGGAATGAGAAAATATCCAAGAAATCAAGGTATACACGCGCACAGATCATTGAGGTATTCATTGCTATCAACCCATATTATTTAAATGACATGAAACTCCATATCATGAATAACTCTGAAAATTTTCTTTAGGCAGATATTTTAAGCTTTTATTTAAAATTTTTTAAGCTTATATTTAAAATTTTTTAAGCTTACATTTAAAATTTTCTTTAGGCAGATATTTTAAGCTTTTATTTTCTTTAGGCAGATATTTTAAGCTTCATTTGAATGGTGTGAGATAAAGGTTCCAGTACAATCATCTTGGTTAGTACATATTCTTGATTTATTAATGAATATCACTTTCATCTAATTGTCTACATGCCATCAGCCAATTTTAGCCTCATTTTATTGTTAGTGAGTGCTGATTTTCTATATAAATCCAATTTTATCCAACTGATTTACAAATACTGACTCCTGTTTCAACCCATTTGTTTTACTGTACATTTTCTGTTGTCTAAATTTCTGAGACAGGGCTTGTTGATTTTTATCATTCAGGGTTTGTCTTCATCTTTATTGTTATTTCCACAATGTTTCAGCTGATATGTCCTCCAGCCTTGACGAAGGGTATGTGTAATGCTATTTCAGAACAACAACTAAAATCATCAATAAGAGGGAACAGAAAAATTGTTTTTATCCTTACAATCCATAATTGTACACAGTGTGTATCAAGACTCAAGTTGTATTTGCCAAGATAAAAATGAACAATGAGTGAAATTATTTTTGTCCCATAATAGTGGATACATTTCCCTATACATTTCTTTTATTAAATGTAACATCTATCATGGGACAGAGATGATATTTTGTGATGTGTATTCAAAAAAAGTATCAAGATTGAAGCTCTATTTACCAAGATAGAAATAAACAATGAATGAAACATTATTTTCTTCAAAACAGACTCCTTGGCAATCATGATACTTATTCCAGAGGGTTTTTCATGGGTCAAAGCATTTTTGGTAGGGTATTAAGTTACACAATCATATTTCTTTTAATGTCCTCCTTTCTTAAAAATCTAACTCTTGAAGTGAATTTTCAGTTTAGGAAACAAGTTACATAGAATAAGGTCTGGTGAGTATGATGCTGCACTTGCACAATACAGTGTTTTGCTAAAAAACGTTAAGCAAAAACTATTGAGACTTATCGAGACATCAATTAATAAAATAAGTTGTTCAGCAATATATGACTTCATTTAAATTTCAAATTTCTGAAAAGTTTTAAGATAAAAATTTAATACTTTTCTATCACACCTTGTGTAATGACAATTTATTCCAGTAAGTTTTCTATTAGTTGAAGCACTTTTTAAACTCTTATTTTGAGATGTTGTGAAGTTTGATAATTGTATGTCCTCAGTGTCTTCAAATGTTCTCTTTCAGATGAATTTTCAGTTTAGGAAACAAGAAAATGTTGTATGCTAGATCTGTTGAACATGGAAGATGCTGCACTTGTATGGTACCAAAACCTACTGATCAAAATCTATGGAAAATTGCCAAGACATCTTCACTTTATCATAAATTGTTCATTGAAATTTTAACATTCAAAAAATGTAAAGCTTCAGACTCAATACTTTTTGATCACATCTTGTATTAGCAATGATTGATTGATTGATTAATGGCATGTCAACTTGTTGAGGGTAATTTTATGCCGAGAAGTTAACAAATCACATTTACAGTACATTTACATATTTTCACACAGTCATCTGATATCAAATATTTCTCATACAAATAATTTGAAATGTTTTCAAGTATTCCTATCTAATACAAATAAGTATATGGTTTCAAGTAATTATTTCTATTTAATTACAGTCATTTATTTGCACACAGTTATATGGCTTCAAGTAACAAATAAAAAATCTTTAGTAAACAACGATAAGTAACTATTCTTAATACAAATAATTAAGTTATATGGCTTCAAGAATTCTTATCAAATAGGAATAATTTTCAAACAGATCTGTTTGACACATAGATGGGACCATAGCAGGTACTACAATTCCAAGTCAGAATGGACATGGAAGTAATTGTAATGAAGTACTCCACATTTTGTATTAAACATATTCACAATAATTTTTGCTGCAAATTTAAGTCCCTTCTCAGTGTGTTGTTTATAAGTAAAAATATATTTTGGAGAATAAGTTTCCAAAATTCTTTCAGCAGACTCTCTTATAATGGAATCATTATGCCTTATAATAAATTTATCTGCATAATAAAGCAGAGCAAAACAAGCACAAACAAACTTAGCCATTTGGCTAGATGGAACTGTAAGTCAAAATATTGCTTCTCTGTAGCATCATCACTATCATTGCCTACCATAACCAAGGAACACATAATGTATTAGCTCTGTAGAAAATGAAAAGTAACTATTCTTAACACAAATAATTTACAGTTATATGGCATCAAGTATTCCTATCAAATATGAATAACTTTTAAACAGATCTATTTGACACATAGATGGGACCATAACAGGTACTTCTACTCAGAGTCAGAGTGGACATGGGAATAATGGCAATGAATGATTACTTCCCATTTTGTATTATCAAGCAAGTTTCATCTTTATATGAAATTTATCATCTTTGATAGGTTTGCAGTGTTTCCACAACTGGCATTGTCATTTTTCATATAATTTTTTTTCTGATTAATTTTGTTCCTTTTTAAGACAATACTAAAATTGTTTCTACTCTTTATAAACATTATTAAGAACAATCAAAAATAAAGATTAGAATTACTTCATTTACAATTCATATGCACCTATAGAATCTAAAAAGAAAAAAAAATGAAAATTGCAATAAAAAACAAGTAAAAAATTAATAAATACCAGTAGTTGCACAATTTGTCTAAATGATAAATGGACTAAGTAAGAAGAGTGGCATCACATACCAATGAGAGTAAAGCATGCTACTAGAGACCCGAGAGCAGAACATGTTACCAGTTGCCACCAAAAGTAAAGAACATTATGAAAGACAACCTAAAACAAAGCATACTACCAGAGACAATTAAGAGCAAAGAATGCTACCCGAAACCACCCAGAGCAAAGTGTGCTACCAGAGACCACCAAGAGTAAAGTGCGCTACCAGAGACCACCAAGAACAAAGTATGTTACAAAAGAACTACAGAACAAAATAATATCCCAGTTACCTTAGAAATTCAACACATGATTGTGCAAAAGTTCCTTGCACTGATTTTTTTTTGTTTTTTTAAACAAGGAATTGAGTTAGAGTTTTGTTTAATGGCATATCAACCTCTGTGGCTCATTTAATGCCAAGAAAGTTTAGGTTGGTTTTGTCTTCTATGTGGGTTTTAAGGAATAGGGGTTTTTTTTCGATAGTTCTTGATTCTATTTGGCCAGATATTGGTGAAAAGGTTGATTTGGTCAGATTTCAGTGAAAGGGTGAGGTTTTTTGGAAGACTCAAAATGTTCTCAAGTTTGGTTTGGTTGATTTAATGGCATAAAAACCCCTGCAGGTCACACAATATTCCAAATGAGCCAGAGCCCACCTGCCTGCACACAAACTAATCGCTCCAAGCATCGCTGCTATACAATATCAACAATTCAACCCAATGTCAATAATCCGCCTGCACATAGTTAAATAGTTATACACAAGACTTGTAAGTGAATACATGATTTGTAAACATTCTGCTAATAATATTTTTCAACGAGCTCAAGCTTATTTTTCTTCACTTGAGATTTCAAGTATCTCATCCTATACAAATCATTCTATTCACCTCATCTGTTTGCACACAGTCAAACAGTCTTGAATACTGCTATGCACCAGCAACAATTCAATATCAGTCACTTGTTTGCACATATTCAAATAAATATACCGGATATGTGAGAGATTAGTTTGTCAGTAATTTGGTTTTTACTTTTTAAGTGGTTGGTTTGTAAGTGACTGTGTAGTTAAATGGTTTCAAGTCTTGTAATTATTTGTTATACCTTCCAGATCAAGGCTGGCAACTATGAGGCCTGTGTCGATGTCTATGCTTTCTATACTATATGATCTTTGTAGGGATTTTGATGTTCTCTGAGCATTGGACTGTTTATCTATTCCCATAGGTGACTTGGCTCTTGATAGTGAAGGGACTGCATCAAATTTGGCTGGGGGCAGTTTAAATGTGCCTCCCGGTCTTTCACTGATCACTTCTGTGTTTGTATTTACTCTTCCAGTCTGACCAATGGGGGCCTGTGTTTTTTGTTTAAGTTCCCCTGGCTTTTTGATTATGGGCATTGAGTCCATTTTAATTTTAAGTTTGTTTTTAGTTTCTATAGGAGGATCTGGGGTTGGTTTTTGATTTTTTTCTTTTTCCTTTGATCTTAAAGTCAATCTATGTCTACTTTTTGTAGCTTGTGTTTCATTTTTTGGGGGTAGGATTTATTGTTTCATTTTCTGTTGGGTTTTTTTATATTTATTTTTTTTATGAAGTCTCTTTTGGAGATTTATGGTGTCTGTTTTGATGTGGGTGGTTGTTTCATCAGAATCTTCTGTGGTTGTTTCAACAGGATCTATATCTACTGGGCTGAATCTATTGGATAATGGGATTGGTTCATTTATAAGTGTTTTTTGTTTAGTTTGGATTTTTCCTTTTCTTTGCTTAGGGTTTTTTTCCTGATTTTGGTTGGGTGTCACATATTCGTCTGAAACTGTTGAAATGTGTTCCTTGATTGTCTCTTTTGTGATCATTTTTAGTATTTCTATTAAATTTTTTAATTCATTAATCAGTTTGTTCAGTTCTTGTTTTGGTTTTATATCTTCTTTTTCCTCATTTCCTTTTTTAGTTACGTATGCATAACTAGGTTGATCTTGCGTTTGTTCTACTATTTTTCTGGCCTCAGGGAAGGAGATGTTTCTTGTATATTTTATTTCTGTTATTCTTTTTTCTTTTTTCCACATTTCACATTCCCATGAATATGCAGGGTGTTCTCCTGTGCAGTTGATGCAGTTAAAGGGATTTTTGCATTCTAATTCTGTATGATTTGAATTTCCACATTTTGCACATATTGATGGTCTAGTGCATTTATCTTTAGCATGTCCATATTTTTGGCATCTTAGAGGGTTTGGTATGTAAGTTTCTATTTTTGTATTCATGTAACCAATTCTAATGCTGGTTGGAGTTGTGGGTTTATTAAATGTTAGTATGTATGTGTTTGTTTCTATGGTTCTTGTTTCTTTGCGTATGGAGATTCTCCTCAAATCTGTTATGCCTTGTGGTTTAAGATGTAGTCTTATTTCGTCAAGGGAACACAATGCGAGGTCTGGGGATTTTATAACTCCTTTTGAGAAGTTTAGGGTTGGGTGAGGGTATGTTTTAATGTTTAGTTTTCCAAATTGTTTCCATTTTAGAATTTTTTCTGATTGTTTTTGTTGTTGGTATAATAATGGTATTGTGACGGCAAATTGACTAAAATCCCAAAATGGGACTTTATTTTTGTACGTGTGAAGACGGGGCAGGTTGGCACTTGATCCCTTGTAGAATAAGTCCTCATTCAGAGTTTTTTTCTCAGGCATATTAGAACTGGCATATTATGTGGGGGATTAATTTATGTCCAGACTGACCGCCGCTGGCATGGGGTTCCAAATTTCACACTATATACACACCCACCAAGGCCACTAGACTTCCTCCCCTGGACAATGGAAAATATGGACCTATAGGTTTAGTCGTAATAATATTATATTGTAGTAGTCGGCAACTCCGGTTTCCCGTGTGATATTTTAAAGGAATTAATAGGACAATTCTAAGCAAGATAACATAAGGCGAATAGAAGCTGAAAGGGAAGCATGAAGTATACAAATTCAGAGCAGACGCCACAAATAACAACTTAGACCACGTGGTAACCTTAAAATACATAAATCTTTTACTACAATTATATACACCTTCAAAGTGTCAAAATATATAATAAATGAACAGTCCATGAACATAAATGTCTTTCTCCTTTTCTTTTCTTTCGTTTTCCTTCACATTGAGAGAGAGAGAGAGAGTGGTATATAAAATTGGGTATAAGGAGAAATAGTCCCAAAGTTACTCATCTTATTTTTCGACGGGGTTCCACTGGAGAATCTTTCTTCTTTTACGGGCTAATAGACTTTATGCTATTTTTAACACTGGCTTGAAGAAAATGGCTTCTTCGTGTCTCGCAGAATTTCTTCGTCTTCTTTTACCCGGAGTACTTGGCTTTTGGTTCTGTCTCCTACGAACCCTGTCCAATGACTAACTTTCTTATTATCTATTCCCGCTGACAGGAAGGAGTACCCACTTCCATTTTAGGGTCCCAGCCAATCGTTTGGCTTCTACCTTCTTGTGTCAGGCGACCCAAGTGAGGTCACCGAGTATAAACATCTGGTCTCCCCTGTGACCTAAATTCTTTCTTAACGGTCATTCTTTGACGGCTTGATACTGTTAATTCAAACACGAGGAGTAGTAATTTTATCTCCCTCCTCCCAGTGGGATATCACGTGACAGTATTGTTCATAGCTTTTTTTATATTGATTGGTTTACAGTGTATTTCTATTGTTTTTTTAATTAGGAATGGGGATAATTTGGTGATTGGGGATTCTTCTATTGATTCAAGTACAATGAATGGATAGAAGTTTTCATCTGTTTCATGTTCACTATCTGATTCTGTGAGGGGTCTTTTCATTTTTTTTCATAAAGAAAGTCTGAGTTTCACTGACTATGCTCCCCACCCACCACGGAGTCCAACATGGGGATGTGCCTAGGGCGAAACCCATTTGCCTGGTAACATCAGGGCTACATAGTCAATATACTCATGCTGGTGGTAGACAATTTAGTTTTGTCCCTGGGTTTTCATTCTAAAGATAATTACTCACCTAGAGACAGAAAGGAGTATAGGTCTTTCCTCAGCATGATTGACCCAACAGCCATTGCCCTCTAATTCAGATTTTTGCAAAAAACTGAAAGAGAGTTGACATGACCAGCCGATTGATCAAATCGGGCCTCTCCGACTGTTCGTCTAGCCCAGTAAGGGCCAAAGTGGAGTGTTGCAAGTCACATGACCTCTTTGGTTGCCAGATCAAGGACTTCTCAGCCACCAGGATCCCACATATGGCCAACAGGTAACCTCATTGGAGCGTTTTACCCCTCAGTGCATTCTACAGCCCCAGCTGATTGGGCAAAACAAGGAATTGATTGGTTGTTCATTTGGGTTTTATGGTATATCAACCTTTGTAGGTTATTTAATGCCAAATCCATTTTTATGCAAATAGTTCTATTTCAAACAATTCAGTTTAATTGTCAAGAACATTATTTCAAGCTATTCAGTTTATTCAAACAGTTCAAATTCAAACAATTCAGTTTAGTATAAGTATAGATTTTGTCTACACACAGTTAAATGTCAAAACAGTTCGAGATTAAACAAAACAGTTCGAGATTAAGCTTAGCATAAGTACAGTTTCAATTTCAAAAACTGTTCCATTTCAAAAAATTCCGTTTAGCATAAGTACACAGTTTAATTGTCAAAAACATTTCCATTTCAAGCCATTCAGTTTAGTCAAACAGTTCTAATTCAAACAATTCAGTTTAGCATAAGTATGCAGTTAGTTCTATTTAACCCATATCAGGTGCTACCATTCCAGGCCAGAAAGAACCTGGGAGCAATGGCAATGAAGGGGTACTTCGCATTCCCCAAAGCTCCAGCATTACTGGAGCCTCATCATCAGAATGTTTAGTGTCATATCCAGGATACTCATTGGGGGGGGCTTACCCCTCTGCAGAGGTGCAGTCGGTGTATTCTACAGCCCCAGCTGACTGGGCAATACACAGTGTTAATGTCAAAACAGTTTTATCTTAGATAATTCAGTCTAGATGTCAAAACAGTTCCATTTCAAGCAATTCAGTTTAGCATAAGTACAAAGTTTTAATGTCAAAAAAGTTCTATTTTAAACAATTCAGTTAAGCATAAATACACAGTTTAAATGCAAAAGAAACAGTAAGTCAAGAAACCACACTTTAGTTCTATTTAACCCATAGATAGGACCTTTATCAGGTGCTACCACTCCGGACCTGAGAGGGATGGCAATAAAGGGATACTCTGCATTCCCCAAAGTTCCAGAATTACTGGAGCCTCACCATCAGATTGTTTAGTGTCATATCCAGGACACTCATTGGGGGAGGAGTCTTACCCCTTTGCAGAGAAACAATCGATGTATTCTACATCCCCAGCCAACTGGGCAAACACAGGATTGAATACACAGTCAAAACTTTATTTTTATTTGCAGGAAAATTTTTCACACACTCAATAGAAACAATAAGAATCTAAATTGCAATTTTTAAAGATGAAAGATACAATAAAAATAAGATGAGGATATCATTTTTTTTCTGCAAAATATTCAATAAATATCCCAATTTCTTGAGTACAACCCACATTGTTTCATATTAATGAATATTATAGGAGCATAGAATATCAAACTATTACATACTTGAAAACCAACTGTTGAAATACATGAAGAGAGTAAAAAACCTAAAATAAAAAATGTTATCTATATTCAACAGAAGTTAGTGTGAGCCTAAGTCTCAAGGGTCAGAATTTTGGCATAAAATAAATTCATCAAGAGATATCATGCGAAACTGTTCAATGTGTGAGAAGTCTGAATAATCAACCATTGTTGAAAGCACGAGTTCCCCACCAGATTATTGAAGTTGAGCAGCAATGAGCCTGTTCAGTAGATGGGTGACTGTTTAATTACAATCACTGTAATAAAGCAAAGCTTCATAAACAACAAAAACCATTGATTTGCCACATTAACCCATAAGAAAAAAATTTTTTTAATAAAAAAGTTTTTTAAAAAGTGTTTTTGACTAGTGCTAGCCAGATCTATACTAAGGTTGTAAAGTGAGAGATTCTTTGAAATAAATATTATTTGCAACAATGAACAAAAATTAGTAATTTTTTTTACAAAATGCAGCATACTTAAAAAAAAAACACTTATTGTTAAACTGACTTATTATAGAATTGGAATTGGCTTGTGCTGGAGCAGAGTGTTAGTGTGTAGTTGGATGTAGAATCTATCTAATACATTGTGGTCTCTGCAACAGATTTACAGGTGGCAGATTTTTTTGTTTAGTTTATCTATTTGATTGTATAACAAATCAGTATTGGTTATTTAATGTCAAAATTAGATACTATTTCAAGTATTCTTATCTGATACTTATAATTCATACACAGTGAAATTATAATCATTTGTAAACAATTATAGCTTCAATTAACAATTCTTAATACAAATACTTTCTACGTTTTCAAGTTTTTTCATCTGCAGAGCTTCAGAACTGAAACCTTACCACCAGATGCACTTTAATGTTATGCACAATTATATGACACCAAGTATTTCAACTTAATCTTAATGGAAATTATGTGTCTGTCTTTAACTGAAACTAAATCACAATGAAAGTCACAATTAGCTCAGTTATTTATGTTATATTCTCAATGGTTATAAATGATAATTATTTAATCTTAACTAGCATCTCATCTATTAATGACTATTAAAATCCAGCTGAGTTAGATTCACTTTAAAACTGCCCCCATTATCAATGCATTTAAAATCCTTCATGTTAGATATCACAAAGAAATAAAGGTTTATATAGTATATGGTGTGGATCATTTGCATACTGGTTTTAACTAAACAAGGTTTAATAAATAATTACTAGGTGTAACTGATTTCTAATAATGTTATTCTCAAATGTATTAAAAGCAATCTTATTCTCAAGAGAAATCAATTAAAATAAATGTAATCTTATATGTGTTCTTATTTAGTATCATGTCTTTCTAATTTAATCTAATATTTTATTCGGCTCATTGGCCTAGTGGGTAGAGTGTTCGCCAATGGTCCGGGAGACTGGGGTTCAATACCAGGTTGAGTCATACCAAAGACTTAAAAAAAGGTACTTGATACCTCCTTGCTTAACACTCAGCAATATAAGGTACATATCAAAGGTCAAGTGGAGCAATCCAGGGAAAGGAGTAGCGCCCTCTCCTACACCTTGGTGTAGTAGCAACTGAAAAGGGAGCCTTCAGGTCACCCTCGACTACAGTCGCCAACTTTACTTACTTTTACTTATTACATTAAAACTTAAATAACTTTGCCCAGTAAAGGTTGCATATTTTTGGCAGTACTAATAACTTTCAGACAGAGCTATTTGACACATAACTAGGACTCTAACAAGTACTAACACTCTTGGTTACATTGGATATAACTGAAATGGTAATAGAAGGGTGACTCCACACTCCCCAAAGGTTTAGAACTGAAGCCTCACCATCAGATACAATTGTAACATACCTAAGACACCTCTTAGTTAGGGGTTCTTACCCCTCAGCATTTTTATAGCCCAACTGACAGGGTTACTAGTTTTTGAAGGGAGTTTGTATCCTTAATTGAAATAACTTCCTCCATTCACCTTGTACACCGCTCAATTGCAAGAGGGTGGGGAAAAAACATAAAACAGGTAAATAAAAATCAAAAACTATTTAATATTGCAAGAAGATATATGAACTTGCGAGAGAAGAGATACAAAAATACACTTCCTTAGGGTATAAAAGTAATATGGGTGTGGTTCAGTGTTTCTTGGGCATGTAAAAAGTGCATGCAGATTAGGCACAGCATCACAAATTATATGAAGCATACAAGGAGTACTTTGATTTCTGATCTGCCTCAGATTTTTCAATACTTATGTATTTTGTCGATTGCTCTTTGTCCAGCAATTCTTTTGCTATATCCGGCTTTCAATCGGAATTTTGCCATCATGAATACATAAGTCAGCTATAATAATAATAATAATAATAATAATAACAATAAGCACTTTTTGATTTTGCTTTGATCTTCATGTGTTTATGTTTGTGAATATATATATTGACTACATAATGCCTTTATGCTGTGCCTCAATGTGATATCTGTCATTACTTTGGTATGCAGATAAGCTCCATGCATTAGTGCCATCAATCCAAGAGTTTCTCAGCAAAACTAGGTTTACCAAGTCTCATGAACTTCACTAATGCTTTTGTGATATCCCTGGTACTCAATGTAAGTTTCACACTAACAGATTCTTCCCAAGACCAGTCAAAATGTGGAACAAATTTCTCTATGAATGTTTCCCAACAGAAAATGACCTTGATCTCTATATGTTCATGGTCAATAAGTATATAATTGGTCTTAAGATGCTCGAGTCACAACCTGTCCATCCATATACACACAGCCATATCATCATAAACCTTTGTTTATTATGGTCACGTTGACCTATCTTAGTATAAATAAATAAAATAAAAAGTAAGTAAATAAATAAAAAAAGTCTAAAGTTTTACAATATTTTCATATGTGCTAGTTTGTGGCATGCATATCGCATGGCTGAAGCAGTTCAAGCCATGGAAAGAACCCACTGTGGTTGGTAGTATTGTGCTAGTTGGTGTGCTGACACATTTTTATTAAATGCTTCACTCTGGAATTGAAAACTAAAAAGATGAACATGCAATGTATTATAATTCAGAAATTTATGCTTTGCAAGTTCTAACTGGGCCATAATGCCACAGAAGTAACCAAAAACATTTGTTGAGTGAAAGGGAAAAGGGCAGTTAATCCCAGTACAGTAACCAGATGGTTCAAGAAATTTTGCTCAGGTTGCAAGAACATCATGAATTAAACAAGGTGAGGTAGGGCTAAAACTGTGCATTCTGAGGCCATGCTCCAAACCATAGATACAAACTCTGAGAGTAACAGGCAAGCTCAACATCACACATTCCAGTGTGGTTAATCACCTTTATCACTGCAGCAAAAGCATCTGTAGCTGCTAAATTTTGCTTCAAGTTACCAAAATATTGCAAAACTTGATTCATCCATGTAAATTAAAAAATGAGTAAATAAATAAAAATAACAGTAAAAAAAAAAATGCAATTGTACCAGGCTCTGGTGACAATTTTTTGCAAGTACTGAACACAAAGTGATTGGATTTGATGGGTTTATTGGCATGTCAACCTATATAGGGTTATTTTAAGCCTAAAACAACTAAAGTTTAAAAAGTAAACTAGCAATAAGGGAAACTATTTTTTTGTTTGAGAATTTCAACAAAGTTTCACAATCCAAAATGCATTTACTCTATTTTTTATTTTCTCCATCTTATTAACATTAGTGGTAATTAAAATAACACCCCTTTTATAGAATTTATAGAGTGTTCGCCAATGGCCCGGGAGACCTGGGTTCAATCCCAGGTCGAGTCATACCAAAGACTCAAAAAATGGTACTTGATGCCTCCTTGCTTAACACTCAGCACTATAAGGTGCGGATCAAGGGTAAAGTAGAGCCATCCAGGGAAGGAGTAGCGCACTCCCCTACATCTTGGTGTAGTAGCTATCGAAAAGGGAGCATTCGGGTTACCCTCGACTATGGTCGCCAACTTTACTTACTTATATTATAATTAATTGCAAATAAATAAATAGGGAAAGATCCTATAATTAGTATTTGATATTAACCCTTTGAATTTTGAGCTACCAAACTCTTGAGCTCCTGGCTGAAAGTGTAAAATGTTGCAATCTGTTATTAACAGCCAGCAGATGACAACAATTTATAGGTAAAGCAATGTAAAAATGGGGATTTTCCAGACAGAATTCAGGTCACCTCGGTATATGTACTTCAACATAGCAACACAATTACTGACCACTTGGATACTAAGGGTTAAGATATACATGACTGAGGTAAGCATGAATGAAGGCTCCCACTTTATTAAGCTGAAAAATGAACAGAAAATTGTCTGGGTAGACATATTTCTATGTAGCAGCACAAATACCAGCCATTCAGATTCTAAGGATTAAAATATAAGGATTGAATGAATGCCCCACATTATTATTAAGTGTAAAAATGAACAGGAAATTGTATAAAACTCCGAGTTGGAACACTTTCATTTTATAGCACTAACAAAAATCTTGCTACAATGAGCTATTTTTGCTGTGTTATGGCAACATATATACAAAAATTGGATCATTATAACTGATTATCATTGCTGCTGTTATAATGGTTATCGTTATTCTTCGTAAACCATTCTGTAACCCTGAGGAACATCCTTGCAATATTTATCTGGGTTGTGACAATTTGTTTACAAATGAATACAAGGCAAGATCAGAAAGTACCTGAGGGTTGCAGAATGGTTTAAGAAGAATTATGTAAATTAAGCATTTTAAAGATTTTCTGAAAATCTTTAAAATGCTTAATTTACATAATGACATATTCACAGGTAAAAAGTGTAAGAGGAAAGTGCATGGATCAAATAGATCTGTTGGCATAGTTATATGATATCTGGTATTCTTACATAAATAATTTTCAAGCAAAGGATTAATACCATAATTATTTGTGTATAACAAACATTCAAACATTGGACTACAAAATTCTTATGTATAATACACACAGACTTTTTAGAATTTGTAACAGCTAAATTGAATTTAAGTTTAGCATTTGTTTAACATTTTTGCAGTTTGTACTGACTAAAAACAAGAATTTATTTAGTTAACATTGTCATAAAACATAAAATTTACAAAGTATTTCAGGCAAACACAGACATGTTCACACAAAAATAAGCTCCCATTAGGTTTGGTTTGATTTCTTTGTTTTAATGGCAAATCAACTTTCATGGGAGATTCAATACCAAAGCCATCCTAGTAGAAGAGTAGAGGTATTATTTATTTTATGGCATATCAACTTTTGTAGGTTATTTAATGCCAAATCCATTTTTATACAAATAAACAGTTCTATTTCAAACAATTCAGTTTGAAATAAGTACACAGTTTAATTGTCAAAAACCTATCTATTTCAAGCTATTCAGTTTAGTCAAACAGTTCTAATTAAAACAATTCAGTTTTGTGTAAGTATAGTTTTTGTTTAAACACAGGTAAATGTCATAACAGTTCTATTTCAAACAATTCCACTTAGCATAAGTACAGTTTCAATGTCAATAACAGTTCTATTTCAAACAATCCAACTTAGCATATGAAAACAGTTACATTTCAAACAATTTAGTTTAGCATAAGTATGCAGTTTAAATGTCAAAACAGTCCAATTTTAAGCAATTCAGTTTAGTATAAGTACACAGTTTAGTTCTATTTGACCCATAGAGAGGACCCTATCAGGTGCTACCATTCCGGGCCAAAGTGGACCTGGGAGCAATAACAATGAAGAGTACTCCACATTCTCCAAAACTCCTGCATTACTGGAATTTCACAATCAGATTATTTAGTGTCGTATTCAGGATATTCATTGGTGAGAAGGTAGGTCTTACTCCTCTGCAGAAAATCGATGTATTTTGCAGCCCCGGCCAACTGGGCAATACACAGAGTTAAATATAAAAACAGTTTTATTCCAAATAATTCAGTTTGCATAAGTACGCAGTTTAAATGTCAAAACAGTTTTATTTTAAACAATTCAGTTTAGCATAAATACGCAGTTTAAATGCAAAAGCAGGCCCCTCTCAACCAACATGGTTTACTTCTATTTGACCCATTGAAAGGACCCAAGCAGGTGCTACCACTCTGGGAGTGATGGCAATAAAGGGTACTCCACATTCCCTAAAGCTCCAGCATTACAGGAACTTCACCATCTATTGTTTAGTGTCATATTTAGGACACTTGTTTGTGGGGAGAGTCTTACCCATCTGCAGAAAAGCAGTCAGTGTATTCTACAGCCCCAGCCGACTGGGCAAATACATGAGTTTGGACTATCGATATAACAATGGACACAAAATACTACTCACTCAAAATGTTTTTGGTGAAACATAGGATTGGGAAAGTGCCGCAACCTCCATATTCACCAGACTTAATTCCATACAACTTTTTCTTAAGGGAAAGATTTTAGGACATGGATGGCATTAAAAGAAATACAACAGCAAAGTTTCACACCATATAAAAAGAGGAGTTTCAGGAGGTGCTTCACCCAGAGAAAAACTTGCTGGAATAAGGGTATTGAATTTAAGTCAAAGAAAACTCATTCATTAATACTTTTTGAACACACCTTGTAAGTCCATTGCAAAATGCAGAAATAGATAACACCATTCACTGATGGATTAAAAGTTTACACTGTGTACATGATATCGAAATACTAACTTTTTTCTCAAGTCTGACTTAAATCTACTGGGGTGAGTCAAAAGTTTTGCAATATTTTAGTATATGCTAGTTTGTGGTTCATATATCACATGACCAAAGCAGTTCAAGTCAGGGAAGGTACTGACTATGTTTGATATCATGGTAATTGGTGCACTGACACAAAGAGGCAAACTTGGTATCTCACAGTCTAGTGTGGTTCGTTACCTTCATGAACCTGGTAAAAGCATCTGGAGTTGGCAAATCATGCATCAAATTACCAAAATATTGCAAAACTTTTGACTCACCTTAGTAATTTAAAAATCTCATCTATATGTAAAAGAAATGCCATGTCTTTTGAATTATTGATTAAAAATTAAGTCACCCAATAAAAACAATGGTTTGTTTTTTTGTTTTTTTTTTTTTAAGGAAAATAATGATTTTTACTTTTAGTTTGTTTTGTTTTTTTATCAAGAAATCAAATAATTTATTTTTCTTCTTAAGGAAGCTGAATCTTAATCTGCCTCAAAATCTTCTATGATCAGACAATAGAGAAAAGTAAAAGAAAATGATCTTTTTCCAGTTATAGGTTTTGGTTTCTGTCTTTTAATATCAACCTTTGTAGGTTATTCAATGGCAAAACCATCCTCATAGAAGAATAGTGGTGGTACTATTTAACTGATAGCTGGAGGTATAAGAAGGTTCGTGCTTTTCCCAAAGAGAACATAATAACATAAATAGAGTTTGAATTCACTTACTATAATGTTGCAGTCCAACACATTAGCCACTAAGCCACAGGGACTACTTACTTCATTGTTGTGGCCCATTTTTTTATTTTTCACATATATAAAATCCAACATCATTCTTTTGTCATTTGTCATTCATAGAAACAAAAGTGAAGGTTGGAGAATTTTTTGTTTTTAATGAATAAGCAATTTGTGGAATATTTTTTATCCAGAAAAATAAAATATTTTTCAAGCCATAAAAAATTTATCCAAGTAAAATAAATAAATGGTCATCTATATTATAAGATCCAAATCTTTCAATACATGTTGTTACTCAAAAATATGACTAACATTTTGTTTTTTGTTTTTTTGCTCAAGCATGTGTTAAAATACTTTAACTTTGTAAATAAAGCAAATTCCAATCCAATTTGCAACTTCATAGTGTTAGGTCTGTGTGAGCTTACACTGAGCATTACTCTTTTTCAAGGGAGTTAACTATGAAATACTAATTATAGAGTATTTGCCCTTCATAGCTTCTATTAAGAGTATGGAGACATTTTCACTTACCTAAGTTAGAAATAAAATGTAATAAAATTGATGAAAAATCCCAAATATAGAATTTCCCATAAATAACTACAACCAAACATTACAAACATAAACCCCAATTTTACTTGGGCAAACAATGCATATTGATGATGATAATAATAATCCTATTTACCAACCCCTCCGCTCGGGCAGGATATGACACAAGGTCAATTCTTAAGTGGAGTTTAACAGGTTTGAATTCAGAGTTTTCCTTCTCCTAGACTAGTTGCCTTACCAAGGCTAAAGAACTCAGTCTGTCCTACTATTTACCCATAGCTAATATGATAATAATAATATACAATATTAACCATAAATAAATATACTTCTGCCAATTCCTTTATTAAATGTTAATTCTTTCTAAACCAAAGATACTAGAATGTTATTTCTCATGAAACAAAGTAGATATTATTAGGTATTATTTATTACCAAACTCTATAGCATTGAAACCAAAAATTTGATACTAAACTGCATTCTACTCTGTCAGCAGGGCTTAGAATAAATACACAAACTGTTTCCCCTAGAGATGTAATGTGATATGGTAGGTCCAAGTTATATAAAGAGATTTTCTGGGGAAGAAGAGAGAGAGAAAAAAAAGCAAGCAGAGAGTCAAGGGTGGGGAACAAAGGAACAGCTGACCTCTGAGTGACTCAAGCCAAAGTACTCCTTGTGAGTCACCCAGGCACAGGTGAATGACTATGGTAATTAAAAATGACTAAAAATACACACACAGATTCTAAATCTTCTGCGCAGTTGTGGAACCACAGGGAAAGGGGAAAGGGATATGTACTCCCCCTCGGTGAGGACAAACCCTACAAAGAAGCACATGTGAGAATTAGATGAAACTTGAAAGAAAATGCAAGGTCTATGTCAGCTTGCTCTCTTCTCATGAGATGTTTCTCTTAGTCCAGCCACGATCAACTAGTAAATACAGCCCCACATCACACTTCAAGAGGGATAGTTAACAGGCCAAAGTAATGTAAACTTAAAAAATAACCCATTCATGGCTGCATATAAAATTAACCTAAAAAGAGAATTAACTTCAAAAATTGAACAGAGAAAATAATATAATCATGTTGGTAGAATTTATCTGATGTTATTTTTATTCCTTTCAGCATTAAAATACAAATTTACACTTTGACTTTTAATAATCCACGAATTATAAATGGCTGCGTGTTAACTTGCTTTTATGATTTTCAATTGCCTTTACAGCCTATTTTTGTTATAGACACTGTTTGGTAAATTTGCTAACACATAATTAATTGTATTCAAACATTGAACTTTTAAAGTTTTTTGCGATATTTTGTTTAACAAAAATGGTCAACAGACGTGTTGTATTTGGCTGTTCTAGTGGATATCATACCAAATAGAGAAAAGTATCAACATTTTCTTTTCCTCTTGGAAAATCCAATCTCCTTGAGAAATGGATGAAATTTGTAAATCGTAATGAGTGGTTTCCTCCAAAAAATTCAGTTCTCAGTATCAAACATTTTGATGAAAAATTTATTTTAAGAGGAAAGTGAAATAAATGGAATAGGGATTTACATCCAATTCCTGCAATCCATTCAAAAAAAAATAAAACCGTCTCTTTTGCTGACTACAACAGAATTAAGAAAGTCTCCAAAACCCGACAGATTAATCGTCAACCAGATGAATTACAAAATTTTTTTTCAGCTGACACGATAAAGGATTTTAATCATTTGGAAGAAGAAAAGTTTTGTCTTGTCTTAACGGTTTTGAATTTTAAAAACAGAAGATTATATTCTAATTTATAGAATAGTCTTTGACCATAAAACACATTTTCCATCTATAAAAAAAGGTATTTGCATCAATCAAAATCTTTAAGTTTAGCTCCAATGTGATGGAAACCCAATACCTTTCCTACAGTGGTTTATACATGGACACAATGCTAAACTTAAAAGATTTAACATGTTAGAAAATTTTTCAAACTACATACAAAATGTGGTGGAAGAACAACCATACTCAATTCTAAAACAGTTACAAAAATGACATTACAAACAAAGAAGTCATCCTTCATTTTCTGCAGAGCAAATACGTTATGCCTTACTACTGCACTATACATCTAAACAAGCCTACAAATTACTTCTGGAAAAGTTTTCATTACCATCTTTTTCTTTATTAGAGAAAATTCAAAGAGGTCGCATAGAATCAATTACAGCTGCAAAATCACTCTTGGAAAAACTGTCCTAATGGTAGATGAAACGTACCATCAAAAAAGAACACAATTTCATAGTGGAGAGTGTATTGGTACAAATAAAGATGATGAACTTTATAAAGGAATAATGGTATTTATGATCACTGGTCTTAAAAATACAGAACCATTGGTCATTAAAGTCTTCCCTGAAGTAACAGTTAATGGTGAGTGGCTTTCTTAAGAGATTCTGAAATGTATTTTTCAAGTTATAAATACTGGATTTTTTTATTAGGGCTGTTGTTACAGACAATCATTCAGCCAATGTGAATGCATTTAACATTTTACTTGTTAAGTTTGAGGGGGACAAAAAGTACTACATAATTATTCACAATTTTCTCAAAAAACATTTCTGTTTTTTGACTCTGTATATATATTAAAAATATTCGGAATAATCTACTGAGCAGAAAAAAGTTTGTATTTCCTAGTTTTACATTTGAAATATCAAATATTCATATTTCTTCCAGGAATGGATACATAGCTTAGTCTGACATACACAAAATATATGACAAGGATAACATTCTAGATGCTAAATTGCATAAGGCCTCAAAGCTAACATTCAAAGCACAGCATCCTAGTGACAATAAACAAAATATTAATTTGACTATTGCCATTTCTTGTAAGAGCTACTACTTCCTGATAGAATTGACATGTCAAACTTCCTTAAACTGATATTATGTTGGTGGACAATGGCAAATTCAAGAAAAATATATACATCTAATTTTTTTAACAATGCAGTAAATTTACATGATGCGAAAATTAACTTTTTCAAAAAATTATCTGATTGGGTTGAGTCTTAGGCACAGATTTCAGATTTTTGTCAAACAAAGCAAACTTCCAAAGCTTTTGTTATAACAGGCTGTGCTTCTGCATGAACTTTTAAAGAAAGGATACAAATACATTTTCACCCATAGATTACAAAATGATCCACTTGAAAATAGATTTTCTCAGTATTGACAGATGAGTGCTGGAAGGTTTTTGGTGAGCTTCTGTGAAGTATTGAATACTGAAAGAATACTGACCTGTCAGACACTTAAAAGAATAGATCAATTTCTGGGAAGAAGGCCTCAACCTAGCTCAAGAGAATGATAACTCAATACTTCTTGACATTTTGGCCCAGCATGAATTGGAAATACATGAACTCTCTTAGTCAATAGACAGCAAAGAAGTGGCATACACAATTTCAGGTTATATCACAAAAAAAATTAATAGTTTTCAATGTGAAATGAGTTCCCTGGTCATGGAAGGAAATTATAGTAATGATGTTACAGAGAAGCAATATTTTGACTTACTTTCTCGAAGAGGACTTATAGTTTCATCTAGCCAAATGGTAAAGTTTGTTTGTGCTTGTTTTGCTATACTTGATTATGCAGATAAATTTATTGCAAGACATAATCAATCTACTATAAGAGAGTCTGCTGAAAGAATTTTGGAAACTTCTCCAAAATATAAAAATGAATAACACACTGAAAAGGGATTTAAATTTGCAGCAAAAATTGTCGTGAATATATTTTACAACAAACAGCTTGCATCAGATGAAGTTTGAAAACATTTACAGTGAAGTGTTTAAAAAAAGGGCAAAGGTCAAAAGAAAATTTATTTATAGAGAAATTGTTGGTAAGATTTTCTACTAGTATTTGTTTTGTATTGCTGCAAAATTTTTCAATAACTATTCTTTTTGTTTGTATACAATCTTCTATTATTACATTACTGAAGAAAAAGAAAAAAAGTTTGTGTCTTTAAACAAAACAGGCCATATAGGCGATTGAAAATCATAAAAGCAAGGTAACTCACAGGCATTTATAATTCATGGATTAATGAACGACAAAGTGTAAATATGCAAGGAATAAAAATAAAATCAGATAAATTCTACCAACATGATTATATTATTTTCTCTGTTCAATTTTTAAAGTTAATTCTCTTTTTAGGTTAATTTCATATGCGGCCATGAATGGGTTATTTTTTTAGTTTACATTACTTTGGCTTGTTAGCTTTTACTCTTGAAATGTGACATGTGGGGCCATATTAACTAGTTGTCCACAGTCCAGTTAAAGCAGCCAACTCAGTTTTCATACTCTGTTTCTTCTCTTGACGACTACTTAAAAAGTGTAGTAGCGAATAAACATTTGCGTTAGAGAACTAAGACAGCATTTAATGTGTTTGTCAACTTTTCCCATGGCAAGGTTACAACAGGGTCCAGCTAGCACTTAAGATGTAGCAATACACGCATTAACCTGTTCGAGCATGTGGTGGTACAAGTGTACATTTATTTGGTGCAGTAACATTTGAGATAGTTAAGTCACTCACCACATTTTATAAAAGAAAAGGGTCTCCTGTATATGACACTAAGGATCCTGTTCTAGAACTCTGGAGAGAGTGGAATATCTCTTCATTGCCATTACTCCCAAGTCCACTCTAACCTAAAGTAGTAGTACCTTTTAGGATCCCATCTAAGGGTCAAATAGACCTGTTTCAAAACTATTCGTATTTGATAGAACTGTATAAAATAAAAAAGACCTTGTACGAAACTATACAAAGAACATGAATATGAACTCAATTCCCTAAACTCTAGGCATAAAATAACCCTAAACTGGTAGACATGCCATTAAAATCAATCAATCAACCAACCAACCAACCAAAAATATGAATATACAGCAGCAGATCCCTTATTTATGCATTTTTATTTACAAAAGCGCTCCAATTTTATGTTTGTTTATCAAGTTTCAAAGCTCCAGAGTTTGGTCATAAATAATGTCTAATAATATCCATTTTGATTGAATCATATTTTACCAGAAATATTAAAATGCTGGTATCTTTTAGTTTAGAAGAAAATCAACTTTTTATTTAAAAAAAATGATTAACTTGTACTTTATCAATGGGTGATACTTTATATTTAATCAACAGCATTATATTTTATAAACAGAAGAAATTTTTTTTCATATATTGTTATCAATTTGTTTATTAATGGGTAATATTATATATAAGAACTTGCATGTTCATTTCTTTTTATCTGATACATCATCATCTTTCAACATGCAACTAGAAATGATGAAATCCTGGTGTCTTTTAGTTTAGAAGAAAATTAACTTTTATTTTTTAAAAAATGATTAAATTGTACTTTATTAATGGGTGATAGTTTATATTTTTGCATTGAGAAAATACAACTGAGAATGATGATAGCCACGTTTATTGGCAACCCCAGCACAACGATCATCTTCTGCAACAGCCCTACCAATGTTAGTGATAAAATGGTCCTTGACGCCTTCTATAACAAGCTATCCTTCCTTGTTTATAGCATCCCAAAATACAATGTTCTAATCAGCAGTGGAGACATGAATGCACAAATAGGTAAAAACATAAACAACAAATTCAGCTTACACAACTCAACAAACAGAAATGGGGAACACCTAACAGACTTCATACTAGAAAATGAATTAACATAGCTTAATACAAAATTCCGGAAAAGAAAAAGAAAACTTTGAACCAATACATATCCAAATAATGCACAGATAGACATCCTCATGAATAAGAAATGGATTCATAGCACATCGAATTGTGAGGCATATTCCTCTTTTGAGCATGTGTCTTCCAATCACTGAATTGTCACAGCAAAGATCTGTTTGAGCCTATGCAGAAATGCAGTGCGAACAATCACAACTGCACACTATGACTGGTCCCTACTCAACATAAGGATATTAGTGATAAATATATGATAACACTAAGAAACAAATTCAATGCACTACAGGAAATAATGGAAACATCTACCCTGAATGATGAATATGAGAACTTTGTCAATGCCTATATAGAAGCAGCAGCTGAATGCATACCAACCTAAGTAAGCACAAAACAGAGTTCCCTGGGAGACATTAGCAGTTAAGAAAAAACATGACAATGTGAAAACCACATCCCTATGCAATAGGAGAAACCCAAATAACGCCAATGCTCAGAAACTTGAGAAGCCCCAAAGCGAACTAAATAACACATACCTAGAAGAACAGAATACATCCAAGACCAGATCAATAAAATTAGAGACTCAGTTGAAGATAGGCAGTCTAGGATAGCATGGCAAACTATAAATGAGATTAGAAGGAAGAGCACCGTAAGAGTCTTACTAAAAGCTGCCAGCCAAGAACAACAAATACACGTGTGAAAACAACATTTCAAGAATGTGCTTGGAAAATCCCCCAAAGATACAGATGAACCTATCTCAAAAATCATTAGCAATCCACAAGTCATCAAACTAGGACAGTTTATGCTAGAAGAACTTGATGTAGTACTAAGAAAAATTAAAAATAGGAAAGCCTCAGGTCTTGATGAAATACCCCAGGAAGTATGGAAAACAAGGAAATTTGACAACATACTGTGCCAATACTGCAACACCGTATACAACCAGAACATAAGAGACAGATGGACAAACGGCTATATCCTCCCTCTCCCCAAGAAAGGTAACATCGGAATAGCCAAGAAGTACTGGGGTATAACCCTTACTTCCATAGCGGCCAAGATTTACAATGCTCTGCAACTCAGCTGCATAGAACCTGAATTTGAGAAAGTTCTTAAGAAGAAATAAAATGGTTTTTGAAGAAAGTGATCCACAAAATTACAAATTTTGACAATCTGTTAAATATTGAAAGGTGTTTAAGCAAAAAACCTTAAGGCAACACTATTATTTGTACAAGTAGGTTGATTGTTTGGGTTTTTATGGCATATCAACATTTGCAGGTTATTTAATGCCAAATCCATTTTTATACAAATAATCAGTTCTATTTCAAAGAATTCAGTTTAGCATAAGTACACAGTTTGTCAAAAACATTTCTATTTCAAGCTATTCAATTTAGTCAAACAGTTCTAATTCAAACAATATAGTTTAGCTTAAGTACACAGTTTAGTTCTATTTAACCCATAGACAGGCCCCTATCAGGTGCTACCACTCCAGGGTAGAGTGGACCTGGGAGCAATAGCAATGAAGGGGTACTTCGCATTCCCCAAAGCTCCAGCATTACTGGAACCTCACCATCAGATTGTTTAGGGTCATATCTAGGACACTCATTGGAGGGTCTTACCCCTCTGCAGAGGTGCAATCGGTGTATTCTACAGCCCCAGCTGACTGGGCAATAGACTTCTCCAAGGTATTTGAATACATACACAGAGAGAAGATGGAGCAAATACTTCTGGCCTATGGTTTCCCCAAAGAAGCCATTGAAGCCATAATGATGCTATATAAAAAGCACAAAAGTAAAAGTTCGCTCACCGGATGGAGACACAGACTTCTTTGACATTGTCGCAGGTGTGCTGCAAGCGGATACATTAGCCCCATACCTGTTTATTATCTGCCAAGACTATGTGCTTCAAACATCAGTAGATTTAATGAAAGAAAATGGCTTTACGCTGGCAAAGGCAAGAAGAAGATACACTGCACGAATGATTACAGACATGGACTACGCTGATGACTGCAATTCTGGCAATTACACCTGTCCAGGCCCAATCTCTGCTACATAGTTTAGAATGGGCAGCAGGTGGCATAGGCCTCCATGACAATGCAGACAAAATAGAGTTCATGTGCTTGAATCAAACAGGTGACATTTCCACACAAGATGGTAGATCTCAGAAACTTGTGGATAAGTTCACCTATCTCGGAAGCAGCATCTCATCAACTAAAAATTATATCAACATGTGACTAGTAAAGATTTGGGTAGCAATCAATAGACTATAGGTCAAATGGAAGTCAGACCTATCAGATTAAATCAAGCACAATTTTTTCAAAGCAGCAGTTGTGTCAATACTGCTGAATGGATTCACCACATGGATGCTGATTAAGCATATGGAGAAAAAGCTTGATGGCAATTGCACAAGAATACAGCAAGCTGTATTGAACAAGTCCTAGAGGCAGCATCACACAAAGCAGCAGTTGCATGGCCACCTACTACCCATCTCGAAAACCATCCAAATTAGATGAGCAAGACATGCAGAACACTGCTGAAGAAGTAAGGGCGAGCTCATAAGCGATGTACTCCTGTGGACCTCCACACACGGAGAAGCAAGAGTAGGGCGACCAGCTAGAACCTATCTATAACAGCTCTGTACTGATACAGAATGTAGCATGGAAGACCTACCAAGAGAGAGATAGACAATAGCGACAATTGGCAGGAGAGGATCAGGGAAATCTGTGCTAGCAGTAAAACCATGATGATGATGACTTTATATTTAATTAACAACAATATACTAACTAGGACGAGTTAAAAGTTTTGGAACATTTTGGTACATGTTAATTTGTGATACATATATCATGTAATCAAAGCAGTTCAGGCCATGGTAGGTGTAAGATGTGCTTGGTAGTATTGTGATAGTGTGCTGACACATTGTGCATTGCTCCACATTGTATGTGATTTGAAAGCCCCAAATGAATGTACAATGTAGTCTAATTCCGGAACTTCTGCTTTACAAGTTCAAATTGCGCTATAAGACCATAGAAACAACCAAAAACATTTGTTGAGTGAAAGGTAAAGGCACACTTGATCACAGTACAGTAACCACATAGATCAAGAAATCTCACTAAGGAGGCAAGGTGAGGTAGGCCTAAAACCATGGATTTTGAAGCTGTGCTCCAAGCGATAGAGGCAAATCTAGCAAGTAGCACTTTGAGAGAATCAGGCAAGCCCAGCATCTTGCAGTTCAATGATTCACCCTAGTGGATGGTATCCAAAAGAAATGTCCAAATATATGTCTTAATATTACTTAAAATATAGAGTATGCTGAACTGGTAGTCTTGCATTTTGAACAGCTTGTACTTGACTGCAAATTATTGTAATAAATAAAGTTATTTTTAAATTACGTATGTATAAAGATTATTTAACCAAAATTGTAATCAACAAAAATATATATACTCAAGTATTACCTAATCTTGAGTATCATGGGACCTCTCAAATTTGATCTTCAAAAGATAATGCTACCATGTATCATGTGTGTTCCGTGTTTGGTTTGGTTAGGTTTTTATGGAATAACAACCATTGTAGATTATTTAATGCCAAATCCTGCTTATACATATATTAAATATATATATTATTTATAAACACATTTCATAGATAACATTCTTAAACAAGCCTAGGCTCAAAAAAGAGCACTCAGTTAAATGGTTTCAATTGCAATATAACAGTCAAAATTTAACATCAGTCATTTGTTTGCACACAGTATGTTGTATTTGACCCATAGATAAGATCCTAACAAGTGCTACCACTCTGAGTAATTTGTTAACATTATCCTAATTACAATATTTCATTATCATTATCCTAATTTCAGATTCTACCAGCTGCAGAAGTCATTTTCGTGGTTTTTAATTCAGTAAATGTTTGAAATACCAGTTTAACCACAAATATTTTTCTAAAAACCACATTGTTATTTTCTAAAAGAAAAAAAATATCCAGACTTTTCTTTTGACAATATATGGAAACGATGATACAGGAATAGAAGGATGTTTTTTTTACATTTAGTTTTAGTCACCAACCGTCAGAGGTGGTTGGTCTATGCAAGTAGCCTTCTAAAACGATTACCAATCTTATAATAATTGGGTAATAAAATAAAATAACCAATCATATAATTGAATACAGTAAATAGAACAATATTCATAATAACATAATCTCTGTTTTACATGAAATGGGAGAATTTGTTGACTGTTGCAGCTGGAAATTGTAAGAATATTAGTCTAGCCATCACCAAGCACATACACACAAAATTTATAGCTTATGTATTGTGCAACCTAATATTAAGCTAAAATTCAAGTCTCAGAAAGTTGCATGATAATATATACGAGGCTTATTATAGACAGTGCTTGATATTGCCAATTAGGGGAAATTTTTTTTTTTAAATTCAAAATGAGGACAAATCAGAGTGCTCCAAGCTTGAACAGAGGTCTATCATCAAATTTTTGCTGGCTGAGAAGTGCAAATCATGTGAAATTTACAGAAGAATGTGTTATGTTTATGGAGGAACATGTTTTAATAAAACAAAAAATGTTTACAAATGGGCTTGCCGCTACAAATCTGAATAAAAAAAATGGAGCAAAAATAAACTGACTTTCCAGTAATGAAAAAATTCTAGACACAGCAGTCAGTAAAGAAGGTCATGCTGAGAGTCTTCTTGGACATGAAAGGACCCATCACTATTGATTTCTTTGAAAAAGGTGCAACTGTAAACAGTGTTTTATCTTGCTAACTCCTTAGACAATATTCATCTCATTTATTGAATGATTCTCATATATGTATATTTGGTAAATGAAAAAAGAAATCATTACAATGATGAATTTTAATGTGGTATTTTGTTAAGCAACCAGACAGTTGGAAAAGGTACAAAATAACATTGAAGGAAAAATGAGCAGAATATTGTCATTAGCAGAGAAGATTTACAAACATTTCACAAGAACTGACTTATGGCCAAGTCACCCTTAAAGTACGAGTTACTGTAAAATCATTGAAGTTAAGCAGCAATGAATTTGTTTAATTCTGAAATAAGAGACTTTTTAGGAAAAGCAGAAACTGTAACCTGAAGCTTGTGAGCCACACTAAGCAAAACTAAGTAACAACATTACAAAGGAATCAAATTTTGTAAGTTTTATTCATTTTATTTCAATTTTAAAATGACTTCATTTATTCATTAAATAAATATCATTTATTCCAGGTAATTGCTAGCAGTCTAAAATACAAAAATGAGAGCTCAGCACACTCCAACATTCCAAAGGAATACTTCTTGTAATAGTCTTCATTATGAAAAATGAAATTGGCAATCTGAATTCAATTCCTGGATGAGGCTGTCTGAAATTCACTTCACACTAAAACCCTTGGGAAAGGCATGAATCCATCTTTTAAGTAACCAGTCTAAGAGAAAGAAAACTCTAAATTCAAGACAGCTTTACTCTGCTTAAAAATTGATCTTGTGTCATATCCTGTGGTGGACAGGTTATGTAAGCACATACATTCCTAAGTGATATCAGGACATATGTCACAACATTCCTCTTCAGATCATATTTTAAAAACAAGTATTTTTTTTTATAAAATAGAAACTGAATACAAAGCTGAAAACTGATCCTTAGCAACAAATTTTTGCACACATCTGTTTTCCTTAAAAGAAAAAACTTATAAGAGAAACTCACTGTATGTAGGTCGCTCAGTGTACTGACGTCCTGGCCTCTCAACATCAAACACTCTGATCATTTTGTTGAAGCCACAATAAAGTTTTTGGCCATCCAAACTAAATGCCAGACTGTGGGCGGCAACAATTTCATCCTGGAAAAAAAAAGTTGGTAATTATCTTGTAAAACAAGATGAGTTTCAAAAGGTCTGCTATACAGTTTTAATCAGTTTGAATTCTACTCAACAAATAATTTCGAAAAAATTAATAGAAACATTTTTTTTGTATTTTTTCATTATCTGTATCCCACTTTCAAAGAAACTTACAATTCATCATTAAGGCATGCTAAGAGCATAGATTATTGACTCCACTTTCACCATGTATCCCTATCAGTCATTGCCCTCAGCAAGTCCTCAAGACGACACCGAGTGTCCACACAGAGTTGAAAAATGTAAATTTTTGTTGCTGTGTCCATGTGTACGATTCCATAGGATAATGTTGCTAATGAGTTAATCCTCACTTTACCATCATCTTACTTTGATGGTTTATGAGATGAGATAAGTGACCATACAATTTTTTTTTGATAGGTGCTGCTTCCAGGATTTATTCAAAACAGTGTGCAGCATCCTTAATTAGTTTTCACCAAGCTTTTTCTACAACTATTTTGTTAAAGTCCAAGTGGTGTAATCATACAATAGTACTAACATGGTTACAGCAAGGAAGAATTCCCATTTCATTTATAAAAGAACAAATGCATTGCTATAGATTTTACTATAGAAAAAGATTGCAAATTATCTTTATGTGGAAACACACTATAAATAATATTAGTATAGAAATGTGTAGTTCTTCTTTATCCGTAGGATACTTATATTAAAGTTTCTACTTTCAAATCCATTTAAATTTTTATTAATAATTATAAAGGGTTTGTCTTTTTTCAAACAGTCAAAAGGATTTATGGAGAGCTAGCATGTTTGACTATATATACTCATGGGACTCAGGGGAGGGTTTTAATGTTAAAAAATATTGTTCCTTGTGGGCAGAGCTTCTCAAACTGGTTCATACAGACCCCTGAGGTGAATAAAATTTTGGCAGGGTATATACAAAAAGGGTTCACAGAATATTAATTTACTAGTTTTCATTTATAAACCCATTTATAACAGATCAAAAATCACTGGATTATGTAGACTAGCTACCAGATATTGTACTTCTAACACAATACCTGATTAGGTGTAATGGCCACTGCTGATACTTCATTTACATACAACCCACTCAGAACACTTAAAGAAGAATTTATTGAAATAGCTTTTGATCTTGAAGCAAAGTCTATGTATACATTTAACGAAATTTGATATTACTGTAGAAACATATTCCAAGCTTTGAGTAACTGTTAAGCCCTATTTTACAAGTTTTCCAAGTTTGTACATAGAGGAATCTGGTTTTAGCCATGTGCATTATTTACTAAGCAAACCAAAAAGTAATTTGAACATAGAACATAGTGATTCACAGCACAAACTCACAAACCTAAAACCTAATATTTGTGATCAATTCAGTTCCATCCTCACATTAAAGAATAATTCAAAAATTAGAAAATACATTGGCATTTATAGTTCACAGATTCTTTTCTCGTGTAAATTCTAGTATATACAAGTAAATTATTATTACTTAGAATATTCAAACTATTGACCTTATCTTTATTTTTATAATCACTACGTGACTTGTTGAGTAGACCAAGCATAGAGATGAATACAATTTGGAAAGCAAGAATAGAAAAAAAAAAATTGCAATATAAACCTATGGTAAAAAAAAACATGATGGAGACATTAGGTTTATAATGTCCCAAAAATTCACTCTGAATTGTCAGTCAACAACACTGATACAGTGGATAAGGCATCTGGTTGGAAAGTGTTTTTGAGTGAAATCAGTTGGAGGTTGTAGGTTCAATCCCAACAACAGGTAAGACTAACGAAGAATACCTACTATAACACTTGTACCAAGTCAGAATTGGAAGAGCCTACCCTTTTGGTTCAAATAAAAGATTCAGTGTGGACTCTCAAGTTTGACATGAAGGCTGAAGGACATTGGCTGAAACATTGTGATTATAACAAAATAGTCCAAATATTCTAAGTAATAATAATTATCAAGCTTCATCTCAGAAATTTAGACAAATACTAGTAAATTATGTTTTGTAATTTATTATTCAAATGATTTATTTGGGAGTGAATAGAAATTAAATTGTATTATAAGGGTTGCATCAAGTAAAAAGTTTGAGAAATCCAGCTCATGGGGAAAGAAAGGGCTCTTGGCAAGGTTTCTTTATTTAATGGCATATCAACCTTCATGGGTTATTGAAATGCCTAAGCAATTCTTGTAGAACAGCAGTGGTACTATTTAACCCATAGATGGGGAGATTAAGGGGTTCATACATTTCCCTAGGGTTTTAGTCTGAAAATGAATGTAATAGGGTGATTGGAGTTCAAACTTACTTACTTTGAGGTTACAATCCAGAACTTTAATAATTATGCCAGAGGGACTCCCCCAAAGAAGCAGCTCTTTCACAAGGAGTAACAAATAATAATCAGTAGAAAGCTATATTGCTGCAAGATGTAACTAATTGTACAGATTTTTAAATTTCAAAAGAAAAAATTAACAAATTATGTCTTACTAAATTAATTTGATAACATACTACATGGTTCAGCAGATGAACTAACATCTGTGTATCGGTAAAAGGGAGGATACTTTTTGCTTAGCCTTGTCTATCACTTTCTCTTCTTAGAGTGAAACATGCAATCCCAAGAATGAAGGAAGGTAGGTAATTACAATATTAATATACAGTATTGCCCATAAATAAATACACCTCAAACGATTTTTATAAAAAAGTTAATTTACTTTTAAATACCAGGATTTTATCATCTCTAATGAATAAAAATATGAAAACATACGAAATAACAGTAAGTACACTTCTTACCTATTTATGCAATTCTATTCTTGGTTACACAGTTCCTATGCTATTGAGTTTCATAATAAATAATGGCTAATAATATAAATTTTGAGTGTATAAAAAATTGGTTTATTGTTAATACTGAATAGGTTTGGTTTGATTTTATGGCATATCAACTATTTTGTTATTTAATGCCAAATCCATTTTTATACATATATAAATACAGTTTTGTTTACACTCAGTAAAATGTAAAAACAGTGCCATTTCAAACAATTTAGTTTAACATAAAGTACACAATTCAAATGTCAAAAACAGTTCTTCGTAAGTTTTTTTTTATTTTGTGTCATATTAAAGATTACAAATTGTTCAATGCCAAATCCTGTTTAGACTTATATATTAAATACACATGGTGTGTGAACATTTTTCTAATAACACTTTTGAACAAACTTGAGCTCATTTATCTTCAGTTAAATGATTTCAAGTATTTCTATGTAATATGAATCATTCTATTTACTTTTCCCCATTTGTTTACACACAGTTAAATGATTACTAGAGTTGTTATGTAACAGTCACAATTTAACATCAGTCATTTGTTTGCACACATTTAAATAGATATGTATGATATGTAAGAGATTAACATCTAAAAAGGTGAGCAAGCTTATAAGATTGCCCACAGTTAAATAATTTCAAGTATTATAGTTATTTAATACTTCTTCAAAATTAAGGCTGGCAACTACGTGGTCTGTATCACTCTCCATACTTTCTATAATATAGGTTCTTCATAGATGTTTTGTCAATCCCTGAGAATTGCACTGTTTATTGATTCTTATAGGCAACTTTGTTCTTGATGTCAAGGGGTGGTATGGAAATTGGTTGAGGGCATTTTGAATGCACTTCCAGGTTTTTCATTATTCACTTTGGTGTTCACCTGTATTTTCCCAGCTTGGCTAAAGGAAGCTTGTGATTTTTGTTGAAGTTGTTCAGGTTTTATGGGAAACAAGTTTTTTAGTTTGTCTTTAACGTTTTTTGATGGACAGATTGGTGACTTATGTAACAGCTGTTTTGTTGGAGATTTTGCACTTTTAAGGAGTAGTTCCAATGTAGGTCCCGACAATTTTCCTTGCTTTCAGGAAGAACAAATTCCTCGTGTTTCACCTCAAGTATTTCCTTTTCCTTTTTGTAAACATCACAAGATCCTGCATAAGCCAGATGATCTGGTCGGCAGTTTGCACATCGAATTTCTTTCAAGCAATCTTCCTCCAAGTGGTCAAGGTCTTTTTCACTGAATTTGGTACATGTCTGTCATCCTCTACAGGCTTCCCTGTGGTGTCCATATTTTTGGCATTTGAAGCATCTCAAAGGCATTGGGATGTACTGCTCGACTATCTCAAGATGTTCACCTCCTTAGGAGTACAAGGCTGGTTAAATGTCAAGATGTAAGTTTTGGTTTGGGATTTTTTGATCCATGAAAAAGTATAAATTTATCATAAATGGAAGGTCATTATGCAATAACCAGATCATTTCTTCTTAAACTTTCACAGTTTATCAGTGCAGTTTAAGATGTCACTTGATTGTTTAAAGCTATTTTGGATAATTGTACCCTTTAGTGTTATTGCTTTGAAACCAACTTCTGTCAAATAAAATATAGCCCTTACTGATTACCATATTGACTTTGTAAAGTCATTAAATCCTTGAAGAGAAAAGAGGATTGATTATTGATTAGATATAAAGAAGTGCTTACCACTTGGTCATAGGCTCGATAACTGCAGCGTAATTCTGCAGTAAAAGCATCCCACATGTGAATAGGTGTATCCTTTGATGTACTCACCAAACTGGTGGGGGAAGAAGAAAAAAAGAGAACATATCAATTCAGAACATGTATTTCAAAAATTAGAATTATAAACCAAAAACATTTAAATCCAAATAGAGATAACAGCAAACTCATTAATAATGGTCTGCTAGCTGCACACCTTGCAGATCCTTGTTAGTGAGTTTGATTCTCACTGGGTGCTCTATATTTCTTCAGAGCTTGTGCTATACTAAGCTAAAGTTTAGTAAATAACAGGAATAATGAGCTATTATAGATCTTTAACCATTACATCATGTAAGGCACTCTGGAGTAAGTCATTACAAACAGTACCTACAAATTTTTGGACAACACTAAAATTACAAAGGTTCAATAGTCTAAAACATTTCCAGTATGATTTAGCTTTGGTTTGGTTTGTTCATTTATAGTGGGTTATTTAATGCCAAAGCCTTATAGAAGGACAAGCAGTGATGCTATTTAAACCATAGCTGGATAGATAAAGTGGGAGAGTTTACATTTCCCCCCCCCCAAGAATATCAGTTTGAAACAGAATATAATAGTGTGACTGAAGTTTGAACTTACTTCAAAGCTGAGTTTTGGTTGGTTTTACTGAATATCAGAGGTTGTATTATTTAATGCCAAAGTTGGTTTTATTTGCAAACAACTATATGCTTTCAAATAACTAATAATATTGTAATCAATTATAGCTTTAATTTGATTTGGTTTATTTGTTTAACAGCATATCAACCTATAGATTATTTAATGCTGAAATTTTATTCATTTGTAAATGTTTGATTCTAATCATAACTAAATTTTTAAATGTTCTGTATTTTTTGAAAATTGCTTTTTTTTAATTGTCTATAATCATTTTTTTGCACAATTACATGATATCAATTATTCCTACCTAATAGAAATAATTTGCATACATTTTTGGTTTGAAGTAATTCAATCTAATATTAATAATTTGGTTACATGTGGTTTCAAGTATTACAATATAAAAATAAAAAGTAAAGTTGGCAACCTTAGTCAAGAGTGACCCAAAGCTCCCTTTTCGGTAGCTACTACACCAAGGTATAGGGGAGGGCGCAACTTCATCCCCTGGATTGCTCCACTTTACCCTTGATCCTTACCTTATAATGCTGAGTATTAAACAAGGTGGCATCAAGTACTATTTTCTGAATTTTTGGTATGACTCAACCTAGGACTGAACCTGATCTCCCGGATCATTGGCAAACATTCTACCCATTAGGCCAATGGTCTGGTTGTTCCAATATAAAACTAATGATTTGCATAGCATTATATTGTTTCAAGAATTTCTAGCCATAATGTGGTTTCAAGTAACTAATGATATTAATACTGTGTAAAAAATTAGAGCAACAAGTAACTATTCTTAATATAAATAATTTGTACACAGTTATATAAAACTAATAACTTTCAAACAGATCTATTTGACTCATAGAGGGGACCCTAACAGGTACAAACACTCAAGATCAAAGTGAATATGAAAGTAATGGCAATGAAGAGGTGACTCCATACTCTCTAAAATTCCAGAACTAAAGCCTCACCACCACATACAGTGTAGCACTATACCCAGGATCCAAATTTTCAGAATATTAATGATAGTGTTATGAAAATATCCCAAGATTTGATAAGAGATAGGATAACCATAAAATGAGTCAAACCAGTAGAGTTCATTTTTCCCCAACAACCACAAAAAAAACTGTTGGAAGAGTTTTCAACTGAGTACTAGTTTATCATATCTTTAAAGAAAAAAAATTGCTCATCTTATCCTATTAAACAAAAGAAGAGATAAAAATAAAAGAATACAGTTGTTTCATAACAGATTGACAAACCCTGACATGATGTATTGGTTAGTTCAATAAGTCCTAGCCAGCAAACTTGGGTCACCTAGTTTGATTGATGGGTGATGATCTATAGGTCATTTGAGACCACAGCTTTTATTGGACAAAGAGTCACATGATCAGTGACACTAAAGAATTAGTAATAAATTATTGTTAGTTGTGAGAAGCACTCGAATGGAGCAAATGATTGTTTCACATATACTCATGAATTTATTGTAAGGTTCCAACAGGTCATGAAGAAGAGTCGTAAGAAAAAAAATAAGGTATGCTCACATAAAAATTGTGTAAAGTAGTCATCCCACCATGAAAAACTAAGAATGTTGGAATTGCAAAAACAAACAGACTGACATGAAGCGACAGACAAGAGCAAAAATGGCAAGGAGAATGAGATACCGACAAAAGAATGAGTGAAGAGATGGGCACAGGTGCGAAATGAACTAAGATATAAGTAAGACAGAAAAGAAACAAAACAGAATAATGTATATACCTAGAAGAGTATTTAACCCAAAACTTTTTGACTTATTGAAAATAAGTATTGTACATTAATTTCTTCATTCTTCAAGTCATATATAAGTTATATCGCAAATATAAATGTAAACAATACTGTCCTTTTTTGGGTATTATGCTAGTTTTATATATATTACACACACACACACACACACACCCTAAGAAGGAAAAAAAGGTATTACACTTTGATCCCAGCTTGAAGGTCATAGAGTTACAGTCTGATCCAAGATAAAGTGTACAGATCCTAGACTGATCATTAGTACAAAATACAAATCTATACATAAATAAAAGGATAATATTTTGGTAACTTATTTGTTTTATTCTTCAAGTTACAAGAGAGTCTATCATTCAAAGTAGAGGCCATTGTGTTGCACCATCTGAAGCAACCCTTTTGTCTGTTCTTTGAATCACCACTGATACCAGTTTTTGTCACTCTTTCACTGAACTTTCCACCTCTTCTTGGTTGTTGAAGCATCATAAGGGCAGGGAGTAAACCATGGATTGGAACAAGCTCAATTCAGATTATATGCATGGAGTGGTATCAGTCTGATTCCCTCACATTCCTGGTGTTTATTCTGGAAACTAGCATGTGTGCAAATATTACAAAACTTTTAACTCATCCTAGTAATCCTATCAGAAATTATAAGAACAATAGTCAAACAATTTTAATGTCACTATCATTTAAGTCGTAACAAAAGGTAACAAGACAATTAATTTGCTGTTCTTGCACACAAATGACATCAATAATAAAAACTATTTCAATAAAAGAAAAACAAAACTCTAATCATGTCTGGTTTTGTCTTTGTTTTTAAATCTGATGAACCACGACAACATAAACTTTTAATGTAAGGGAGGTAACTTTATATACCTTTCAAGAGGGATATTTTTAAAGTATTTCAATTTTACATAAATACACTGGGAACAGTCAAACCACAGCTTTCATGTGTAACTTGTAGAAATATATTGACTAACCTCTTTTTATATCATAATTGATATAAGAAAAAAATGAATGCATTATAATTCTTCACCTGGTATAAAATGTGACTTTACTGGATTAAAAGGTTTCATTTTTTTAATAAATATACTTAAGAATTCAAATAATATAGTTAAAACAATTATCAGTTAAATTTTTGAAAATACTGTGCATATATATATATATATATATATATATATATATATATATATATATATATGCACACACACACACACACATAATTTAATTAAGACATTCATCAATGAAGTATACTGTGATTAATGAAATGAATACAAATTAACAGTGCTTAAGAAACTATATAGATGAGTTGATAGTATTGTGTATATATGTTTATGTTATTTTGTTAATGGCATATCAACCCTTGTGGTTTCTTTAATGCCAAATCGTGTTTTTGTTTTTTGGGGGAGTGGAGGTTACATGTATGATTTGTAAGCAAATAATTTGAAGTTAAATATTTTTGTTTTTAAACAAACAGTTAGAGCATGAGACAAATTTTACTTCACTGCTTGGTAGATGGTCTGGTTGGTTGATTGGTGTTTTATGGTATATCAACCCTTGTGGGTTATTTAATGCCAAATTCTGTTTGTATATATACTTGATTTTTGAGCAAATAATTTGTAGGTAACTTTATTTTTAAATGAGTTGTTAGAGCTTATTTGTTTGCACACAATTAAATGGTTACAAGTATTCTCATCTAACACAATCATTTGTTTGCACACAGTTGATGAGTTAAGTATTACAACTTAAAATTAGTAATTCTATTTATCAAGAATTCCTATGTAAAATAAATAATTTGCATACAACTGTACAGTTTCAAATAACTAAAAATAATCCTTATTAAAAGATTGAACAGTTCAATTTGACCCACAGATGGGACCCTAATAGGTATTAACAATCTAGATCATAGACGATCTGAGAGTAATGACAATGAAAGGGTATTTAACATTCCCCAAAGCTCCAGGGGTAGAGCCTCACCATCAGATGCAGTTTAGTGTCATATCCATGACACTCATTGGAGAGGCTTACCCTTCAGCAGAGCTGTGTGTATATAAATTTGTTTATATAAGGGGTTTTAAAAGCATATAAACCTGTGAGGGTTATCTTATGCCTAGGGGTTAGGAAATTGCATAAATGACACATTTACATTTTTTTGTTTAGTTGTTTCTAAAGAGTATTTCTTTTCTTTTCTTTTTTTTAATAGTTATATGATACTAAGTATTCCTATCTATAATTTGCATGCAATTGTACAGTTTCAAATATTCTGATCTTATACTAATAATTATATGGTTTTAAGTAATTATTTTCATTTGATAATTAGTCATTTTTTTCACACTGTTTTATATGGTTTCATGCCACTAATAATAATCCTTAGTAAACAATTATAGCTAAATACAAATAATCTATAGATACATAGTATCAAATACAAATAATCTTTAAAGATCTATTTAACCTATATATGGAACTAACAGGTACTACGACTCTAGACAAGAGTGGACCTGGTAGTAATGGCAATGAAGAGACACTCTGTGGATCTCCAGAATTGGAGCCTCACCATCAGATGCAGTTTAATGTCATACTCAGGACATACATTTTTTTGCAGAGGGGAGGGTCTTAGCCCTCAGCAGGGGATTTAGTTAGTGTATTCTAAACTCTGCCGACAGGGTGATCTGTTCATGTGAGTTTATAAAAAAAAATTTTTTAAATTGATGAATCCTCAAGAAATAATTCCTTTTTAAACTCAACTTAACTTACCAACATGTTTCTGGCATTGATGAAGACATACCAGGGTACCAGCAATAGTCATAGACTGTTCCACTTTCTTGCATTTTTAGAACAGATTCCTAGAAAATCAAAGTTAAATCTATTTAAGACAAATTAAAAATTATACATATTCTGTTAGTAATATAATCCTTAATTCTGATAATTCCTTGTTTGCAGTGCATTCCTACATTGAAATTGTTTAGATATGTTTATTTCGGTATCCAATCACAAAATGTGAACCAACGAAAGTTAATACATATGTATTAATTCCCAAGCTGACATTGAGTCACCAGCTTGGCTTAGGGATATGTCATCAGCCTGATGTAAAGTTAGGAGGGTTTCAATCCCAGCTAGGAACATCTTGCATGTCTAGCCACACTGAAGAGTTATGATACAACAAAACTGTCTTTGGATGACATTATATATATATGGTGCGATGAGTAAATTGTCATCTAAATTAATATTGCTGCAATAATAGAAACACAAAGACAAATAGATAAAATGTCTCCAGACAATGATCCCAAATGGCCTTAACTTCACATTAAACCATAAGATGTAGAGATATAGATTGACACAAACTTCTAAATAAACAAATACCAAAGTTAAATATCCGACTAAAGCAGTTATGGCTAATTTGAAACACCCACACCTGAAAAATATCTCTAAGTGTGGATCTCATTGTCAGGTGTTCATGATAGCAGAAATCATAAAGTGGTCAGTTGAAGACACTTGGATACTAAAAAATAATTTTCATTTAACAAATGGATATGCTTTGTTACCAGTTCATTTTTCTTGCTTCTTTTGGGGCATATCAACTCTTTTGAAAAAAAAATTATTCAAAGAAATTTTTCTTCACGAAAACTTTTCTCCTGATGATGACCCAAGGTCAAAGCTAATTGAGAACAATTAAAAGATAATTACAAAGAAATATTCAGACTTGTCTCATCACTTTTGTTCACATTATAAAATGTCCTATGTTAGTTAAGAGCCTGATAGGCTATATTGGCATTGGACAATAGCAATATAGAAAAGGGAATTTAAGCCACCAGATTATATGTACTTCTATATAATGACACAAATACCAACTGTTCAGGTTCTAAGGGTTAAAAGATGTTGTTCTTTTAGATTAGCTGCTTATCGTGACTCAGAAAACTAATCTGTCCAAATAATTTACCCAGAGTTGAGGGAGGTGGGGTTGAAGAGATAGATTTTTATGCTTTTCCTTCAAGTACAAAATGAACACAAATAGCCTCAGCTGAAACTTGAACTTGGATCCCCATTTTCGACACCAATAATCGTTATCTACACTTCTATATTGATAAACAGAAAATAAAGTTATCAGTTAAACTGGATTCACTTTGGCATTTTGAAGTGTTGTTCATGCTACATTGTACCATGTGTTACAATTTCATTGTTTTTTTGAAGTACCATATTTTTGTCGATTTATATAAGATCTGTATTTCAAATAATGTCATTATTTGTGTATAAGACACAATTTTTCCAGATTTTTCAGTCCAAAAGTTAGATGAGCATAGTTACAAGAACTATATAATCAATTTTTATTCTAGACACATGCCTCACCATATTCAGAACAGAATGACTGAAACTAAGTTATATTTTTAGTCACAATACATCTTACACCATTACAGAGAAATATCTACTGGAATATCTATTTGTTTATAATTCTTTTTCTCCTAATATGAAGTTACTTTTGCTGCAACTTTCTTACATTTTAGTGTGAACATGTCCATCTGTTTATTCTAAATACTAAGTAAATTTTGTGCTTTAAGACAATGTAAACTATTGGGTTGGCAACTAAGTTTCCCCTATTTTTTAAAATTTTGGAATCTATTTTTTTTTGAGAATTCTATTTTGGAACCATTTTGTAATCTATTTTGTTTTTTTTCTGAGTTAATTTCAGTTTATTTTCAGATTATTAAAATGGAATGTCAAGTTAAGAAAAATATGCATTTTCGACACCTTCTTTTTGCTTTTAATCAAGGTTCTAAGGCTGCAAAAGCTGCTCATGACATTCATTCTGTGTATGGAGAGGGTGCCATAGCTGAAAGAACCGCTCATGATTGGTATGTCAAGTTCAAAAATGGAAATTTTGGCCTCAAAGACGCACCTCATTCTGGCCATCCAGTTGAGTTCGATGAAGAGCAATTAAACCAATTTTTGCACAGAAATTCTTGTCAAACGACAAGAGAACTGGCAGAAAAAATGGAATGCTCCCACATTTCAATAGAGAAGCATCTTCACTCAATGGGAAAGATTCAGAAGTGTGGAGCATGGGTTCTGCATGCTTTAAGTGACAACAAAAATCAACAAACCACAATCTCCACTGGTTTACTTGTTCATCACCACTCAACTCATGGATACAAGAAACGATTTCTTTACCGAATTGTTACTGGTGACAAAAAAAATGGTGTCTGTAGATAAATATGAAACAGCATAAGGAATGGCTTAGCCCCAGTAAACAAGAAACACTGCTCGTAAAACAATGTTGTGCACATGGTGGGACTGGAAAGGGATTATCCATTATGAATTACTTGAATGGAAACAAATGGTCAATGCGGAGCTCTATGTTCAACAGATGAAATGACTCAACACAACTATTCAAGAGAAAAGACCTATTTGGCAACAGGGAGTTCTTTTGCTACACGACAACGCCCGCCCGCCCCCATATTGCTAATATGACCAAGGAAGCCATTCAAACGCAAGGCTGAGAAGTGCTACCACACCCACCATACTCTCCCAATTTCCCGCCAACAGATTTCCACCTCTTTCGATCTCTTTTAAATGCTATGCGTGGAGTTTCATTCAATACTGATGCAAAATTGAGAACTTGGTTGGATGAATTTTTTGAGTCGAAACCAGATGATTTCTACCGTGAATTATTGAAAATCTTGTTGAACATTGGGAACAAGTTGTAAACAAGAGAGAATATATAATTGACTGTTATTTTTTATCAAACTTAAAAAAAAAAATTTGAATTAAAAAAAATTTAAATTAAAGAAAGAAAAAAAAAAAAAAAGAAGAAAATGGCAGGAACTTAGTTGCAAACCAAATGTATAAATTCTTATTTTTAGTCAGTACAAACCAAAAAAAAAAAAGTTAAATCTTAAATTTAGCTCATACAAATTCTAAAAAGTCAGTACATATTATAAACAGGAATTTTTTCCAGAATATCATAGTCCAAAGTTAAAGGTGCACATTACACACAAATAATTATGGTAAAGGTGTATTTCAATAAGAACTTAGCATAAAAAGCATGTTTTACTCTGATAACAAAATTGCAGATAGTGAAACAATTTTTTGTCATACACTTACCAATGGTGAAACGTCATTTATTTCAGAATTGTAGATCTGCTCAGGAAGATTAAACAGCCGAAGACAACGATCATCACTATTGGTCAGAATACAAGAGCCATCAGGTGCCCTAGAGTTTACAAGAAAAGAGATCAACAAAAACGTTTTGAGAAGAATCACATTAACATGGGGAGAATTCAGCAATAGATCTTTTCAATTTAAAAGAAATAACAGTGATAACAAAAATCCTTCGTAAATTTCAAGTATAAGCTTATTAGTCTCAAAAAACTATTTTTAATACAATAATTTGCACAGTTATATGGTATTAAGTATTCCTATCTAATACAAATAATTCAGTTTTACAGCATCAAGTATTCCTATCAAATATAAATAATTTTCAAAGAGATCTATTTGACCCATATCAGGTACTACCACTCCAGGTCAGAGTGGACCTGGAAGTAATGGCAATGAAAGGGTACTCTACACTCCCCAAAGCTCCAGAAGTGGAACCTCATCACCAGATGCAGTTTTGTATCATACCCAAAACACTCCTTACTCCTCAGCAGAGAATGCAGTTGGTATATTCAAAGTCACCCACACACACTGCTACCCAGACAGCTATTAATAAGTAATGTATTGCAAAATAAAAATAAAATCCAGTTAATCAATTCAGATCAATGTAATACTTGAGAAAAGAGAAAAGAAGTAAAATGGACTTACCACTTGCATCCTTTTAGGAAATTATTCTTTGTAAATTCTTCCGAGCAATGCGTCAAGAATTTTGGTGCTTGGCCAAAGTTGTAAAAACTGAAATAGCAACAAAAAAGAACCAATTATTCCCAAAACCATTTAGGATAATGTTTGTATTAATTGCTCCCTATATATGTAGGGGGTGGTATTTATCTCAACCCAAACAACGCTGGAATGTAACACAAGGTTGGTTTAAAGTGGACACCACAGGAAGCATACTTCCAGATGAGGAAACCTAGCCCTTATCCCGTTAGACAAAGAGGGCAGGTGGTACCTGTGAGGAAGGCTTCCTGGAACAGAGCTGATTTATTTTCATATACCACCCAACCTGAATGCGACATGCAAGTATGGGTGTGTATTTATTTGGATCAGAATGCTTTGCTTTTTTATTTGTATACTTCAAATTTAAAACTTTACACTTTTCAATATTAGAATAATACCAAAGTCATTTTGAATGTACATTTTAATGCCATCAGAAAGAGTAAAATTCATGCAACACTTGTCAAAAAGTCACAAAGATAGAAGACAGTGACTGAATGTAATGTAGAAAAATGCAGAGATTTGCACTCCAGTGCCAGTAAAACAAAAACTTAGTTCTATAAATATTGAATAATGGTTTAAGTTTAGGTTTATTAGTTTAATGACATATCAAACTCTTAGGGGTTATTCAAAGCTAAAATTTGATTAATTTCTAAATGTTTGATAATGATTATATTCAATTGCATTTTTTTGTCTATAATCATTTGTTTGAACACAATATCAAGTATTCCTACCTAATACAAATAATTTGCATAAAATTATATGATTACAATTAACTATTTTTATTTGATAATAATATTCACATATAGTTATATGGTTTCATGTCGGCCTATTGGCCTAGTGGGTAGAGTGATTGCTAATCATCCAGGAGAACAGAATTCAATCCCAGATCAGGTCATACCAAAAATTCAAAAAATGCTTAACACTCAGCATTATAAGGTAGGGATCAAGGGTAAAATGGACCATTCCAAGGTAAGGAGTAGCACTCTCTCATATACCTCAGCATAGTAGCAAATGAAAAGGAAGCCTTCAGGTCGCCCTCAACTACAGTTGCCAACTTTACTTTATATGGTTTTAAGTAACTAATACTCCTTAATCCGAATAATTTGCATACAGTCATATGATATCAAGTATAACTATCTAATACAAATAATTTTTAAATATATCTCTTTTGGTCAGAGTGAACCAGAGAATGATGGCAAAGAATGAGTACTCCATATTTCCCAGTGCTCCAGACCTGGAGCCCCACCACCAGATGCAGCACACATGCTTATACCTATATCATCATTAGCCAAACAATAGATGACAATACTTAGCTTCAGTTATATTTTCCAAGGTTAAACATGAAAAGTAAACAGTATTGAATGTGCATTTCATATTCAATCATGATCACTTCTCAAACTTTCAGTACTGGAGGCATATAAAATAATCAACAATTTTGTTTCCTTCCCAGGCAACACCTGCTCTTTTGTCTAAAAGGAGTAAAGTCTAGGTTTATTGCCTGTTGCCTGAGGCACCCCTAAAGGGGAATGCAAAATGAATCTAAGCAATTTTTGAAACCGTCACATGGGGGGGGGCTGCTATCCTGGGACTATAAACACAACCAAGAACCTGTGTTTGAAGTACAAGCTTTTTAATAATATACAAGATCTATTCAAAATATATCTAGCCATTTTATTTCAAGAACTAATTGTGTAACTTTGGTATAACTTTACTAAAATATCAGAGTAGACATGAATACACTCCCTTTGGGTTACTCAGACATTAATAGAATCACTGGCTCAAGTTTAAATCCTGGATGAAACTGTCTGCATTTCACTTGGAAAAGGCATAAATCTATCACTTCTTCCAGCAACTGGGGCTAAAATGTAGAGTAAACTGGGTTCTCTAGCTATGGTAAGGCAACCAGACAAGGAAAACTTAGAATTCAAACCAGTTGTACTCTGCTTAAAAATTGACCTTGTGTTACATCCTGTTCATGGTGGAAGGGTTACTATTGCTAGTAAACTGTTTAACTATTGGATTTACAGTGACCATGCAAGTGGATTCTTCATGTTTCATACAGGATTGGTTGACAAAACACATTACACAGACCTGTCAGGTCTACTGCAGATTTGGCACCCTGTAACTTGTGGCTAAAAAAAAAAAAAAAAAAAAACACCCCAGACTGAGATTATGTAAAAAGAGGTGATCCTGATTGAGGTCTTTACAAACTGTTTCAAAAAAGTGAGAGGGATACTGGGGTAGTGTGTGAGGTCCCAAGGGAAGTACTTTGCATGAGATTAGGGTACCATTGCCTTAGGCAGGCTACTTTTTTTTATTAATATTAAAATGATTAGATGCTCTATGGGCAGATGTTGTAAAAAGAGAATTACAAAAAACAATAGCTTACTGGTATTCTTCGGCTTCATCCATTTCTGTTTGCTGGGTTTCAAATGGTGTATTTTCCTTCTGGGCATCTTCTAAAAACAAATCAGCTTCCATGAATGTAGGCTTCAATAAACTCTGACTGGAATCATATTTGGAACTTTTTTGATGAGTGTAAGAAAAACTGCCTGCCTCAGAATCCTGAATACAAGATTCCTCTTTAACTCCATTATTATGGCTTTCTTTCCCAACTTGTAAGTCTGGTTTAAATTTCTTATATGGAAGACCTAGTTGGACGTGTTGTGAATCAGAATTTGGTTGATCAACTTCTTTGATATCCTGAGAATCAAGATTTTGTTCAGAAACTTCTTGACTTGACTGAGAAATCTGATGATAGGCTCGTTTTTTTGTAGTCATGTTATCAGAGACACATTCTTTGAATACATCAGGAGAACCAGCTCCTGGTCTGCAGTCACCTGAATCACTTTTAAAATCATCCTTGCAAATAGAATTTTTTTCTGAAGGAGAAGCACTGACAGGAAGACAAATTTCTTCAGCTTTTAATGACCGATCTGCATTACTAAAAGAATCAAGTTTTAAAGAATTTTCACTCTTACAACTGGTTGACTCAAATCCTATCACGCTTTCTGATGTTGAGTCGAGACTGTAAGTTTTTGGTTGTGAGGAATCTGCAGATTTCAAAGACAAATTGCTTCCTTTCAAACTGCATCGTTCATCCAGAGAATTCAAACTGTCTTGGAACTCAGATGTAGAAAATGAACCCCCGGAATGCAAATTTAATGAGCTATTTTCACTTGTACTAACAACTGACCACTGAGGCTCCTCTGAGCTCAGAGAAGAAATGCTGGAGATTTGTGAATTTGAATCAGCTGTGGAGACTGTACCGCACTGAGATGCTAAAACACTGGTGTTTTTAATGCAAAATTTCTTCTCATCTGCCATCTTTTTTTCCATGGGAAAATGTAAAAGTAAATAATAAAGATTGTTTTCAGCAGGCCAAAATTTTTTTTCCTTCGTTTAAAATCTTGAAAGTATAGTTAGCTTCCTTTTCTGAAAATAAATAAATAAAAAATAAATAAATGAATAAATAAAAAAGAAATTTCCTATTATATTTCAATAAAAAAGAGAGTTGGAAAATATCAAAAAAGGAAAACGAAATATATTGAGAGTTATCTCCCTTACTTTTCTAGACACTTTCTGCTAGTACCACATCCTGGAGGTTTGCTCATATGATCACACTTCCAACTTCCATCAGTGCTACATAGTCGGGCATCTCCAAGGAGTGCTGCTAAGCCAAAAACCCTGCCGATTCAGGCATGCCCTGTGGCACCCCAAATCAGAAATGATCAACAAGACAATTTCACCACCACCCACTTTGTAGATGAAGAAAACACCAAAACATTCAGCTAAGGACCTAGCTAACCACTTGGAAATTAGACTTGCAGCTTATGTGAGACCCAGGTCTTTACAGTGCCCATCAATAAAACTGTGACAGGCTGGACACTGCGAGAATTGATGCTACCAATTGCCAAGTAGGGAGCTTGGTGATCTAAAATGTGGAGCCTGCTTAAACCACATCAGGTGAATGCTGCAATACACATGGAAAATCAACTGGTTTCTATACTAAAAAACAGTCCTAATTTATGTGCAAAAATTGGCTTAGGAAGCTGTAATTTTTATATTAGTATTTTTGCTTTTTCTTTTACACAGTTTTTAAAATTTCCAGGAGATATTCAGAGATGATCATATTTGACTCACCTCAAAAAGATTTGAAGGAGCAAAACTCAAAATAATTTATGAAATCTTTTTCCTCCAAGAATGTTAAAAATATATTCTTAACCAATTAGAATCATAGATAAAACATCAACTTTTTATCTAATTTTGAGCCTAATTCAATCTTATAAATAGTGATAAAATAAATACATCTTTTGCAGGTTTTACAGATCTATTCAGTAACCTACTCAGAAACTTTCAGCTTTTGAGTGAAAACTTAGCATTTTGTTCATAAAAATGCATTTAATTTCAACACCGCTTAACTATTTCAAATTGAACAAATATGTTTTGCTTACATAAATATCCATATTGCTATTCAATCTTTCCCTCTACTGATGAAAATTTCAGCTGCAGCCACATATATATATTAGCATATAAATATACTTTCTCTCTTACATAGTGATATAGACACACAAAATTTATCAACTAGATTAAGGCTAAACAAAACTGCCACATTTCATACATAAAACTTTACTTTCTTGTAATGCGAATATTAGCAAATACTTATGTTCTGACTAATATTAACTTTTCTTGAAAGAAAAGACTTTGTAACTTTTCTCTTCTCAACAAACTTTTCCCTCAATTTAAAAAAATAAAACTTATTAATTTCTAGAGCTGTGCTTTATTCATACTTTGCTAGCACAAAAACTCGAATTTTTATAAGCATGTACATAAAGTTAGCACAGGCTGTCTAACCTAAGGACACAAAAGGGCCATTACATTTAAAACGGCCAAAAGATGAACCGGGGACATGATTTCCAAAAGTCATAATGCTAACTTGCAATTCAGCTGATATGCTGCTATTCATTTATTTTCATTTTCTTCATCAAAATAAATACACAGAGTAAAAGTTGTCAAATCTATTCCTTCCCACATTATGAAACAAAAAATTTCCTCATGTTCTGTTGTACGAGTTAGTTTTCTATAATCATATTCACTCCTACATCACAATAGATATTTGAAACAAGCCAATGTAGAATTCACTGTTCTTATGAAGAATGCTTTTTAAATGTATATAAAATTGATGTATATTTCTACTTTTCAGCTTTTGATCTTCAAGTGAATGTGATGGAGATATTAAAAGTACATTCTACCCTTCTTTGGGGAGAAACATGGTCAGACCATGGCTGATCTTAAAATTGATTATCTGTTTGAATCAAATTAGTCAGTAAAGCTTAATACTGTTGCTACTGAAAAGTATAGAAGGGGTGAGAGACAAATGACCAAGTTTTAAAAAAAATATTAAATCACAAAAATTGTTCATCCTCGTGACATAGAAAAGTAGTTTTTAGTCAGCATATTTGAGACCACTAGATTAGCAGGTTAATTATGAAAAATTACAAATATCCAGAAACAAAATTCATTTCTGAAAAAATTCTCATAAAAAAAATCTGTGATAAACTGAGCTCTGTGAGCAAAAATTTCCCGCAAAAAAGTGAATATTCTTTTATAATATTAAATGTTTTCAAAAGTTTTAGCAAAGCTGTCTAGTCTGTAAAGAGAACACTGGGAAATTTTGCACACAAAATGGGAGTAGCTTCCTGTTTTATGGATATATTCTGAAAAAATGACTACGATTTTTTTAAAAAATAGAACAAAATACTTCTTCTAAGACTTTCATTTGCTAATAAACAAAATATATCTTTTTCAGCATAATTTTCTTCTCACATAATACACCTAATACAGTGGTGAATATTAATCATAGAGAACAAACATTATATGGGGAAAATTTCAGGTTAAAATTAAACTAATAACTATGTGACAGTCCAGGGCCATATATATATATATATATATATATATATATATATATATGTATGTGTGTGTGTCAGACACAAAACTGCACAGGTTGTGTTACAGTACATCTTTTAGTCACAGGTATTTGGCTTATTCTTTTTAACTCATTAGTCATTATGTTATTTACTGCACTTAAAACATTTTTCCATTGAAATACATCTTTTTTCAACTTGAACATGAATTGAAATGCACGATAAAATACACAAAATGTTAAATGTTCATATTTTGGGACATTGAAAATTTCAGAGAATTTTTCAGAACTTACGTCTTATTGAAATGGCAGTAACAAGCATTACACTTAAAAATACAAATATTCTGTGATAATCTTCATCTTAAGATATACCCAACATTAGACCCCTTTGACAGGCAGAGTACAAATTATCAATTCCATCTTTGGTATTTACATTCTCAACTAAGACGTGAATATCTATAAGAAAAATCAAGTCAATTAGCTGATTAAATTTTTGTTTCAGACAGTCAAAATTTGGCAAAATCTAAATATTTTAACATATTTTATAATTTTCTGATTTTGAGCCATTTTCTGGACCTTTTTGAGATTTGACTTTTAACTGAGCCTATAACACAATTCTATTGCTGAATAATAATGACTGATTTCTACAAGACCAAGGCTTTCCAAGGTAATTTTGATAAGGTTTAAATGATGTTCTTTTTCCACTAATAAAAACTTTTATAGTAAAATGCCATCTTTTAGAGTTAAAATTGACTTTAAAATGTGTCACTTTTGTAAAACTCGTGTAATATTTTCTCATGATTCTTATTTTCTAATTATAATAAAGTCAAAAAATTTTTTCATTCATCCTATTTAATCGATAACCCAAAAGGCCTGTGGTCACAAAAGAATGTATCTTTTTAACTTTTTCAAAATACATTTTCCCAATAAGGCTAAAATTGGTGAAAAATGTCAGGTAGTGATAAGGCAGTCTAAACTTAAAACTCTGTGTGTGTGTGTGTGTGTGTATATGTATGTATATATATATATATATATATATATATATAAATACACAGGTCATACAATTAAAATGCATTTAGTTAGAAAGAATTAGAGTTGACTGGAGTTTGGGGGAAAAAAGTGTCAAGTTTTAGCTAGGATCCTAATAAAGCTGCTGAGTTTTTTGTTTTTTTTACTGGCCTACATAAAATTTAACTGGTTACTACTGACATGTTTTCAAATAGAGGACACTCACTGAAAAATTTACACATGTATTTTCAAATTCACCAGGTAGAAGTAGCCTCCCATTTTACGAATGTCCCCAAAAAATTCAACTGATTAAATTATTTACATTGCTATTAGTGTAAAAGTTGGTTTTTGTTTTGTTTTGCTTCATTTTGTGCCTTAACTCTTTTGTCTAGGCTTGGGTTTTCTAATACTGACAATGGTTTAAAAAATTAGATTCAAAGGTCAAAAACAACATGGATAAATTAAAACAATGAACTTTTTCTTTTTCAAACCAATTAAATTCCAAATTTGATCATAGAAAGATTTTTTTCTTTTCTTTTTATTATTCACTTGTAAATGACTGAAACTACTAAGGGGAATCAAAAGTTTTGCAATATTTTGGTAACATGAGGCACAAATCAGCTCCAGATGCTTTTGCTGAGATTGTGAAGGTGATGAATCACACAAGACTATGAGATGCTGAGCTCACTTCATACTCTCCAAGTGCCACTCACCAGATTTGCCACTATGATTTGGGGCACAACCTGGAAATCCATCGTTTTAAGATTACCTCACCTTGCCTGATTGTTGATGTTCTAGCAACCAACCAAAATAAAATTTCTTGAACCATCTGGTTACAGCACTGTGATCAACTGCATCTTCACCTTTCACACAACAAATGTTTTGGTTGCTTCATAGGTTTAATTGGCCTAGTTTGAATTCATAAAGTAAGTTCCTAAATTAGACTCCATTGCATGTTCATCTGTGTGACTTTCAAATCACAAGTGGAATGAAGCAATGCACAACTTGTCAGTATACTAAGTACCATCATACTACCTTTCCCAGCTTAAACCGCTTTGGTTACATGATATATGCACCGCAAACCAACACAATTTAAAATATAGCAAGAGCACACCAAAGTATTTTCATTAAACCCTTCCATCATTTCTTTATTGTTGGTTAGGGTTTTTTGCCATATAAATAAACTTTACAGGTAAAAAGTCTATGTTATTAAAATTTTCAAATATTCTTTTTAACAAGAAAGGGAGAGAGAAAAAGGAGCTTATTTTTTATTTATGTATGTTTGGTTTGGTGGCATA
>OY757917.1:44592066-44649566 GCA_963585895.1 Sepioteuthis lessoniana | reverse complement strand
AATTTTACAAAAATCCTTTCAAGTTTTCTGATTAATGCCTTGGTTTCAGGTTGGAATTGGTGGATGAATTTACCAAAATTGTTCCGAGTGCTTCCATGTATTTTCGTTTTTTTATAACATAACAACTTTATGTAAACGCAGAGTTGGATAAAACTGAGATGCTGATGAATTTAAAAAACAGAACACTATCAACGGAAAAAGAATATTATCAAGGAATAGAATATTTTAAAACATAAAGGCATTTCAAAATATTTCTTTTAGAATATTCCAAGTTTTTTAATAATATTCTATTTCCTTTGATAGCTTTCTGTTTTTTAGATTCATCAGCATCTCAGTTTTATCCAATTCTGCGTTTACGTAATTTTTTTATGTTATAAAAAAACAAAAATACATGCAAGCAACCCCTGCTGATGGCCTATGAAAGGTCCAAAAGCACTTGGGACAATTTTGGTAAATTCATCCACCAATTCCAACCTGAAACCAAGACACTTATCAGGAAACTTGAAAGGATCTTGATAAAACTATATAGACAAAATGTGTTTTTATCATTTAATCAAACGTTTAAATATATATATATATATATATATATATATATTGTTTATGTATATCTAGGCTGCATTTTCTCTTTTAAACATGTTGGATTAAATACAACAGACACTTTGTATTTGTCTATTCTACATTTGATCCATTCAAATCCTCAAATAAGTCGTTTGACTTTTGAATGGAAACATATGGCGCCTTCCAAAATACATTTCATCCAAAAGTCAAATGAGTTATACAAAGATTTGAATGGATCAAAGATAGATTAGGCAGACACAAGGTGTCTGTCTTATTTGAACAAACATTGTGTATGTATACGTATATATATGTATATCGTGTATGTGTGTATATAAATGTGTATGCGTGAGCGTGTGTGTACTGAACCAAATATTCTGGTAAATGGTATAATGCTAGAAGTGGTCAATGCATTTGTATATCTTATTAGTGATGCTGACAAAAGACGGCTCTCTTAATTCTGAAATATTCCCGCACATCCAAAAAAAATATCCGATGTCTTTAGAAAGCTAGAAAAGAGGGCAAAGGAAAACTGCTATATTACTAGAAAGATGAAAGTCAGCTTTATTTATCAGAAATAGCTTAGACTAATGGAATGTTTTCAACAAAAATTCAAGACAACTACGCAGTGTGAGATTATAGGATTTACACACCTATATTTTTTAAATGGCCATCGATGACCGCGTGGTACAAAAAAATTCTAGAAAATAGGCGGTATGATTTACTTGTAAATTAATTAGTTTCGGGAACTTATATGTCAGAGAAATCACGTGCCTTGTGACTCCAACTATATCCACGCCTTTGATTTTTTTACCGCACAAAATAAATGGTGTGTTTGGAGCCGGCCACATGACATGATTACCTATATATACCCGACATTTTCGATGGCTAACTCGCTCAGTCTTCACTTCGCCAGCTAGCGACACATAGTTAAAGACTCACAACATGGGCGCATATATAGTTTGTGACCTTTTTCCTTTCCTGTTCTACCTTTCGACTGGACTTGTTCCATTCTCACACACGTGCAAGGACTCTGACATTTCATCATATCTCGAAAGAGACAAATGACCAACGTGGAAGGAAACACGGTTTTCTTAAATACATTGCCATTTTCCGGTATCTTAGTACTTCGCGTGAAATACTGAGTCAACATACACATATAGATGTACAGGATACTTTTAACATTTAGTCTTCTCGCATACACCTAGATAATAACACATAAACGTAAGTAAGAATTCTGACATTCTTACCCTTTCTTCCTAAACAAGATACGCATTTAGCATAATATTCGTGTCAGTTACACACTGTAATATTCCAGTCAAAGGGAAGTAACCCCTAACTACGTCACAAGCATATATCTCCCTTGACTTATCCGGAAAAGGAAGTTACTGTTGAGTCATTAGCAAAAGAGCGGCACTTGTAAATAATGTAAATAGAGTATATTGCTAGGGAATAAGTCAATTCTACCTCAAGCTGCTAGCTGTTAACATCTCTTTGTGTTCCATTCTTTTCTTTGTTACCTGCGAGCCGGGCTTTAGACAACACACACACACACACACAAATATTAACAAACTATATTCGAACATTCATAATGTTTTTGTAATGTTTATTTTTTATGTACTTGTTGATATATGAATATATTTTTGTTTGTATTGCCTTTTGTGAACACTCATTTGTCTACGTTGTTTATATTGTCTGCATCAACATGTCACCACAAGATGGTTAAGCAAGACACCAGATACTAAAATTTAGAGCTCTGGACTTAAGGCTTGTTCATACATGAAGATAATCTCAGTTGAGAAAAAAAACATAGTTTATATATTGTAACAACAATACAATTTGTGAATTGGTCAATTGTTTTGATGATGTAGATGTAAAGGACTTTACACTCCTATAATTTAATTTGGGCGGTATGCCACTTGTTCCCACAAAGATGGCGGACGCTCACATATTCAGTCTCGGGAAACCATTGGCTAGGAGAACCACGTGACATGCTTAAAACTACGTCCGCGCGTAAATTTTAGCCCTGTGTTTGGAGCCACCTACAAGATGCGTGTTTTCTATAAATACGTCGTCTTCAAACACCCTTTCTCTCTTTTACCAAATTTCTTTGCAGCGGCAACACACTCCCTCCAGTGTGAATCAACAGGAGTGAAAAGCAACAACATGGATGGGCCTCGCAGACATTCATATACATTGACTCTTTCCTGTCTTAGAGAAACTGCCTGTTTCTAATCATAAAAAGAAAGACATTTCAAATATGTAATCCTTTTGTAACTTAGTTGTGTTACACACACACACACACACACATATATACACACACTATTATTTTGTTAGTAGAATTAGTAATATCTTTTTATGTATCAATGTAAGTTTTATTGTTGTAGAATATAAATTTGTTTTTGTTCGTCGCTTTGTTTTAAATGTTCATTTTGTTTGCGCCATTTCATTTGTTTCATATCTTTTACTCATTTGTTGCATATTCTTCACTCATTGGCTTCTTTCATTTACTACTTTATCCATGTGCCTATATTATGCCTATTCTACCTTTTTTCTAAACACTCTATATCAAACTTCAACGTTAAATTATCGGGGACCAAAAATACCATAAATACATATCACTACTACAGATGATACATAAATAGAAGAGTGCCATTAATCACAGACCCACTGAGGTTATGTAGGGAAGAGAAAAATTTTAAAAAGATAATTAGATTTAAAATAATTGTTAAAAATATGCAAAAATTCCCAGAAGTCCCTAACAGGAAGAGGGGTGATGAATGTTCAAAGAAAAGGAACTGTCCCGACAAAAGAAAGAATCTCGTTCACTTTCACCAGAGGGCAGCGGAGTAACAACACCTAAATCTTTCTTGTTGTGGTGGAGGGCGCCATGCATCCATCTCTAGACGACACATTGGCTGACCTTTCCACAACTAGCAGCTATCTCTTTTACCAATGACTACGACTAAAACACCAAATAAAGGACTTGTCAGAATCACAAAGATGACACCATACAATGGACTACGACTGAAAACACCGGATTTAGACATATCTCCCGAAAGCAACTAACTTGTTGTTAACACTTTAAATACCAAATTTGGACACATATACACCCAAAAATGACTAACACATTTTAACGCCTTGACTTGGAGATTCAACCATTTCATTTGTATTCAGGCAGAATTTCCTACCCACTGAATGGTCGTTGAACCCAGAAATAAAGGCAAAATATAAAAGATACGAGGGACATACGCTAAGTTTCCAGACTTTTTTCATATGGGCATTTAAAATTGTCGTAGACTCTTGAAAATTCAGTATGTTATTCAGTATGTTATACATCTGATGACTGACCAATTTTTATGATTTCAGGTTCAAATGAACAGCTACAGTAGGAATTGGAATACACCCTACTAAAGCCTGATTGTCACAGCTGGTGAATTTCAAAAATGCAATCTGACACTTGAGAAGAATGATATGCAATAAAATTCTGTTTTAAACTTAGGCTTAGGGTTACTATGTTGAGGGTTTAAAGGAGTTCAGGAAGAGATTCCGTTGGAAGAGTCCAGCACTCTTCAAATTGGGTCAGTGGCATTTCTACCAGGACAATGCACCAGTCAACAACTCCATCCTTGTCACAGACTATTTGACCAAGATGAGCATCAAGACAGTTCCTCACCATCCCTATAGTTCAGACCTTGCTCCCTGTGACTTTTGGTTATTCCCTAAGCTCAGAGGCTGTCATTATGAGACAATTGAGGAGATGAAAGAGGCTGTGACGAAGGTCATTGACATGCTCACACAAGAGGACTTCCATGGAGCCTTCCAGAAGTTGTTAGAACAGTACAACAAGTGCATTGCAGCCAGAGGAGATTACTTCGAAGGGGACTAGAGTTTCATGTATGTAATATCAATAAAAGTGCCCATACGAAAAAAATTCTGGAAACTTATCATATGCACCTCGTATCTTTGTCTCCTATCTTTTAATATTTTCTTCTTTCATATAATTCCTTTACAGCCTTCATATTCATGAAGTTAAACCAGCAAGATAATGTGGGGGTAAGAATAGAATAACCCAAAATGGAGTCAAATAGCAAACAATATCATAAATTACCTTATATAGTTAGATGCAAAGAAGATCTAAAGTCTGGTAGACATACAGTACATTTTAGAAAGCAGTAACAGGTTTAGTCTGAGATCACTCAAGTTAAGTATCAATGAGCCAATACACAATACTTAGATAAGAGAACAATTTGAAATTGCTATTGCAAACAAGTTTTAAGGCCTTTGAGCCAAACAAAACAAAATTTAGGAAATCACAACAATATAATATCAACAAAAATATAAATGTTTCTACTTATTTCTACAAACATCTGTAACTGAATGAAAAGAATAAAACAATGGAAAATTCTACATTTGAGGTGAGTTATGTTTTTGTGTTCCCCTCTCCTGTCATATGATCATCATTATTGATATAACAGTCATTAGTGACTATGCTATACTACAAATTAACACATTCCTATGGGACACATCCAGATGTGAAGCTTTTTACAAGCAGAAAAAGAATGAAATTTTGTTTTCTGTATGGATGAATTTAAAATAAATTCAAAAATTAAAATTTAATTTACTAACCAATCAGAAGCTAACACATTTCATTTTAAGAACTCAGAATAACTCGTTGATCAACCAGTTTGCTATAAAAGAATTTGAAAAATGAAAGTTTTAACTGAATAGCCAGATCAACTCTCTTAGATGGAGGCATCACTGGTTAATAATACTTAATTACCCAGTTCATAACATACCTGCCGACAGTCAGGACCATCTTAATAGTGATATAGGCCCCCAGTCAAGGCAGTGCACTATGACTTTCATACACAACCACTCATAGGATTAAACATGCAAATGGTTGATAATGCTTATTGGCACCCAGGCATCTACGAAGCATGTTAACACATTAAGATGACCTTGATCACACTCTGTTGCTAAAAGACAAATTTACTCAAGCTTCTTCACATTCCTTCACACACACACACACACACACACACACATATATATATATAAGAACCGCACTTAATACAATGATTATTGTGGTTGGAAAGGGAATCGACAATCTGAGTTCAAATCCTTGAGGGGGTGTCCTCGTGGTGTAATGGTTAAATCACTGGACTGCATGATCGTATTAAGCAAGTTCGAACTCCAGTCGCACTTTCAGACAAATACCCTTTAGAAAGGTATGAACCCCCCTTATCCTCCTAGCTATGGGTTTAATAGCACCACTACTGTTCTTCTAGAAGGATGGCTTTGGCATTAAATAACCTATGAAGGTAAAACAAAGAAACCAAACCAAACCAAATCCTTGATGAGGCTTTGTTTCACTTCAAGTTAATTCCCTTGGAAAGGCATGAATCTATCTCTTCACTCTCCCTAGCTATGGGTAAATAGGTTGGAAAAATGGGTTCTTTAGCTTGATTAGGCAACTAGTCTAAGAAATAAAAACTCTGAATTTAAACCAGTTTTACTGCACTTAAAAATGACCTTGTATCACATTCAGCCTGCAGTTGAGGGGTTGAGTAAATTTATACAGTTATAATATAAGTTGGACATGACTATGAACTCTTGATTTTCATGGAAAGACTGTTTTACAAACACTTTTCCCTTATGTCACTCTTGGAAAAAGTTTCTTTGATATGTAAATAATTAATGTAAATATATGGTTTGTTGATTCATAAACCATGATTTCTTGGTCATTCTTACATATTCATTTGTTTAGTCAATGTATTACATTTCAATTTTGCCCAGTCAGCAGGGGCTGTAGAATACACAGACTGCACCAGTGCAGAAAGGTGACCCCCCCCCCACTCACCAACGAATGTCTTTGATATGGCATTAAACAATATGATGGTGAGGTTCCAGTAATGCTGGAGTTTTGGGGAATTTGGAGTACCCCTTCATTGCTATCACTTCCAGGTTCACTCTTACCTAGAGTGGTAGCACCTGATAGGGTCCTATCTATGGGTCAAATAGAAATAAATTGTGTACTTATGCCAAACTGAATTGTTTGAAATAGAACTGTTTTTCATATTTAAACTGGGTACTTATGCTAAACTGAACTATTTCAAATATAACTGTTTTTAAATACAACTAAACTGTTGGTTTGGTTGGTTTCTTTGTTTAATGGCATATCAACCTTTGTAGGTTATTTAATACCAAAGCCATTCTCCTAGAAGAACAGTAGTGGTACTATTTAACCCATTGCTAGGAGGAGAAGGGGGTTCATACTTTATCCAAGGGTATTTGCCTGAAAATGAACGTAATAGCATGACTGAAGTACGAACTCGCTTACTATGATTCCGTAGTCTATCGCTTTAATCATTACACCATGAGGACACCCCCAACTAAACTGTGTATTTATGCTAAAGTGAATTGTTTGAAATAGAACTGTTTTTGAAATTGAAACTATATTTATGCTAAACTGAATTGTTTGAAATTCAGTTCGGTGTTAAATGATCCGAAAAGGGTTGATATGCCATAAAACAAAATAACTAACCAACCAACACTTCAATTGTTCTCATCTTTTCCTTTTTCCCAGATGACCAATTTGATTAGGAGAACAGAGAGACATATTAATGAGACAACCTAAATTATCACAACTATAAGTGGTAATTCAATTTAGGACACTTTTTCTACAAGTTTCTCAGAAACAACAGGAATATTACTGTTTCTACTTTCTCTAAAAATTAATTTGTCTTGAGATTTTTTTGATGATTACTTATTTAATCAGGAAAGCAGTTAATATAATAAAATGATATTAATAACGGCATTCGCACATTATGTATAAAAAATCAATAATAATAATTTAATTATCAATTATAATTAATCAATTATACTTGATAAAATAGAAGCAAAACCAAAGGGTAACATTTCTGGAATTATTCAAGGGTTACAATGTAGATTTATCTCCCTTGACAAGTTAATAACCCAAAAATATTTTTCAAAATGTATAATTAATTTTTTTAATGCAAAACAGCGTCAAGAACACTTTCAAATAATCTAATAAAAAAAATTAATAATTAATGATATCTTCTTTTTTTTAATGACACGTTTTATAGTTTCCAAGATATGCAAATGAGGCTGCTATCTTGTCAGTGTGTGAATGTATCGGCTTTGAGGACACTTATACGCCATTTTGATTTAATACTTTTTTTTACGTGGCTGTGGACATTATGGAGTCCTACGCCGATACTGACAGTGCGAATAGTTCCGCTTCTAATTCATCGGATTCGTATTTACCTGGCTCGAGAAAAGTTAAAAAATGCTCTAAGGATGATTATGCTAAAAAATACAAGGTACTTTTTTTTTGTTTTGTTTTTTTCACGTTTGTCTTTTTGTAGGTAAGAGAGATTACGAAACGAAAAGTATTTTGAAACCCATATGAATGACAGTAACAGAAAAAAGTTTTTATTTTAAAATAATTTCATTTTATTCATTATTAATAATAATTTAAAAAAGAATAAAGAATTTTACGGTTGGTTTCTTAACTCGTTACTTAGAAATATTTTTTCTGGAAAATAATTGTTTTACTTTATTTTTGTAAATAATATTTTGAAGTAAAAACAGGTAGAAATATGTCTACGTTTTACTTCAGATGCCGGTGTAGTTAGATTCCTTATAAACTCAACATAAATAACAATTTAGGAGTTCTCTTTTAGAAAGAACCCTTAAATTATTAATCATTACAGAGAAACCTTCCCCTCAGCAGTTAGTCTCTTTGAGTACATTCTAAGAATTTCTCAATATGTCATATTCAAGGTAAACAACGAATTTTAAAGAAGTAATCCTTTTAAAGTAAATGTAATTTGAGTATTTTAAGTGGTTCATTTTAAACAATAAGCATTTTTACAGCTGTTAATATTACCTATTTTCTACTTTTTGCATATTTACCCAACTGATCACAGATGTCAATTATAAACATTAAACAAAGAGATCGAAGACGACCTCAGATTTTTTTTTCTTGAAATGAAATTACATCTTTTTTCCCTTCTATTAGTTTATATGAAACGCTTAAAAAGATATAAATTGTCAATTTTATAACCAAAAGCGCGTAACCGCAACACTGCTAAAATGCACACCGTAGCGAGATTTTCATAGAGCAATATGCTTGAAATGGTCTGATTTTGAGAATAAAGCATTTTTCAATCCTATTTACGACTGAATGATCATTTTGTTGAGTCGACGTTCGCGCTAAACGTCATTTTTTAAAAAATTCATCCAAATTCTCGATATAACAAATGAATGCCTATTAAAATAAGGCTTCCCTTTTTTTCTTAATAGTAGTGTCAATATCATCATAGACCTCTGTTAAAATTGGAACCCAATCGGATTTAAAATTCGAACTTGTGAATACTTGTTTTTTTTTTAAACTATTATTTAATGAATCAAACAAGGTTCGTTAGTAAATACCAAATGTTAAGAGTCGAATATTTAATGGGGTGAGGTTAATCCGTTTTAAAATACCTAAAAAAAGCTAAGATAACAAAAAGGAAGTTTAAGAAATAAAATTAGTTTTGTTTTTGCTTAACACGTGCTGAATCATCTCACCATATCTACATTTTATTCATTTTTCATCATTCATTTCCTTTTTTTTAATTAGCCTTTCACAAAAAAAGCATTCTTTCTAATTGTTAACCACCCCCAAAGGATTTTATATTTTTATATTGATTTTTGCTATGAGTCATTCAAAAACTGATTTATTTTACTTCCTTTTTCAGTAGGTATGATTGTTTTTTTTCTGTAATAACGTGGTCTAATGGTTAGCAAGTTAGATTTGCAGACCATGGCTATTGAGTTTGTTTCTTTCTGAGTGCCCTTTTGCCACAACTAACCTAAGTTTATTAAATAACTCCAGTAAAGTTGCTCAGTGTGAATCTTTTCTTTTCTTCCACATTTTTTTTGCGATATTAAAAACACCAATCAAACGAAAAATTTCATTAATCATTCAAAATATATTTAACTCTGAAAAATGTTCGAAAAAATTCACAAATTTCATTTTCCAAAAATTCCTGATACACACGACACAAACTTAGAGCTTACTATCAAGGTGTTGTCAATTGAAAAGACGAAAGATTTATCCCCTATCATTGATCGGAAAACCAGTGGTTTTCTATTGAATATAGTTTCAATCTAGTTGATATATACACACGTACACTAAGTTTAGCCATAGTATTAATATTTGATTTGCGGCTTTAATGGTCTATAATTCTTTTTTCATTATTAAAATAGCAAATCTAGTTCGGTGTAACACTTTGTTTAGAGTATTTATTACCTCTGAATAGTAGTAGTTGCTTAGCTTTGTGAATTTAAAACTAAGTATTTTTAATTTAAATGAAAACTCTGACAGTATTTTCCAAATCAGAAATTTGCCCATACGTTTAAATAGTTTCCCACGCTACATGAACTTAGTTTCTGACGCCTATTTTATTCATTTTATTTCTATGGAAATTCCTTCTCATAAAATGTATGTTATCATTTGGAATATAGGCTCCCTAGAAAATTAATGTTGGCATTAACTAATAGATGTTTTTGGAAGCAAACCTTAATGTTCTTTCTAATTTTATTATTTTACTTACTAAAGTTCGTATTTGTGTGTATAGTTGATTTATGAGATTTTTCATTTTTTTGCCTTTGTGAAACAAAACGAATAACAGGTTTACATGACAGTTAATAACGTGACAGAGTATGCTGAAAAATACATATAAAAATGAACTTTGAAATAAATTTATTAGAGACTCAGTTAATAAAATAGGTAATCATAATTAATATAAGTAATTCTTTATGTCAAAGAAGAAAGATATATTTACTGACGACATAAGTAAAAAGTGGATTAAGAAATTGAAGTGTTTGTTTCATTCAATATACATATAGTTGTAGGCTGAAAGTACTAGTTCTCAAAATATTTATCAACGGTTTTTGGTTGTGCGTTTTCATTTTGATTGTTAACGAAACTTAGAGTATACGTCGATTTGATTTATTAACTGCGCAGTCTGCGGTGAATTTTTTTTAAACACCTAGTTGTGGGAAATATGTCATTTCTGGATACTGATAGTAATGCAACAGTTAAATTTAAGTTACTACATCATTCTGGGAAACCTTCATTTTCTTAAATGACTTTAAAAATAATTTGGATTTACCTTGGAGAAGACTTTTTAAAAAATTTAACCACGTGATTAACCCGTGATTTCAGAATGAAAAATCTGCCATACAAAAATATTGTTAAAATGTTTGTATCATTAGTTTTCTAACACCCACCTACCTCTAACTCTTAGTTGTGGACCATCTGTTGAAACTTCAGTACATTACGCTGATTTCTGCATCGTTCATACATACAATCCATACTTAGCCAAACCTTTTTTTTTATTCGTCTTAGAATCTGAGATCATTACATTCATTTATTAAATTTCAAAATTTTAAGAAAATTTCTTTTAAAAATCTCTTACGTATTTCTGTGCGTGTTAAAAATGCAGTTATTTTCTCGTTTTGATTATAATTTTATTTGAGAGTAGAATTGATTGCAGTATGACTGAATTAAGTTTGGATGTGTTTGTTTCCTTTTTTGGTTAAAACTGTTGAGGTTGTATTTCCGCTATTGCATTTTTGTCTCCTACTACAATAGAGCTATTACTTCCTACTACTACTTGGGAACTCTTTAATAAAGGGAGGGAAAGAATTTATCAACCTCTCACTACAGCAGCCATTTCTGTTACTTAAGAGTTTGTGTAATGGGTTATTCATCTTATTATTCACCATCATCTAAGGACAGATCTAGCTCTATAAATATGAAAGGAAACTTTCGGGATCAGTATTCGGAAAAACGTCAGGTAATTGATTTTTTTTGCTTGTATAGCTACACGACTTATTTAATCAAATTATAGCCATTGCAACTACGAAAAGGGAGGTACCCTTCAGTTTTGAAATTAACGGTTACATCTTGTTCTTGTATTTTATCAGATTTATTGTAGAGAACATATAATATGAATATCGCATGAAAGGAGATTCGAACTAACTTCGTTTTTTTAAACATGGTTTAAAACTTGTGACTGGTTCTTATAAATTTCGATTTTAGTTAGTTCTAAATAATTCTGTATAGATCTCTTAAACCATTGTCAGAAATTTTTGTTCTCTCTTTTGTTGATTTTTGAACGGGTACAAGCGAGACCTTGTAAAGTTAGAGAATCATGCAATATTGATCTACAGATTTTTTTTATGCGTTAAATTTCTAGGTATTCTGCTTTGTCAATTAAAAAATGTCATTAAAATCTTTTTATTTTATTAAATACTTCTATCACTTTATATCATTCACATTATTACAAAATGAAAGTTAATCTAACTAGATTTCCATTTTGTTTACTACAATTTTCGGGTTGAAATTCAACCCATTTTTCATCTTTGCTTGCAATATTTTGCCTAATTTCATTAAGAGATTGCCTGATTTTAATTTTGTATATTCAACACTTCATTTTTAGTAAAAATCATCATGAAATAATATTAATTTCCAAATATTCTAGAAACATATAATGAAAAGAATTAAATATTGATGCTCTTGCCTCCAAATAGATTTTAAGTCGGAGGCTAATTTAAAAAACAAAACAATTTTAATTTTGTAATGTTTACATTTTCAGAACCCTTATTTTTATTTATTTATTTTTTTTAATCAGCTTAAACAAAGTTCATTATTCTTTACATAAAAAAAGTGAAGATTTAAAATTATAAAAGCTTTTTTTATTTTATTTTATTATTTTTTTTTATTTAAATGAACTTCACTGATGACAGCTTAAGGTCGTCCAGTAGCCGTCAATATTCTTTTGTTTGAAATCTGACCAGTCAGTAGTTAAAAATAGCAAATATCTTACAGGCTGGATCTAATGGATGAAATTAAAGATTCAGGAGAAAATCAATTTTGTGTTTTTGGTTATCATTTAAGCTCAAGTTGTTAGCAAAACAAAGCAAAATTATAGATAAAAATGCTAAATAGCAAAGAAAAGTGAATCCTTCCATTTCAACAGGCAGCAAACTTTTTTGTTTCAACTTTTTTATAAAAAAAGAAAAAGCTAGAAAAGAAGTATCACTTAACTCTGTCGTAGTCTAATTTATAGCTGTTGCAGAATCGGAAAAATTCAATATTTCAAAATGAACCACCTATTTTGTATATAAATATCTATAGAAATGCATTTCTGCGTTCAGTTTTACCTTTTTATGTATGGAGGAAAAAGTAAAGAAAAAGTACTTGTTTCTGGTATTTCTGCGATAATGCACAAAAGATTATACACACACAATTTTATTAAAGGTGACAGACTAGGATTTAGACTCAAGTTTTTTTATTATTTTTAACTTGACACCGAATCCTTGTCTTTCACCTTTAATATCTTTAATATGCCTACAAGAAAATCTGCCGGCTATATATATTCACATTGTGGATAAGAGTAAGTTTCAGTGATTTGCTTTTCTTTATTTTTTGTTCTATACAGAAGTTCTTAGTGTCCTAGTTCGCCAATGGTCTAGGAGACCTAGGTTCAATCCCAGGTCGCGTCATACCAAAAACTTTTAAAATGGTACTTGATACCTCCTTGCTTAACACTCGGCAATATAAGGTATGTATCAAGGGTAAGTGGAGCAATCCAGGGAAAGGAGTAGCGCCCTCCCTTACACATCGGTGTAGTAACTATTGAAAAAGGGAGCCTTCTGGTCACCCTCGACTACGGTCGCCAACTATTTACTTTTACTTATTAATTGAAGATAGAAAGACTAAAAGGTGTGTGTGTGTGTGTGTATATATATATATATATATATATATATATATATATATATATATACGCGCGCACACACTCAAATTCTGCTGGGTGAATTCTATCGAGTTGAAGATGTACTTTAGAGATTTTAGACTTATTTGAACTGTAAAATAGAAAATAAGTATCTGACTGGAATTTACTCTCATATGAATGTTATACAAGTACCCTCAATTTTCCCATTACAATGCAGTTAAGAAAATTCCAATTTCTTGTTTTTAAAAAGGATTTGAAATTTAAAAGGGAATTTATTATATATTTATTAAAATCTTCATTATATACAATACTAACCAGAAGTTTGGAACCACCCTGAATTATTTCTTTAAGTTCATAATAAAGGATAATTTTGCAACTGATCTTAAAGTTCAAAGAATAAGAAAGAATTGTTTACACATTTACATACTGCTCAGGAATCACTTCCACTAACATACTTTTACTAGTTACTAGAAAGGATGCTAAGAATTTGCTCTGCAGTAATAAATACTCATGGTGTATTAATTGATGAAAAGAAAATGAATTTTAATTAAAATCATAATTATTTTATATTCATTTTGGTTTAAATTATTGTATACAAACAGAAAAAATAAATTTATTTAAAGATATGAAACTTTATTCATTTTGAGTAAAAAATCAATTCGGTTTCAAACTTTCAGTTAGTTGTGTGATTTTTTTTATTTATCTTTTTTTTAAAACTAATTTACATTTTCCATGAAATTAGCTACTAGTTATATATGATTTTGTATAGCCTACAGTTTTTTGCTGTTTGATAACTTTTTTCTGTTTACTCACATGTTGCTAAACATATTGTTATAACTTGATAACTGTACAATGAGATTTCATGAGTTTCTTGCATTTTTAGATATTTTCTGTATTTACATTGGCTTTTTCTTCTTTGCAGAATTATGAAAGGAGTTACTATAAAGAAAAAGACGTGAAGAATCGTTCACAACAACGTAGTTCAAGTCATTCACCAGTCTATGATAAAACAGACATGACAGCTTTGGCAAAGCTCCATGGTGCCCGAGAGAAATTGCGACATATCTCAATTAAGCAGGAAAGTCCTGAGACGGACTCTTCTGGTGGTTCCAGGAACAAACATCGAAGACATCAGACCCCCAATGATTATGATTCCAACCGAAAAATTAAACAAGAACCAATTGATGATTATGACTATTCAAGTCATACTTCCAGCTTGGTAAGTTTCATTCATGCTTTGCTTTTTTTTTTTTCTTTGACTGGATGAAGCCAGATTTTTCAAGTTCTGAACAATTTATTTGATTTTTTTTGTGTCTGTTACTTGTAATATGTTATTTTTTATGCTCAAGTAAATTATTGAATGTGTACATGCATGTTAGCTTTCATGCAAGACAAAATATGTTTATTTGAGAGTACTAATTCTTAACCAAAAAGATAGCAAAATCACGATAATCTTTCTGGTTTAGAAGTATGTCATTTTTGTGGGGAAAACTTTTCTCTGTAAACAGGAAACTGAAAGGCATGCAGTAGAAAGACTACAGTAAATGAATGACTCTTCTTCAGTCTGCCGAGTTGGGTGGGGTCTGTAGAATATGCCAACTGCATCTCTGCAGAGGGTAAGACAATTCCCTCATCAATGAGTGTACTGGATATGAAACTAAACCATCTGATGGCAAGGCTCCAGCCCTGGACCTTTAAGGAATACTGAGTACCCCTTCATTGCCATTGCTTCCAAGTCCACTCTGACCCAGAGTGATAGCACCTAATAGAGTTCTATCTATGGGTCAAATAGAAATGTTTGACATTTAAACTGTGTGCCGACAAATGACTTATGCTAAATTGAATTGTTTGAAATAGAACTGTTTGATGATGTAACTGTGTGTAAACAAATGACTGATGTTTAATTGAATTGTTAGTGATACATAGCAATACTTGGAACCATTTGTGTGCAAAAGAATGAGCTTAGGATATTTAAAAATGTTATCAAAAATGTGTTTACAAATCATATATATTTAATATGTATGTATAAAGAGGATTTAGCATTGTATAACCTTCTGTAGTGGATATGCCATGAAACCAAACCTTCTTTTAGTACCTTTTTCTATTTTATTTTCTTCCTCTCTCTGTGCTTTGCACAGTATAATTACTATAAATAGCATAATCCTGCAAAGTAGCTGCCACCATGGTAGAGAAGAGAAATCCTCTACCTAAAGACTATCAAATGTTTATTTCTTTTCCTGCTAAATACAGCGGAGTCAGTTTGAATTCTGAAATGTTTTAATCTTTAATTGGCAAAAAAGACATATGAGTTTTTGGGGTTTTGTTTTTCCAATTTTGTTAAATCATCTTTCTTTTTGCTTCCTCTTAGTGTGTTTCTTTTCTTTTCTGTGTGTTTTTTTTAAGTTTTTTTTTATTATTGCAAAATACATTAATGGGATGTGCTAAGCATATAACACTTGAATAGTTGTCTTATTGTCAAAAGGTTCACATTTTAAGCCATAATTGAATGATAAATCCTGTTTTGACCTAGAATTACAATAAGAAAAGTATCAATTTGTTGTGAAAATCAGAATTATCTGATTTTGTTCAGTTCACTGCTAATATGGATATTTGAATCCTTTCATAATGCCATCTCTACTTTTGTTTGAATTAGTTTGTTTTATATATAGCAATTAGAATTTGCTGTATAAGATCATTTGTGTTTTTTATTTATTTATGGGGGTCTGTTTAAATAAGATAAAATTTATGAAACTATAAAGAATGATGTTAATGTGGATCCTTGGTATTGATTTTTTTCCTCTCTCTCACATGATGCATTTGTGCATCCTGGTGGTTTTTGATAAAAGCACTGCCTCCCTTCCAGGTTAAAACAAACACTTGTTTTTTGTCATTATTTAAAGACATGATAATACCCTACTCTCCAATAAAATTCACACACGACTAGACAAAGCTTTAAGAGGCAAAATACACCCTTTTAATCACAAACAATATTAGTATTTATCCTATCCCTCCCCCTCGAGCAGGATGTGATAAAAGGTTTTTAAGTGGAGTACAGATTTGAATTAAGTTTTTCCTTCTAGACCAGTTGCCAAATGAAGGCTAAAGAACCCTATCTGCTTTACTATTAACCCATAGCTGGCGGGGGAAGAGATGAATTCATGCTTTTTCCAAGGGCATTAGCACAAAGTGAAATGCATACAACCTCATCACGGATTTGAACTTAGGTCGCCAATTCCATTTCTTACAACAATATCCATTATGCTAAGTGTGCCTCCAATTAGTATTACTCAGGTGAAACTTTTTTGTTGGACTCCCACTGATTATTCAAAGACTATACAATTTTAAGTATGTCCTTTTTTTAGTGTTGCAAGGTGGAAACTTGAGTTTTAAATACAAAACTGCAGAATGGACATGTCTATCAGAGGCAATATGCAACAGACCACTTGTATTGTGTGGAAATAAACTTGTTGATGAAATCATAATGTATTAGAATATATAGATTGATATTTTTAGGAAGCCGATGTTTTAATTATTGAAACTCAAAAAATGTATCTCTTAATGATGCTTATAGATATGTCATCAGTAAACTTTGTGAAAAAATTTATCATTACCTCTTGATGTTAGTACATTAAAAAAATTATTTTTTGTCAAACAGCCACTGAATAGGTGATATCTATAAAATCAATAAAGATGCTCAGCAGCAATTTTCTTCTGACAGATGATTTTGTACAAATCTAATCAAAATTCTGAAAGTATTTTGGTTTTAGTTTATTTTTGTCTTTTTAAATTAACTAATGTAAAAATGTTTTAAAGACCAAAACTCTGGTTCTTACTTGCTATATTTTGTGATTTATCAGTTGTGATTTAATTTTCTATATTCATGTTTCTTGTAATTTATCTAATTGAACCAATCAAAAATAACTTAGATTTTTGAAGTTTTTTCTCCCTGGTAAGGAGAAAATAAAGTAAACTTTACTTTATTATAAATAACTTAATATATTCCATTAAATATTTTTCTTCAAAATTAAATGTTACAAAATATATACTTTTTAAGTCACTGTTTTACTGAGTTCATTTTTTTCATATATTTTTAAGTCAGTGTTTTACTGAGTTCATTTTTCCTGTTTTAGTTTTGTGGCTGAGAGAAAAACTTGTGGAATCAAGCATTTCCTTGTGTAAACTGAGTCTACTTCTTCCAGAAGAATAAAACTACTGAGATAAAATTCTGAACTGAAATAGAGAACTGTTCAGATTTGGTAAGATTTGTACAAAACCATTTCTCTCAGAATTGGATTTGTATTCAGGTAACTCTATCATTCTTTGGTTGCTGCTGAACATGCCGTTTTTTGTTTATTGCCTCAGTAAAAACTTTCTTTTTTTTTCTTTTTTTTTTCTTTTTTTTTTTTTTTCTTTTTTTTTTTTTTTTTTTGTAAAAGATAAAAATGAGAAAATATTTATTGCTATATTATGTTGGTTTATTTCTTAAAATAAACTTAATATTTCTTGGGTACAGACAAAAAATAATACTGAAATTGGTTAATTTATTAATACAACCTTTCTAATAATACGATGTAAATCTGGTTCAATCTTTACTTTTTAATGTTTGTTAATAAAAATCATCTAATTTGTATTAAAGATTTTAGTTAACTAATGAATTACAACAACCCAGTCACATAATTAAGAAAATGGTTGATATTTCTAAATAAAATCTGAGAGACTTTTGGTGTAACTGACACCTTATATTAATTCAAAGTTTGTTTACTGTGTACTGAATGTTGATATAGCAATGGTTGATGGCATATGTATGTGACAGCATCCACTTGATGTGGGTCAATCTGACTCCACACATTTTTGAGGGAAGTTTCTCAGGGATTGGTATCTGAAGGTGGTCTAGAACCATACTCATGAACCTTATTGTTTACGACTGTTCATCAGTTCTGTAGACAAGGATTTTTCACAGTTGCCTGGCTTATTAATTGGAGCTTCTCTAATTGCATATGTCGTAGAGGACCATTTTATAAATCAGTTGGTGCTGATTCCCAATTGCTTGATGCTGGCTGTGCTCCACTTTATGGACATTGTTTAAAAGAGGAAAAAAAAGTTTAAACATGTGTTTAGAAGAAACTAATTATGGTTCTGTAGAAAAATTTTAGTGTGGAGGATTGTTTTTATTTTTATTTTTTCCCCAGATATGCTTAGTAGGTATCTTAGTGTTTTTGACTTGGAAAGACATTTACCACCTGGTACATTTTGTAGCCATGGTAAGCATTTGAAACTTGTCATATGTCCCTCAATACTGGCCTGATGTGTATGGAAATTGAATCAATATGTTGTACTTAATATTTGAGGTGTATAGAAAAGCTGTAACAATCACTTTCATTTTTTATTCACAGTTTTATTACTTTTTTAATGCAGCTGAAAAATATCTTTTTGATTTTTCTTAGTGAATAAAGTGATATAAAAATATTTACAAAAGGTCTTTCCCAATCTGTATACTATTTCCCTCGATATACATGAAGAATTGTCACTTTTTAAACAGATGCCTCAATGTTCTCATTAGGATACTTGGTTTGGAGTATCAAGCCAAATTCATAAGGGTTTGAATAAACAATGTTATCAATTCTATGTTAGCAAAGTTAGTTCTACAAATATGACCTCAATAAATATCCTTTGTCTTTTGTGGTTGACGAACCTTTAATGTCTTCCCATGGTGGTACACTTACAATCTTAGTTCATCTAAAAATTTATGAAAATGACATGTCTTCATAATAATTGCACTTAGTATTTTTCTGCAGGTCTAAGACTTTCCATCTCTTTCCACTGAGGAGATTGCCCAGAGTTTTCCAAATATGTTCTATAAGCAATGTTAAATGGTTTTCTTGGTACCATGCTTGTATAATCTCCAGAAAGCAAAGAGCATTAAGTATTGATTTTTTTTTCTCCATAAATTGGAAAAAGCCATCTGGAATCCCTTACTCCAGTATGCACTCACATTTTTTGTGCACTAAATCAGTGAATGGTAACCCTATGAGACAAAGCTTAGAATTATGTCATGACACTAATAAGACTGATTCTCTAAACTCATTTCACGAACAGATAACTGATGTAACCAATTTGCCTCTACCGTTTTCTCATAAAGTTATGCATACTGCAATGGCTCATTTGCTCTTTGGCAATTCAGTATAAAAAGTTTGTAGTTCTAGTTCTTTCTTCCAACTTTCATATTCTATTGTTTCCCCTCAAACTCTGAAGAAGTTTTCAAATTACATTTGGTCATTACTACACTCTGCTACCAATATTGATTGGAATATGTAAGTGGGCATAGCAGCAACAATATTAACAGCTTAGTCCAAAGGATTGAACAATTCATGGTTTACTTTGGCATAGCATGTCTAGGCTACTTGATGCGAAACTACCCAAGAATAAATATACAGGTAAAACTTGCTTTAACAAGCAGGGATGCCAAACTCTTAAAGATTATTGGTTGTTACATGTATATGGTATATGTTAACCAAATCTAACACTTACGTTGGGATGCATGTCTTGAATGAATCAACATTCTAAAGTCACCTTCCTCAACTGACAAACAATTTAGCTTTGGGTGGTTTACTTGGAGACCATTTTGCGTAGATATACATTTGAATGAAATTTTATCTTCATCACCAAAAAAGGTACTAAATTGGGTGGTTGTTAGTACATGTTTGATTCAAGGAGTTATTAACATATTTGCAAAGAATTCTTGTAAGATCAGCTTATTCCTTGATGATCCACTGAAACTGCTAAGGTGAATAAGTAATGGAACTTTTTTCAGTCTGTTTTAGTGATAGTTTGTAATAACTGTTAAAAATGTAATCTACTCCTCCATAGTTTTTAATGATGCTTTCAAAATTTGAAAAAGTGGAAACTTTCATTGGTATTCCATTCATTTTTGTCAAATATGATATCCACAACATTGCAAATTTTATTCATTCAACAGGAACAATTTATCATTGATGAATCTGCAATTAGAGGCTTCTCGTTCATTTTAACAATGCACTTTTTTTGTGGTTTTGTAATCAATCTTTGTTTATCAGTTAACAGTTATCAGAGAGGGAAGTCATATTTACAAGTTGAGGTATTTGTAGCATGTAGTGAGCTAAACTATTTGATATCTTTTGTAGATTTCTCTACTATTAGTGTTTTTATGACTAGCAAATGTTGGTAGCATAGTTTTGTGGATTGCTCTAAAGATCCTTCTTGTTTTATCTTCATACCTTGTTTTATGCAGTATATAAATTATTTTATAAATAAACTCAAAATCTTTTGCTTTGTGTCTTTTGCAACTAGTGCTTGTATAACTTAATTGTATAAGGGGTTAGGAATTAAATGAGTCTTTTGTAATATCGCTTTGTCAGAGAGGCTTACAAAATACTGTGTACTGGGTATCTCACTAACCTGCATCTGGTAGTGAGACTTTAGTTGAGGAAATCTGGAGTACCTTTTCATTGCCATAACTCTCGGGTTCACTCTGACTTGGAGTGGTAGTAGCATTTGGGTCAAATAGATCTGTTTGAATATTATTGTAAATAAAAGGAGTATTATTAAATTGGAATAGTTTCTTAAAACCATGTAGATTATTTGTATGAGATAGTAACACTTGAAACTATACAACTGCATGCAAATAACTTGTATTTGATTTGAATACTTTATCATATAACTCCTAATATGATTGACAAATAAAGCGCAGATGGAAAAAAATATCGTTAATACAACTGAACCTTTAAAAATGAATCAATTTTCAGCATTAGATAAACCAAACTAACCTTTTTGTAATATATTAACATTGACCTTTTTTTTCTGAACTCAAGCTTTAGGCCTTAGAAAATTTGTGGCATGTTTCATTTTTTTTTTTTTTTTGTTTTTCCTAAGAATAGATTGGATATCATAAAATGCTCATTATGTGTAATCTCTCATATCTGCAACAACAACTGTGAAGAATGATACCATTTTACAACATGCTTACCTTTCATGAACATTTTATGCATTTCTGGAGCTGTCTTTGGCAGTCTCCTTATATCTTTTAAGAAATGAAGAAAACCATTGATAGTTCATATGTGGTAAATACTAGCTGATATTTCTGCACTGTATGCTGATGACAAAGATCTTGTTGATCAGAATGGATCAAATTCCTGGGAACTTTGAGCTGTCTGAAAAAATTGTTTGCTTTTCATGATCAACAAATCTTTCAAAGTTTGTGAGAAGCTTCTCTACATTAACATCTCGATCTTCATCCCTTGTTTGAAAAAAATCTTTGTGGGATTTGTAGTTGCTTTTTGACTTCATGGGACACTCTTTCAAAAATAGCTTCACCTGTAATCTAAATTCATATGAATGCTCCTTTTTTTCTAATTCTTCATAATAATCATTCAGTAATGCGGAAGTGTTTTACTACCTTTATGAATAATGTTCTACAAACAATATTGCTATAAGAAGGTCCTTTTTCAAGATTAATGAATTTTCTACATGGTGTCTAATGAATTTAAAGTATATCAGCAATGCTGATATCAATTTTTTTTTTTTTTTTTAACTGTTCCTATTTAAACTTTTTAAGATCTTGATATTGAGGGTCAGACATTTGACTTATAGATGGGTCCTTGACAGGTACTTCCACTCCCGGCCAAAGTTGACTTAGCTACAATAGCAATGAAGGAGGGATTCTACACTTGCCAGAGCTCCAGAACTGAAGCTTCACCACTGGATGCTGTTTAGTGTCATACTTAGGACACAAGTAACCAAGAATAACAACCAGAAGAATTTCACAAGACCTGCAAATATTATATCTAAGAAAGGAAAATATCTTATGGGCATCATTTTTAACATTTCTTTTTCTAACCTGAGATATTCGTACGTTATTGCTTAGGAATAATAATTCAAACTCAAATGAAATATTTAAATCAATAAATCCCATAAATAGATTTGTTTGAAAATTATTAGTATTGGATAGGGGTATGTGAAACTCTATGACTGTGTGCCAACTTAATTACTATTATTATTAAAGTGAAATAGTTATTTGAAATCATGTAATTGTATATAAATTATTAGTATTAGATTGGAACACTTGACACCATATACCTGTACAAGCAAATGATGATTATATGTAAATAAGAAAATGACTAATGGTATGTTGAAAATATAGTTATGATCAGAATCAAACATTTACAAATGAATCAAATTTCTGCCTTAAATAATCCATAAGTTGGTATGCTGTTATGCAAATCAAACCATATAATTGTGTATAAAATATTAGTATTAGATAGGAACACTTGACACTATATAACTGCAAATAAATGGTTATTAAATAGGAATAGTTACTTAAAACCATATAATAGTGTATAGATTATTTGTATAAAATTTTAGTATTAAATAAATCATGAGTTGATATGCCATTAAATGAACCAAACCATTTACTACCTTGCCCAGTCGGCAGTGGCTGTTGAATACACTGACTGCACCTCTGCAAAGGGGTAAGACCCCCCCCCCAATGAGTGTTTTGCATAGGACACTAAACAATCTGATGGTGAGGTTCCAGTGATGCTGGAGCTTTGGGGGATGTGGAGCACCCCTTCATTGCCATTGTTCCCAGGTCCACTCTGGCCTGGAATGGTAGAACCTGATAGGGCCCTATCTATGGGTTAAATAGAACTAAATGTATACTTATGCCAAACTGAATTGTTTGAATTAGAACTGTTTGACTAAACTGATTAGCTTGAGATAGAAATGTTTTTGACAAGTAAACTGTACTTACATTTAAACTAAGTGCTTATGCTAAACTGAACTGTTTGAAATGGAACTGTTTTTGACATTGAACTGTACTTATACTAAGCTGAATTAGAATTGTTTGAATAAATTGAATTGCTTGAAATAGAAATGTTTTTGACAAACTGTGTACTCATGCTAAACTGAATTGTTTGAAATAAAACTATTTGCACAAAAATAGAGTTGGCATGAGATAACCTACAAAGGTTAATATTCCATAAAACCTAAACAACCAACCAACCATTTACTACTGGTAAATACTTCTGATTTAATTGGTTAAGTATACTATTGAAATTTAATAGTTCTGCGTAAAAAGTTGCATGTTGAGTTATTGGATATAGGAATACTGGTAAAAATTCAAGTTGTTCTTGCTGTAAATCCTCCTTTGAGTTAAGTGCAATGAAAGCGGTTTGTGATAGTACAGGCTGTTCAAGATTTTCATCTGGTTTGGAAATCTTGGGTCTTAGTAGAATGGTATGTGCAGTTCTTAAAAATTGCAATAACTTCATTTGAATCTTGTTTATCTTCATTCATTTTAAGTCTGGGGATATCAGGATGTTTTGAAATAAGACTTTAACTTTTGGTATGGAAGAAGTTCTTGCATTGCTTTCAATCTTCATATGACGCCAATCTCTGATAAATATGGTTTAATTGGTATTTCTTGTGGTTTATCTTAGGAGTATGAGAACCTTCTATAGCAGATAGGTTGCTTTATTGTGGTCTAAGTTGTCAGTCATTTATGAATCGATTTTAAAATTACTCAAGGAGACTGCTGAACAATATGCTATATAAGTTTATGGTGTTGTTAAAGAACTGAAGCTTGTCATCAATGTTTTGCTTTTATATTTCTTATGTATTGTCTTTTATCATGTGTTTGTATTTACTCAATCCCTCCATATAAGTACTGGCCCAGTCAGCTGGGTCTGCAGAATACGACTGCATTTCTGCAGAGGGGTAAGACTCCCTCAACGAGTGTCCTAGATATGACACTAAACAATCTGATGGTGAAGCTTCAGTAATGCTGGAGCTTTTGGGAATGCGGAGTAACCCTTTATTGCATCACTCCCAGGTCCTCTCTGGTCCAGAGTAGTAACACCTGATAGGGTCCTATTTATGGCTCAAATAGAACTAAACTGTGTACTTATGCTAAACTGAATTGTTTGTAATAGAACTGTTTTTACATTTAATTGTGTGTAAACAAAAAAAAACAGTATTAATGCTAAACTGAGTTGCTTCAAATAGAACTGGTTTTGACATAGAAACTGTGTACTTCTGTTGAACTGTTTATGTTTAAAACTGGATTTGGCATTAAATAACCTACAATGGTTGATATCCCATAAAGGTCAGGTTTTTAGCTGGGTTTAACACAAGGTCAGGTTTTTAGCTGGGTTTAAAAAGTTTTAATTCATAGTTTTCCTTCTCTTAGATTAGTTATCACACCAAAGTTAAAGAGCTTAATCTGCCCTACTATTAACCATCACTGGAGGGAGAATAGTTAGATTCATAGTTTTCTCAAGGCTATTAGTATTATAATAAATGTATGCAACCTCATCCAGTATTTGAACTTAGGTTGCTGTGCTCATTTCCTCTGATGATAACCATTACACCATGAGTGCCTCTATCATATGTATATGTTTTCCTAACCTCACGATGCACATAGTATATTATTTGTGATAAGTTTGTGCCTTAAGATTCCATTAATGTGAATGCTTTATTTCTAATTGTTCATAATATTCAATTTTGAGTATATCTCATTTGTCAACGGAGTTTGAAGTAACGTTAAATAACATTTCTACAAATAAAGTATTTTACTTTCAGTAATGATTTCTAAGGTCTTGAACATCACAGAATTTATCAATGGGCCCAAAATCTAACTTTTGTAATATTTCTCTCTATAGGATGTTCTATTCTGTAATAGGATTGCATATTATGACATCTACTTCCTCTCTTTGAAGATTTGCAGAAAAAACCTTGAATTGTCTAGTAATTCTCTGTACATTTTAAAAACTTACTTCTAAAGTGTTGGGTATTTCAGAAAATGTGATATCATTTTATAATCTAATAACCAATTCTTATTCACGTCATCTCAAATTTTAACTGCATGTGTAGAAACAACTCAAAATTCTATTCGTAATGTTTCAACTCCTTTTCTTTTCCATTAATTTGCATTTCTTTACCTGAAAAGAAAAAAAACATTTAACTGAATTTTGAGTTGTTTCTATGCACACTGTGGAAATTTGAGATCATTTGAATGAGAATTGATAAAGTTAGACTATTTAATGATTTTTTTTTTTAAACATTCCATAATTGTACAACATTGATTTTAGTTCTTTGTGACTTGGATCTCTTGATTTTGTTAAACTGGTTTCCAAGTGTATCCATGCCTTTGTCTCATCTAAATTTAATGAGCTATGTATGAAATGTTGTTATTTCTCATACCTTGTCATCCATCTCACTGAAGCTTTCTTTTCTGCTTCAGTAATATCTCCAGAAATACAATTTTCATGACACGATAAATTGGCACCCGAAAGTATTTGATACATCTTTTATATTCCAAATAAAATATCATCTTGTAAATTCAGTGTCTTTTTAAAAAAATCTTGGCTTTTGGAGACTTGCTTATTTGATACTTTTGGTAAATATTTTTTTGGCTTGAGGACTGTGGTGTTTGGGCATTTCATTGCAAAGGAAAGGCAAAACAAAACTAGAAAATGAAGACAAAACCTGCACTTTTCAATCAATTGATGAGCGAAAATTTAAGCAAAGAGGAATTAACATTTTTACTGAATGTTTGAATTTCTTCAGTGATGCAAAAATATTTTACTACCAATATTCTCATAAGTAGTTCCTTTTCACGATGGATGAATTTTTTACATTATGGTATCAGATGAATATATAGCAATGCTGATATCTTAGATATTAAAAAAATATTCTGTTTCCATTTAAACTATTTAAAATCTAAATGTGGAGGAACTGTAATGTCTCTTGTAACTTTCTAAAATTATTTTAAAAATTGAAACTATTAAAAAATGATTATTTAAATAATCATTAAGTTGAGCCTAGTTTGACACAGTGTCAGAAGTATAAACCAGTTCCTGGATGAATGACTGAACAAACATTTCATTTAGATGTTCATGAATAGATGTATTTTTATAATACCTATTTGCTTGCTTTAATATTTTTGTTTCTGTTTTTTTTAAATCTATTGTTTATTAAAAGATTATTTAGAATGATATCTATTTTATTTTGGAGTTTTTGATTAAAAAAACATATCAAAGCAAGCAAATAGGTATAACAAATGTGAAGTATTTTCTTAAAACTTAAAAAGAAAAATTATAAATAAATGAAATATCCATTGGCCATTCACTGGCAACAGTATGAGGTACCCAGTGAAAATCAAATTCACTAACAATGGCCTGCTTGTCTAGCTAATAGTTGTTTAATAAAGCGCGATACATAATTTAAAAGAAAATCTTTTAAACTTAACTGTAAAGCTTATTTGCAATGTAAGTTAGTTGGTTGACCATTGTTGATGGCAACCCAAAGGTTCCCTTTTCAATAGCTACTACACCGAGGTGTAGGGGAGGGCACTATTTTTCTTCCCTGGATTACACCATTTGCCCTTAATCCATACCATATTGTGCTGTGTTGAGTAAGGAGGCATCAAGTACCATTTTTTTTATGTTTTTGGTATGATTTGACCTAGGATTGAACTATTGGTGAACAAGTCAGTCGATCCACGTGTAGTGTAGATTTGGATATGTAAACAAAACAAAAAGAACTCCTCAAGGAATTGTATAGACTGTAAAATTTTTTAAAAATTTGTACTTTTTTCTTCATATATTGAAAACCCTCAATTTTGTAATGAATTGATTTTCTTTTTCTTTCTTTTTATGAATGTAACTATAGAAATGTGCCTTTTTTTTTTGTCTGTTTTGTTTGTGAAAGTACTTTTAGTCCCAGTTAAACATCATGTAAACTGTATTTTCACTTAAAGAATTGTTTTTAAATGCAATAATTCCCATTCTAAATAACATCAGAATTGGTGTTCTTGGTAAAATTGAGTACTATTTAAATTAACAATTTTTCATTGCAAGAAAACTTGAAAGGGAAAAAAATTTGTCTCTTTCTGTATTTGTATCTATGCTTTCATAAAGTTCTGTTTAAAGAGAAATATATATGTATGTATATCGTGTTTTACTTATATACACACTCAGACACAAATTATTTTATGAATGATAATATTGTAATAATGCATTTTTATATATCCTTTGTATGAGTCTATATAAGGTCTGTTTGGAAAGTATCTATTTAAATTTTAAAAAAATGGCCTATCTATGGCATTGATGCCTTAATCCCTTCAGTATTCTCTTTATTGCTTCACATTTATTCCAGTGTCCCTTTCACTGCTACCACTTGCCCATGTCTATGGTAATTTTTTTTTTTACTGTATCTCTCCACCGTCAGAAAGGTTTAATGTGGTATTCTTTATTTATATGTCTATCCTTGAGGAAAGTAATTGTGGTGGAAAACACCTTCATTATAAAAAAGATGTTGACATGACTTCAGTGTTGCTCTGACTTTACTACTTTTCTTCAACCATGGAAACCCTGGTGACTTCTAATGGAGACTGGGCTTTTTCTTTCAGGATTATAGTTGTGTGTATTTACCCAACCCCTCCACCATGTGCAGGATGCAACAAAAGGTCAATTTTTAAACAGTATATGTTTTGAATTCAAAGTTTTCATTGTTGACAAGTTACCATGCCAAGGTTAAAGAACCTAGTCTGCCATATTATTTACCTATAAATAGGATTAGAATAGTTTAATTCATTCCTTTCCTAAGGGTATTAGTTATAAGTAAAAGGCAAAACAGCCTTCTTCTGGATTTGAACTCCACTTCCTATAATGATAAATGTTATTCTACAAGTGCCTCCTATCTGTAGACCCATGATCCATCTCCCAATGATTTTGAGGAAATCTAGGTCATTGTTATTTTTTATTTATTTATTTATTCATTTATTTTTTTAAACACCATAATCCTCCAAAATATCTTTTAATGTAGATTGTTCAAATATTCTAATTCTCTCGCTGCCAATTGCTAATTTTCTTCAATTGCAACTTGCATGCATCAGAATTTTTGTGTTCTTGTTTGAAGTTCTTCCAGAATGTGGATCACATACAAAATATTCCTGGTTAAATTTAAAGTATCAATATCAAAATTTTATCTGGTTTTCATCAACTAAATCTCTTTCAAAAGCTGCTTTAATCATTCAAATAGTTTCTGTATACAAATTTCAAGCAAAACTTGATGCATATTTGCTAATCTTCAGTCTTACTTTCCACTGACTGCAGCTCACAATTTTTCTATAGTTAGATCACATACACACACACACATACATATATATATATACATATATATATATAAGCAACAATATTACCAGCAAAACCTAAAGGGTCTAACAATTCATGGTTTGCAATGGTATAGTATAATCAGGCCACTCATAGGAAACTGGCCAAGAAGAAATATACAGGGCTTTAATTGCACTTCAAGGTAGAACGCACTTCCAATAAGTTGGGGTACCAAGCTATCTTAAAGCTGATGTATTGTTACATGTATAACATGCACCTAACAAACATACCTGTTTATTTAGTATGCTGTTACTCGATACACAATTTCACCCAGTAATATCTCGCTGCTGGCTGAATGAAATGGCTCATGAGCGAATGTTTATTCATGCATATATAGTAAGCTTACTTTGGGATGGTTTCCAAGTTGTTAGGACTGCAACTGGTTCTTGTGATATTTAAGAGCTCGCTGATTACTTTCTGAACTGATCTCCATATGTCCACCTAATGAATTCTTTGGATTACATTTAACATGAATGGGGAGTCCCTGTGGTGTTGTGGCTAATGTGTTGGTCTGTGACATCATAATGAGTTTGAACTCCAGTCACACTATTATGTTCACTTTCAGACTCATACCCTTTGGAAAGGTATGAACTCTCTCCTCTCCCCAGCTATGAATTAAATAGCATCACTATTATTCTTCTACAAAGATGACTTTGGCATTAAATAACTCATAAAGTATGATTTGCCATAAAAACAGCCAAACCAAACCATTATGATATAACTAGAATATTTTCTTTTTACAAGATAGTTTTAATCATCAGTAAAATTATTTTATTGTTTTATGTTGATGTTTTACAATTACCCGTAGATTCATATGTCAAAAAAGCTGTCCTATTTTTCAAATTTCTTAATCTAGTTTTGGTACCTACAGTTGGTGTAAAATTAAAACTAAAGTTAGAAAAGCAATGTAAATTTGATGTTTCCAATAAATTTAACAGTTACTAAATTTGAAATATTTTACTGGCAATGTTTATAAAAGAATAAACTAGAATAATATTATTCTATTATAGGTTGTTATGAATAAACTGAGTATTTTGAATTCCATAAATTTTTTAAAATTATTGTTTTGCTGCAGACACTAATTGTTTCCTACATCCTAAGTTTTCTTATATTACTTTTGCCTTTTATTTGTAGATGACAAGTAATTAGTAAAAAAAAAAAATAATAATTTTGAAAGAGTCTTTGCTGAATAATTTTAAGATTCAAGAAGGTTATAAAAATTAACATTTGGTGGAACAACAGACTTTTAATTTTACTTTTTCAAGAATCACATTTTACAAATTCACTATCTTTTGAAATGTTGACTTAGTCACATTTAAAAGCAAAGCCAATATTTTCTAGAGCAAATATTTTCCTTCATAATCTAGGATGGCCCACATAAAGTGTGTCTCAGAAAAATTGATATCATATTGTAATCATAAAACCCAACCAACAACCCCTAAACTGAATAGCTTGAAATAGAAATGTTTTTGACATACATTTCTATTTTAAGCTATTCAGTTTAGTCAAACAGTTCTAATTAAAACAATTCAGTTAAATATAGATTTTCTTCACATACAGTTAAATGTCAAAACAGTTCTATATTATGTTAAACTAAATTGTTTAATATCGAACTGTTTTGACATTTAACTGTGTGTGGAGAAAATCTATATTTAACTGAATTGTTTGACTAAACTGAATAGCTTGATATAGAAATATTTTTGACAAACTGTGTGCTCATGCTAAACTGAATTGTTTGAAATAGAACTATTTGTATAAAAATGGATTTGGCATTAAATAACCTACAAAGGTTGATATGCCATAAAACCCAACCAACCAACCATATTGTAATCTAATAAATTGACCAATTCTCATTCAAATGATCTCAAATTTGAACAGTATGTATAGAAACAACTCAAAATTTTATGGTATTTTTTTCTTTTTCTCCAGAGATTAAAATACCATTAATTGGAAAAGGAAAGGCATTTAAACAGAATTTTGGATTACTTCTACACGTGCTATTAAAATTTGAGATCATTTGAATGAAGATTAGTTCACTTATTTGATTACAAAATGATTTCAGTTTTCCTGAAACACTTTGTACATCTCAAATGATGTTGAATTTTTTTTATTTTTTGAAACACCTAGAATGTTCTCTAAAACTCGTGCCGAAAACTGACTTAGTTGCTTCATACATTTTTTTGACCAACCAACCTGAAATCTCTAATTGAGCACTATCCAACTTCAGAAAAGTGCTGTTTTTATTTCAATAACAATCTGAATATTGGGAGAAGTCCTTCATACAGAATATGTATTTTTCTTAATTGATATTGTCCAGAATCCAGTATCGATGCTTTGAATATGACCAGTGCTTGGAATTACTTTTTATATCATGATATTGATATTTGATAGTTGTATGAGATTGAAACCAAACTCTTGGCTTGACAATCTTTAAATCTGTATTTATCTACTGTTCTTAAAATTAAATCATGTGAATGCTCACATGAAAAGATGATAATGCACTAGAACCTGAAGGGTTGTGTCCACCATTTCACTTACCTGTGTATGACAAACTGCATCTGATTGTGAGGCTCCAGTTCTGGTGAGTGTGAAGTCACTTTGTTATTGCCATTATTCCCAGGTCCACTTAAACCTGGAATGGTAGTACCTGTTGAGTAAATTTGATTATTAATTATTTATATGAGATAAGAATACTTGATAGCATCTGTGCTAATTATTTATATAAGAATTCTTACTTGAAGCTACAATTGTTTACAAAAGATTATTATTTGTTACTTGAAATTCTATAATTGTGTATAAATTATTCATGTAAAATAGGAATAATAGATACATACCTGTGCAAACAAATGACAATAGACAATGCAATTGAACATTGATAATATATTAATGATTACAAACTTTTGCTGATGAATCCAATTTCAACATTAAATAGCCCATAAGTAATTAATATGCTGTTGAACAAATAAACCAAACCATTATTTATCTATTCACTGATGAATATTGACTGGTCTCAGAAGATGTTTTCTTTTTATTCTTTGGATTTCTTGTCTCATAAAAGACACTTTGATGCCCAGATTGACTTGAACAAAAAAAATGGTTTGCTTTCTTTTGTAAGTGAATTATATATGGTTTCATTGATGCTGGCTAATTCCACCTTTGGATTTACTAACAACTTACCTCTTTTTTTTTTTTTTTTTTTTTTTTAATCTATTTTGGAATACAAGGCATTGTGAATTGTTTTTCTGTCTCTATATTGTATTTTCATTATTCCATTTTCAGGATAGTATTTTCTATCTTCTAAAAATAAACTGACTTGTTTCTGTTTTTTTTATCCTCAGAATGCAGTTGGCGGTCATGAATCCAGTCAGATGAAACATCGAGTGAGCCGTTGGGAGCAGGAGGATGCAAGTATATCTGTCAAGCAGGAATTTAGAAGTCCTAGTCACAGCAGGAGCAGGTCTCCAGTTCATCGCCATCGTCATTATAAATCATATCACAGATCATCACACAGAGAACAGCATCGGGATCATCATGACAGCAACAGACATCGGCAGAGAGATGAGCGGCAACGAGAAGACAGAAAGAGGGAAGCTGCTCATAAACGCCGAGGTGGAGAGAATCCTTTTGTAACCAGTACATCAGACTTTGCCGGCAGAGGACACAACTCCAACTCAAATGCAGCTAATGAAGCACTGGTGAAAGAAAAACCCAACATGGAATTGTCTGGTAAACTGACTGAACACTCCAATACCTACAATGGTATTGTGGTTAAATATAATGAGCCTGCAGAAGCTCGGAAGCCAAAACGTCGTTGGAGGCTATATCCTTTCAAGGGTGTAGATGAACTACCTGTTCTTCCTATTCACAGGCAAAGTGCCTATTTAATAGGCAGAGAACGGTTAGTAGCTGATATTCCTGTTGGACATCCATCAATTTCAAAGCAACATGCTGTTCTGCAATTTCGAAAGGTACCATTTAATCGTGCTGATGGAACCACTGGTTTCAAGGTACGGCCCTACATTATAGACTTAAATTCTTCTAACGGAACTTACATTAACTGTAAACGAATTCAGTCACAATGCTATGTCGAACTGTTTGAGAAAGATCTCATAAAATTTGGTTTCAGTACTCGTGAATATGTAATTTTACATGAAGAGTCTAATACTCGAGAAGTGCAAGCTGATGATGAAGTGAGTGAGTGAAATTTGTACAGATTTTGAATCTTCTGTTTGTGTTTCTCATTTAGAAATATTGATTGGAGATCAAAAGTCAGGACTTGGTATTATGGCAGGCAGACCCTATTTTTCAGGGTTTTGTTCCTGATTTAAAAAAAAAATAAATTGTGAAACTGCAAAGTAGTCTTTTTTTTTTTTCAAATGTCTCTTTCTAAAAGCAAGTTATAACTTGCTATATGGTGTACTTAAATTTTGTCATTGTTCTGTTTTCAGTTACATTTACAGGGTTAATACAGCTTCTCTTCAGCAAATGAATATGAATCTTCTACAAGGTTAATGTTTTTATATAAAGTGTGATTAAAAAGTATCACAAGATTTAAATTTTTATTTTAAAATTCAAATGAAGATGTAAGCACAGCTGAGTAACTTGCATGGTAAAGTGATGCTGTCTAGACATCTAGGTAAGTTGGTGCCAATAATTAAAAAAAAAAAAAGAATCTTTTTTTTTTTTTTTTTTTTTTTTTTTTTCTACTAACAGTGGATTTTGGTGAAACAAGATTATGCAAGTGCAGTATCTTCCACTTGACCTAAGTTGGTATTCCTTTTTTTTTCATTTCAGAAAATCATTTAAGAGTTACATCTGTTATACAATTCTGTTTTGATAAATACAGCTTCAGTCTCAATACTTTTTGAACACATGATGAATTTGAACTGTTTATTTGGTCAGTTGTCATGTATTATAAAGTTTGGACTTGATATTCAATAATTTAATGATTTAACATATAACAATGAAAGTGGACTTATTAAAATATGAAAGATACATTTTTTTCCCTTAACTGGCACATAACTGGTTTAAAGAATGAGAAATTGCTTTAAAAAATTCAGGTAAAATTCTTGTGAAAAAAAAATCTAATTTAGTTTTAAATCTATCAGTGAATTATTGAATTGGGATGCAAAACATTTTCCCGTCAAATATTTCCTTTATTTAAAAATAAATACATTTACTAGAGATATTGTATTATCACTCACACAGAAGGGTTGTGCATGAGCTTTAGTTTGTTTTTCTAAATAAATTCTTCCTCTTCCTTTTCCTTATTCAATAAGTTGTTTATAGGCTCATACTATATTGGTATTTCAAAGTTCTACCCCAATTGAGTAAGGGGCAGTGATGGGATTCTGCCGGTTCACACTGATTCGTAAGAATCTGTTCTTGTAATTTCATAAATCCCCAAAACCAAGTCAAGAGCTCTCAATCTTCTTTTTAAATTTATTTTGACATATTTTTAAAAGTTGGGAAAATAACTAAAATTAATAATTTCACTTGTTAGGCTATAGCATGTGGCAACCAAAAGATTAATCTTTGCTCGTATATTAGGCCAGTCACCATTGTTTGCTAGAAATTGACTAGAAGTGAGAGACCCTATTAGTGAGCTCTGTAGTGAGAACCGTGGTGTAATGGTTATCGTCGTAGGAATTGGACACGACGATACGAGTTCATATCCTGGACGAAACTGATTGCATTTCACATAGCACTAATACCCTTGGAAAGGTATGAATCCAATTATTCTCCCTCCAGCTATGGGTAAATAGTAGGACAGACTAGGTTCTTCAGCCTTGGTGAGGCAACTAGTCTAGGAGAAGGAAAAACTCTGAATTCAAACCTGTTAAACTCCGCTTAAAAATTGACTTTGTGTCATATTCTGCCCGAGCGGAGGGGTTGGTAAATATGGTGGTGAGAACCTTTTAAAATTTTGGAATTTCACCACTGGAAATACCCAACATATATATTAATGTTTATCAGAAAAGAAAGGGTTCATATGTTATTGTGGGAAATGAAAGTGATGACCCAAATCCTGGATGAATCAGTGTTTCACTTCATACTTATACTATTGGGTAAGGCATGAATCCATCTGTCTCCCCCAGTTATGAGTAAATAGTAGGACAGAATAGGCTCTTCAGTCTTCGTTAGGTAACCAGTCTTGGAGAAGGAAGACTAAATTCAACTCTGCTTTAGTCTACTTAAAAATTGACTTTTCATATCTTGCCTGTAGTGGTAATGTTGGATATATACATACATCTGAAAAGGATATTTACTTGTGAAATAGTCTATTAATGAAATTAAAAAAAATAATTTACTCATTCTGGCTTCAGGTAGTAGCTGGAATTATTTTAACAAATCCAACTTTGAATTATATTACAAGTTGTTATATTTTTTTTCACTCCTTGACCAAAGATCATAAAATCCTTAATACATTTCAGTGGATGCATACACTTCCACACATGTACACATAATCCCCACACTCATTCTTTTGACTGTTCAATATTAACTTAGGAAATGGACATTTTCATCAGAAAATTTCAGGCTGTCGGACATTTGAATAGAAATTCCAATAGCCAACTAAAACAAACTGTTGGTTGATAGATTTTAATGTCATGTCAATTTGTCTTGGGTTATTTTATGCCCAGAGGTTAGGGAATCGTGTCTATGATCCATTTATGTTTTGTGTAGTTCTTAAACTTCTTTTCTTTGCACACAATTATGTGGTATAAAGTATTCCTAACCAAATACAAATAATTTGGACATGATTTTAGCATATTTCTCATACCAATAATTATATGATTTCAAGTAATACTAGCTTTTTGCAAACAGTTATGGTTTCAAGTAAGTAATATTCCTTATGGCTACTGACAGTTTCATGCTTAAGCTATTACAATCTTCAGGCAGAAAGGAAGTTCATTCCTTACAAGTGTGTATGTATATATTTACCAACCCCTCACGCAAACAGGATGCTTCACAAGGTCAATTTTGAAGTGGAGTTCAACTGGTTTGAGTTTAGAGTTTTTCTTCTCTTAGACCGGATGTCATACCAAAATTTAAGAGACAGTCTGCCCTACTATATATCCACAGTTCGAGGGAGAATAGAAGGATTCATACCCTTCCCAAGGGTGTTAGCTTAATGTGAAACTCGTTAAACTCATATTTTACTAGATGATCCTTTTCTGGTTTACAAGAACCTGTTATGAGTTATTCATTTTTTTTTCCTTTTCATTCTGAATTTCAAGATGTCTGAAAACCACGAAGAAGTAAAATTATTTCCCCTTAATCACTGAGTTATCTCCCTTGTCAAAATGGGTCTCTTGACAAGCAATGGTTAACCAGATGGTTTCTTAGATAACTCCTGTTGAACAGTAACTTTTATATACTACCACTATCCAGCAAAAAAAATGGTACATCATAACGAGATTTTGTTTAATACAATAGCCTGACAAATTAATAGCTTAAAGGTTTGAAAATAATTCTGAGTAATAAAATTAAATTTATTTATCTGAAAAGTAAATTATTTAAAGAGGAAAAGATTGTTATTTACTAAGCTTTGCTAAGTTTGGCACACCAGCCTTGGCTTGCTTATAGTACCTGCTGTTCCTTAGTGGTCACCCATCTGAGAACTGATACTTTCAGTGCGACTTGATGCTTATTATTTACTAAGCTTTGCATTGTCTGGCACACAAGCCTCTTGCCTGTGTTTGTGGGGTTTTTTTGTTTTTATTTTAAGTCAACTGGATAGGAATGATGATTGATAGCCTTTGTGTGTTGTTCAGGAGCAAGTGCCAGCAAGTCTCACTTCCCAACCAAAGATGTTACAAAGTAATGCAGAGAAAGAAGACTGAAGTATAGGAAGTTATAAAGAAAAAAAAAAGTGGGGTGAGGTATTAACTAGTATAGTGTTATATTTTGACCTTCGACCCAGCCCCAAAAATGCTATTCCTAGGTGATACACCGGAAGGAAGTGACACATTCCAACAGCCAGTAATCGAAAGAGATCGCGTGGGCGGATTAAGGCTTATGATATGGGACAAGGTGAAGGTTTCATTGTGCCATTACAGTCATGCACCGGAAGAGAGTAACCTCTGAACTGCATGAGTTATTTCCGCTTGATGACGATTAAACATTCGATTTCAAAGATCCAGTAGGCGATCGTGTGGGCATTGAGTTATTATTTAACTCAGTTGAGTTTGGGTCCCAGAGCAGTTGCCAGCAGACTCCCAGAGGGTTAGAGACGAGATGTGGTAGGGAAGGTCACACCCGACCGAGGGGGACCTCGGAAACCCCCGATGCAGTTGCCAGCAGAATTCCAGACAGCTAGAGACCAGATGTGGTAGGGAAGGCCAAACCCGACCGAGGGGGCCCTCGGAAAAGCCCCGATGGAGTGGACCCCAAGGCCTCTGGTTGAACATCAGGAGAACAATAAAGACACAACGTGACGGTCATAACAGTGGGGTCAAAATATGAAGTTTATGTTCGGTCTCCGGCATCCTCTCACATGCAACCCTTAAACAACCCTTTCGAACCCTTGCAATAAAGTGAGAGGAAAATATAATTGTAAAGAAGTCTTCATGCGTCGTCCTTCTTGCATCGTTTATTCCTGCGTCTTTGTCCTTGTGTCTGTATTGATATTGTGTCGTTGTGATGCTGAATGAACGTGTAAATAACTATATAACAATAGTCCATCTAGCTAATTTACCTACAGAGCCAATTGCAATTTAGGTTTTCTCTAAACTGATAACCTACAACTTATTGAATAATTATGGAATTTTATCAAATTTGATATAAAATTATATCCAAAGTGTCTGTTATATGGAAAATATTTCTTTGTCCCTGATCAGAAAGTTTGACTGAAGGAGAACTAACTTTGTTACTATGGAAACTGAAGCAGCAGGTCAGAGATAAGCTACAAAACCTACCAGATTAAAATTTTCTTCCAGCTACAAAAAAGTGCAATTAACTTGTGGTGAAAATAAGCTTACTATTGTAACTATTTTAAGCTTACTATTGTAACTATTTTAACAAAATTAAAGTCTCTTTCAGATTGTAAAATTGTGCCCTTTTTCATCAGCTTTTTTCAAAGTTTTGACAAAATGGAAATCATGAACAAAAAGATTTAGGTATTATTCTTTGCACAAATTTTTCACACGAATAAATGGCCATTCACTTTTAGGTGAAATTTTTAGAACAGAAAGAGCTTTTATTTGTGGAGATTAAATAATAAATGAAAGTGATGATAGAATGAAATAAAACTTGATAAAAAAAAAAAGCAATAAAATAAATGCTAAAGAAACAACTATCTTCCAGGAGGCTTCTGACAAGAATAACAATCTGAGTATGCTTAGAAAATAAAGAAGCTTTCTAGTGCCAAAAAGAAACTCAAAGAGAAAGATCTCAGCTAGGAAGGCTGCTATTTTATTGCTTGGGGAGATCTTCCCCTTCGAGACTTAGTTGTGAGCTTCAACAGGAGGAAGTTACTTACCAAGTAACAGAAACTCACCAAAAAGTGAGCGGATAGAAAACGCTCCTTTAGCCATTCTTATTTCCACCAAGCAGTTTTAACTCCATGCTTGTTTTGTGGTCATCAGGAGAGAATGTGCACCGTTTCGGGGCCTTCCTCTCAACAGATAATAAAGTTAAGTCTTAATTGGTTCACTTGTCTTTTTCCTTCCTTCATTCTATTTCAGCTTATGACTAGCAAAAGAAAACAACACATTGAGGTTTGGAAGAAGAAATAACCAACCACCAAGGGGGGTGTCCTCATGGTGTAATGATTAAAACGATGGACTGCAAAATCATAGTATGCGAGTTCGAACTCCAGTCGCGCTATTACATTCACTTTCGGGCAGATACCCTTGGGAAAGGTATGAACCCTCTTATCCTCCCAGCTATAGGTTAAATAGTACCACTACTGTTCTTCTTGGAGTATGGCTTTGGCATTAAATAATCTACAAAGGTTGATATGCCATTAAACAAAGAAACCAAACCAACCACCAACCATTAACACCTATAAAACCCTAACCCCATATATCAATCTTTTGTCTGTGAATTTAGAACTTTGAAATTGTTCTAATATTTATTGGTAAGATTTAATTTTAACCTTTTCAAATGTGCAAATAAGTTTTTGTGGGTCATGCTTGTAAAGAATATTAAAAGAAATTTGAAAATAAAAAAAAATTTTTAAAAAGTAAAAATTCATGAATTTAAAGGGTACTCCATGAGGTGTAATGGTTAATAAGCTAGTCATGCAGATCATTTACGACTTAGTACGGTGTTTAAGTCTGTGCAATTTAAGCTATTCTATAAAATATTGTGCTAAGCTTAATAAAAGGCAACTCAAGTATTTTGAAAATTTTGTAACATGAAATATGTGTTGAAGATTGATCAATAATTTATTTCTATGTTTTATAAACAGCATTGCCTTAATGAGGAAAACATGAATTGTTTCTATGAAAATTTGTTTTTTCCTGGTACTTGCTGTGTTTTTTAATTTTCTTGTCATGTCAAGCAGGCATTAGCTGAAATTTGAGTTCTCAACCATTTTTTAAAAACAAGGCTGTCTTATGATTTTTAAAAAATTAAGTGGTTTTACTTCAGAAGAGAAAAGGTTTTTGTTTGAAACAGTTCGGGAAATTTTCTATCTTCACCAAATGTTAAGTGGCATAAAATTTGTGCATAAGAGGATTTGTCTCATTTTGTACTATTAGGAACTAGAGAAGTTTGCAAGTAAAACTATTTCCTTTTTTTTTTTCTTTTTATTATTGTGTGAAGAATTTTGAAGAGTCCCAAATTCTTGTATATTTAGAACTAAATATTTTCACCACATGAGTGTAGTCACTTTCTCCAGAGAAGAATATGAAGTAAAAAAAAAAAAAAAATTATCAGTTTGATACTAAAAAGAACTACAAAGCAGAAACTTGTATCAGCCTATTTGCAGGTTTATTATGTGTTCAGAGTAACATATATTTATCTTCAAAAATAAAGTACACAACTTTATTTCCAAAGAAAACCTTGGGAAATATTTAAGCAATTGTTTGGAAGAAAAAAGGAAAGAAATGTTGTAATTTGTTAAGATAGATTTGTGGAGCAAGCCAGCATTGTCGACAAAAAAGTGGAACCTGAGAACCAGCTGCCCAAGGTCCTAAGAAGAAGAAAGAGATAGCAGTCCTAGCCTTTGCAAGGCCAGGAAAGAGAGGAAGAAGCAAAGCAAACTGATTGCTTAACTGTATGTATTGGTTTATGTATGAAAAAAAGTAGTAATTTGTAAAAAAATGTTTTTTTTTCTTTAGCCTTTTGTCAAAAACTCACATATGGACTTGTATCCATTAAGCCACCTTTCATTTTTATTTGCTCTAAATAAATTTTTTGGCAGCTGTATTTTGTGTCTAGCTTTTGATATTTTCTTATTGGCTACTCTTTTGGATGATAAGTAACAATGATTTCCCTTTTACAGAATGGTAAAAGATGAACACGTCTTTTAGAATTTTTTGAATTAAAAAAATTTTAAAAAACGTTCAGTATTTGAAAAGAAATATACCATAAATTTGAAGAAGAAAAAAAATGATAAAAAAATGATAAAAATAATTCATCATCCTCATCATAATCATCAGAAAGTCATGCTGATAACATGGATTCTCTTGACTCTCTCTTACCATCCATCTCTATCAGTCATCCTCTTGATAGCATATAGTGTCTGAACAGTCATAAAATAGTATTCACTATTCTCTATGTCACTAATACCTGCTTTAATTTCTGACCCCCGGCAATTCCTTCTTTCTTGATTTTTAGTGAATAATGGATAGATTGATTGCCCAGACTTCCTAAAACAAATTTTAAGTGAAAAAATTTCAAACTTCTGTTTAATGATTAGTAATTTTTTACTAATATTTTTTCATCCTATTTCACTTGCTTTTTATGGCAATTCCTATATTTCTGGGATCATAGTTTCAAGATTTAAGTATTTTGCTTATACAGTAACATTTTTATGGTTTTTCTTTTTTTAAAATTTTTATTTCAATATAAACAAGGTAGGTTTGTATTCAAAGTAATAAACAGGCAAATATCACACTTTATATCAATTGCAGTTGGACTATTCATTCATTTGCATAAATATTTACAATTAATATGAAGAAAAAAGGTTTGAAGCGAAAAATATGATTAAGAATTTTAAGTATCTATTTTTTATCTTTGAGCTCTCAGTGAGCGGAATTATAGCGTGGGAAGGGCCGAGTAACCATATTATAACGCAAAATAGAAGGGCAGATAACCTAATTTCTGAAAACCCGGAAGTACATTTCTGTTAATTTTTCTTCAAAATCCGCTTCCGGTTCTCATGTGATTATTTCTTATCAAGATGGCTAGTAGTATCGTCATGTATACTTCTCCTTTTTCTGCAGGTAAGTAAATTTCCTCTTTTTCTATCCTCTAAATATCCATAACAGTAGTAAATTTAGCTCAACATACTTTTCTAGAATTTATTGAGCTAATTCAATGATTGTGTCAAGATCAGTTTGTATACAAATTAATCCTTCATAGTCACTGTTTTACCCTTTTTTTCTTCACACCCACGGCTTCTCTTGACGTCTGCATTTCATAGATTTAAAGACTTGTTTTGATTGATATGATCTTATTTATTTGGAAATTATAGGCTAATATCCTTAATCAATAATTTGCGTATTTGTTGCGGAGTACTGAAAACTATATAAATATTTGGAAAATGGTTGATATTTAAAATTTTTTAAACTGATGTATTCATAATTTATTTTTTTTCTTTTAAAATCTAAATTTTAGTTTTCATGAGGGGAAAATGGTTTGAAAAAAAAAAAACCTTTGAAGAATAAAAAAAAAGTTCTCATCATTGTTTTACGCATTTAGAAAAAAAAAATCTAAGATTTCTGAGATAAAAAAAAAAAAAAATTCGATATTCGGTACCTATATGATTAATCTATTTGTTACTATTATTAATGATTTTTAAAATTATCTTAAAAAGCTTTATATGAAAAATGAAATAATTTAATGTTTGAGTAAAGCAAAGTGAAAAATTGTTAAACCAGATTTAAATGATGATTTTAAAAAATCATGAGTGAATAGTTCGACCAAATTTATTTCTAAACTTTACAAGAATTTCTATTTAAATATGCCGTGGTATTTTCATGAGTTAGGATTAATCCTTTTAAAAACTTAAGTTCTGTTTTGTAGCCTAATCTATAAGATATTTTTAAGGATAATCATTTAAACTTTTTTTTTTTTTTTTTTTTTTTTTTTTAACCCTGAAAAAAAAAAAAAAAATTCAAAAAGTAAATTTGCTGTGAGGAATGTTTTTTATCAGTCAGGTGATAAACCATATTTTAACTGTTGCTCTGTTTTGTTAAATAAAACGTATTTTGTTTAATTATAAATACGTTATTCAGTGCTGTGTTTTTTGGGTTGTTGGAGTGTTAAAGGTTGAGTGGCCAAAAATAATAATAAAGTTATATAAACATGAGATAATTGTTTAAAATTTGAGTTGTTCTTTAAGTTAAGGCTGGATATAGAATTATGAATTATTCTGAATATACATATGTTGCATGTCTGCTTTTGTACTCCCCCCTCTTATCTTTATTAAAACTAATTCACCCACGCATTCTGTCTGTATAGATCTCGGTTTTTTTTATCAATTAATTTCCCATAATATGCATAACATCTCCATAAAAAGTGGACTTTGTTCATTTTGAAGGGGAGAAAGAGAAAAAAACAACTACTGACTTGTTTTTCTTTTTTTTTAATGTTATTTAAAGCGACTAAACGGGTGTAAACATAAAGAGTAATATCCAAGTTACTCTCACACCTTTCCTTGTTTTACTTATTTAAGCAGAAATATGGCGATTATTCGAAGTATGTCGGTAATGTAAGGGAGGTTACTCTCATTTGATTAGCTTCGATCATGGCGTAACGTTTTATTGTCGTAGAAAATAAACGTTAACCCGAGTTCAAATCCTGGACGAGGTTGTTTGTATTTCACATAGCGTTAATACTATTGGGACAAGTATGCACCTACTATTCTCATTCCTCCAGCTATGGGTAGGGCAGGCTGGGCTCTTTAACCTTGGTATAGCAACCGGTCAAGGAGAAGGAAAACTGAATTCAAACCTGTTAAACTCTGCTTAAAAATTCCCATTGTATCACATCCTGCTTATGCGGAGGGGTTGGTTAAATACATACTCCCACTTGACTGTGTGCAAAAGCTTTCAGCACCTTCGTCTGTCTGCTTTTTTTGTTTTTTTGATAGAGTGCAGTGAACTTTGACACATGATTTGGTAATTCTAATTGAAACTACACCTTATGGGAGTAGCATCTCATTTTTTTTACTGAGGGATGTTACAAAAAGTTGCCAAAAAAAGCACCTCTGTGTTTGTGTTGTATTAAAAAAAAAGATATTTTAAAACTCATAACCAGTATTTATTCTGTTTTCCACGAAGTTAAAATGTAACACAAAGTCCATTTAATATTGGGTACCCAACAGGAAGCAAATCTCCCATGTGGTTTTAAAAATTGCTTATTTTTGTCTGCAACCCACTTCAGGGTTGTCTCAGGCACCAGACAATAAACCCAGCCCTTACCCCTTTATAAACTCTAAATCAGAAACCTTAAAGTTTAATAGATTAATTAACATCTTTTATGGTTTAAATTAAACTCTGCTAATTCATTCTTAATGTATCAGTTTTTTTGAAGTTCTGGTGGAAATAGAATAAGAGTATGAATAAAGTGGAATTTTTTTTTTCTTTTGTCTAGTTAGTTTGTTGAAAGAAAAATCAAAAAGAAATTCAAGAACAGTAAAAATGGTGACTTAGTTTCAAAGTTCATTGAACTTAAAATAAAGAAAGAAAAAAAAATAAACAAAACTGTTTGAAATAGACTTCAAACTGCAGATCAATAAAAAGTTGAATTTTTATTTTTTTATTTTTTTTAAAAGAAAAAAAAGGAAAAAAAAATCTTCTAAACTAATTTTTCATCATATATCTAAATTCTATCATTCAAATGTTTTTTTAAAAATAATTTTCAATTTGGAAAATGAGGAACTTATTGGCTCCCAAAATTGTGCCAATAAAACTAGTCTGAATAAGTGATAATGACTAACCTTATTTCTTGCTGGAGTTCAATCCCATGTCAAGTCATACCAAAGACTCAACACTCGGCATTATAAGGTATGTATCAAGTGTAAAGTAGAGCAATCCAGGGAAAGTAGTAGCACCCTCCTCTACATCTTGATGTAGTAGCTATTGAAAAGTGAGCCTTCAAGTCGCCCTCTACTACAGTCGTCAACTTTTTATTATAGTAATAAGTTCATCTTTATTTCTCCAGCAGTGCCTAGCATGTCTTGTTCATCTTAGATGGTTTGAGAGGTAAGTGGCTATACCACTGTGTTTTGTAGGATGCTGCTTCCAGGATTTGTTCAAACAGCATCCTTGTGTAGTTCCCATTTAGCATTTTCATTAAAGTCCAGATGATGCAACCATATTTGAAAGGATTTCTGTTTGTATTTTCTCTGAGAGATCATATTTACATATGATCATTAACCTGTAAATAGCAGTCCATGCTTTACCTATATGTATGTTGACATTGCTTTTAGACACTGGATGCCATCTATAGGACTTACCAAGAGTTATGACTATTAGTGAAGGTTGGCAATGGAGTGTCAAGAGAATATATATGCTGACATTGCTTTTGATTGATGAGATATTGCTACTGCAGTATATGAACTACTGATTTCAGAAGCTTAAATGACACGCTCCCATGTATGCTGTCACTTAAGCACACGAGTAGTAGACAAATAGAAATTTACATTCATTAGTTCTGTGTGGACACTGGATGCCATCTATAGGACTTACCAAGAGTTATGACTGATAGGGATGGTTGGCAAGAGAATACATGCTGTCACTATGCCTTGATGATGATGGTTTTTGCAAACTTTTAATTCTGTATTTCAGTCAGTGGAAATGACTAAATGTGAAAATAGCAATAAAAAATCTTTATTTTTTAAATTTTTATTTTTTTTAAGTTATCCATTTTAAGGGAGACATTGTTTTTGCTGGGGGAAGAGTTTATTGGTTCTCAAAAAAATTTTTTTCATGCCAGTGTGATCTCATTTTACCCTCATCATCTTTTTTTTCTTGGTCATGAGGATCCCAAGAGGAATGCAGATGATGTTGCATTTGAATGTTTTGTGTCCTGGGTATGACACTAAATTGCATCTAGGAAGTGTTGAATTCCCTTTCATTGCCATTACTCCCAGGTTCACTTGACCTGGAGTGTAGGACTTGTTAAGGTCTCGTATGTAAAATAGATTTGTTTAAAAAAAATGGGGCTGTAGAATATGCTTACTGCATCACTGCAAAGGAGTATCCTAAACTCTCTCTTGGTGATGCTCCAGTCCTGTGGAATGTTATTTCATTGCTGTTACTCTTAGGTTCACTCTGACCGATAGTGATTGTAGCTGTTAGGGTCCCATCTATGGTCAAATAGAACTATTAATTTACTATACTTGAAACCTTTTAGTTGTGTGCAAATAAGTGATTGATATCAAAATGAATTATTAGTATTAGCAATACTTGAAACCATTTATGGCTTGCCTAGTTGGGTTAAATAGAACTAAACTACATATGCTAAACTGAATTGTTTGAATTAGAACTGTTCGACTAAACTGATTAGCTTGAAATAGAAATATTTTTGATGATTAAACTGTACTTATACTAAACTGAATTGTTTGAAATGGAACTGTTTTTGACATTGAAACTGTACTTACACTAAACTGAATTGTTTAATATAGAACTGTTTCGACATTTAACTGTGTGTAAACAAAATCTATACTTATACTAGATTGAATTGGCTGAATTAGAACTGTTTGAATAAACTGAATAGCTTGAAATAGAAATGTTTTTGACTCTTAAACTGTGTATTCCTGCTAAACTGAATTGTTTGAAATGGAACAGATTATTTGTATAAAAATGGATTTGGTATTTAATAACCTACAAAGGTTGATATGCCATAAAACCCAAACAACCAAACCATTTATGGCCCAGTTGGCTGGGGCTGTAGAATAGACAGACTGCATTTCTGCAGAGGAGTAAGACTCCCTCAACGAGTGTCCTGGATATGACACTAAACAATCTTATGGTGAGGCTCCAGTAATGCTGGAGCTTTGGGGAATGTGGAGTACCCCTTTATCGCTATCACTCCAGGTATACTCTGACCCAGAATGGTAGCACCTGATAGGGTCCTATCTATGGGTTGAATAGAGTTAAATTGTGTACTTATGCTAAACTGAATTGGTTGAACTAGAACTGTTTTTCATTTAACTGTGTAAACAAAAAACTGTACTTATGCTAAACTGAATTGTTTGAAATAGAACTGTTTTTGATATTTCAACTTTGTACTTATGTTAAACTAAATTGTATGAAATATAACTGTTTATATGTATAAAAATGGATTTGGCATTAAATAACATACAATGGTTGATATGCCGTAAAACCAAACCCACTATTCAACTGTATGCAAACAAATAAGCTCTGGTTCATTTAAAAATTAAGTAACCTACAAACTATTTACTTACAAATATATATATATATATATATATATATATATATATATATGGGATTTGGTATTAAATAACCCACAAAGGTTGATATATACCATAAAACACAACCAAACTTTGAAATGAGGAAATCTAGGTCCTAATGGTTTTTTCACCCTTATGTATTTTCCTTTTTCCTTTTACAAAATATCAGGGTATGCTGAAAAGTTCATAGGATGACATAACTTCGCACTAATGCCCTTAGGAAAGGTATGAATCTGTTTTCCTCTCAGCTATTAGTAAATTGTTAGGCAGACTGGATTCTTTATCCTTACTTTGGCAATCAGACTAGAAGAAAGAAAACTGAATTCAAACCTGCTTTATCTGCTTAAAAATTGACTTTGTGTCACATTCTGCTCATGGTGGAAGGGTTGGGTAAATACACCTCTTTTCTAGAAAAGCTGCACTGTGAATAAAACTCTCTATATTGTTCTCTAAGCTATAACCTTTTTTTAAGTCTAGGGTTAATAAGTGTCTTAGCTTGGATTTTTGTTTATCGTAACTCTGAGTATTTAAAAAAAAGTATTTTCTATATGTACACAGATGGTGTTAATTTTAAATAAATGGACTACAAAGACGTATTGTTGTCCGTAAATGTAACATAAATAGCAGGGATATCAAATTGCTATATAAGTTATGACTAAACGGGTAATGTTTTGCTAGCAATAGCAATGTAAAAATGGCTTCAAATTGTATCAAGAAGAAGAATTCTCAACTATTCTTAGGTACTATCTCTCTAAAAAGATTAAATCACCTATAAAGGGTTGATATGCTGTTAAACAAATAAACCGACCAGACCTTTCATGTTTAGATAAATTCACATGACAATAGTGTTGTGTTTGTACACATATATTTTTGAAAATATTGCACATTTCTTTACTGTATGTTATACCTTTATTATAACAACAATTCTAAAAGTAATTTGTTAAAAAGTGTTTAATTTTTAAAAATTAAAATTACTTCATGCATTTATTTAAAAAAAAATTATTCAAAAATAATACTTTTAGGTTGGTTTGTGGTTTGTTTTACAGCATATGAACCCTTTTCAGGTCATTTAAGTCATTTTGGTAAAAGTTTCAAACAATTTAGTTTAGTATGAGTATAGTTTTTTTTGTTTACACACAGTTAAATGTCAAAACAGTTAATTTCAAACAATTCAGTTGAGTGTAATTACACAGTTTAGTTCTATTTGACCCATAGATAGGACCTTATCAGGTGCTACTACACTGGGCCAGAGTGGACCTGGGAGTGATGGCAATGAAGGGGGACTCTGCATTTCTGAAGCCTCACCATCAGATTGTTTAGTGTCATATCCAGGACACTTGTTGGGGGGAGTCTTGCCCTTCTGCAGAGATGCAGTGTATTCTGCAACCCCATTTGAGTGGGCCCAAATACTTTTAGGTTCGTGTTAAACGCTGAAGACTGCACATTCCACTGATATCAGCATACATGCCATCACATTCCTCTTGAGACCTTCTCTTTTTAAAAATATAAAAAATTGCTTTCAGTATTTTTTAAAGAATATATTAAGATGCATTTATGAATAACATTGGCTCTTTAAACATTCAGTCTAATAAAATAGTTATTTTCAAGGCTGATGATCTGACTAGAGGTGAAAAGTTACAATATAGACTTCTTTCTTCTCTACTTGGAGTCAATTTAAAAGGATTTCAGTTGACTGATGTTCCTCCACTCTCAAGTGGCCACCATCTTGAAGGCTATGGACAAACAGAAGTGCTAATCCCTATGAAAATAATCCTTTTAGAAATGATGGGAACTACATAACTTATAAGGAGGTGTGTTAAGTGTAATGATTATCATTGTAGGAAATGGATTTGGTGACCTGGGTTCAAAACCTGGATGAGGCGGTTTGTGTTTCACGTTGCACTAATACTCTTGAGAAAGACATGAATCCATCTGTTTTCCTCCTCAGCCATGGGTAAATAGTAAGGCAGACAAGGTTCTGTAGCTTTGGCAAGGCAACTAGTCTAGGAGAAGGAAAACTGAATTAAAACCAGCTTTACTCTCTTAAAATTGACCTTGTGGTGTAGAGGTTAAGTAAATATATACACTGCTTATAAATTCTATAAATAGTTTGTGACTTAACCTTGAGCTTAATGGCTGATGAAGGTGGCCTTTAAACATAAGTTGTTTGCACATCCCATCTTTCAAAGTGGAATGAATACTTCAGAAATGCCTCTCATTGATTGAACTAAGAAAAGACTCTGACTTATTGCTCCTAAATTGTTTTGTAAATATCTTGAATGCATTTGTATTGACATACAGTGTTCTATTTGCATAGTTTCTATTGTTTTACTAATGGATGTTGTATTGTATTTTCAGCCATGCTACTACTACTTCTACTGGGTAGTTCCTATGTGATGGGAGATCTACTCCACATTACCCATGCTCCAGATTATGTGAAATTCCTTGAAAAACCCACCCAGGATTTACCAGCCAGTGACATTCCAAAGATGATCTCACATTCCCTTGGCCTCTCATCAAGTGTAAGTTGATTGCTTTCTTGAAATATACAATCAGATATGGACATATATATATATATATATATATATATATACCTGTATATCTATCTATGTCTTATTGTGTAGGCTTACCTTTACCTCCTCTAATACTTTTGAAAATGAGGAGTCCAAATGGCATTGTAGCGAGCATACTGAACTGCAACATCATAGCGAGTTCAAATTCCAGTTGCTCTATTATGTTCACTTTTGGCTAATACCCTTGGGAAAGGCATGAACCTCTTTATCCCCTCAGCTATGAGTTAAATAGTACCACTTCTATTCTTCTACAAAGTTAACTTTGGTATTAAATAACTAACCATTCATTAAATAAAGAAGCCAAACTTTTGCAAAGTTATAAAACCTTTTGATATATTATAAAATCGACGCATGCATGAATATTTATACTTGTGCCTATATATATATATACCTAATGTGTAGAGTGTTCACCAATGGTCTAGGAGACCAGGGTTCAATCCCAGGTTGAGCCATACCAAAGACTCAAAAAATGGTACTTGATGCCACCTTGCTTAACACTGTGTTATAAGGTAAGGATCAAGGGTAAAGTGGAGCAATCCAGGGAATGGAGTAGCGCTCTCCCCTACACCTTGGTGTAGAAGCTATTGAAAAGGGTGCCTTTGGGTCACCCTTGACTACAGTCGCCAACTTTATTTATTTATATAATCAGTTGTGATTCTTGAAGTAGGGCTTTTTGAGCTCAGCTAGATGAGCTATTCTCTCATGTCTGTCTACCTCAAAGCAGTAAAAGTTCTCTCAGAACAAGCCATTTGTCTTTGATTTTGGTTGGATTCAATGCTCTAACTTGAACCATCTTGAATAGTTATTTTAACTCATTAACATGGCTTTGTTTCATTTTCATGCCTTAAGATGTTGATTTAGATAAATTTTGCTGACAATGTTCTTAATAAAAATACACAAAGAAAGAAAAAATAATGGGACTAGTTATTTCTGTCATAAAACAAACAAAATCCTTCTAAAAACATGACACAGATATAGATTTCTGACTGAAATGATGAAAATAATATTTTTGAAATATCAAATGCATTTTACTCCGTTTTTCAAAGAATGTTTTTGCTTCAATTTAACAGCTAAATTTTAACTGTAAATAATTCATTTCTGTTTATTATATTATATGATGAAAATTTGATAATGTCATCAGTTCTAAAACATTTGAGCCCCGTCTAAGTTTGTGATCTGTTCCACTGACTCGGCCATTGAGTTGTTAACACCAAAGATTCTAAAGGCAAATAAGACAGTAAAGAGCTAGATTAAGAGAAAATATCATTTTTGTTTTTGTAGAATAGTCAATCAGCAAGTATCAGCTATGCATACATGTATCGGCACAAAGATTTAAGGAATTATATTTAGATAAAATGTAGCTGGATGCTAAAATTCTTCTTATATTTTAAACTATCCATATAGTTAATATCTTAAAAACATGAGCTACCACATTGGCAAGGGTTGTAGAATATTTTGACTGCACCTCTGCAGAGGGATAAAACTCCTCCCCAACAAGATTACCTGTTTTTTGAGGATGGAATCCTATTCAATCATTTAGTAAGGGTTATTATTATTATTAGTTATTTGAAACACTACAGCAGTTTGCTAAATGTTTTTATTAAATAGGAATACTTGATAAATAGAATTACTAATGTTAAATAGCAATACTTGAAACCATTTAACTGTTTGCACAAAGATGATTAAAATTAAATAGAATTATTAGTCTTATAATGATTTGGTTTGGGTTTATGGTATATCAACTTTTGTTGGTTATTCATTGCCAAATCCATTTTTATAGAAATAAACAGTTCTATTTCAAATAATTCAGTTTAGCATAAGTACATAGTTTAATTGTCAAAAACATTTCTATTTCAAGCTATTCCATTGAGTCAAACACTTCGACTTAGTATAGTTTTTGTTTACACGCATTTAAATATTAAAACAGTTCCACCTCAAACAATTAAGTTTAGTGTAAGTACAGTTTCAATGTCAAAAACAGTTCTATTTAAAAAAATCCAGTTTAGCATACAAAAACAGTTTCATTTCAAACAATTCAGTTTAGCATAAGTACTTATTTTAAAAGTCAAAACAGTTTTATTTCAATCAATTCAGTTTAGCATAAGTACAGTTTCGTTCTATTTGACCCATAGAGAGGACCCTATCAGATGCTACCTCTCTGGGCCAGAGTAGACCTTGGAGCATAGCAATGAAGGGGTATTCCGCATTCCCCAGAGCTCCAGCATTACTGGAACCTCCCCATCAGATTGTTTAGTGTCATATACAGGACATTCATTGTGGGGGGAGGTCTTACCCCTCTGCAGAGATGCAGTTGGTGTATTCTACAGCCCCAGCTGACTAGGCTGCAAACAAATGCACTCTAACGCATTTAAAAATAAAGTTACCAGCAAACTATCTGCTTTCAAATCAGATATATAAAGAGGAGTTGGCATTAAATAACCCACAGGTATTGATATTCTGTAGAACATCAACCAACCGAACATGTGCGGTTGAGTAACATTGATTACCTATAGTCACCACAGATATATATATATATATATATATATATATATAGACACACACACACACACACACACACTCTGAGTCTTGTCTATAAGTAAGAACATCTCTAACTCTTTTTGTTTTTTGTTTTTTTTGTTTGTTTTTTTGTAAAAAAAGTTAATTTTCTGCTCAAAAATAATTCCATGATAATTTGGCCACTAAATGGCGCTTTTTGCATTGACTTCCTTAAATTTTACTCAAACTTGCTACAACAATAGATATATATACCAAACTTTCCCAAGATATTAGACCTGGTTGACCAGATGCAAGGTCATCATGACCTCTCGCCTTTTTTTGACATAATCCAACTGCTTTTGAATTGGTGTTACCAAAAAGCTATTTAAGATTTTTATGGTGTCATTTTAAAGCTCTTGAATCGCTCTTTAAATTGACTCTTATTCCATATTTCTACTGTAGAAGATGAAAAGTTAATTAAAAAGTTTACTTTTGACTTTCAATTTAAAAAGAAAATCTCTCTCAAATTCAAAAGTGGTGCTTTTATGGCTATATTGTTCACTAAACCACCTCAATCTCATGTTGTGTTTGTTGTTAAGAAAAGAATAGTCAGCTACTGTTCTAGGAGAAAATTGTAGAAGCCATGGGTCTATTTCCCTAAGGAAAAAGAAGTAATGAATTCCAGAATGTGCATGTATTGTTGTTTTTATTCACTCTTCTAGTATATCTTAGTGAGAAAGGGGCATATGACCCTTTGCTCTTTTGGACAACAGTCAAAATACTTAGGTGGTGTTGGTCAGTTTTCTCTCCTAATTTTCTATCCAGCCAACTCCTAACTCTGCTATCTATTTTCTTATGACAAACTATTGTAGAAAGTAATAGGAGGGATCCCAGTTCTGTTCAACAGCCAAACTAATAACCACTACTCTGTGCAGCTCCTGACTGCTCTCTTGAATATATGACAAAAACTGCCCTTCCTGCATAGACCTCTCAAAAGTAATGTACCTTTATAAAGATGATATTCTTGTTTTCTGATCTCTGACTGTAATTATGCTGAAGACTTCCTTTTATTACAGATATTAAAAAAATACTAACCTTTCACTCCCATGAAGAGATCCTTTCTTTTTATCTTATCTGTTAAAATCTGCTGATTTTAACTTGTTAAGCTATTGTTTTGATACTTCTGTACATACACACACACACACACACATACACCTATGTAATTATATATACACTACAGCTACGCCCACACTCGCTCATATAGATATGGTCACGGCAACATGCATTTGTGTGTGTATGTGTATATATATATATATATATATATATATATATATATACTCATAATGACTTGTTTGCATCTACATGCATGCATTTTCACTCCTAAATATATGTGCCTATTTACAGAAGAGTTTATAATATCACTCAATAATGTAATGTAAGCAGGAGGTGCTTATGATGTAATGGTAATCATTATAGGAAATGGAATCTACTATTTAAGTTTAAATCTTGAATAATTCACTTAGCTCTAATACCCTTAGAAAAGTATGAATCCTACTATTCTCCCTCCAGCTATGGGTAAATAGTAGGTCAGACTGACTTTTTAACTTTAGTTTGGCAACTCGTCAAGAAGGAAAACTTTGAATTCAAACTAGTTGGGGACCTATTAGACATGCTAGTTGATTAATGCTCCCATGACCAAACTAAGTTAGGGGATATGACTGCATATTTTATATATATCCTGAGTGTAATTGCTTTGATTCAAATTAAAAACCTTAGATTTTATTAATTTTGCATATACCATCTTGGTCATGTGACTGATAGATTTACTCATGTAAGTTGGTTTAAGTAGGGATACTATAGTTTATTGAACTATACTTTTTGGTTAACAAATTCATATTTGGCATTAAATAACCTACAAAGGTTGATATGCCATAAAACCAAATCATATGCCACTATACTGCATCCAATGAAGCTATGAACAGTGTGGAGTATCCTTAGGGTGAAAATTATTAGTATTGGATAGGAATACATGAAACCATATAACTGTGTGCAAACATATAATTATTATCAAATGAAATTATTAATGTTCGATAGTCATACTTGAAACCATTTAATTGTATGCAAATCATTTGTATTAAGAATGGTTACTTGAATTTGAAGGTACAATTGTTTACTAAAGATTGTTATTATTCGTTATGCTAATCAATGATTGTCATTAAATAGTAATAGTTACTTTAAACCATATGTATATGAATTATTTGTTTTAGGAATATTTCATATCATATAACTGTGCAAACAAATGATTATTATAATCAAATAAAAAAGTGTGATTTTTATATAAAATGATTGCAATGGGACATTGAAACTATAAATGGTTATAATTGTAATCAAGCATTTACAAATAAATCAAGTATCAGCATAAATAACCCAACAAGATGTCCTTTTAATTGGAGACATCACATAAAATGGCTTACATGAGTTAGGCTTTTTATTGTAGTTAGAAGATTCATTTTTCCCAAAATTCAAAGTTGATGGTTGTTTATGGCTTATACCAATAATCTAGCAATCTAATTGTACTCTTATACTTGGAGTTTCAACCTTTTTTGTTTTTCATTCCATTGTGGATCCATTGTTTTAATCTTTCAGCAAGTCTTTAATAGCAAGTAACGGTTATTGTATCTCTAGCAATTCATTTCATTTTCCACGGGAACATTTTAACCATACTTGTAAGTCAATTCAGAAGAATGTACCAGCTGGGATTATATGGTGCTGATAACAAAAAACTGGAAGATGTCAAATCATTAATTATAAACATTGTTTGATTGAGCACGATTATTTGTGAATCTAGAAGGGTTTGTTGGTGAATGTTTGAAAGGGGAGTGGATTCTGTCTGTCCTCTAATCATACTCTTGAGGTCTTGACTTTTTTAGCTTCTCCTATATAATAAGTTCTCTCATATACACGCATGCCATCATTATTTGTGTATAAGTCACAATTTTTTCAGATTTTTTTTTTTTTTATATGAGAACTATATAATTTACTTTTTTTTTTTTTTTTTTTTTTTTTTTCCACCTGCTTCACCATATTCAAGATTGTATGACTGAAAGTTAGTTATATCTATAGTTCAAATAAATGTTTCACATAGTTACTGAGTAATATCCACTGGATTGTGTATTTGTTAATAATTCTGTTTCTCCTAATGTGAACTTGTATTTTTGCATGAATAAGCCTGTGCATTTGTCCTAAATACTTTGTAAATTTTGTGTTTCAAAACATAATGTAAACTATATCAATTTTTATTTTTAGTCAGTACAAACTGATAAAAAAAGTTGAACAAATGCTAAATTTTGTAGTTATAAATTTTAAAGAGTTTGTGTATTATACATGAGAAAGCATAAAGACTCCACAGGGAGTGAATTTACACCTAGCAGAATGCCTGATTGAGTGTAATGTCTGCTAGTGGTGTGCCATTCTCATGACCTGCACAAAACATACAGGTCATTTAAATGAACAAAAGATCTGGCTTTGACTAAAAAGATGCTAATGTTTTTGGAATCATTAACAATATATAATCATATTTTCATGAAAGAAAACCAAATTCTTTTAAAAAATAACTTTTTATCTTATGAAAATGTAGAATTCTAAAATATCCCTTTTTATAATAGTTATATTTCTTTAAAAAAGAAAAGATTTATTTAGAATAGAAATATAGATATAAAATAGAAAGAAAAGCTAATGGAAAATTAGAATACATTGCCTAAAATTTTAATTTTTATCTTGGGTAACATTTTTGATGAATAAAATAAAGTTGTTAAGAAAAAAATCCTGCTCTGATGAAAGAGATCTGGATCTTCACTCTTTAAGTAAGATTAGGTATTTGTGGGTGTTATTATGATTCAATATTCCACTTCTAATCACTTTTCTGTATTTTGTAAAAAATTTTATCTTTTAAAATAAACAATTAAAAAAAAAAGCTATCTCACTAAACCCATCCTGATCATTAAGAAATAATAAAAAAATTAAAGATGCGTGTTCATTTACTGATTTTTTTTTTTTTTTTTTTTTTTTTTTTTCATGTAAATTGCATTAAAAACTGGTAAATTTAATATTCACTTATTTGGGGGGAAATGGAAATTAAATTTGGTTACAAGGAGTGCATCAAGTTTGAGAAGCCCAGGCATTGACTCTGTAGACTCCTTAAGAAGCATAATGTCACAGCCACAACATGGCAGTCAGGATTCCACTGATTCAATAGTAAGTAATCTTTTTACAGAAGATTTTGTTTAATGGCATATCAACCTTTGTTGGTTATTTAATGCCAAGGCCATCCTTTTAGAATAACAGCAGTAATACTATTTAACCCATAGCTAGTATGATAAGGGGGTTATTTCCCCAGAGTATTAGTCCAAAAGTGAATGTAATTGTGTGACTGGAGTTTGAACTCGCTTACAATGATGTTACAGTCCAGCACATTAGCCACTACACCATGGGGACTTTTCCCTTTTAGAAAAGATGAATTCATATGCTAAGTGAAATACAAACAACCTTGAACAGGACTTGAATTTGGCTTGATGATTTGATTTTGTACAGTGATAACTGAGGATCACTGCACCTTGTTGATAAAATATGGGATGTGTAGAAAAGTTTCCAGCGATTCTGTTTTAAAAACTAGGCAAAATACTCAGTTGAAAACTTTTTTCTTTCCTAAGTATTTATCATAAAAGATGCTAGTTATCTTTTGCATTTAATATTTGAAAACATACATATACTTGCAGTTTATTTCAACTTGTGATATTATGAAACCTTTGCCTTTACCTTTTCTAACTTAGAAATCCTTTTTGCTTAAGAAGGAATTTTCTTATGTATGATAACATACATATACCAGATTTGATTTAATTTTGTAAGAAAAATATGAAAGTTTCTAAAAGGAAGATCATTTTTTGGAATTTAGTATTTAGACATGAAAAACTATTTTCAAATGAAAAATCTGTTAGATATTTGCCATTTCAATTTGGCAGGTTGTGTAAACAAAATTGATTATTTTCATCTTTGCTTACTGGAGCATTCATGTTTTCGCCAATGACTAGAAACTTATATTTTGGAATAGTGTTGAACAAGAGAAGATAGCTCATTGTAGATGGTAGTGATATCCAATTCATCACGAGCATTGGTGGGACTGTCAGAAAAGAATGATTGTGTAAGGGTTGTCATTAAATGTAGCACACATACTCATAAACAATGAGTGGATAAATAGTGCTGGGAATTGTGAGGCATACTCCTCTTTTGAAGGAGTATCTTCCAATCACAGAATCATCTCAGCAAAGATACGCCTGAGTCTATACAGAAAGAAGAAACAGTCAAAACCATACATTACAACTGGTCCTCACTCACTAATAGAGGTATAAGCAATAAATATATGGTAACTGTAAAAAACAAATTCAATATTCTTCATACCATTACTACAAATGATGAATATGGAATCTTGGTCATTGCCCACATGGAAGCAGTAGCCGAGTGCATAACAACCTCACCTAGAGGCAAAGTAAAGTTCCATGGGAGTCATTAGTAATTAGGAAAAAAACAACTTTAAAAAAAGCATCCTTACTCAATAAAAGAAATGCAACAAATGAAACTTGAAAAAGCTCAGACAGAATTAACCAACACATACCAAAAGAGCAATTAGAATACATTCAAAGCCAAATCGATAAAATCAGAAACTCAGTAGAAGATAAGCAATCACAAATAGCATAGCAGACAGTAGATGAAGTGAGGGGAATGAAAAGTATCTTAGACACAAAACTTAAAGTTACCAGCCTAGAAGAAAGATTTCTGAAGTGGAAAGAACATTTCAAGAATCTGCTTAGAAACCCTCCTTAAATCATTATCCCAAAAATTATTATTATAGAGAAAGAACTTGACACAGTATTGAACAAAAAACAAAAGCTGTAGACCTTGATGAAATACCTCCTGAGGTTTGGAAAATAAGAAAATTTGACAATATACTTTTCCAATTATGCAATGCAAGTCTAAACAAAACACAATAGAGAAATGGATGAAAAGTTGCATCCTTCTCTTCCTCAAGAAAAGAGATCTCAGAATCCTTAAGAACTACAGAGGCATAACTCTTACTGCTATAGCTGCGATGGTTTATAATGCCCTGCTTCTCCGTTGTATCCACCCCAAAACCAAGAAAGTTCTTAGAAAAAATCAAAATGGCTTTCAAAGAAATTGATCTACAACCTCACAAATTCTGACAAATCTTTTG